>JAUCMU010000036.1:20739327-20785700 GCA_032275025.1 Enteromius treurensis
GATTCATCTTTCAGAAGGGCATATAAAACAAATTTACTCTCACAGGATACAGCGTCTTCTTTACATGATGTAATCCACGCGGAAATTATACTGTTTGGGGGCGGGGCAAGTTGTTTTGGACATAGTACGTGGGCAGACATTACGCAAATATGTTACTTAGTGACGTGGATCCGTAACAGAGAAAGATTCGAATTGCTGACGACTTGTGTAGGCGAATGTGAGCCGACTCTTTTTTTTTGATAGACAATAACTTTATTTATTGTGCACTGTCGGCGTCACAACTTTGCAGAAGTTTATGTTCACATACAGCTACATGACACACTGCATGAAAGATCATATTAGAAATGGCATAATAGGGGCACTTTAAAACGATTTTAAAATAACATTTAATAATACATTTTTTAAAGATTCGATATAATATATTGTTACATAATACATACTACTTTTAACTTACCTTCCCTGCTTGTGTGGCGGCTGTGAGGCATGGGTGTACACCATCATATTTTCCAATGGTAACCATTCGAGGGTTAATTTTATGGTTCAGTTTAAGGGTGAAAATCGGCACTAACATGGTGGCACAGCTCAACGGCAAAATCAGATCTCTTTCTAAAAAAAAAAAAAAAAAAAGTAAACAGTAGTTGAAACAATGGCTAGGCAAACACCCTACATTAATAAATATACATACTGTATAAAAAGTGTTTACTGAGTTCTGAAAAATGTACACAATTTTTTCATTTTTAATATGCAGTCTATCTGGGTAAATTATTTGCACAGTCCTAAAATTATTAACCAATACAATTCAAATGACAAACAGAACTGAAACAATTTGGCTTTAATTCATAATGGCTTAAACTGAATTATTTGGTCATTACTTATTTTGTTAGGGTTTACATAACAGGTAATTTGTTGATTTTTTCCCCCCACAAAGCTGCAATTTTGATTGGCTGCTGATTGTTGTATTTCATAGGTCCACACTTCAAGCCTAAAAGGTACCCGTACTTTAAATGGGCTATTAGCAAGAAACATAAATTAGAGCATCTGTTGCTCTACGCTGTCAAATTAACAAATAAATGGTCATTAGATAACTATAATGCATAAAAATGAATTAAAAGCCACATCCAACCAGCAGGCCGTATTGAGGCTTCAGTAGTACTTTCTGTGTAGCCTTCTTTTCAAAACACCCCTTCTCCGGGTAATAGAATAAACAGCTTACTGTTCTTCTCGCCCTGTGGGGCTCCCGTTGCTTAGCAACAGTGGGCAGCTTGTCAAGGCATTATAAAGCCACTTTTGCTAGCATGCTATTCTTGCTAATCCTTCTAGTTTACAGTCTGCTCACTAGGTGTGTTTTTTTTTTACTTTAAAAAAACTACTTTAACGTTACTTTGTTTTTCTACTTTAACGCATTATCTATCCCACGTCTTTTGGATTTAAAACGAAGAGTTTAGATTCTATTGATGCTTTAGCCGGATTCATGCTACATTGTGTATTATCTACGCGCTGGCTAGGGGTGCTAACTCTGCGTAGCTAATTTACACAGAAATGGTGCAGAACCATTTAATATCGTGCTGGGGAAAATATTTTCATATTGATGTTGCGCGCACTGTCATAGCCTTGTGAGTTGTATTAAATGGAAAATTGTCTTACCGCAACCGCTAGCTTGTTCCCTGCCCGGTGGTGGCTGTTATCTAGCAGGACAGACTGATGGCCATTACTTGGAGAAGATTGTTTTCAGGAGGTGCTGTGAGCACGCGCAGGGGTGCCAATTTGAAAACGTAACAGAATGGCCATAAAAAAGCTGACAGTTTGGGATGAAGAATGAACTACTCGAAACATTTTTGTAATTTTGTAGTTTGCAGTTTTCTGAAGCATCAGTGTTGTAGAGGAATTGAATTGAGCAGCAAAAAGACCGAATTTTAGTAACCATTCATACATCTACAGGCAGTGTCGGGAGTAAGTTATGTGCATGTAATAGACTTACATAATTTAGTTACAAAATAAATGTAACTAGTCTGTTATTTACTGAAAAATGTGTAATTAAATTAAAGTTAATTATGAAAATCTCAACGACTAAGGCTGCATCTAAAAATTTTTAACACACGTACAGATTTCATGATTTCTCTAAATTAGGACACAAAGCAGGACACGTAATTATTTGATAAATTATTTATTTCTATTTTTATTTATGTATAGACATTATTTCTAAGATAAAACGTTGTTTTCCCCAAAACATTGTTTCCTGAAATAGCTATGCAAAGATTTCAAAAACAGTATCATAACTATTAAAGTATATCTTGTTATGATCTTCAATTATATTACCAGAGAACGATTTCAAAATAAAAATGTGTTAACATCAGAATTTTTTTTTTAAGAAAATCAAATAGGCCTATTTTTATATTTTAAGGGTATTTGAAATGGTTATTAAAATAACAGTAACTTGTAACCTTTTTATTTCTAAAGTAACTTTTCCAATGGTGGAAATGTGGAATAGGCTTGTTTCTGTCAAATGTAGGCTAAATTAAAAAGTCTATTCAAAGTCACTTTCTTGCTTCTGATACATTTAGTTCGCCCAATAATGAAAACTTTGTTATCATTTAGTCACACTCCTCAATTCTGCCTGCATTACTTTTTTTTTTCTTCTGTGGAAGAAGGAAGACGTGTTAAAAATTGCCCAAGTTGAGATTTTTTGTTTGTTTGTTTGTGCTGCATGCAATGGAGGTCAATGGCCAAAACTGGTTACCATTCAAAATATCTGTAGTGGGTGTTTAATAGCAATGTTTTAAAAGTCTATATCGAAAGATCCATTATTTTTTAAATGTAACTACATTCCTATATTTACATTGCTTTCCTGTAGAGTGGTTGTTTTGTTTAGCTGGCTACATTTTAATAACTGGATATAACAATATTATTAAAAACGACATATTAATTAGGCATTTTCACAGAATGTAAAACGCCACTTGTTGAGTGAGCATAGTTATGAATGCGCGTTTGTTTGGTATTTTTAATGCTTAAATGATTTATCTTCACCTCCCCCTCAAAAAATGGAGAGACTCTGCACTCGTTCCTTTTCAGTTATAATGAAGTTATGGGTAATGGAAAAATACTCCCGGTCAACAGCGAGTGAGCAAACGAGTGCAAATCAATTCTTCTGTTTACTGTCGCGTTGCCAGCATCCTCGCCGAGTGCAGACAGGGGGAGCACGTGCAGCTTCACACAGACACGTCATAGTCCGTGCCGCGTGCAAAAAGTGACAAACTGTTGACAAACAAACACAAGGGAGAGAATAAAGCTTTCGTAAATGTAAAATTAGCCTGTATCTGTCTGAATGACAACTTATTTATGCTCAAATACGTGTTTATTTTATATTTATATTTAATAAGGTAATCTCACTTTACTTTTTTTGTAAGAAGCTTCTTACAGGAATTTAAGCCATTAAAGAAGCTCGAAAACTTTTATAGCTCTCTTTTTTGTTTCTTAGTTGTTAAAAAATATTTAAAAAAATATTTCACCACCCATAAAAGAAAAACATACAAAAGCGTCGAATTCTCTTAAGCGCATAAACGCCCCGCCATCAATAATCAACCAGTGGAGTGGAAATTGTAGTTACATTATTGTATAAATACCACATTGATGTGATAGGGTGGGAATGATGATTCTTGATTGTTCGATAGTTTGCACGCAGTTTCATTAATGACTCACCGTGTGCAGGCTGGAGGAGGCGTGGTTTTGCGCTCGGTCTGCGTGCAGTCAGAGCTGTATAAAACCAGCGCGCGATCAATCCCCTGATACCTTCCACACCAACTCTTTCACAAATCGAGTGAAGCGAGACTTCTAAGGGACTTTAGTACTCTTTAAGAATACTCCTGAGGAAAAATGGATCCTTGCGATTGCGCCAAGAGTAAGTGTTTTAGATGTTTTACAATGAGTGTACTTTTTGTGTTCGATTATCCACATGTTTGCAATCCACTTACTATATGTTTGCAATCCACTTACTATATGTTTGCAATCCACTTACTATATGTGTGCAATTAGTTGCAATTAGACCAATTGCATGAAATTAAACTTTAATTATTGCTTTTTTTTCCCGTGTGTAGCTGGAACTTGCAACTGTGGTGCCACCTGCAAGTGTACTAATTGCCAGTGTACAACCTGCAAGAAGAGTACGTAAACCTCTATTACTGCCCAGAACTAAGTTGTACTAAATACCCTTTTTATTTAAGTTTGTTAAATCAAGTGGCTAAACTATCCTATCTCTCTCATACAGGCTGCTGTACCTGCTGCCCATCTGGTTGCAGCAAGTGCGCCTCTGGATGCGTGTGTAAGGGCAATTCCTGCGGCTCCAGTTGCTGTCAGTGAGGAGGTCGACGTGATGTAACAACAATGTGAACTTGTTCGACTGTGCCGCTTCGTTTCTGCATCGCACGAATCTTGTCTATTTACAATATGATAATAAAGGGCCTTTTTGTTCTCTCCGAATCATTTGATTGTTTAGTGTTGCTGAATCGTTTAACAAGGGCTAAAGAGGGAAACAATGCACTGATTTGTACTACTACAAATAAGACTATCAAAAAAAAGTAAGGTTTTTCTGCAATGTACTTTGGTCTACAAAATATAAGTTTCAGCAGTTATTGGTGTGTGTGTGTTTTTTTTCACAGCTTTCTTGTATTTGTATATTTCAACTTGGAGGGGCTGTCTCTTGTTGCAAAGTGCTATTTTTAGTAATGCAAGCTGATTTTAAGATATTTTAACATGAGTAAAAAAAGTGCTTCACATAACTTTAGATTTAAAGCTGCATGGAGTAGAAAGTTATATAAAAAATAATTAAAGTTCAGAAACGCATAAGACTGTGGAGTAGGGATCCATCCTGCTCAATGGATGATTCAGTCTTGATGTAAAGATGACCACTGTATCTGGGGCTTATATGGTTGCTGAACAAACTCGGGTTTAAATGCTGAGTTTTGAGTGACAACCAATTCAATCTGTCTTTGATGGTACCATGAAACTGATTATCAACTTTCTCTTTCAACTCTGGCTTGATTCGGAGTTTATTGAGTAAGTGCACATGAATCTCAAGCAGCCAATCACATGCCTTGAAATGTGATTCACTTTTAGTGAGTCAGTGCGATTCACTACCAAAGATTAAGAGACTTTAAACACATTTACACAGCAAGATGAAACAATCCATCCAGAAAATTTTAAAAAACATTTTGCCAAGTGCAAGTAAAAGTTGTGAAGTCAGTTTACAACTTTCATATTTAACCGGCATGGAAAAAAAATTGCCTTCAGGAAACTATTTCTGAACATGAATGGATGGATTCTTGTTCGTTTGCCCAAACATATAGCCTAGTGTCAATACTAGATGCAGATTGCTGGAGTATAAATGCGGCTCATGCGGACATATATTACGCCAGTTAAATTACAAAAGTTTAATCTAAATATACTTGACAGCTGTTTAAAACGTAAACGAGAAATTGGAACCCTTTACCATTTCTATGTGGTAGTGTATTAAAATTCAAAAGTTTTGGAAAAATATTCTTGTTATGATTGGTAAACTGACTGAAAAAAAATGCTCCTTGTGATCCCAAATTCTGTCAATTATATTTCCAGTAAATTTTGTGGTAAATATAATCGCAAACTAATTGACATTAGGTTGCTTCAGGCCAAGCTGGCTATTACTTTTAAAATGGAAGGAGATACAAGGTCCCTCCTCTATTCTTTGGATGAAAGAAATGACTAACAACCTCGCCATGGAAAAGCTAACTTACACAGTTAAAGGGAAACGTAAAGATTTATACCATATTTGGACTCCTTTTCTACGCTATCGTAACCAAGAGGACTTGACAGTAGGGACAACTGATACACTCATTTCCTCTGTATTGGGTATCTCCACTACATAATGTGATTTCTATTTTAAAACAACTAATAACTGGTGGTGTACAAAAAAATATAAGAGAGATTATACATTTTATTTTATCTTATTTATTATTTTATTTATTTATTTGATGCACAGTAAGGTTCTCTTATTTAATTTAATGTTAATATTTTTATTATTCATTATTTATTTTTATTGTTTAATTGTATTTTTTTTTAATGCAAATAAACATACTTTGAGAAAAGAAAAAAGCCAGCCAGCTAAACCAGCTTCATGGTACAGGCCCCTGATCTCTACTGAAAGCTGCTTCCAACTGAGGGTGACATAATGCCTAAAAAAGATACTCACCTCACCTTGTTTTGAGCGAATCCTTGGTGTTTCTAACTGACTTCATAATGACCAGTATTATGAAAAACATCCCAAAAAATTAAAAACATAAAGAATTTAAATGATTTTCAACTGATGGGTTGCAGATAGCTGGGAAAAACATTATAAATGCAAAGAATAATGTTGACCATTTTATATTAATGGTCAGAATAAAGAATGGACTTTATCAACCATCAAAAAGGCCTATTAAAAGAGAATAAACAATTACGACGCCTGGGTGTGAGCAAGGAATTTCAACTACTTCCAACAATTTATAGAGCTTACACTTAATAGAAAAAAGTCTTGCCAATAATATACTTTAGACAAGTGGAGAAGCAGATGAATGCTGCAAACATGTTTTTATAACAAATTAAACCAAAAAACAATGGTTACCATACCATGCAAACCACAAATTAGCCATGGTTTTGCTACACTAAATAGTTTAACCATAGTATTTGTAATAAAACTTTGGTTATACAAATGGCTCTCAAAATGCCAAAAACCATGGTTACTGCACTTTTACTCCAATGAAACCATGGTTAATTTCCGTAAGGGATTCCCTAATTTCTGTAGATCGAGATCGTGTATATTATATTATCACCGTCAGGGATTAGTCAAATTGCTTTCCAAGCAATCTTAAAGAAATTGTGTCTGACCTGACCTCACGTTTAGATTATAATTGTAAACTGACACATCTGATTAAAGTTCTGTCGAATCGCGCGTGGTTCTGGGAAAAATCAGTTTGAACCAATCAGCGCGCGCTCAATACAACCCGGGAGTTCACGAGGGTGTTGTGTTTAGCATTGCGGCTAAAGTGGAAATTATCCTATCATAGCCGCTCTAAGGATTCACATTCTGGGAGGTGGGTTGTTACATATGCGTTAATTAATTACCTAGTTAATAGCTAGTTAATTGAAGTCTCATTAAACAGGTGTCTGTCTGGGACGCGTTTGTAGACAGCACCTCATGTCAAGTTAGCTTGCTAGCAAGTGACAGTCATTTCTAGTCACTACTGTTGTTTCTCAAACGACCATTCATTCAGCGTAATTCTAAGAATGTGTCTTTGTATGTTCCATTTAATAAAGTTATAATGCGAAATAAACGAGTACGCAATAATGCAGTTTATTTGGCTTTATTAATTGTAGTTAATCATGTCTCAAACACCCAAAAGTTAACATAATGATATGTAATGTACTACGTTACAAACAGCAACAATAATTTCACATGGAATGTCCTTTAAAATGTAGGTTTATCAACGCAATAAGCTTTCAAAGTTACTTACAGTTTTATTGTTATGGCAAGAGCTATAGTTAGTGATAGTTTGCTGTGATACCATCAGATACCATACTGATTACAAATTATGTGCATATCACCATGTAATGTAGACATGCGCTTCTTTTGCTTTCAGGTGGAACAGGTGCTGCACATGGATACTGAGGGCTTTGGGGAACTCCTGCAGCAGGCAGAACAGCTTGCAGCAGAGACTGAGGCCGTGTCCGAGCTGCCCCATGTTGAGCGAAACCTACAGGAGATCCAGCAGGCAGGAGAGCGACTACGTTCCCGCACTCTCACCAGAACCTCTCAAGACACAGCTGACGTAAAAGCGTGAGTTTTTTTGGTGTCTGTATGTCATCTGGGGTGACGCTTACATTTATTTGAAGTCATTTGGGTCAGTATATTATTTATATCTGTACGTTTTTTTTTAAACTTCAGGTCCATCCTCTTGGGGTCTCGGGGTCTTGACATCTTCCATATCTCTCAGCGTCTTGAGAGTCTCAGTGCTGCCACTACATTTGAGCCTCTTGAGCCAGTCAAGGACACTGATATTCAGGTTAGTGCATATTTTATTTGGGTGGGTGTTTTTATTCCTAGTTGAATTTGATTGTTTTCATTCTTTATATCTCAACACTGCATGCATTGAGATGCCGCTGTTTATTTTCCGATATTTATCCTCTGCAGCAGTAGTTTGAACTGTAGTATCTGTTGATATCAAAGGGCTCTAATTATCTGGATATACACTATCAAAAAGTATGTACTGTAAGTTCAAAAGTTTCGCGTTGGTAAGATTATTAAGTATTTAAGTAGTATTAAAAAAATGATCTCATGCTCACCAAGGTTTTATTTGTTTTTATCAAAGTAAAGCATTATATAACACTATATTAGTAAACGTACCCCATTTAGAACAATATTGTGAAATATTAAACTATAAAATAACTTTATTGATTAAATATAATTTATTCATCTGATGCCAAAGCTGAATTTTAATCAGCCATAGCTCTAGTCTTCAGTGTCACATAATCTTTCAGAAATCATTCTAATATGCTAATTTGGTAGCATTTCTTATTATTTTTTATCAGTTTGCTTTTTTTTTTTTGACCTTCCTTACCCAGCATTTATTTTAAATGAAAATCTTTTGTAACAACATGAAGTTTTAAATCTTACTAAGCCCAAAAATGTAAATGGGGCTATAGTACCAGTCAAAAGTTGAACAGTGAATATTGTGTTGTTTCTTGGATAGAATATCAAGATACGTCCTGTCTATTATTGTTCACCCTTTACATGTATATTGTGAGTAGAAAGCAGCTTTAAGCCGCTGTTTTAAAACAAGTGTCCTCATTTTAATTCGTAAAACCTTTAATTTTAAGTGTAATTAAGTCAATTCTTTTCTTTGCTGTATTCTCTTCAGTTTTGCTTTTGTTAAGACCAGTCTAAAATTAATATATGTGCCCTTTATTTGTGCCTTAAGTCTCTTTAATTGGAAATCATTTGCTAAGTACATGTAAAGGATACTAATTTTTTTTGTAAAGTAAATCCTAAAACTTATCCTCATTATTTAGATTTTCATTTGCAACTTTATTTTAAAAAACAAGTTCAGATTTTATGCTAATGGTATACAAGTCGATTTTCATTTTTATGTAATTAAAGCATCCTTGCACAATTAAAATATTTATTTCTTTAAAGAAAATAAGTAAATAAGTACTCACAACAAACCTTTAGCTTTTGTTAATGCTTTTCCCTCTCAGTGATAAACTCTGCAGTGTCTTGATAATTTGATGAGACATCCTTCATAACAGCCTCAATAGAAGTCAAATAAACATTCTCCACACTCAGCCTATTTTTAATTAGCACTATCCTGTTGCCTTCAAGCTTAAGATACAGGGTGGGTCTAATGGCTCTCAATCCCTGTTTACGCATTTAAGCTAATGGCATGCTATTCATGTTTTTGTACGTTATTATTGCTCCTTAGTGCAACCTTTCTTTTGTGTACCATACATATGTATTCCTGTTTGTTTTGATTTGGGCTTAAGTGAAGCCAGGTTGAGTGCACAGCTTTTAGAAATGATGTAGTGAATGCTGTGAATTGGATTATAGTATGCAAGCCTGCTAAGGTGTGACTTTGCTATGGCAATTACTATTGAATTAAGTTCTAAGTGCTACTATAAGAGTAATACAGGCCTAAAGGTTAAGAGACGTGACGTTGCAAAACGGGAATCAGGCGAAGCATTGTGTAATTCTTACAATTTTAAATTGCACCGTCAAGACCATTACAGCTTAAGAGTTAAGTGTGTTTGCTGACAGCTGCCGTTGTAAATTAAAAGAACCAGATATTAAAATGAAAAATGTTCATGCCTTTGTGAAGCGGTAACAAAAACAGTGGTTACTGCGCCCCCTGTGGATACTGCTGATACTAGAGGATTTGTAGATTCAGATGTATAAATTCATTGCTAATTTCTAATGCCTTTTTGCAACTGTTATTATACACAAAGCACCAGAAAACATGTGGGCTCAGAGAGGGACAGAAAGGTGTTGTTTATGGTGACTGCATTATGATACCACAGGTTGAGTGAATTATAGTGAGCTGAGCTCAGTAGAGCCAGGAATCAGCAGTGAAGTCAACAATGAGCTGGCAAACCACTGGAGTCTTCTTTTGGCTTTTTGTCCCTGTTTGCACCTCATGGCATTGTGAACCGATTGTAGTACTCTCAAATTAGATTTGATTAAATTAGCCTATATATTTATGTTTGTACTTTTTGTGTATACATTTTAGTGCTGTCAAGTATCAATGTATTTACACAATCACAGGAAGATATATATCACTTGAATGTTTAAAGCCTTTTGGCTTAATTCTGCTATTTATTGCCATTTATCAGATGTCCATTTATCATCCATCATTAGATGTCATACGATCATAGGGTCATACGCCCGCATCTTGCTCCAAACCCATAAGACCTTTGCTCATCTTTGGAACACAAATTAAGATATTTTTAATTAAATCTGAGAGCTATCTGACCCTCCAATGATCCAGCTCCAGCAACATAGTAAATGCTTTGATAAAACGGTCCATATAACATCAGTGGCTTAACTTCAGTTTTGCAACGCTAAGAGAGAACTTGATGTCACATGGACTGTTTTACCTATGTATTTACTAAGTTTCAAAATCTAGGAACATTACAATTGTGTTGCTGTCTATGGATCAGCCCTCTGATTTAATAAAAAATATCTTAATTTGTGTTCCGAAGATGAACAAAGGCCTTACGGGTTTGGAACGACATGAGGGTGAGTAAATAACCACTGGTGTGGAGTAACCCTTTAATGAATTCTGTGGGACTATTTTGATCAACCAAAAATGCTGCAAGTGATTTTTATATTTACCTTTTGTTGTGTGCGGCCAACTTTTGGTACAGTTTAAACCGCATTGGGGAAGATAGTCATTTTTATTTGGTATTAAGGAATGACAAATTTTGAGGGGGGGAACAAATGTCAAATATTCATCACTTACTTCGGCCTAAAAACTCTGGACAGATTTTGGCAGCAGTGCTCTGTTCTTTTCCTAGTTCCTATAAAATATGGTATTTCTTATTTCTCAGCGTGCTTTAGTTTTGAAAGGAAACCACTTGATGAGTCTGTTTTTTAGCCACAGTATCGATTGCTTTAAGTTTTAAGGTGAGTCATTGTAGTAAGTGCCACTTTAACAATATTAATGATAGTACTAAATGATGTCCAGAATAATGTGAGTTAAAAGGAGCACTTTTGTGGTTTGGTGTCAATGAAGAGATACTATGAGTCCATTTTATGTCTTACCGAAGGGCTGTGGGGTATGTAAGGATGAGAAATATTGATCTGATGCTTATCCAAATGTGTGTTTTCAGTGCTGTCAAAGACGAGAACATTCCTGTAGCCTGTTTGAGGAAAGATTATGTATTTAAAAAATTGGCTCTATTTGGATACTACAGTACAGAGCAGACAGGAGACGATGTGGGTGAGAATCAGGATCAGAAAATACTTTTACACCATGTTTTGCTATTTTCAGAATCAAAAGATATTTTACGTTTCTGGGCAATCACAAGTCACACACCCATCGAAATGTACAGACAATGGGTAACAGAACTTTAACAGAATATGTCTGTTGGTAGAGACTGCATGATGTCCTCCGTTACTTCTGACCATAAAAAGATAGATGTATCTTCATTAGTTTGAATGTTATCATTGCAGGTGGAGAAGTGGCTGTTGACTCATCAAGTCGTGTCATGATCCACTTGGTTTTCGCTTCTTGAAGATTCAAAACCGTCTGCCCCCACCCATCTTTTTCTGTCCTTATCTCTTCTCTCCTTCTCTTTCTCACTGTCTCTATCCCTCCCCCTCCTCTCCACCATCTTTTTGTCAGACATATTTTTGTGGTGGGCCTGCCAGAGTGCAGTTCGGCTCTTACTGGAAGTGCACTTACTGCCTGGCACTTTCCTCACCTCCCTCCCTGTCTGAATATATATGTGTGTGTGGCTGTAAATCTCTTTAGCATTTTCAGAACAACTCTGATTGACTCAAAGGGCTATGAGATTTAATATCTCCCTTTTGTTGAACTTGTGTAACTGCTCGTCCATTTATCATCTTCATTCTTATGTATCTCCGCCGTCTAAATCACATATTGAAAAAGATTCAGAATTGCGTTTAAACCCGCTGCTGAATAAAACAAAGATGCTGCAGGTGCTGCGCTCAGAATTGCACCATTACAATTGCGCCGAGACATCCAGATGTGCATCGACCCTGCGAGCTGGTGGCGGAGTGTGTGTAAATTGTATATTGTGTGTGCTCCATAAGGCTTCTGAGCTGCCTGCCTGAAGACAAAGGAAATGCATGCTGCTTATGAGGCGTAGTCTCTTGCCTTTCTCTCGCCTTCTGCGTTCGCGTGTGTGGGAAAGCATGCAGCCTTCTGCAACCCATGTGTTTCCTTTATAGAAGCCAAATAAAGTGTTTTATTTTAACATCACAACATCTTAAGACGAGCAAAGGCAGGTACCATGTAAATGAAAAGGCTAATGCTTTAAATGATGCTCTGTATAAAGGAGATGCACTACCCGAGCAAAATGGCGCAGAATCGGGCGATGCATTGCATCTTTTTCTTTCAACTCTCACTTCTGCTTACTACCATCTTTCCCGCACCATGCATTCACAGCAGAGTATATTATCTAAGCAGATACAATGGTAGGTGCTGGATAAGTGTAAATAGCCCTACATGTGGAGTCTGATCTCTAGTCAGTGCACTCTGCTCATTAACTAAACATGACTCTTAAGAGGATTATTAGCCCAGTTTCTGGACAGGATGTCGAAAACCATCAGGAGAATGTGTGTGGGGGGGGATCCATTACCATAATTGCATTGCGCTAGCAGAAGAGGAAAAAGGATGCAGAGATGTTTAAAAAAGGAAGAAATGAGTGAGAGTGAAAGAGGAGGCTGGCAGGGATGCTGGAGGAGAGATGAGGAGGAGGGGTGGACGACTGATGGTGTACAAGCACATGGATCAGGTTGAATAATGACTTCTCAGATTCCACCCCCATGTCTCTGGGCTGACTTGGTACGCTCTGCCTCCGACAATAAAGCAGCCCACAGTAACCCTGCTCGTGGCTCATATCTAGGTTCAGACCACTGGGCCGCCTTGAGGTAAAGAAAAGTGCATGTGGCAGAGACAGTGTGGGCCTCTGGTGAAGGAGGTCAGAAACGCCCTAAAAATGCACTGGCCCGCTTCTGCAGGACGAGGAAGATGGAGATGGCATGGGCAGGGGACGGGCACTCTGCTTCTAGATCCTTTCACCTCTCAGCAGCACTTTGCCAGCAGGTTAAACCAGAGCACAAGTGAGTATCACCTACACACTCATGCATTCGACAGGCTTGCAATAGTACGTACGCTTCGGTCAGTCGGTTTAGCCCACAAGACGAGACTGTCGCCTTCTCCGAAGGGATGATGAAGATGGCGAGGAGGAGGAGGAGGACGAAGATTTGTCTGTCACACAGGAAGTGGTGGGGTTAGGGTGGGGTTCCTTCACATCCTTCTCAAGTAAAAGAAAAGATAAAGAAATGGATGTATATATCTAGAGAGGGCTGTTTGAGTTTAATTCAAATGCCGTGGGTTCATTAAGCGCCTGTATGCATGTGTTTTATACAGCTTGCATTTGACACAGCATGCATTCAATATCGATTCATGTCATATTTCCTGCTATGTGTTGTTCAAAATGCACTAGACCTGATTTCAAAATGTGTATACATCCCCGAGAAGGTGTGTGCACCATTACCATGTATGAATTCTATTATAAAGCATTTTTTACAGTGTCTTTATCGAACATGTATATGCTTCATATAGTAATGACGTCTTCTGCTTGTCTTGATGCATCGTTTTTATCCAAATCAAATTCGCTCAATATTTGCTGCGCCTTGAATCTTCCAGAAATACACGGTGGTTAATTGTATGGCATACGGTAACCTCCCCTTTCAACCTATGGGATCTGCACTTTGTCTAGCTGTTTTATGGACAGCATTTAGATACACATTAAAACTGTACTTTAAAAAAAAAAAAAGATATACACAGTTTGGTATAAATTTTGTTTTTGGTGTTTTGTTTCACTTTATGTGACTAATAATGTCCAAATGCCATATGCAATGAAACGCTTCACAATATGTAGAAAGCATGATCTTGGATAAGACATGACCCAAATGCATCCATGTAAAATGTGTTTTTTTCTTTTGTCAGCTAGTGGCTCTTGGGTACTTAATGCAGAGCGTGAGTGCCTGAAGGGGGCGCTGTTCTGTAGCTAGCGGTTTGAGGCACAGTGACTGAGCAAGAAATAGCGCTGCTAAGTATGAAATGTTGGCTGCTCCCACACCTTAAACTTCCTACCACCCACCCACTTTCCGTCTCCATGTCCATTAGCTCGGCTCTTACGTTTGAATGCGTCATTTAGATGTTGCGTTCCCGGAATCAATCCTCATTTACAGCTGTCAGTCAGAATGTGGATGGGGTGATGGGGGTCGTGCAGTCTCGGAGGAGGGAGGAAAAAGAGTCATCGGGGGGGGGGAGGGGACGACAGGCTTCAACTCGATCCTGAGAACTTGGATTAAAAAAAAAAAAGGGTGTGAATGGTGATCAGTGCCTTCATTTCTAAAATCAAACGACTACGTATTGATGAATTTAATAAGTGTTCACTATTTTACGATTGTGTGGTGTGCTTTTCATGAAACGAAAAATCAAACCTGCAAAATGTGCCTGATGCTTTTTTTGACTTCATCTTTGTTGTAATAATAAAAGCCAATAGTTGCAGGTTCCAGTTCAGACGTCGCATTTCTCGTCATCCTTCGAAAATTGGCTTTTCAGCGGTCTGATGATCCTTCAAACTCATAAGAACCAGCTTCCCCTTCCATCAGTACCACTCCCTATCCCAACCCCCACTCAATGTGTGTGTGTGTGTGTGTGTGTGTTGCACATCATTCTAGTGGCTTCTCTGTCCTCAGGATCAGCTGCTGGATCTTTCTGTTCTCTGTTTAATCAAAATGAATGCTGGTATGTGAGTGTTCGTTACCCAGCTGTACATTCAGTACGATCACTCACAGTCCATCCTCGAGTTGCTCGAGCTGCACACTCGGCATCCAGTTAGAAAATGTAGCTTGTGTATCCTTGGAGGCTACTGATGTGTGCGTTTTCCATCTGTGATCCAACAAAGACGATGTTTAGATGATGATTGCCCATAATTAGATATAAGCAGCTGTTGGCTTTATGATTTCCAGTTGGTAACCGTCTAGTCAGGGTTTAGTCTGGTTTTAACTGTCAGTGTCCTAGAGAGTAGTCTGAGAGTGGGAGTTGGGTGGAAATCGAGCAGTTTGAACCACTTTTTCCGTACCCATCCATTGACTTCTGTGTTTAAGAAGGGGGTTCACATGTTCACATGAATGCGGGGTTTCTTAAATGCGCAGTACTTTTAGCATACTTAAAATCGTAATGAACCAAAGCTTTGCTGATCTAGCTCTGACCAGTCGAGAGCGTCCATTTTCGGCGAGCGATCTCGCAAAGGGTCGATTCTAAGCACATTTTTTGCAGCGATTTCGATAATGATGGCAATTCTCCATCTCTGGCCTGTGGCGTTTGCATCTTGGAGGAAGTATGGAGGGAAGGAGAGAGAAAGGCAGAGAGGGCGTGCTCTGCATGCAGAAAAGGGGAAAGTAGGTTGCAGTACGTTTAACCTCCATGCCGTGTCTCTTGTTCCAGGGCTTTCTGAAGAACGAGAGAGACAATGCACTGCTGTCAGCCATCGAGGAATCACGCCGCAGGGTGAGCATCTTCCTTTACTTCTCTATATCCTTTTGCAAACATTTTTTTGCTCACTCGATCAAACCATGTCTTTTTGGCAAGTGTAGATGGAAGAAATGCCATTTTTAACAACATTAAACTTCTGCGCAACTACATCCCGCATTGCCCAGACATTTCAAATCCCCGCAATTCATCTGACAGCTCCTTTATAATAGTATTCTTCTGACAACCAGAGGTTGTAGATCTTTCGTTTTTAGGTCAAATCCTCTTTTCCCCTTGTTGTTTCCTCAGCCACTGTCAGTGAGATAAAAACAGGCCCTTTCACCTGTTATTATCCATTTCTCAGCAGAGAGCTGCTCTCTGCCAGGTCAATATCCCATCTATCTATCCTCTCAGTCTAGTCATCAAACCTCTCAGGAGGAGGAATGTCAGCAAAGAGATGGACAGAGGATAATTTGCTCACCAAAGAAGAGGTGTCACCCTCACAACACAGATGGCCTGTATGTGACAAAGTGAAAGGGGAAGTTTTGGGGCCTCAAGCAATGCCGTAAAATATGTCCCTCACAGAAAGCCCCAAAATCTCCTTTTTCCTTTTAAATTATTTTTGTTTTTAGTTAACCTTTTTATTTTTTATAATACAGATTTGTAACAGATTTGTTTATTAATTATAATGAATAAAAAAGTGACAACTCTACATGATTTATTTCTTCTTATTTTGATTTTTGTGGTTTATTGTGAGCAATATTTAACTGATATCTGATGCCACATAAAGAGCTGGGCAAAAACTAGGCTTAACATCCTAGAGTTTACTTTAGCAGACCAATCTTGCACATCACTTACATCAGCATGTGTCAAAAGATTTTCTTAAAACTTGACACAAACCAAATTTTGTTCTTAAAATTCGACACAAACCATGTGCAACTGCAGTTTCTAATAAAATTACCGTCCAACTGGCGAGTAATTTATTCACTCTACTCTCCAAAGCCAATTTTTACTTGCATTTGGGCATTAAGTTTGCACCCCAAGTGAAAAGTTAGTAAATTGCTGGATGATTAATGTTTTTTTTTGACCCAGCAAAATCATCTGGAGTACAGTTAGATCCTGAAGTGCAAACTCTATAGGTTTTTCCCCCCAAAACCAAAAACCTCCTGAGCGTTTCCTCCACTTGTAATTTTACCTGATTGACATTAACTTCAGCATGTCATACTGATAATATCTCACTCCCTCCATCATTACGCTCGATTCCAAAATCTCTTCCTCCAGAGTTCAGAAGCCTTTTTAATTAGAACGCTTGCAATTATCACACGTCGATCCGCCGGGACCGAGTAAAATAGACGAAAGGTCTTCGGATTCAATCAGGGTACGGGCTAAATTGGTGGTAGGCGTGAAGACAGACCCAGATAGCGGCACAGTTCCATTAGCGAAGACTCCACGCATCCAGGCTTTAGCGGGCCAGACCCAGTTTGAGTCTCCCCAGGCCCAGCTCTTGTTCCTTGTCCCTCTGAGGTGGGATTGGGGGAGGGGGAAAGATAGTGGTGCCCGTTAGCGCTTATTGTGCACAGCATGCTTCCCAGATCCAGGCTGCTCCCTTCTTACTCCGCTAGCTATTTTTAATGCGTCACATGTTGGGTAACCTATATATTCGCTCAAGGCTTTGGAGTTTCAACTCATTTTACTCCCATTTATCATGTTTTTATGTGTGATTTGTACCTTGTCCCCTCTCTTTCTTGCAGACATTTCTGTTGGCGGAGGAGTACCACAGAGACTCTATGTTGGTGCAGTGGGAGCAGGTGAAGCAGAGAGTGTTGCACACCCTGCTGGGAGCTGGAGAGGATGCACTGGACTTTAGCCAGGAAGTGGAGGTCTGAGGAACAACACGCCACATGAAACATAATACACAAGCAGGATAGATGTGATATAACTCTCTTGTAAAATATGTAATAGCATGCACTCACCTCACTTCACACGTGGCGTATCCGTGAAGTACAAATCTCTCATTTAGCATCTAAGGAGCTTGTTCAGATCTGTTGGCGTGATACACCCAGCCTGTGGCTACATTTGTCCTGGATCTGTTTGTCAGTGAAATCTTATCTGGCAATAGCATTTCATGTAGTTCTTTTCAGAATAGAACATTTAGACCTGCTTTGTTTTTTAGTAATTATAAAAAAAAATTACATTGTTATTTAAAGATAACATCCAGTGGGCGTTAAAGTAGACATCAACAACACAGCATATATAGAAAAAAGAAAAATCATGTGACAGTAAGATTTTTTTCTGCTTTTAGTGGTTACTATTCATAAAATAAAATCTCTTTTGGTAGCATTGCTCACATCTCTGCTGTCATAAAATGGAGAGGTGAGTAAGAGGGAAGGATGTAGAAAACATCAAACATTGAAGATGACAAGCACTCCTCTTCTATATAATATATATTTAAAAAAAACTGCATGTCTTTTATGTCCTCAAGTGAAACAATTGTCTTTCTACGGCAAACCATGACAGTCTTTTTGAGAAGGCGAAACCTCAGAATATGCTTTTGTCTTTTCTTTTGTTTTCCTATAAAGCATTCAAGAAGAATGTACTGTTTGTGCGAATTTGGACACAAATGCATGTATGTTTGTGTGCTCTAGGAGATTTTTGACTGCTGTCCTGCTGCTTTAATTATTAAACAGCAGTTAAATTTTCCATGTGTGACCTGCTGTTCGCTTCCTATGCCAGGAGCTCACTCTTCCTTGTACCACCAGCCTGGGTCGCCCCCTCCCCACTACATAGTCACACAAACTACAACGCCTCAGTGGCTTTCTTGCCAGGCTGTTCATGGAATTTGCTACTGTGGAGTGTGCGTGTCAGAGAGATACTGTGTGTTGAAAATGTGTTGAAAATAAAGCACCATATGCTTTATGTATGTGAAATCTTTCTCAGTACAAGTGATATTTTTTCTTTAGAAGAGATAAATTCATGTGCACATAAACAGTTTAGGGTTTTTCTGTCTGTCTCTCTTGCTCTGTGTATTCACAACGAGCTGTGTGCTCTCAAGCGTGCGTTATGTTCTTCACAATAGCTTCACGCTACATTGGTTGCTGCATTTAGATTAAAACAACTCTCCAAGATAAACGCAGCTTGTGCACTTGTCAAACCCACGCTTTTACAGGCGCACATATGCAAACCCACACGTAGAGAATATTAATACGGTCTTGTTGTGTAGACGTCTCTAACGACTGTTGCTATGTTCCCTACAGCCCAGTTTCGTGAGTGAGGTCGGAGTTCCAGGACGCAGTGCACTGGACAGTGTGGAAGTTGCCTACAGCCGACAGGTTTGTAGAAAGCCATATGTATATATACCATAAGCGCACACAAACAAAAACAAATACATTTAAATATCTTTATAAAAAAAAAATTCTGTACATTTATTGTACAGTGTTTTTATAATGAATTATATAAATATGTCTTTAATATTTTATTAATGGATCATTTTAATAAATGGTAAAATAAAATAAATGTAACAATAAAAAATAAAAAACATACCCATAAGCTAGGGTACACAATTATACATGCATATACAATGCTATAATTTTCAGAAAAGAGGATTTTGAAACATCATATAACATAAAAATGGATGCTAATAAAACATGCGATCCTAGTTAAAAGACATGGTTAATAAATTTGAATACATTTTCGTTTAGTTAAGCATAGCTTTTCTCTTAACTAGAAACAAGAATAAATGTATTGTGTTTTGCAAGCCTAGCTTGATTGATCGAAAAGATTGATTGGCTGGAACGAAGCATCATGGGTAAGCTCCCAATCTATCTATAAAAGGGAGGGCTGTCTCTCACTCTCCCTTCCTTTGTTCTCTTTCTCTTTTTTTTTTTTTGGTCAGAGCTCTCTCTTATTGCTTTTGTCCCCTTTTTTAAATTTATTTAGTTTTTTCAATCATGTGTCGCCACATTGCCTGCGGAGTCCTCTTCCTGATCTTTGTGCTCTTTTTCGAAGACCTTCTAAACATTTTCATCCTGTTTGTTTTGTTTTTCATCATACTACACTTTACCTCCAGATAATAGTGGATCCAGCTATGGAGGGCTTGGCTTTAGACAGCAATCAGTCTATGACCTTCATTTTCAAGTTCTGTTTTTCCTCTTTCCTGTAGATATACATCTTCAATGAGAAGATTGTAAATGGGCATCTTCAACCCAATCTGGGAGATCTCTGTGCCTCAGTAGCCGAAAGCCTGGATGATAAGGTACTGTTCGTTGCATTCAGCCTGGCTTCACTGTGTGTCTGTGTCTCAGAAATGTAAGGGAGTGATGGCTTTAATGGTGATTCTGTAATGTTGTCTGTGCATGTGTTTGCAGAACGTGTCAGACATGTGGCTCATGGTGAAGCAGATGACAGACGTTCTGTTGGTGCCAGCAAAGGACACGCTGAAGTGCCGAGTGTCTGTGGACATGCAGATGGCCTTCGTCAGACAAGCCCTGCAGTTTCTGGAGAACAGGTGAGAAGGAAGATTCAGCTTACTCTTTGTTTTATAGATAATATAATAAATCTGTAATTTTATTATTTGAAATCTTATAAAAAATGAAAAAAAAAAAATTTTTATAATTCAATTTATTTTGAAAAAAATATTTAAATAAAAACAATAAAAATAGTCTCTTATGAAAAGATGAAAGCTGCATGTATTTGTTGTAGTTTTTAAATAGTTTAATAACAATTTTAAAGTGTTTTCAAATATTTATTGCTTAAATGGCAAAACAGCATTATCAGCAGCAATTACAACTTTCTTCAGTGTCACATAATTATTTTAGAAGTTATTCTAATATGCAACTTTTCTGCTCAATAAACATTTCTTAATTTGATCTGTTTTATAATTATTTTTGATTTTAAAAACCAGTCTTAATACATTTGCAAAAACATTGTACATTATGTTTTTTATTTTTATTTTATAGAAAAGAACGGCTTCTATTTGAAATAAAAATCTTTTGGAACTTGAACTATTTAATGCATTCATGCTGAATAAAATTAGTAAAAGTAATTACTTGCCAAAAAATCTTACTGAACCCACATTTTTGAATAGTAACGTATGTTCAGGGTTCCCATGGTGGTGAAAACCTGGAAATATGAAAAATAATCATATGATTTAAGGGAAGCTTGTGAGTATTGATTCTGTGCTCTCCTCCAAAATATGTAATGGGTTAGATTTTGCTCTTATATTGATTAAATCTTACTTTTAGGACCAGTTTCTTAATTTAGTCTGTCAAACAGCTTCACAAATCCATATGAATGACAGATTGAATCAAATTGATAATTTAGTTCTAACAGGATAATGGGGAAAGTATTTGAACAAACTGGTCAGAAAGTTAGTAAATGCATTATGTACTTTTATCCACTAGTAAAATGGAGTACTTGTGTATTTCTTCTACAGCTATAAAAATTATACTATGGTCACTGTATTTGGGAATCTGCACCAGGCTCAGCTGGGTGGAGTACCTGGCACTTATCAGCTCGTATGCAGCTTCCTGAACATCAAGCTGCCGACCCCGCTGCCAGGCATGCAGGTACTGCAGCAGAACGTGTCCTCACCACACGGCACAGGCAGCACTACATCATACAAACTAGATGCCTTCACTGCAGATACTCTCAAGTGAACTGCGCATAGTGTGCCTTGCCGTAGTATAGATAACAGCAGTGGATTCTCACTGCATGGGCCAATAAGCTGCTTATTTCAGAGCTGAAAGTAAAAAGGAGGTAAATGGGCGCAGTGTGACCCAAAGATAAAACCCTGCTGTGTGTGTATGTGTGTAACAGGATGGCGAGGTGGAGGGACATCCAGTGTGGGCTCTGATCTATTTCTGCCTGCGTTGCGGAGACCTGTCTGCCGCCATGCAGGTGGTGAACAGGGCACAGCATCAGCTGGGCGACTTTAAGATTTGGTTTCAGGAATACATGAACAGCCCCGACCGTCGGTGAGAACGCACATACACTCATCCCAAAACTAGATCACATCCTAAGAGGACTATTTCTCCTCTGTTTTTGGTAACTACTTCTCTCTCTTGTGCGTTTGACCCAGCTTGCTCCCTTTTCGTCTCTCATGCATAAGTTTGAATCTTAAAACTGATTAATTCAGTAAATCTGATTCAGCATTCATTTATTCAACTGCACTGTTCTTCTCAGTTTGTCTCCTGCCACGGAAAATAAACTACGACTTCATTACCGACGCGTGCTGAGGAATAGCGCTGACCCCTACAAACGTGCGGTGTACTGCCTCATCGGCAAATGCGACATCGGCGACAATCATGGAGAGGTGGCCGATAAGACAGAAGACTACCTGTGGCTCAAGGTCTGATATAGTGACTGATATAGACCAATTTGTATAATAAAGTTTATGTTATAGTTAATATTTATTTTACTAATGTTTCGAGCCATTTTCTGTGTCCATATGTAGCTGAATCAAGTGTGTTTTGATGAGGATGGCAGCAGTTCCCCTCAGGACAGAATGACTCTTGCCCAACTTCAGAAACAGCTACTGGAGGACTATGGTGAGACTCGCAGTCACTACTTATATGTATGGTGTATATACTTTTATTTAATTGTAACATTTATGTTTATTCAGAATTCCGACATTTTTAACAGTGGATCACATATACTCAAAACTGGGTTATAACAAAATAAGATTGTAAGCTGTTCTGCGACAGACAGGTTTCAGCTGGATTCGATCACATGAGGTGAAAAATTGATAGTGAGTATTTTTTTGGGGGGGTGGGGGGGTTGTACTTTGTCACAAGGGAATCCAAGCAGCTTCTGTTAAACTGGATTAAGTTGACTATGCTATTGAATAATATTACAGTTACAAAATTTAGGTAGTATATCTTAATATCAGCTCTAAAACAAGTGGACTCTCTGAATGATCTAATTATAAATCAGCCCACTTATCTTTAGATTCACTCCAGTACTAAAGGAAGAGATTCAAATGGGCATTTGAAAGGCTAGGAAGTCAGTCAGTATGCAGCCCCCCTCCTATTCAGTCTCTGCCAGTGTGCTTAACCCAGATAAAAGTGTATGCCATTGTGCTGTTTTCTCATGGCTTAAACTTCTCGCCCAGTTTTAAAAAGGCATCCGCTTAGTTTCTTCCACCTGCCTGATGAGTCAGTCTTATCTTGCCGGCGCTCCTGCAGTACACCACATTAAAGACTCCCTCTATTGCTGATAAGACTCCTTCACTCCCAGCTGCGCTGCCATTACGCTCCATGCAAAGTCGCAGCAGGTCTTTTCAATGCCGCTTTAAGACGTAAGTTTTAACGGCAATTTAAATGAGGGGATTATTTCAACTCATGCGAATGGAAATGAAACCGCCTATTTAAGCACTTAACAGCTGAGGAAGATTTATGTGGAACCTATTACTCGCTTAAAGAAGTATTCAAATTCCTTAAATTACAAATCCTTACTGGCTTCATTTGCATGTGCACGTTCACAATATGTGATTCGTAATGTTCTGTAAGTGGTTTAGATTATTCCATACGCTCAAAAAGGTGTGCGGCATCATTTCAATTGTTTTCTGCAGGGGAGTCCCATTTCTCGGCCAGCCACCAGCCGTTCTTGTACTTCCTGGTGCTTTTCCTGACTGCGCAGTTTGAGGCGGCCATAGCGTTTCTTTTCCGAGTGGAGCGTCTGCGTAGCCATGCCGTTCATGTAGCTCTGGTGCTGTACGAACTCAAACTGCTGCTCAAATCATCGGGCCAGAGCGCTCAGCTATGTAAGTTCTGATCAATAAGCAATGACTCTATTGTATCTGGTTTCTGTTCTAAAGAGGTTTCTGGTCTTTTCTCAGTGAGTCAAGAGGCTGGAGATCCACCAATGGTGCGACGGCTCAACTTCATCAGGCTCCTTATGCTTTACACCCGCAAGTTTGAGTCCACAGACCCACGAGAAGCCCTTCAGTACTTCTACTTTCTCCGGTAATGGTCATCCCGACCCCAGCTGATGCTATTGGGTCATTTAGGGTAACAGAGCTGTAGAGCAAATCTATACTTCAACACCCCAGACCTGTTCTAAAATCAGCTTGTTTCCAATTTGATCAGTGGCTGAACTGTAAGTCATGTCTTTTTCTCTGAAAATACTGAGCGAAATCCCTCTCTGAGAGGAGATTAATGTGTCATGAATAACTCAGAACCTTCCACGAATGATCCATGAATAATTAAACCTGTTCCAAGCACACCGAATTCGATGCTAACTCGACCCATTGTTTTAAGAGACCTCACAGGCACCGTTACAAAAAGGAAACGGTTGATCTTCTAAAGGTCTTTGATCTCGGGGTTTGCACGCGTATCACAAAGCCAACATGTTCCTTTGCAGGCCCAAGTGCTTTCGTGATACAAATGCCGTAATTCCTGTAATTTGCTGCATGAAAACTCACAATCACTGTTCTCTATTGGCCACAGGAATGAGAAGGACAGTCAAGGAGAAAACATGTTCATGCGCTGTGTCAGCGAGCTTGTCATCGAGAGTCGGGAGGTAAGAAGCGTGTGTGAGCTCAGTGGAGGAAGCGTTTCTGCATACTAATTGCTATTAAGATTATTACATAATATGTCAATAACTAACTCTCTTCCTGTAGTTCGATATGCTTCTTGGAAGACTCGAAAAAGATGGAAGCAGAAAGGTATGTCGGAGGCTTTTGTTGTAATATCACCTGACTTGCAGACAGTGAACTTGCCACTGTTGTTTCGCGGTAACTCGCTCGTTCGTTATTTTGTTTGTTCAGCCTCGCAGGGTTGGGTAGAATGTGCTATTGTCTCAAAGGCCTTTTTCAACACAGTCTGGCCTTTCATGCTCAAAGCAATTTTACAACACAATTGTGCATTCAGTCTTCTAAGCCGTGTTTGTTTGAATACCTTCAGCCCGGCGTGATTGACAAGTTTGCCGGAGACACGCGGGCCATCATTACCAAGGTGGCCTCAGAGGCAGAGAACAAGGGGTTGTTCGAGGAGGCCGTCAAACTGTACGAGTTAGCCAAGGTAAGAGAAGTTGTGACGTGCCATTGGGTTGATTAGTCTCCTGATGATTGTGTCTAAAGCATCTTTTGTTTCTCGCATTAGAACTCTGATAAGGTTCTGGAGCTGATGAACAAATTGTTGAGTCCAGTTATTGCTCAAGTCAGCGAGCCCCAGTCCAATAAAGAACGACTCAAAAACAGGGCAGTGGCTATTGCCGAACGGTGAGCATTTTGTACACAGACCTCTATAAACTTTACATCTTACTACTATATTTCACTGTGTGATTTCATATCCCCCAAATTGTGCCTTTATATCTAACCCTAACCCTAACCCTAACCCTCAATTGTGACGTAATATAAAGATGAATTATGACTTGGCCTCTTCTATAACTTCGCATCTCACAATTACCACATTACATCTTCCAGTTGTGATTATATTACTGTTACAACTTTACTCCCAGTTGCACCTTTATAACTGTTGCAATTTTACTTCTCATAGTTGCAACTTTTATTTGGGATTTGATGCTATGTTTTTATTTCTCAGTTGCTATTTCAAATATTAGTTGTAAAGTCAATTCCACCTATGTATTTCGCATTATTACAGATTTGTTAGTTACTGCTTTGTCTCCTAATTGTAACTTAACACAGTTTCTCACAATTGTGACTTTATATGTTGCAGCTGCAACTTTCTTTCTTATAGTAGTGATTTCTATATTTTTAAATGTGGTTTTTTTTATTTTTGTATCTTGCAAATCCAGCTTTATTTCTTTTTTTTTTAATTTTGACCACAATTTTAGGCAGAAACAGGATTCCATAATGAACCTCCATCATGTTTTTTTGGTCTAGATTGTATTTTCAATATATATTAAATGGTTTCTTGTATTTCTTGAGCACAGGTACCGTACTAATGGTATAGCTGGGGAGAAGTCTGTGGACAGCACCTTCTACTTGCTCCTGGACCTCATGACGTTTTTTGATGAGTACCACGCCGGACATATAGACCGAGCCTATGATGTAAGTCACCTGTAAGACTCCTGTTGAGCTTCGGCACATTCCTCTAGGTATTAATCTTCATTTTTGTGCCATTCTGTGTCAGGTGATTGAGAGGCTAAAGCTGGTTCCCTTAAGTCAGGACAGTGTGGAGGAGCGGGTTGCTGCATTCAGAAACTTCAGTGATGAGGTAAAGGTTCTGAAAGCATTAGCATAAATCGCCTACTGTTTTTCAAATGCTAAGCTGTTGCGACATTTCAGGACAGGTGACCCCAAATGAATACCTCTTTTCTTTTTGCTTTTTTGTTGAGTTGACTAACAACTAGTCTGTGTAATTAAAAAAAACAAAACTCTAGAATCGAGACCTTTATTAACATGACATTCTCTCCATTGTGTCCTAATCTTTTCACAGATAAGACACAATTTGTCAGAGGTTCTGCTGGCCACAATGAATATCCTGTTTACACAGTACAAGCGTCTAAAGGGGGCTGCAGCAGGTACACCAGGAAGACCTCAGCGTACTCTAGAGGACAGAGACATGGTAAAACATATTTTCTAGGTTAAAATGATTGCTTACTCATCTATTAAGCTAACCCTGAGTGTTGGGTCCGTTATTCAGTAGACATTGGACACACACTGTGATGATACATGTTAATTGTGAATAGCTCTTTTAATGAGTGTGTGACCACTGGCGGTTGCATTTGTCTACTTTCTCTGCAGCTGCTGCGCAGTCAAGCCCGGGCTCTGATCACGTTTGCGGGAATGATTCCGTATCGCATGGCTGGAGATACCAATGCCAGACTGGTTCAGATGGAGGTCCTAATGAACTGAAACTCCCCCCTTCACCTCCAGCAGCTTTCTTTCATTGTCCTCATTCCACCATTACTTTTGTCAACTTATATTTGTATTTTTTTTCCATTATTTGAAATAAAAAAAAAATGAAATTCAGTTCAATTTTGTTTCAATTTCATTTCTTATATCTTTTTTTTTTTTTTTTTTTTTTTTCCAGTTTTTTTCATTTGATGTGACATTGTTTTGTCTTGTAATTTCCTTTTTTTTTTCAGTTGCATATGTTTCATTTTAAAAGCCATAGAAGCTAATCAATTACACCATTACAGTTTATCCCTCATGAAATTCAGTATCAGTCCCATATGAAATCCAGTGCAAACATGCAATAGTATTCTTTATTATGCTATTTACAGTAAGATTAGCTATTTTGGTGGCGGACAACATTCAGTGTACTGTATATACAGGGTTCTCTCACTTTCCAGGGCCAGAAAAAGAATTGAAATTTAATGAACGTTTGAGTTTTAGTGACTATATATTTTACCAGTAATGACTTGTTCTGAAATATTTTATTGTCTAGATGTTAATAGACGTGTAGTTTAAAACAAAAGCTATACTAATTTGTGAGCAATTGTTTCTCTTAAGGAAAGCACTTTACAATTGGTCCTTATTAATGCATTAACTAACAATGCAATACATTTGTTACAGCATTTATTCGTACGGTAAAAATACAACTCTCTGTTGTTATTTCAGGCCCATTAAATAACACTAACATAAGACTTTTGATTTTAATAATGAAAATAACATTAAGATTAAATGGAAGTATTCTTAATTGTTCATCTTCAATATATGTAACTAAATGTAATTAACTAAAGCCCTTTGAATTAAATCAAATCACACGATCAATTCCATTCACAAATCGGTCTGAATCATAAAATTCATGGAAATTAATTTATCAAAACGTGTTGGAAGCCTGTATATTTTATGTCTCTGCTTTGGTTAGATCATACTATATTAATTAAAATGTGTATTGTGTAACACAAACCTACTGTACAAACAAGTGGCCGGACGGGCTGTTCTTAGCCCTTTCAGATAGTTACAAGAGCAGGAATGTGTCTGTGTGACATTGACTCTCTCAGCAGATGGTGGGTTATGGAGGAAATGCCCGTAGAGCACACAGATGGACGTGTTGGCTTTGTCACGGCCGGCTGCAGTGTCTGCTCCAGCTCCTTCTAAGCTCTGCTTTGCATTTTTAACCGCTAGCATCTGGAGCTGCTGCATTAATATTAGAGTGCACTGTCCTAAATTCAAGGTACTGGATGCTCAACAATCAGGCTGTTTCCACTTTACCCCAATATTTAAACAAAAGCTCTTCAAAAATAAATCTGGTCCTTAAGGAATTTTTTTTTATAATAAGTGTTCCAGCATCAGTACATCACATGCGACAAATAGGAACTTTGGTTTGGAACCTGGAGAAGAAGATCTGGAGGAGAAAGACTCATCTTCACACCTCCTGGACTGGTGTGTGAGGTGTGCGTGCTGCAGCTGGTGTTGTGAATCAGGCCGATGTCACACGTCCGCGATAACCCGGCTATTTCACAACACCAGGGTGGCACCACACCGCTGCCAACAAAGGAGCTTTACCTAACAAATCATCCATCCCCTTCAGAGAACGTACCTGTGTGTACACGCTGTATGTATAGTAACGTATTATCCTCACTAAAAAATAAAATGAAGATCAAGTGTGAAATATTACTGTTTAAAGTAACTTTTTTGTACTTTAACATTTATTCCTGTGATGGCAAAGCTAAATATTCAGCCTCGTTATCTCAGTCTTCACATGGTGCTTCAGAAATTATTCTAATATCCTGAACTGGTGATCAAGAAACAGTTCTCACTATTGTGCTGTTTGCATATTCATTGATTTATTTATAACCATGATACATTTTTAAGATTCTGACATTAGTAGAGCATTCAAAACAATAGCATTTATTTTAAACAGAATTACTTTTTGTAACAACGGAAGTTATTACTGTCACTTTTAAACAATTAACAAAGTGTTAATTTCTTTAGAAATGATTAGACTAAGTCCATTCTTTGATGTTGTTAGAACAGTTTTATGAAAAATTGTAGGAAATTGTGTTTCCTACAGTAGACTCGTAATTTCTATTGAAACCGCTTTATACAGTCTTCTACTCCTTGTTCTGATAGCTCGCCTCAGGCAGCATGAGGATTTTTTAAAATGACCATTTAGTTGCTGGTTTTCCGCTTAAGCTCTTGGTGTCTAATAATAGAAATTTAATCAAAAAATCTGCTTCAAAGCAGAGCACCTGTGGGTACGTTTGCAGGATCTGCACTAATTACACCAAAAAGGCTCCACCTTTGGGGCTTCCAGACCAATTTCTGCAGAAATAATTACTTAACCCGATGCTGCTCCCTGGGTCACATGCATTGGCAAACATCTGTCTTTAAGTTAATGAGGAACTGTTTTTGCAATGATCAGTCAATGCTTAAGGCAAAAGGCTGTCTTCTGGAACGACTGTGAGCTCCTGGCAGGTTAAAGTGGCTAAAATGAAGGTCACTACAGGTTGGAAAATTCTCTGATCAAGACAAATACACTGTCTCAGTCAATATCCTTTTTTTACTTACACTTATTTTAAGGTGTCTTGTCGCACTGTAATCATACATTTAAGCACTGAGTAATATTAATTAACATGAACTTACTATAGGAATAGGGTAGGGTTTGGTTTAGGGTTAGTGGATTGTATAATTTACTGTTATTATTCAAGTAAATACATGTGACATGTAACAAAGACACTGTCAGATAAAGTGTTTGTATCAAACAAAAGTCAATGTTCAGAAAGTTTTCCTGATATTGTAATTTGTCCTGATTGCTATCAGAAAAAAAGAACACTACCAAATTGTGAGAGGTGAAAATCAAAACTATGTTTTTTTCCCCTAAATAATTTTGTAATGTATAGTTTCTTTTGCATGACTCAGGATTCTCAAAACCTGCAGCTGTCCTTGAGAACGAGTGTGAAGGATATCTGACTTGAGATCTGAGTCATTACATGTACTGATGATGTTTACTAGCCCCAGTACAAGCAAAGGGCCCTGCAGCGACAATTCAGAATTAATGACCGTTACAAAAGCTCCTGAATATGTTCTCACACTAATCATACATCCATAAGTGGTTCCTTCCGGCCCAGGTATAATATAACCCTTCAAATCAAGCCCTCGCTTTACTCAGAAGGCTGTTGATTCAGTTGTGTTGGAGGCACTGCAGGCCAATGAAGGGATGAACCTCACAACCGCCAGAAGCCCGTTCTCAGTCTCTTCGCTGAGCAATGGAGATGACCGTAAATTCAGTTTGGGGGGGTGTAGCAGTTACGATACCGACAGCGTGGCCTCCCGCAGCTCTGGAGTCTTTTCTGGATATGACACGTTGGATACCCCGCCGAGTTATGACTTCTACACCAACACCGAGGTTTTCGGGAGAGCAAAGAAGTCAAGACCTTCTCTCTTTCAGCTTCACTCAAACCCACAGGTAGAGACTGAAAAGTTTTTCCTTAGAAATTTCACAAATAAACTTATTAGCGATGCTGACGAATGTCAGTGAGTACTTCCAGATCAAATGCAATGTTTATGATAAGCTTCATTAGAATTTAATACGATTAGATTTATTCGAAGTATATATTCCAAAATCCAGAATTATTTTCCACTAGCTCATATATGTTTTCTCTCAGGACGACCCTTCTCCACCTCCTCTCTATGAAGAGTCGAGTGTGGACAAACAGAGTCCAGATGAAGATGAACCCACAGAACCTCCTCCAGAGCCGACCCGCTTTGGATGGGCTCAAGGAGTCATGGTAAAACATTTAACAGGGCCACACATGAAAATATACAAGTGTTATTGAGTTAAATACAAAATGTAGAATTATGTGAATTATGTATATCTCATCTCAAGTCCTGTTTTGGAAATATGAAGTCAGATCTCCTTAAGTTCACATTATGAATTTGTCTAAAATCTGACTCTCAAAAAATGCCTTAATACTGTTTGAACACTATATTAACTTTTTAAACCTAATAAGCCCCTTTTTGTGAAATTTTAGCCGGAACTTTTTTTTTTTTTTGTGCTACTTTGCTATTATTTTTTTAGATGTATAATAAAGATATGCAAGATAGACCTATACATAAATAAATATATATAAATAATATATCATATAATAAAATATTAAAATGTTGTATTGTATTGCAAAGGTATTCATATCTTTTTAAGTATTTTAAAGGGTGTTCGTGTCTGCATATGAGTAAAACTATACTCCAAGCATTTCAAAGTCGAGCAGAAAGTGTTCCTCTGAATGGATTCTCTGTAATTCCCTGTAGATTCGATGTATGCTGAATATCTGGGGTGTTATTCTGTACCTGAGGCTTCCCTGGATCACAGCTCAGGCAGGGATTGGTATGTCAGTCTCTGCTGTTATATGTCTTGATCTCTTTGTTTTTGTGTGTGTGTTTTACTGCTAAAACCTTGACTTGGTCTTTGTAAAATACCCTTGGGGCTATGAAGTTAGATATCACTGTGCTTTCTATTAAAATAAACATGTTGTTCTTTGCCCTAAAGGAATGACTTGGATTATAATCTTGGTCTCCTCTTCTATAACTGGCATCACTGGCTTGTCCACATCAGCCATTGCCACGAATGGAAAGGTTAAAGGAGGTAAAGATAAGCAATACCTGCATACAGTATGCATTGGCTAACATGAAGCCATTATTAGATTTCTTTCCCGGATGCAATATTGCCTAGTCTTGTTATTTAATAGCATCAGCAGTGATATTTTATATTCTTCGTATATCTCTCTCCAGGTGGAACATATTTTCTGATCTCTCGTAGTTTGGGTCCAGAACTAGGAGGCTCGATTGGGCTTATATTTGCTTTTGCTAATGCGGTAGCTGTAGCTATGCACACTGTGGGCTTTGCTGAAACGGTACAGGTGCTCATGCAGGTGGGTGATTATGAACTAGTATACCAGAATACACTGAAAAGGAAAGATGGATCGTAATTGTACTGCCATAATCGTGATGACAGGCTTTAAAACTGTTCCTTTAATTAATTGCTTTCCATGTTTGAACCATGGTTTTGATACATATTTTTGGCTGGTGCTTATCAGGAGACTGAGGTTAGCATGGTAGACAAACTAAATGATATCCGTATCATTGGAGTGATTACTGTCACCTGCCTGCTGGCCATCTCAATGGCTGGAATGGAATGGGAGTCCAAGGTACGTTTGTCAAACAGATTGATTTTAAGCAATTTTGTCTCAGCTCCTAATAGTTTGCCCTGGTTTTGATCTTCTCCCAGGCCCAGGTCTTGTTCTTCTTCGTCATCATGGTCTCCTTTGCCAGTTACATTGTGGGAACCATCATACCAGCCACTCCAGAGAAGCAAGCCAAAGGATTTTTCGGCTACCGAGGTCAGAGAGCAATGCAGCCAATATGTTCCACAAACGTGCTAATAATAACACTTCATCCTCATTTTCTCATTGCTAGTCAGATTACACTACCATATGTTCCTCATAAAGTGTCTCAATTTGTGCCCAATAGCTGATATTTTTGCGACAAACTTTGTGCCCGGCTGGCGTGGACCGGAGGGCAGTTTCTTTGGCATGTTTTCCATCTTCTTCCCCTCAGCTACAGGCATCCTTGCGGGGGCTAATATCTCTGGAGATCTGAAGGCAAGTTGAGCTCCCAGTCTTAGTGATGTATCTTCCAATAAAAAGATTTTTATGTGTAGGAACTCACGCCCCTAAAAGCTTGTCTTTCTGTCTATTGTTTTAAAACACACCACCTCCCATAGGATCCAAATGTTGCTATACCCCGTGGTACAATGTTGGCCATTTTTTGGACCACTGTGTCATATCTCATTATCTCAGCTACTATTGGTGAGTATCAGAAATGCCTAACAAGTCCATGATATTTCTGTTGAATATTTTTTCCATTCCTTCCTAGTCTGTTGTGTCTTGTTAAAATTGTCAAATTGTACCAAATTTGCAAATGAGGCCCACTTTAATTTCCCTGTTGTTTTCTTTAAATGCACTCCAGGCTCCTGTGTTTTGCGTGATGCTTCTGGTTTTATAAATGATACCGTCTCATCTTTGTCTGGGGAGTGTTTGGGAGTGGGCTGCAACTATGGCTGGAACTTCACTGAATGTATGACCAACAATACCTGCCCTTTTGGACTCAGCAATTATTACCAGGTGACAACATCACCGAAGACACATAAAATTTTGACACATTACACATGAACACATAACACATTATTCTAGGCCCCAAACATGAATTGTTCATCAAATGATGAGTGAGGTATAGCATTGGGTTAAAAGTAATTATATGTTCTTTTGTCATGCATCACTTCAGAGTTTGAGCCTGGTGTCAGCGTGTGCTCCTCTGATCACTGCTGGCATTTTTGGAGCCACTCTTTCCTCAGCCCTGGCTTGTCTGGTGTCTGCTCCTAAAGTTTTCCAGGTAATAAACGAGCACATGAACATCTTCATACCTCCATGATAGAGTCCAAAACAACCTTAATTGTTATTTACTCGTTTAAACAGTCGTCCCCCTTTCCTGTTTCCTTCTATCACTTTTCTCTTTATAGTGCCTTTGCAAGGACAAGCTGTATCCAGGCATTGGGTTTTTTGGGAAGGGTTATGGGAAGAATAATGAACCACTGAGAAGCTATCTACTAGCCTACATCATCGCTATATGCTTCGTTCTAATTGGTAAACCATCAAACATCGTACCTATGCAAGTTTGTAATCAAAAAAGTTTATTTTCTATTAGAGCAATACAAATGTTCTAAAATATATTTCAGCTGAGCTGAACACCATTGCACCCATCATCTCCAACTTTTTCCTCTGCTCCTACGCCCTCATCAACTTCAGCTGCTTCCATGCCTCCATCACCAACTCACCAGGTGAGTTACATCAAGCCACAGTGGGTTAAGCTAACAGTTTATGAAGCAATGCTTGTGTTTTTTAATGGTGGTTTCTTAATCGGTTTAATGGTGCATACCGTAACCTCCGAAGGGCTGTTTTATTGAGATAATGTCTGATAACATGACAAATGCAAACAAAATAGGTTTTGCAGACATAATTTAATATTCTACTTCAGCCATTTGTATTCTCATTAAGCCAAATGCTACTGTAAATTCACAGGTCTTAAAATGGCCATATTTACATTGATGCTCACCGAAGCTTTTCTCATTTTCCATGTGTGTGAGCAGGCTGGCGTCCAACTTTTCGATTTTATAGCAAGTGGTTGTCTTTGCTTGGAGCAGTAGTGTCTGTGATCATCATGTTTCTCCTAACCTGGTGGGCTGCTCTTATAGCCATCGGCATAGTCATCTTCCTGCTGGGATATGTGCTGTATAAGAAACCCGGTTAGACACCTACACTCTTTATAGCTTGTGGACATGAGTGTTTGTCAGAAATAATTTGTTTCACAAAGCTCATATTATTCCATCAGGCATTTCAGCTTGACCCAAATAATATCGCCAAGCTTTAATCATGTGCTTTGTGCATAACCATCGCTTGTGTTTTGTACATTTCAGATGTCAACTGGGGTTCATCAATGCAAGCCAGCTCATATAACATGGCACTATCTCAATGTGTAGGTCTTAACCAAGTGGAAGACCATATTAAAAATTACAGGTAAATAACATTAATGCGCACTAATTATATATACCCATCGTAGCCCCCTTAAAATGTTCCATTTGTGTTTATCTTTTTCTATTATTGCTTGTTTATTTTTGTAATTTGGTCCTGTGTCCTACTTTTTCCATCTGTTCTTTTTCTCAGGCCACAATGTTTGATCCTCAGTGGGCCTCCCTGTATGCGTCCTTCTCTAGTGGATTTCATCGGCACCTTCACCAAGAACCAAAGCCTGATGATATGTGCAAATGTTATAACAGTGAGTCTACAAATAGAAACATTAAATGGTCATGAAAAGAGATGATGGTCTACATAGTAATTTGGTAGTTTAAAGTATGTTGTTAACCTAAGGAACAGAAAAAAAATTAATGTATAACATTATATATAGAGAGAGAGAAAAGTGATGTGGATTCTTACAGTTTATGTAAAACCAAAGTCTCTTTAAGACACGTCATGTCACTCGGCGGCCATCTTTAAAATGCCCTTCAGGCATCTAAGTGCAGCTCCTATCTCTTTGAATGTGGAAACATAAAATTTTCCAAAACTGTTCACTAATTAAACAAATGATTAAATTTCATATTTGAAATGACCAATGAAACCTGACAACAACCGTAATAAATGTTGTTTCTTTTGCTCAAATACCATTATTAAAAGCTTATTTCTCAGGCTCTGGGTATTCTATAGTCTTTGATAAAAACCTATCTTATCTAAAATTAAAATAATATTAAATATGTAAATTATATATTTGAAAAAGTGAGAATTTTATAAGCTCTAGTATTTAATTGGTTAGAAATTGCAGTTGCTTTCTCTGACTGTGTGTTTTTGACAGGGTGGACCCTCACCTGATGCTGTGGAGTCGGCCAAAATCAGTACTCATTTGAAATGGCTTGACAAACGCCGCATAAAGTCCTTCTACCACACTGTAGTGGCTGATGACCTTCGTGTCGGCGTACAGATGTTGCTGCAGGTCACCCATGTGCTAGAATACACTATGCTTCGTATTCCAACCTCAAACAAACATCATTTATTTCACTTTGCAGCTTCTTATGAATATGTACCAGCAAAATTAGTTTGGTAATGTATGTTTATGATGGTTCTATTTTTAGAGTACAGGTTTGGGTCGGATGAAGCCTAATGTCCTAGTCATGGGATTTAAGAAGAATTGGCGTAAAGTTCAACCAAGCATCATGGAAAACTATATTGGAATTTTGCAGTATGTATATCATATGGTGAGCTCAGTGTTCAATTCTGTTAAGAATAATCAAGGAATGTGACCATTTCATGTTTTTTTAGCGATGCTTTCGATCTGCAATATGGTCTATGTGTTCTTCGGATGAAGGAGGGACTTGACATAAGTCGAACAATGCAAGCGCAAGGTATGGAATATTTTAAAAACTAACTTTTAAAAGATTTCTATAGTTTTTCTCTTTCTGAAATTTTCTTTTATTGTAGTGAATTTAGGGTTTGAGACTTCTACTGAGCAATCACTTGACACAAGGACCTCAACTACTACTACATCACCCACTATTGACATATCGCGTGTGTATCCAAGCTCTTTACTACTCAATTTACTTATGGTTCTTGATATTTTCGCCAAAACATTTGTATATACTGTGTTACAGTGGACCCTGAGGAACTAATGGCCACATCCCAGCCAACCACTGTATTTCAGACTAGACAAGGAAAGAAAACCATTGACGTGTATTGGCTCTCTGATGACGGGGGTGAGTTACACTGACCCACAAATAATGTGTTCGCTTTTCAAGATTTTATAGTGGAAAATACGTCTTTTAACAACTGATTGTGTTGTCAGGTCTGACGCTATTATTGCCTTACCTCCTGACCCGTAAGAAGCGATGGGGCAGATGCAAAGTGAGGGTGTTTGTAGGAGGTGAAGCTCAACAGATTGATGAGCAGAAACAAGAGTATGCATAACCTTAAATGTGATACTTTAGTTTATTCGAAGTAAATATGTGCACTGTTTTGTGTTTTAATTTATGTTAAAATGTAGTTCGTTCTGCAAAGCAAATTACCATAATATGCTAATTAGGTGCTCATGAACATTTCTTATTATTGGCAGTACTGAAAAGATTTGTGCTGCTTTGTTTTTTGGTTGAAACTATAACTTATTTTTTAGGATTCTCTGATGAACTAAAAGTTAAAAAGTACAGCATGTTTTTTTTATATATATTTTACAATGTAAAAGTCTTTACTTTCAGTTTTGATAAATGTAATGCTAATTTCATGCAATATCTCTTGAAAAAAAAAAAAAATGCAAATGAAACTTTTGAACTGTAGTGCGTATATATGTGTCTTTTAAAGTTATATTTTATACTATTTCATCATATAAAACATGCAAAATTTTCATAACATAATTTTATTTATTTATTAATACATAACTTTTAAATATATCATAATAAATTAAAAGCTAGATAATTTTAACATATTCCTTCATTTATTATTTTTAACATTGTAATTTAACATTGTATTTAACTGAACCTTAACATTTCAAAGTTGGTTAAGAGTTTGCATTTGTCAATTTACAGGCTCAAAGCTCTGATCAGCAGGTTTCGTCTGGGTTTCCAAGATATCCAAGTCCTGCCGGACATTAATGGAAAACCCCAGTCTGAGCAGTATGCCTTTATTTATTCCACTCCTGTTACAACTTTCAGCACTTACCCATTAAACTTATAGAAAGAAAGTATATTCTTATGGAAACAAATGCTGTTTTTGTGTCCCCAAATTACAGCATAAAAAGATTTGAAGACCTCATAGCTCCATACAGAGTAAGTTCAGTCCAAAAGGATTTGCAAGATGCTGATGAGACGACAAAGGATTTCTCCTGGATGGTGTCTGATGAGGAAATGGAAACGCTCAGAGCAAAGGTATTTCAAATAATGGTGTCCAGATGCGTAGCCATGCATCATAGTTTTAAACATTTTTCTTCTGTCATGTTTGTGCAGTCCCTCCGACAAATACGCCTGAATGAAGTTATTCAAGATTACTCAAGAGATGCTGCACTGATCATTGTGTGAGTGTTATTCATACAAGATGTGGTGCCATGATGTAATTACGATTTGGGCCTGAACGAAAAGAAAACTTTGCTCACCAGTTAAGCTGTGTGAGGTTCTGACACACCTGTCTAATTTTTATTTGGCAGAACGATGCCCGTGGGGCGAAGAGGGGCGTGTCCTAGTTCGCTTTACATGGCTTGGCTAGAGATTGTGTCACGTGACCTTCGACCTCCAGTTCTTCTTGTCCGAGGCAATCAGGAGAATGTGCTGACGATGTACTGCCAGTGAACATAGCTGTTTTTTTTCTGACACAGCTGTTCACACGCGTATATCAAATGAAAAGAAACTCTTTTTCATGTCATGTTCGAATTATGACAGATTTACATACTTTCATATTGTGTTTCATACATGTTTTGATGTTAACCTCAGTATATATTCAAAAAGATCAATTTGTGCTGATTTAGATCATATGTTCTTTCTCCAGAAGTAATAATTCAAACACTTTCTTTTCAGAATTAATGTACAATAATCTGTTTATTCTGATTATCTCAATTTAGTGGTTGAATTTGTATATGTTTAGATTTGTTTCTTCTTAATGGCAACTCCGATATTACTGAATCTATTTAATAAATTACTACTTGCGTATTAAATCTGTTCATTCTCAGACTATGTTTTTACTTTATGGCACTAAGGAAAACCTAAATATTTGTTTAGTCATTGAAATAAGATGTTAATCTGCAATTAATCAGAATAAACTTTATTTCAATTATTCACGAAGTTGTTTAGTCATGTCAAGTATGACATGGGACAGACCAAAATAATCAAAATCATTGTCTAAACTATCTACTTTAAGGCTAAGTTTATATATATATATATATATATAAATATATATCTCTCTTTATAATCATCTGATGCAATCACAACATTTACAGCAAACAACAACAAAAATTCCCATGTCTTTTTCTCAGTGCGCATGCGCAGTGCGTGGGGCTTCGGGACAGGTTCCACGTCTGAACACGAGCTCGTTTCAGCCAATCGGAGGCGGCCACAGTGTGTTTAGAAACAACACACGCAAATACTTCATGGCTTATGAGCAGAACGAAACTTCTTGAAATCAGGAAGGAAGCTCTCTAACGTTACCTTTGACTGTCGTGTCGCGAAGTCTTCGACAATTATTGCACATATTGTGCTTTTCTTAATAGATTCCTTGCTGGTTTGACTAAGAACGAAAATGGAAGCTCGTAAGGTCTCGGATAAAGAGACGATCTCTCTGGTCATTAAAACGCCTAATCAGTTTCATGGCGATCAGCTGATCGAGGGAGTTCGCGTGGACTGGACCGTGAAAGACCTCAAATGTCACCTTTCCGAGGTTTATCCCACCAACCCGGTAGGTTTGGCTACTTATCCTATAACTTTAGATACCGGTTTACATCTAGCGAGCGATCGGCATTCCTCAGCAGACAACAACAAAGCCACTATGGCTGAACGCTGCAGGGAAATAAACGACTGTCAGTAGCTTGCCCTCTATAAAACAAGATGAATATCCACCCCACAAGTCTACACTGCTTTCATATTGTTAGTTAATTAATCATCATTCATCACGTTATTCCTCTACTGTGTAACGTTAGCTGTATGCATTACACGGACGCGACTTCAGGAGGGTGGAAACTGATTGTGAAGTGATACTGTGAATGTATTTCCTCTAAAAATGGTTTTACTTCTCACAAACATAGGACACATATCATGGTGTTAACTGACGTTCTAGGCCATGTTTGACATTTGGACTCATTTTCACAGGCCGAGAAAGACCAAAGGCTCATTTACTCAGGCAAACTGCTTCAGGACAACCTGCTTCTGAGCAATGTTTTCTCAAAGGTGAGGGACTTTTTAATTTTTCATTTCAGGGTTGGCAAGTAATTTCCACAACATACCTGTAAACATTTTTTAATTTTTAAGTAAAATTAAAATTCTATATTTGAATTCCAGATAATAGATTATTTATATTTACTTTTAACGTTTATACACTTTTTTTTTTTTTTTTTAGATTTAATATTTAATAGATTTAAATTAGATTTAGTTGGTTTATCAGAAACAAACTGGATCTTGAAAACATATTTAATTTTAATATATATATATATATGTATGTATGTATGTGTGTGTGTGTGTATATGTATGTATGTCTTTAAATACTAATATTAAACGTATACATATTGTATATATAGTAATGCATAATATGATATACATATATATATCGTTTTTTATAATATGTAGGTTATAATAATTAATTTTTTTTATGATTTAAATTTTTTTTTAATTCTTAATTATTAGGCCTATACATATGTATTTTATGTAGGTTATTAAAAATGTAAATAATTAATACACTTTATAACCAGTAGCAGCATCCAGAAATTAACCATAAATAGTTTCTTTGGATATATTACTTATGGCTGTATTTAGAGTAGAAATAAAGCATTTTTCATATCCCTGGAACATAATTAAAACAAAGTTAAAAAAAAAAAGATTCAGTGTATGAATTCAGTTGTCCTGAAAGACATTGGTGTTGGCAAAACATTGCTGTTTTTCTTTTTCTTTCATTGTGTATGTCAAAGTTAAAAACAAAACAAAGAAAATTGGGTGGACCCACAGACACATCTTGTTCTGTATACTCCGCCTGATCCTCTTACCATGTGCTGTAGTCAGTTCTATTTCAAAGCCGTTTAAAGTAGAGACTTCTGGCAGCCTGTCATGTGAGATTTTTTTAAACTAGGACATTTATTGTTATATGCTGAAAACCTGTCACCTGATGGACTTGCATGCTATCAAAGCTTGACACGCATTCCAAATCAAAACAATATGACAGTCACATGGTTTACCAATCTGTCACAGCTGTCTCTGCCACCTCAAAAAGCATGTTACCACATGGTTCTGTCAGAAGAACAGAAAAAAACTCAACTATTTTTCTTCTACAGGTTCCTTCAGACACCAACCCCAATCTTCACCTGGTGTGTGCTCTAAAACCCCAGCCTGCTGCCCAACTTGGAGCGAGACCCAAGGTATTTTTTTCATACTATTTATTTTAGGCTTGAACCATGGGGCAAAGCTTATTTAGCGGTACATGTAAAAACAGACATTCAGTTTGCAGTTTTCACGTTCTGAATTAAGCTTGGAGGCAGTATATTTGATCAGCTTACTGTATGTTCAGTGAAACTAAGATGTGTCTGCCTGCTGTCCCTCAAGGGAGGGCTGTGCTTGTTTCATTTTTGGTGGAAATAGCACCACACAGTTGCTTACTTCCTGTTCCTTTCTGCATCCTTGTTTGCATAAACCAAATGCTGTAGCAATTTTCATAGTGTTTCTTTCATCTGTTCTGGTCTTCAGTCTAAACAGAAGTGTTCTTTCTCAAACCTTTGGTGTAGGTGACATCAACACAGCAGCAGAGTTCCCAGCCCTCCCCACTAAATGCTAGCCCAAGCTCAGAGTCTTCAGGACCATCCGTGACCTCTGTACCCTCCATGGACGGCCTTAGACAGCGAGGCCATGCTGCCTGGCCTGGCACTAACACGTCTACGTGAGTTTTCGCCTACAAATTAAAATTCAGCGCAGTGAGTATAAAAAATGTATGAATGTTAATGTGTAAATTGGTTAATTAAATGTTTTCCTTCATTCACAGGCCTGTAACAGCAGCAATGACCCACCCAGCCTTCCCCACATACTCCCTTTACAGTCCACAACAGCTCCTGTGGTTGCAGCAGATGTATGCCCGCCAGTACTACATGCAATAGTAAGTACAATCTACATGCACTAAAAAATAATAGGACTGTACAATCTGGGTGGGAAAATTTGATTTACGATTAATAGTGCAGTTCTATTATAGTATTAAGCTTATGTTCACTCTGCGAATGAACCGTATGTGTTAAATGCTTTAATGTGTTTTTCAGTCACGCTGCCATGGCAGCCGCCACCTCCACTCCAATGGCCGCCCCTGCTTCCTCACTCCCTGTCGGCCCTCATCAAGCTGCTGTACCTGCAGCCTTACCCAATCAAGGCCCTATCAACGACCTGCCAGCTAATCAGAATGCCCCAGGTCCAGCATTCATCAACCCAGAGGGAGCCAATCAGAATCTGCGAATGAATGCCCAGGGTGGGCCTGTGATGGAAGACGAGGAGGACATGAACCGCGATTGGCTGGATTGGGTGTACACCGCATCCCGATTGGGTGTCTTCTTGAGCATCGTGTACTTCTATTCCAGCGTGAGCCGCTTCATCCTGGTCATGAGCAGCTTGGTTATTATGTACCTGTAAGTTTACATCAAATGTAGGCATTACATTTAGTAACGTGAGGGATTTAGTTGTTAGTGGGTTTATTTTTAATGTATTTTTTTTATTTTCAGAGATTTAGACTACCTTGGTCACGCTGCATGTTTTTGATTCACTAAAAAGGAACCAGTTCATTAAGAGTAAATTGTTTGGAAATTGGACTAAACTTGCTGTGCTGTGTGTTTGTGGTTTTCTAAAAAAAAAGAACCTGTTCATAAGAGTCATTTTTTGGGGAATCATTCCATACAGGTCATACTGTATGGTTTTGATTCACTGAAATGAATCAGTTCATAAGAGTCATTTGTTTGGGGGATTAAACCATAGTTGTGCTGTACAGTTTTGATTCACAAAATTGAAGCAGCGCTTAAGAGTCATTTGTCCTGAAATCAGACTATTGGGCTGTATCCTAATTTCTGTTGAGATGCCACTGAATAATAGATCAGGTATCCCTTTTTGAGTGTCGTTTTTTTGCAAACATATCTTTTGGATCTGTAAACCGGTTCTCGATGGAGTCTGTAAGCTCAATTACACCCTTAGTTATGTAACTTCGAGCTCTGAGCCATTTGTCAGTGGACAATCTCACACACATGCATTCCTGAGCAATATGAAAGTAATGAGTAGTTTATGCGAGCAGAAGTAGATGGGGATTTCTCTGATAAGAAAGAAAGCAAGCGTATGCTGTTGTATGACTGCAGATCGGAATTCTGGAATTCATTTAGTTAAACTTCAGCTGTTATAACTGAGGTTTTCTGATATTTTATCTCTGCAAACACGGCGGTTTGACTGCTCTGCAGATTAGCACATGGCACTCCAGCAATCATTAGCTTGATCTGAACGGGTTCAGTGTGATGATCTTATCTCCTCCATGTTACAAACCTGACCCAACCTGCCACAAAAAAAAGTCTGAGCCACCTCTGGTCAGTTAGTATTGTATAATTGAGTAGAGCTAGGGCATGCTAAGGGCTTGCTATTTTTTAAATAAATGGTGTCATTGTAGTGGAAATGAAAAGCTGAACTCCTCATAGTAGATATTCTAACGGTTCCTTTTCTCTCTTTCAGACACACAGCAGGCTGGTTTCCTTTTAGACGGAGACCCCAAGCCATGCCTCACAATCAGCCAGCACCAGAGGTCATTCAGAACCAACAAAACCAAAATGAGGACCGACAGCCAGCACCCGTGAGTTAAAGTTTAGTTTTAAGAAGGCAAATTAGAAAAGAATTAGTATTATTTGAATATGTGGAGTGTGTAGGCATGGATGTGCTCATTTATTCTCATTTTGAATTGAAGGTGCTGCCCCCTGATGAAGTAGAGGATGCTGGTGTCGCTGAACCCCCCATGATGGCAGTGCCTGTTCCCCCAGTTAGACCACCCATCCTATGGACAGCCTGGCTGTTTTTCAAAGCCTTTTTTGCTTCTTTGATACCTGAGGCTCCGCAGGGTGTTGCAAACTGATCTAGTAAAATTCGGACAAAATTGGACTCCAGAGTCTTTGACCATTTAGACCGGACATTATAAACGAAGGCTACAAGTTCTAGAAGGGCTAGCACTTTTCAGTCCTTTGGCTATGTGACCAATGGTTGCCCATTCTGTATAGAAAAGCTTTTGAAATGTTGTAAATATTGCTGGACATTTTTTTTTTTTTTTGCACAGCACTTTAGATAACTGCAATGGCTAGAATCAATGATATCAGTCTCCTAGCCTGATCCTCTCATATAGGCTCCTGTCAACAGGTCTTCATTTTCTTGAAGTGCTCTACGATGAGTGATCCAAGGATTAAACTCATGGGATTATCTTATTAAGGTTCTAGTATGATGTACAACGAAGGCCATATATTGATTTTGTTCTAAGTGCATGAATAGATGGAGGGTGCTTGGGAGAATGCATTTGTGGCACTTTGAAGCTAATGGCAATGTGCAAGTAAAATATGCTTACGTTGTCCGTCCTTAATTGCGTTTCACCTGCGAAATGAGGTTTGGTGTGCATTCAAGTATTTGTGATTTAGAATTTGCAAATCAATGAGCAGCGAGGAGTTTGTTGTTGACCTCTGGATGAAAATGCGGCGAGTGAACCTCACTTTGGGTTTTGCATCTTTACATGAAGGAACTGCACTTTGGTACCTGCAAAAGAACAGAAATTGAGAGAGTAATAGTAGACTTAAAATGTGTTTTTAATCTGGTATTTATCAGCACTGTAGCATAACTGTCATTTCATTTCATGTATAAAACAGCTTTGTTATTAACGTTATTATGATAATCCTCTTTGTACCTGGAAAGGAAAAATAAATACATATTCTTTGTTTTAGTTTCTCTTTGAAATTCTTTGAAAAGTTTAATATAAATGTGTGTGGTATTCTTTTTGGGTAGCTTTTGTTTTCCTTCCCCGATTTAATTTTAGCTAAGGCTTGTTCTTATTAATTTGTTAATTAAAAAGAAATCTTGAACCGTAAGCTGCGTTCGTTTAAATGCACTTCTTAAAACTTGTACCTTAGTCCACCTGAAATCATGTTTCCTGTGGCTTGTCAACAACATGCTCCAAACTAAGCCATTTCCTGTGGTAATGATGTCCCAGCTGATTTTTCATCAATCAATCAATCACTTTTATTTATATAGCACTTTTAACAATACAGATTTTAGCAAAGCACTGAACATTACCAAGTATGAGAACAGAGTGATGGTAATGTATAATGACAAAATTAAACTCTATTTATCAAATGCAGAGACATCTCTGTAGTCAAGATGACGATAATCACTAGAAATCAGGTGTCCCCAACTAAGCAAGCCAGAGGCGACAGCGGCAAGGAACCAAAACCAAAAGGAGTCGGCGCAGGCAATCAATAACCGATCTCCACCTCGCCAATCTTCCACTTATCTCATCTCCCTATCAGATCTCTGGCCACTCACTATAAATAACCAGATTCCCTTCCATCAGCACCTCGATCTCAGTATCCCGCCTCCTCCCCAGCTCCTCCATGTGTTTCACCAGGTTTGGTGGAAGAGTTAGGAACTGGCCATCCGCCTCTATTCCCTCCTGAGCCCTTGGGGCAGTTCACCCTAGGGCTCGGCAGCCCTCCTAACCCTGAGTATTCTACCTAGGCAGCAAGCCAAACAAGCTTCGCTTACCTTAACTAATTACCACAAGTAAAGCTTGTGAAATAGTGATTTAATCAAAATCAAAGATATAAAATTAAATTTAAAACTTATTTTAGGAGAAATAAATGCCACTATGGCGAGCATAAGAAACTTCAGAAACAAAAGACTGACTTGAACTTATAATAGTAAAAACGTTTGGGATAAGTACAGTCATTTTTTATTTTTTTTTTCAGAACAAGTCTCTAAGGTTCTTAAAAGAAGACATATTACCCTTAATCTAACCATCAATTAATTTGAAAAGGATTATGTCTATTACATGACACATTGGTTTATATGTATTAGGTAAGTGTAAAGCTTGACTGGCTTCAAATAGTCCTCATATACTGTAGTGCAGTGAGGCAGCATAAATGGAGTTATTTTCACCTGGTGTGATCTTCAAATCATGCCTGACCTTTCTAAAGTCCCCCAATGGCTTGCTGACATCAGTACAGATTTAGACCTGGGACTTGGCCTATTCATATGGCCTCATTTGCACCTTCTTGCTGACATATAAAATATGAAAATATTACTGTATGAAAATGGAGTGAAGCTGCACAATGTAAGAGACTTACAAGCAGTGTAGGAATATACGGTTTCTAATAGAACTTAAAGAAATTGATACATCCATCCATTCGTTTTTCAAATCCTCCTGTGTAAGGTCATGAGGATGCTGAAGCCTATCTCAGTGTCTCAGGCTGAAGTCAGTCATATCCACAGGACAGGAATGTAATTGGCCTTTGAAAAATAATTGTCAATATTTTTGGTATTACAAAAAAAATTATAAAAAAATAAAAATAACCAACAACTTTGTATTGCATTTTGATGAAAGATTATAGACACCTTTTTAATAACACTTTGTAGAATTATATTTTATGAATTATTTACAACAAGATAAGTTAACATAAATTTTACATGCTTTTTTTTTTTTTTTTTTCAATTATGACTGTCTAAGGAGGTGTTTGGCAGGATTTTCAAACATTAAGGAGTTGTAAAGCTAAAAACATACAAGTATGCATACGAAAGATGATTTCAGCATATAAACAACAACAGCAATGCTGCTTTGAATTTTAGTTTTTTTCCCCATAAAGTTAAAAAGTGTTCTGTTTAATTTAATTGCAATTTTGATTTTGTTTTTTAAATACAGTTATAGATAAAATTTTCCCTAATTTACAGAAGACACCCATTAAAATGTCATTCAGTGTAACAATATGTTATATATATATATATATATATATATATATATATATATATACACACTGTATTTATTTTGATTTTTTCTATATCCGCCTTGCTTTTAGGTTTCTCCCATTTGTCGGTAAAATTATTTATTTTTTTTACTAATTTAAAACACAGTAAAATGCTCCCTCATTGTTATATGTACTCTACAAGTCAAAATAAACATGTTTTTTACATTTTTACATAATGACAATGTGGACTTATTTCAACCAGAATTTGAAATTTTATTCTCCAAAAACGTATCCTAAAACTTAAGAATACTTAGAGTGTAAACACAAAACCAAGGAGCATAAAAAAAAATAAGTGAGTTTGCAAATCACCTGTTACGAGGCACAGAGGAAAACGTTCAAGTTCAAATGCAACAAGTGATTTATTGAAAGCTCGTAGTCAGGTTAACAAAGGTCGATCGCCA
>JAUCMU010000036.1:20785800-20800100 GCA_032275025.1 Enteromius treurensis
CCGCCCCCCCCCCCCCCCCCCCCCCTCCTTTGAGGCTACCTCTGGACCTGGAGGTGTCCCTCCTCCTCAGATACTTGCTGAATGGAAACAGAGCTCTTTTGAAAGAGAAGCCTGAATATCTGTAAAAGACAGGGGCTCGTCTTGTGTTTTTTTCAGACTTTGTTAAGATGGAAAGGAGTGCAGCACTGCTCCTGGTTCTTGCTCTGGTCAATATTAGTTGTTGTTGTGTGGATCCTCCCGCTGCCTACAGGTTTACAGGAGCAGTTTGCAGGCTTACTTATCCCGCCGCTGTAGTTTGTAAGTATGCTCTCACTGATTTATGTACTGTAGCCAGATGTTTCTTGTGAATATATCCTTTAGGGTTCATTGTTTTGCAACAGAATTCAATTTAAGCATCTAAAGTGCAAATTGTTGGCATAATACATAAAACAAATACTTAAAGTGTACCCTGAAATTTTTATTTCATATTTGAATGTTTTAACAGCACAGTCACATGTTCATAGTTGTATGATGCTAATTAATCAATAAAACAAAAAGGGAGACAAATACAAATATTTAATCTTTACTAGTAGGTGTTTTATTTTGATTGTTTTTAATTAAATGTAATTTTAAATCATTTAATCTGTTTTTCTCATTATCTCACAAATCCCTGTGCATCTACAGAATAAATATATCTCTTTCTTGATTCTTCAGTAAATGAGAAAACCACTGAAGTCATACAGGCCGCTTTTCAGCATGCTAGATATCCCAGCGTAGAGGGACAACGATCAATAGGCCTTGGGACGGTGAAATATGGATTCCACAAGTAAGGGACTCCTGAATTTGTTTACATATTATGTGGTCCATGTGTGTGTTACATATTACGTGGTCCACGTCTGTGTTGTCTCCCACAGCTTAGAGATCCACAATCTTTCCATTGGGAAGAGTGATTTTGAGCTGAAGGAGAATGAAGGAATAGGGATCTCCATTTCAAACGTGTCTGCTGTATTCAAAGGGACCATCAACTATGGATATGGCAGCTGGCTGTGAGTGTATCTATGTAATACCACATATCAGGGTCAGGTTTCTGCAATAGCGCAGCTGTGGTTTAACCCCGTGCTCTACATACTGAATGTATTTAATGAAATCATGGTCTTTTGATCATATGTAGAATGAACTTCACACTCTTATGTTTCAGTTATAGTACCACAATTATGTTATTTATTTATTATTTTAAATGATGAACATTCTTTTAACGAATAGTCTTTAAGAGAAAGTGCTTGACCTTTAGTTTTATTATTATTATTATTATTTTTAAAAAATATGCAAAAAAAGAAAGTCTGCCAGAATATCATATATAACTTTTTCTCAATATAAACTACTTTTCTGAGCCCAAATGTTAATTCCTAAAGAATATTAAGCTTCATTGCTTCATTTAAGCTTTTTTAATATTCATAAGCTTTATTTTTCACAAGTAAGAAAACATTTATTTGATCTGTTTGATATCTGCTTGTTCTGTTTAGGTTACAAAACATTTTGAAAAGTTATGAAAATGTAATGTAAGAATTTATGTGGTATAGAAAAGGATCAAATTATTAACTTATAAAGAATATTGCATTAATGTAATGGAAACTACATTTTTCATAAGTTACAACATAACAGGGTTGGACAAAACATTTTAAAAAAAATTAAAAATGCATTAAAACTATTTATGTTGTAAGTGTCTTAATTATGACATTATTAAGAAAAAGCTTTACATATATATATATATATATATATATATATATATATATGACATAGAATTTTTTAAACCTGGCTTTTCTATCACAATGGAAAAACCAATCAGTCACTTTGCAACAAACTAACATTGCCATATTCTTTCTTATACAGACTTGACGTAAAACAGTCAGTGGATTTTGAAGTAGATTCACAAATCGATCTGGCCATCAATCCAAAACTATGTGAGTGAACACATTCTGTTTAGACCGCTCTGTTTGATAACAAATACTTCATCTTGAAATTTCTCTGAAAAAAGCTGTGTTTGTGTGTCAGACTGTGGAAAGGGCAAAGTGGCTGCAGACACATCAGACTGTTACCTCACATTTCACAAACTGAAGCTGCTCCTGCAGGGAGACAGAGAGTGAGTTCAACATTTCACATTAAGTGATTATTTATATCTTTTGATCTATATCTAGGTCAAAGTCGTTTGTCTTGTCTACGAGTAAAGGGCACTTCCTATAGATCAGTTGTAATTTTTTCCATATCCACATGAGCGCTGTTCACTTAAATGCCTTTCATTTTAACTGTGTGCAGGCCTGGCTGGCTGAAAAGAATGTTCACAGACATTGTGACTTTCACAGTGAAGTTAGTAGTGAAGTCACAGGTGAGTATGTGTAGTGTGTTGTTCTGTACTCTTATATTTCAAATGGTGAAACAGAAGATTAGATCTGAGCAAAGTACTTTATTTTATGTGTCTTACATTTTATGCCTCTCCTGCCGTTCAACAAAATTACTGGGTTTTCCTTCTCTAACAGATCTGCAAGGAAATAAACAATGTGGCTAACATACTAGCAGACTTCATACAGGAACAAGCAGGTAACACGCAGAAACCTCATATACTGTGCCTGTATGCAACATCCCTATGTGGAGTTGTGGTTGTTGCTGCTATTATGCAGCTCTCTTTCTCTCTGAGCAGAACAGTTTCTCAGTGATGGTGACATTGGTGTGGATATCTCTGTGACTTCTTCCCCTATCATCAAATCTGATTATATTGAATCATACCATAAGGTCTGAATACAAAGATATTATATTTAAAACTGCATTCAAACAAAGGCAAATCCATTTTTCAGATACTTTGATGTGGTTGCTGTTGTTTTTCTGATGAACAGGGTTTGGTTATTTACAATAATACGAAATCAGACCTCAGCACCTCTGTGTTTAACCCTACCCAACTGACCCGGAACCGCATGCTGTGCTTCTGGATTTCTGATGGGCTTCTAGACCCACTAATGGGCGCTGCACACCACGATGGACGATTTATTCGCAATATATCTGGAACACAACTCACAGTATGAGATGATTAGATGTGTTGGATACATTTATATATAGATTTTTTTCTGTGATTTGTCTAGAAGATGATATATATATATTTATATATATTTAGTTATATTTAACTGTAGGGAGTGCTTTTAATCAAATAGCAAGCATATTGATACTAAAATAAAAATAAATAATAATAAATTTAAATAATTTAATATAATTGATGCAGCATGTTTATTTAATACAATTTTCATTTGTTTTTAATTTTGTATTTTTGTCTTTGATATTCATTTTAGTTATGTTACTTTAGTTGTATTTTTAATGTTTTTAATATGTATGTTATTAAAATATTTCAGTTAATTTTAATTATTTATATATATATATATATATATATATATATATATATATGTCTTTGTCTTTTTTTTAATTTAGTTCAATAATGAATAACAATAATGACCCTCATATAAAGCTATCTGGTGTTTTGAGGCATATTCTCTTTGTCTGCTGCAGGAACTGTTTCAGACAGAGCTGTCCTCAGCCAGGCCTGAATTGTTGAACAAGGTACTAAAACACTCATTAGAATATTAAAACTGCACAAAGGGGAGGAAATGACTGTCACATTTTATACTACCATAGGAATATGCAAATAAATGTTTCCATTTGAAGCACACCAACTGTCATTTCAAACCACACCTGTGTGTTTGTGGAAGTGTCATAGCTTTTTATTTTCTCTCCAGTGGCTGTCCTCTGACAGTCCGATGTTAAAGGCCAGGAGTGTGTCGGTTCCACACTTGTGGACCACCACAGAGGGCACATCTGTCAGAGCTGTGGCTGGAGTCGAGCTCTTACTGGACAGTCAAGACACACCAGCACTTTATTTTGAGACCGTAAGCTAAAACACTGGAGCCACGCTCTAACATAAGCAAATGATAGATAGATTTATGGTTTTTTTTTTTGGTTCTGTGATTACAGGATGTGAAAGTGGTTGTAAATGCCTCATATGCAGAGAAGAAACTAATTCTAAAGGCCACTGCAGAGCGGTAAGTTATAAAGGATAAATGAAGAAGAACTCTGATTCATCTTTTTGTTTTGTTTTTCCTAAAAAAAAGGGGTTTTTTTCTCTGTTTTTTGACCATCATAGTATTTCTATAACCAACATTTCCACATCAGACGGACCCACTGAGGTGAGAGTGAAATAAATGTTATATTATTGTTATATAATTACATTTATTATATTATGATTTCCTTAAAGATGGAGGAGAACTTAAGAAGTTATCTTCAGGAGGCCGTGGAAAAAATGGGAATCCCCAAAGTCATATCATGTAAGTGCAGTGACCCCCATATTCAGTCAGCGAGCATGTCAATCATGCGCTACTTTCTTCATATTTGATCTTTGTCCTCAGACCTGGAGCCAGAATTAACCGCTTTGATGGATGAACAGGGGCTCAATCTCTTCGACCTCATCAATCCTGAAGTTTTACCTCAGGATGTGAGTATATTACACTTTTAGATATACTCTAATATGCCATCAATGGTGAATCACTACATCGTTTAATTTTTCTTCATTTGTGCTGGTACAGGGCTATGTGATTGTCCAGCTGGATTTTGGTTTTCCACAACATCTGCTGGTGGAGTTTCTCAAAAGGACACTGAATTGACAGTCTTGTCTCAGCTGACTGGATTTTGTCTTTCATCCTGGTTTTGTGCACACATACATCACATAAACAAAATATGAATGACAATATCTGCCTTTCTGCCATGATGGCTTGTATGAGCTTAAATTCTTTACGTAGCTGTTCAGTGTTCAAATATTTGTAAATATGAAAGTGTGAACCACAATGACTTAGTTTTATGACCTTCAGTTATATGATCTCATGACCTCCATAATGCAATGTGGAGATTGTATTACCACTATTAAACATTTCCTGGTGCTGTCACATAATTATGTGTTGCACGTTTCTGGTTAAACCTGTCTGTCTTCTTACATTTTGACACTCATGAAAACTAAGAACCAATCTTGTTCTGTTTTATTTGTAATTAATTACATTTAAAACTACATCTTGATGTCCTAATAAGGGGTGCAATGATTTTATATCACCACTAGGCGTGTAGACTACAACATTCTATACATACCAACACTCATGTCCTCAAACGCACTCCGTCTCACGGAAAGAAATGCTTTGCAACGACAAACCTCACTGAAAAACCCCGACTTCATCTTGTTTTCATAAGGAATGTACTGCTTTTGTATCACCACAACGCGGCGTCAGTGTACACACATCACGGCGTTCTATACATTGCGTCACCGTGCTGTCCTCAAATGCACTGTCGACCGAAATACATTATGACGAAGAACTTCAATGCATAACTTTTAAGGTTTTTTCAAAGGTGTTTTACGTGCGTCACGTACACGTTGAAATCGATTTTTGCCTCTGCTCATCGAATCAGTGAAACAAAGGTAGTTTTAATTAAAAACAAAAACGCTAACCTTACATTTGATTGTATTCAAATATATGTTCACTAACTAAAACCAATGGAGTCGTTATAAAGTGCTTTTGGTTGTGTTTGGATAAAAAAAGAGTATGCGAAAATAAGCCTTTCAACATGCCCAGTCGTCGATATATAAATGTTATTTTATATTAAAACGCCCTTGAATGACGCACTAGCGCAGTTTGGCGGGTTTGGTTTAATAGTGTCGCACCAGCGTTTGGCACTCTACAGGATACGGGGGTTTATTACGCATATAAAATAAATCGAAACCAAACCAGAGTTTAGTTTCATTTTCTTCCCCTAAACTGGACCCGATGCGTTATGCCACCAGCGGTGAGTAGACACATCATATCAGTTCTTATTATAAACATATACATTTATTAGTGCTGCATATGAGTTCTGTGATCGGAGTACGTTGCTGATTTAACGTTACATCATTTATTCCCCAGCTCAGCCGTCAGTGGCATTGTCGTTTCCTGCTGGTCACTACATGGGCAATCTTACTATATTTTAGTAATTAAGTGCATGGACAGAAACCTGTCTTTAGTGAAACATGTTCTTTAGTGTTCTAAGTGATAACAAGCAACACCCTAAAAGCATTTACTTCAGAATAAATAGGGAACTATAATGTCTGTAGCAAACACATCTATTATACTGTTTTTCTCAAGTAAATTTTGTTTAATTTTGTCTAAGATGAATCAATTTATATCAGTATTTGAAGCATTTAATTATGGAACTAAAAAGTATTGAACTGACTTGTAGCAATCCACACACCTTAAGCATAGCCAAACAAAGCCTGTAGTGTTGGACCACATGCTCGGACAACATGAACCTGTTGTGCTTTGCTACACGTTGTTTAGATCAGCACACAGCACTATTACATGTATTGTGGCGAGTAAGTTTTGTTTAGTTCTACGAAGCAAAATTAACGATTTCTTTTTCTCCCCAGCTAATGGATGAGGATGGATATGGTGGACTGGCCGGGGGACATCCAGGCACTGGTGGCCCAGGAGGCCAGTGCACTGGTGGAATTGCTCTGCGAACAAAACAGTGGTGTTCTGGATCGGATCTTTGCCTTAGTGGAGCCTATAACACTGGATCGGATACAGTCACTGAACAACACCAGAGATCGTGTCTCAGCAATTGTAGATTACTTTAAGACATCGGACCGAAACTTGTGTAAACGGTTTCTCACCACAGTATGTGACTACTGTGAAAACATTCCCTTTGTTCTTGAAACTACATTGGTCTCCACGGTGGGATACACACCTGGTAAGTCATGCTCTGCTTTTTTTATTTTTTATTTTTTAACCTTGTAGCTTTTCCCTCCTCATACCATACTATAACGTATTTACAATTCAAATTAAAGCTCAATTTTAATATTATTCATATTTAATTTTAAGAACATATTCTATACAGTTTATACTTTGAGAGTTTTACAATTTCATCTCGACACGTAATTAAAAACAAACTCTGAAGTGAAAGTGAAAGTTTCTTATAGATGTTTAAAAAAGAAGCGATTGTGTAAAATATAAATGTTATTGAATTCTGGGTTTGTTTTCTATGCTTTTAAGGAGCAAACTTTAGTCATACATGCGAGACTGTTGATTCGTCAACTTCAGCACATGTGAAACGTCCACGGCTAGGTATGTTTTATTTTAAAGACACACACCCATTTTGAATTTTGATTCGTTGTGAAAGCAATCACTCTGAGCAAACGCACAGTTTCATTTAACTTGCTTTATCAGAATATTTTCTGTTTCAAAATCCAGTAGGTATTATCTAAAGATCTGCTGCAAAAATGACTGTAGGATTGCTTTAAGGCTGGTTAATTAAAAGAAAAATATTTGCTGCAGGGTTCGTCCATGAAGTGTTTTCTAAACCTGGCAGGAACAGTACACACATAAAAAGATTATTTTAAAACTGAATCTTGTCATTAATGTTTACATTGTCACTGACAGCATTGTAATACTTCCATCCCATAGTCATCCCATAACAAAATATCAAACCAAGTGGCACAAGAAATATAGCATAAACATTTTTCAAAGAAATCTGTTAGGTTTCAAGCTGTGTTAAAGAAATGAAAGGCAAATTGAAATAAAAAAAGTTTTTAGATAATATCTAGCATTATTTGTTTGCAGATGGCACATGGTTTCATATTTTATTACTAAAACAATAACAGAGATTTTTTAAACGTGGCTAAAGTGTTTTTAAGGCTTTTTTATGAACTGCAATTTAAATTCATGATACCTACACTTTAAAAAAGAGTGAGTTAAAAACAGCCCAATTGTGGGGTTATTTTTAGGAAGGCATATATAGGAAGCATGTTGATGGATTGATGAGTGCATAAATGCCTGCCGTATCCTGCTCCGTAAAATGATTTTGGATTGTTCTGATAATTGTTTTTAAGGACATATTTTTTAGGACAATCAGCTTTCTTAATTCGTACTCGCTCGCATTGATTGGTACTTATTGCTTATTGTTTTGTGAGCAGCGGAATGTTTGGAGAGAGCGTGAATATTAGCCTGGCTTCCGCGACTATAAAGCTCATAGGAGCTTAGTCTGGTCAGGCTACCTTACTACTCGCCTTCTGGGAGGCGTGCTTAACCTGCGTCCATCAGATCCCTCTGTATACTACTGGACAAATCTACAACCTACAAGCAGTAGGAAAAAGTCTGTTTGAAAGCCGGTATGGTTTCGGGACGCATGAAATGCTTGTTTCTCATTGGTTCCCACTTTTTTAGGAACGGAAATGCTCTAAAACGGCAGCTTTGCCAGACTAACTTTGCTCGCGAAATAAAATGTAGCGTTACAGGAAGTATGGGCGGGGCCCAGGCTATAATAATACCAGAAATAATACCAAATAAAGTGAATAATTAAGATAATACATTAAAATAACATGATAAGACACACCGATTTTCAATATCAAGCAGCAAAACGAACTGTTTTGTACAGCTAAAAATAGCTGCACGTGGATACCCAGCTAACAATTTTACGTTACATTAAGTCATGAAAACATTATTGTTTGAACGTTCACTGCACAGACAAACACCAACAGACTCCAACAGACTAGTTGGCTTATTAAGTTGATTGTTGTATTTAGAATCTTCTGAAAAATAAGAGTCATGTTCACACCGCACCAACAGACACTGACCAACTGTCACTGACTGGGGAAAAATGGATTCACAATCCATATTTTACTCTTATTAATGTATTTGTGTGTCATTATTCATATGAAAAGATGAAAAGAGACTCTGGGTGAAGCTGTGTTTGTAATTTAAATGAAAACAAACTCTAACCAATTCTAACCAACATCTGACAGGGGTAACACACTGATCCAACAAGTCTGACTAGTCTGTTGGCGTTTGTCTGTGCGGTGTGAATTGCCCTTTAATGTTCTTGTTTGGTAAAAAGAATGTTATTCAAAACATTTTTAGAACGTTTTAGTCTCCTGTTATATCAATGTTCTAAGAACGTTATCAAAACATTCTATTCCCATTATATTAATGTTCTTAGAACATTGCCTAATGTTACCATTAAGTTATAAAAACGTTATGTTTCAACATTCTTAGAATTTCAAAACGTCCAGGTTTTTTTTCAGACGTTGTATTAACATTCTTGTCTGGTTAGAAGAACGTTATTCAAAACGTTTTTAGAATGTTCCACTAAGAACACAATGATAATGTTTTTATGCTAAAGCTTTTAAAATGTTTATCAATTGATAAAAAGATAATGTTAAGGAAACATTCTACTATCGTTATGTAAGAAGTTTTTGATAGCTTTGAGAGAACCTTTAGAGAACCTTCCCTGTTAGCTGGGTAAGATTGGAAGCTATATCCATAGAATTTACAAATGGCAGCGCCCATTTTAACATTAGGAAAAACGTGGATAAACAAAGCTGTATGTTATTATAGCTCACTCCAAAACAAATCATTTAAATGTAATGGTATTAAGTACAGGAAAAAAAACTAAATTAAAATATAGAGCTTTGAATATAAAGCGAAACTGAAAGTACCAGGCCTTGGAATCATGTACCTCACATTTGGCACAGATCCTAATGTTTCCATATTCGCAATGTATTTGAATTTAAATATTATTTATATAATGCAGAGGCTTCACGTTTGAGCATATGCTTCGTCCTGGCAACCCAACTGCTAATTTAAGATTGCCACCCTGCGTTTTATGCTTTGACTGACTCTAGCCTGCCCATAAACAAACAATACACATCTCTGAGAACATATCTAACAGTTAAAGCTTTTATATCCTTTATATCTTTATAAATTAAATTATTTATTTTATGCAAGGCATCAGGCATTTCCATATTGCGAAAAAACAGATGCAACACTCATTTGCATCTGCACTCTTGTCCGTTGCTTTGCATAAAATTAAATGATGTTTAGTACAGTAACAATTTTATAGATGCAATAAAATGCACACACATTTGTATGTTACTAAAGAAATACATCAATTTGATGACTGCTCTCTCTTCTCTTGAAAAGGATGCAAATACACAGTAAATAATCAAAAAATGTGTTGTTATTCCTGAAACCTCATCTAGCTAACACAAAAACTACCCAAACACTGGCAAAAATAACCCCAGAAATGACCAGAGAAGCTCAACCCAGCTTTTGGATTGAAAAAAGAACCCAAGATTTTATTTTAGAGTCTAATAATACCTTTTTTACCTAGATCATTTACAGAGCTACACGGATGCTCTTAAATCCAAGGTATTGCAAAAACATGAGTCAGTGGCACAAGCTGTAGTAAAGGACATCCGTTTGGAAGACACATGGGTGTATCTAAAACACAGGAACCCTACACGAGGAGGGAAAGACAGGACCATCCAGCCTCAAGCATCTCTTGACAATCATGAAGGAGAAGAGTCAGAGCATAAAGTATCTGTTGAGTCTCTTTTGAAAACCACTAACAGGGTTGTCATGCTGCTGGGCCAGGCTGGATCTGGTAAGACCCTGCTGGTTCATTGCCTCGGTCGTGACTGGGCCAAAGGCTCCTTCCCGTCCATTCAACTGCTGTTCCTGCTGGAGTTCCGGCAGCTCAATCTTATCTCACGTGATTTGTCCTTGAAAAAACTACTTTTTCTCTTCTATCCTGTTTGTAATGATGATGAGGAACAATGTGATGCAGTGTTTGAATTCATCCTCTCCAACCCTGAGAAGGTCTGCTTCATATTTGACGGATATGATGAGTTTCGTGCCAAACTTACGCATCCTAAAAAACTGGCGAACATCAAAGACCCGCACAGACCTCTTCCAATGACAGATCTCCTCTCAGGACTGTGCAATCGTAAATTCCTTCCGGATTGCACTGTCTTGGTCACCTGTAGACCACGAGATGTGACTGACATGTTTGGAAGCCCTGGCTACATAACCTGTGAGCTTCAAGGGTTTGACCGATTGAGTGTAAAGGAATACGCTGAGCACTACTTTCGTAAAAAAGGAGATGAAGTCAAAAAGAAAGCTGTAAACTTGTTGATGAACAACCAACACCTCTTGTCAATGTCTCACATACCAGGACTGTGTCATATTTGCTGTGTATGTATGGAGTATCTGTTCTCCAGTGATGGAACTGATCTACAGCTACCAACGTCCTTAACCCAAATTTACATCAAGATCCTCTTGGCCTTCCTCAAGCGCATTTGTGGAGGTGGGGTGTCTGGTACATCTCCGCTGCAGAAATACAGATCTAAAATTGTTGAGATGAGTCAGTTGGCCCTCAAAGGACTTGAGGAAAGCACTATAGTCTTCATGGACACAGATGTGTCTCCAGATCTCCAGGAATTTGGTTTTAAAAGTGGAATACTATCTCGTGTGAAACTGACTTTTGAGGATGGATCTTCAGGATGTGGTTTCACCTTCATGCACCTTACAATGCAGGAGTTTCTTGCTGCTCTCCACCTCATGACGAGTCAGAACATCACAGAAAGTCAACTTAAAAAGAAGCTTAACTTGAAAACCCGTTGGACCACCAAGATTGATCCAAAATCCATTTTCACAGACTCTCTCCATGTTTACGTATGTGGGCTTGCGGCGGAGGCCTGCAAGTCCAGTTTGGTCCAGCTTAAAGGGCCCGAAAGCACTATGGCTTGCGTGCAAAAGCGGCAAGATACTGTCCGTACTGTTTTGTTGGGATTTGCAGGAAGTACCAGTCAGACAGGCCCCAAAATTGTGGAGCTGTGTCGATGTGCCCATGAGACTCAAGATGTCAAGTTGGCAAGAGCTATCGGTTCGAGACCACAGTTTGAGCTGCGAAATATCAGACTTAGTGCAGTTGACATGGATTCTTTAGCCTTTGTGACAGCGGCTGCTGATCAGAACGTATGTTTGGACATTGGTGGCTGTTCAGTTGATCTGGATTGTTTGGAAATCCTCCCTAGTTTCAAGAATGTGGATCATCTCATGTAAGTTTCGATAAAGTTCTCTTTTATGAACAAATAGTTTTTGTATGTATGATATGTGTAATAATTTGGAGCAAATATGTCAGCTGATATAGTGGCACCACATTGGGTTCTTAGCTGATAGCTAAATGACTGATAAATGACTGATATTGGATTGATTGTGTTCAGTCATTTCTCCTATTTTAACCTTTAAATTACCTTTGCCGTCCTCTAATGCATCTGCAAGTTAATCTTTAAAAACAACAATGTCAAATGTGAACTTTAGCAAATCTCAAAATGAACATCCATTTTATAACCTGTATTCTAAAGCGATAGTGTTTCACATTTATTCAGACAAAATAGTATAGACTTTTAATATCAACCATTTGTCAAACATAAGACATAACATCAAAATAATTATCTGCTTTTGCATTTCTGCAAGAATTGTATCAGTGATACATGATTTTGTTGAAAGTGCATGGTTTACACTGTAGTTTGTAGTCTTTCATCAGGTCATTTTTATGTACTAAATGTATTATTCTTTTAAGTTTCCGTAGCCGGAAATATGATGACAAGTTTGCAGAGGCTTTGTGTGGTATCCTGTGTAAACTCCAGGCTTTGCAGAAATTAGAGTAAGTCTTTTATGCAACAAAGTGTCATTTGTGTTATTTGTGCACTTTTGTCACATTATTGCCTTGCAGTGTGTTTTGCACTGGTTTATGTCTATCTCTGATTTACAGTTTTATAAGTGGTGGTCTCACTGATGTTGGAGCTGCTAAACTTGCCAGGGCTTTGAAAGATTGTCCAAACATCACTCACCTAAAGTAATTGGCCTGACATGATTGCTTTGAATATTCAAATACATTTCTGGTGTATCATTCGCACAGGGTTTGTTTCCAAAAAGGTTACAATAGGTAGTCTTGGTGCTCTGTCATGCGTGTCTTTCTATATCAATAAATGTGTTCTGTTTACCTGACAGTGTTAGCGATAATTCTTTGAAAGATGAAGGTATAATAGAGATTGCGGAAACACTATGCAGACTGCCCAACATTGTCTCTGTCTTGTAAGTAGTGAGTTTACATTTCAAAATCCTGGCTATAATTTGTTACAGCTTTAGCTTTCTTTTGTTTATTTTATATTTGCTGCTTAAAGACTCAATATTAGTATATGGTCAATCTGATGCATTCTACTTACACTTTTAGGATGGGGAAAAACAGCCTCTCCACTGATGGAATCCTCACACTCGTTGAGAGAATGTCTGCCTGTACCTCTGTTCAGAAAGTCCATGCTGAGTATGTGGATTTGTTGGCTTGTCAAAGTAATTTTAGGAATATTATAAACTGAGAAACGCAGTTTAGATCATTGATTCTTAACTGATTTGACTTACATATAAATATATGTTTTACATATAAGCTGTTGCCAGTAAATTTGTACTAAAAATCGTAATGCTAATCTACTATTAAGTAAAAAGAAGATGAATTTCTGCAAAATGTGTAGTTTTGTTCATGGTTTTTTAAGAGATGTGGACATGTCACATGACCTGCCCATTTAAGTCAATTTTCATGAGATGTTCACAGTTGTTCCATTCTTTACAGGGCCAATAAAGACATCAGCCTTTTCTTCTCACAAAGCTCAGATAAACTCTGGTGAGTGCAGACTGGGTTATTTTCAAAGGGTGGGCAAAACCCCAGAACTCCTAGTCATGTATTTTATTTTTCACATTTCCTGTTTGAAAATCTATTGTGGTTGCTTCGTCTGTGCATTGTGCAGTTGGCCACGTGTAATGCACTGCCTTCAAAGTATGTTAGATGATAGAAAATGTGCATGGGCTTTTTTTAATTTGGTAGAAAGTTTATAGTTTTAACCTGATTGAGTGTAGTCTAAAATGATTTCACAGTTTGGTGGTCACTCAAAGCAATAATTAACATACAATGAAAAATTTGAACAATGTTTTGCAACAGAATATTATTTCTCACTTTCCCTTCCTTAGTGAACACACAGATTTGAACACAGAAGCGCCAAAGGATGTGACGTAAGTACTGAATTTCCTTAGTTACAATCCTTAGTTACAAAGTCCTTACAGTTTGCAATTAACTTTAGACTTTATGGATTCCTTCATCTTGTTTTGTTTGATAAGGTGGTGTATTGTGTCTATAAAGTCCAATTAGAGAACGAAGTCAGAGGCTGGGTGGACAAGGGTAGTAGGGTTGGCAGATGTTATGAATTACAGGCTAATCATTGCTTATATTCAAGACGGCAAACAAAAAAGACAAATGTGATGCAAAACACAAATAAATAGCGAACTTGAATTTTTATTGATCAGAAACGTCTAGGTTACTAAACGTAACCCACGTTCCCTGAAGGAGGGAACGGAGACGTTACATATGGGAACTCGCCA
>JAUCMU010000036.1:20823563-20842399 GCA_032275025.1 Enteromius treurensis
AAGCTCAAAGGCAAATCGGTCTCTCTGGCGAGTTCCCATATGTAACGTCGAAGTGATTCGACTGAAAGGGTAACATGCATTTTTGCTACCATTCAAAATAGGTTTTTTAATAAAGATATGAATACTTTTATTGAACAAGAATGCATTAAATTGATTATTTAAAAACATTTATGATGCTAAATTTTATTTTATTTGATCCTGAAAAAATAGCATTATAATAGTTTCCACAAAAATATTAAGCAGCACAACTTTTTTCAATATTGACAATAATCAGAAATGATGATTTTCGAAAAATGGTAGCAAATGCGTTATGTCCAATCAGATTACTGCTTCTAAAAACCATTTGTTTCAAAAAAGCATTGTGATATATTTGGAACAGCTTCAATCTCTTTCATGCTAAACAAAAACTCTATCATTACTTTAACCCATCTTTCCCCTATTCAAACAACTACTAAACAGTTTCCATTTTTTCTTTTGCTTTTATGTCATCTGATCCTGATGACCCAGAATGAATTCTGCTAAACTGAATCAGCATTATGTCAGTGTTCACAGTAAATGTATGATGTCGCAGGTGCTGTGCTACGATTACGACAACGACGGAGGCCATGATTTCATTGGCGAGTTTCAGACCACCGTTAACAAGATGAGTGAAGCACAGAACGGAGAAGAGGTGGGCTGGCCTTCAATTAACACTGTAGAGATTCATAATTTCCAGAATGTAGGAACTAAATGCGTGAAGTAAAGCTTGGCTCGCACTAATGCCTGCCACTCTTGCGCCAGAATACTATGTGAGTACTAGCTATGCCTCATTATCTGGCATAATGAAGCTGAGAATTAGTGAGAGAGAGAGGAGAAAAAAGGGTGGGAGGGAGATACAGAGAGAGTAACTGGCTCTTTTGAGATGCAAATCGTTCTTATTTTACCGCTGCCTTGTTTACCAGAACAATCATTGTGTGTCGCCAGTCACACTTAGGAAGAGCATGTGTAAATGTTCTGCTGGAGAAAGAGTTAGTGTACTAATAAACGCCCTTTTGCTCCTTTTAGGTACTGACCCTTTTTTTTGCACAGCCTTAGCTAGGAGATATGATGTATTTTGTGCCATGTTGTTAACAAATCGATCTCCCGCAGTGATGTCACCCCTCTGTGTGCACATTTCACTCGAATGCTCACACTAGAATTCACAGATGATGCTAATACATGTATTATCTCTTCAGGCAATGTGGCAGTATGGTAGCTTTTACACCAAAATATCTGTCTCAAGCTTGAAACTGCTTAAGAGAGGCCTTAAAATAATGTTAGCATTGTTTGGGCTGATTTTAAGTTAGAAAACATTTTTCTTTTTAGTTTACTTTTTAAAAACTTATATTAAGCGACCAGGATATAATCTGAATAAATCACAGTGAAGTATATGCAAATCTTTAAGATTGCTGAAATAAAATGATTAGGTAACACTTTTAACTTTTAACTACGACTTTTAGGTATTGGGTAGGATTAGGGATGTAAAATAAGGTCATATAGAATAAGGCATTAATGTGTGCTAAATTAGCATTAATAAATGTCTAATATTCTAGTAATATGCATGCTATTAAATATAATACATTTTTTTGTCTGAAATATTTTTATGTTTTATTTGAACAAAAACAAGTTAATTAAAGTGGACAATAACACAGTGCTCTCTGTTTACAGGTCGAATTTGAATGCATTAATCCTAAAAAACAGAAGAAAAAGAGCTACAAAAACTCTGGGGTCATAATAATGAAGTCATGCAAGGTAAGGAAATAAAAAGGGAATGAAAATGTTGACACCTTCGCAAACAAAAAAGCAGTATTAAATAGATTCTGCTTACACATTAAAGCACCTTCCATGTTTCGGCTTATTTAATTAAATTTATATTATGAATAAAGGCCTTTAATTGTGGCTTCACTGTAAGGACAGATTAGTTAAATAGTGCTAAATCCTCTTTAAATAACATGTATTAATATCAGGACAAAACACCTGTCACTCTTGCACCGGATTCAGACATTAAAACAGAACATGACTCTCACTAAATCTCCATTTGAACCCACATTTACCAGCCTTTTTACAATCTTTAGCTTGAGGGAATGTTAAGGGGTGGTTACATGATCTGTATATGTGAATATAAAACCATTTGCTGTGCCGTTCTTTTGTTAGATTACGAGAGACTACTCCTTCCTGGACTATATTCTGGGTGGCTGTCAGCTCATGTTTACTGTGAGTATGATAACGTCACCTCTGGAATTGAGTGTCTATTTCTTTTTTGTCAGTGATTTGAGGGGAGGGGGGTTCATGCATGCAAACTGCAAAAACATCATTTGTATGCAGATGAATCTGAAAATGTATTCCGTCACTGAGAATTTTTTTGCTGATAACCCACAATGCCAGAATGTAATAAAGAGGGTTGTAAAGTGTCAGATCTGAAGTGTCTGTTTGACGGTTTACATCGCTGAGCGCAAATGATTGTTAAAGTCAAATTTGTTGAATCCGGTACTCCAAAAGCTTTCTTTCCGCACACTGTCCAGTTGAGGAGGCTCTATATATGGCTCCTTTATGTGACTCAATTGCCTTCACCAGTGTGATTAGTAAGAAATGATACAGAAAGTGAGTGAAATTCAAAGGTTGCTATAGTTACAGTGTGCTGCAGTGTAGAGGTCCATGTTTCTCATTTGAAACTAAAGACAGAGGGAGACACAGGGATGTAAAAAAGAGAGAGGGAGAGAAAGCGAGAGAAGCTGTGTGAGCCTCTGAACAAAGGAAAGTGATTTTGATATATTGTTTGCATGACGCCACCTTATGATGCATGCTTGTTTGTTGTCTTGAAGATTATGATAAGCCCTCACAGTTTTCACCAGTGCCGTTTTTCTGTATAGATTATTATTATATTTAAATATTTTCCTATCTGTTAAAAGATTATAAACCTGTATTATTTTCTGTCTTCTGCAAAAACTTACAAGGAGAAATTTAGAAAATCGTTATCCATGCTCTTTTTTATTCAGTTGCATTAAGCTTCAAAAAGGAAGCCAATGAATCATAAAAGGATCCTAAAAGTGGTCCATATAACCATGACCTTCTTCTGAAGCCATAAAAGTTTTGTTAGCTCACTCAGCCTTTCAGTGAGTTGTTAAAGTAGTAGTTCACTAGCTTTTTTAGAAATTTATCTAGCCAAATGATCATGGTTGTTTTCTAAAACACACATATATTTATATTTGTTTTCCACAATTGCTAGTCTTGCAGTAGTTGGACCTCATGCATTACGTAAACACACATGCATTATGTAGACAGAAGTATCGACCCAGTGTTTATAAAGTGAACATGCAAAGAAAGTAAAACGCCCTTTACAAGGAAAGGTTAAACAACGTCTGACAATTTTGAAGTTGGAGGTAAAAAATGTTTCACTCTACCTTAACTTTTTAAACTGAAGTACAAAGATGAAGCGCTAACCACGTGTGACTTTTCCAAAGAGATTACGTAATGCATAAAGATGTGCATCGCAGAGACGTTGATTTGTGGTTGAAACGTATATAAACTCCAGTTTAGACCTTCAGACCATTGGCTGCCATTGAAGTCCATTACATGGAGAAAATTCCAGTGTTCCTCAAAAACGCCATGTCTTTGCGACTGAAGAAAGAAATTCATGAACGGTGCAATTCATGCAAGGTCTGTAGGTTATTTTATTTCATTTTGAGTTAAAAACCTAAAACCAAAAAAACTAAAGTCTTACAGCTGTCTCATTTTAAACTTTACGTCTTAAAGAAACAGTCAGTGTTGTGGAAGTTACTTCCGAACTGTAATTTATTATATATTACTTGTTACTTAAAAGTAGTGCCTTACATTACAATACTACTGATTCAAAATTGTAATGCGTAACATGACTCCTGTATTACTTTTGAGTTACTTTCACCAAAATAACTACAGAGAGCATGCCGTCAGCGAGGCTGCTTTCAAATACACTCAATAGACTAAAGCTTGTCACAGCATAAGCAATAGTATCATTACCAGGAATATGTCCGAGGAAAATAGTTCTGTAGGAAGATATTTAAATTATTTAGTGTTTTCTGAGTCCTTGTCACAAAGATACATTTCCTGACTCGCCATCTCCTCTGATGCACCTTAAGGCATCTTTATGGATTAAAATTATAATGAAAGAGGTTTTGTTTTCGATTTTTATTTAATTTCGTTAAGTGGTCATTTAAAGCTTTAATTCATGGCTTTTTTCGCTGAGTTTTGGTTTGTATAAAAGTAGACCCTTTCTGAATTAGGTATTTCTTTTACCTTTAGCCTATCAGAAAAAATGACGCCCTCTACCTTTTTGTTTACCTTTTAAAAATCTAAAACTAAGCTAAATATTATTATTTTGCTATTATACAAAAATCTGAACTATTTTAATAGCTGAAACAGTATGAGCTGTTTTGGTAGAACGACCACTGTCCAGGTCGAGCCGGGTGGAGCTATTAGCCTTGGACACAGAGGCTGAAATAATTTCCACTGTTGGGCCAGTAGCCTCGCAACATTCCTGTAAAACCTGCCCTAACTACGCCTTCACTTGACGGCGTCACACATATAAGTTTACCCCAGCGAGAGCGAGATCAATTAAATAAATTGCTCTAGACATACTGTATATATTAGAAGCTGTCCTTTAGTTTTAATTTAAAAACTTGGACGCCACACTTGGATAATAACTGATCACGAACGGAAAATAGAGCTGACTTGCATTTTTTATTACATTAATGTGGTGTCTTGCTGTTTTTTTTAACAAATAAAATTTCAGCTAAGAGTGTGTTGTAACGCAAGCATCATTGAAAATGTGCCGAGTAAAATATTACTGAAACTTGATTAGTAATGCCTAACACTACTGCGCTACAGCAAAAAGTAATATATTACTTTTGTAACGCATTACTCCCAACACTGGAAACAGTACACCTACAAAAAATTCTGCTATCATTTACAGTATGGTGCCATGGTAAAGGCGGAAGCAAAATATCCCCTTTTTTGTGCAATGAAAGAAGAAACGTTTTTTAGAAAGTGGACAGTAAAAGATGACAGAATTTTAATTTACAGTTGAACCCTCTCTTTAATACGCTGTGAAGAGCATATTGTATATTCCATGACTCCATATTTATCTACTGCAAGACAGATATTCTTGCAAAGAAACAGTTCTAACAACAACACCAGAGAAAATATAGTAGACATCACTTCGGCTTATACTCATGCGCTAAACTTCACAGCTTGGTCACCCGGAGGCCATGAGAGGCAATGTGAGGACGACTACAATAAAGGGCACCCTCATTCTGTCACCTCCTATTCCCCTCGTCCTATCATTTCCACCCTCTTCCCTTTCCTTCCCCATCATTAATCTGTTTTCAGCCTCAGGGGAGTGATCATCCAGTGTTTAGGTGTTCTCTAGCTAGTGTGAAGGTTAGACACAGGGTCTCCCCTGCATTGGTGAACATGTGTTGTTGCAAGGATGTAGTTGGTGAACATGTTTCCTGGTTCATGACTGCAATAGGACAGAGCTATCAGATCTCAGCTTGAGCATATCTGATGGTTCAACCTCCCTGGGTGTTAACAACATCGCCTTTAGCTATGAGCTTTGATGCTCTACTAACTAAGGGAAAAGCTTATGAAATGCATCATACTAACAGCTGCTTGTATTTTTTTTTAATACACCAGTCCAATTGGCACACATTAGCGTATTACATTGTGAATGTGTGTTTTCTCCAGGTTGGCATTGATTTCACAGCGTCCAATGGCAACCCCAGGGAGCCGTCGTCTCTGCATTATATCAACCCAATGGGCAGCAACGAATATCTGTCCGCCATCTGGGCTGTAGGCCAGATCATCCAAGACTATGACACGTATGTAACAGTGTTTTTAATAAAAACACAATTTAAAGGTCTGCATATGGCCACAAAAGCAGTGTCTGATAAAATCACACTCCTTCTTATTCACACTTCATGTCCACAGGGACAAAATGTTTCCTGCACTTGGATTTGGGGCTCAACTCCCACCCGACTGGAAGGTGAGAAAAAGCATTCATAACTGTGCGTCCACGTTCGTTTATTTTTGTATGTTTATTTTTGTGCATCTCTTACTAGTTGTCGTTTGAAATAATCAAATGGAATTGAATGCGAAAGGCTGCTAAAGCTTTCAGAAGTGTGAAATGGAAACAAGAATTTGAAGTGCAAGACAGAGAAGAGGCAGATAAAGAAAATGAATAATACTCACATATCCCAATGATTATGCAACTGTCATCCCATCTGCGTTGCCATGGCACTGGAGTGAATACAAGGAAGTCTGAGGGGGGGGGGATTTCACAAGGAAAGAATTGCACCTGCCTTTAGCGCTGTTTATTTGCGTGCAATGTGTTTCTTTAAGCACTTTAATCTCTGCTGCGTGCTATATATGCCCATTTCTCTAACAAATGATAATTTACTGCTAACCATAACAGGACATGAAAAATAGCCCTTGTGCCAGAAAATAGCACTTGTGGAGTTTCATGAATAAGACGTCTGTGCTGTTAGTAATTGCAGTGACTTATATATGAAATATACTCTTACTGTTCAATAGCTACTAGTCCAAAAGAAGTTAATACCTTAGCAAGGATGCATTAAATCATAAAAACGTGACAGATAATAAATAAATGCTGTAATAAATAAACGTGACAGATAATAAATAAATGCTTTTTATGAATCAAAGAAATGAAGAAAAAATGTATCACAGTTTGTAGAAAAAAATAAACAGCACAGCTGTTTTTATAATTGATAATAAGACACAAACCAGATCCCAAACTTTTAAATCATAGTACTGTATGTGTTAAATAAAAATATAAAATGTCACAATCACCACAATTGCACACAATCACTCCAGCTGTTGATTGTGACATTAAAAATGCATTAGTTATTTTTCTTTTCTTTTTTAAGCTTCTGATGTGTTATTATATTGTTTTCTTCCCTTATATGTTCCAGGTGTCCCATGAATTTGCAATCAACTTCAACCCCACCAACCCTTTTTGCTCAGGTGAGGCTCACAAACATTTTCCGCTTTATCCACAGATAAAGTTAAGTTAGTATATCTCATGGTGTTTCATGTGCAAGCAGGTGTGGAGGGGATCGTTCAAGCTTATTCCAACTGCCTGCCTCACATCCGCTTCTATGGACCAACTAACTTCGCCCCCATCATCAACCACGTGGCCCGCTTCGCTACCCAGGCTCTCCAACAGGACACAGCAGCAGTAAGTGTCAAAACATTTAAGAGGATCATAGGTTTTCTTGAGGAAAAACTTGCTGATTAATCTCATGCTTGGGATAGTAAGCTGTTTCGGAAGTACATTTAGCTTGTTCGGATTGTATGATAGCTTGTACACTGATAAATTGATGGATTTAGCAGATAACTCTCTGAAACGCTTGCCATCTGTTGGCCATGGCAGTCTAACATTTGAAGCTAAGGCACTTTGGAAGTCCCTCTGGATGAGAGCATCTGCTAAATGCTTTAAATGTAAAAGCAAATGACTGTCTCATGCATTTTGCCTCCTGTCACTGTTTAGCAGTTTAACAGTTAGTGGCCACTCATTAATGGACAGAAAGGCTTGTTCTCAAGTTACAGACTGGTGTGTGTGTGTGTGTGTGTGTGAATGTCTCAGCACAATACCAGATAGCAAGTCTCCATTTAAAAGCCTTATTAGTCTTAATGCATCCCATTACTTTTGTCAACTTGGTCTGTAAGACTATGAGGAGAGACTGAAGTGGATCCACACCCACTTTACACAAATCTCTCCGCTGAGAGAGGAACAGTAGTACTCTGTGTTCGTCTCAAAAGCTGAGTGGAAACTGTAAAAGCTCCTCGGTTTCCTAGATATGTGCAATATTTAAACGAGGCACATGCGGACAGACCGGGGCTCACTCTCTTCCGTGATAACACAATGTGTCTATGTTTCATCAGGCAGGGTGTTCCTGCAGCTTTCCACTTGTGAAGTTTAGCTCACTCGGTTAACTTCCTGTGAGCGTGTGCGAATTTTGCTTTTAAAAAAAAAACTGCACTCTCAACTGTGGCTCTGTTAGGGCCTCTTGGCTTTAGCTGATTGTAAGATTCTAACCTAATCAACTGTGGACTGATTTCTGGCTTCGTAAAAACCTTATATTGCTGTTAAACCGACTGTTGGCTTCACTGTATTCAAGAAGAAGTACATACAATAATAAAAGATTCTGTTATTATCATTTACTCACCCTCATGTCGTTCCAAAATTATGACTTTCTTTATTCTGTGGAGCACAAAAGGAGAAGTTAAGCAGAATGTACTGGCTGTTTTCTCTGTTTACAGAAATAAAGGGGGTGGTGAGTTTTAATTAAAACATGCATCACAGAAGTAATATAAAAAGTATATAAACGCAAACGTTTTGTTTCTGATTTGAAAAATTCAAGACTTTTAAGGTATGCTTTATGTGCTTTCAGGAGTTTGACAGCCTCTCTTCATAAATGGATCCTGCCAAAAAGGATAGCAAGGATAGAATAGCATGCAGGAATAAATAGCATTTTATGATGCATTTAAATAGGAAAGTGAAGTGTGGGCTAAATTCTAGTACTTTACAAATATTTTTGTCCAAGTAAATGCAGCCTTGCTGTGCATGAGACTACTTAAAAAAAAATTATAACCCCAAACTTTTGAACAGTCAGCCAGGTCTTTTTGTGTTTTTACTGACAAAATAATTGAAAAAATAATGACAGAATATTACATTTTTAGTGAACTGAAACTATTGGTTTCCATTAGGAAGTTGGATCATGGTGTCATCTTTAGGTGACATATTTTTCTGTATTTGCATGGTGGAGAAGTTGTGTATGCAGATGAAAGAGAAGTCAGTGATCAGTTTTGCTGGTGTTGTGTTTGTAGGATGGGTGTGCCTGTGTGGTTGTTTGCTGCTGTAATAGACAACAGGACTGACCCTGGCTCAGCAGAGCTTAATTGCTTCATAAGCCACTCACAAAATGTGCCTCCGGTTTTTAGTTCAAAGTCTGCTGAGGGGCTTTGAACAGCACAGTGTGCACAATTTCTCCCGCTCTTATTATCAACCCAGTGGAAAACAACCATTAAAATCCCTTTTCAATTATAGCTATTTATAGAAGTTGATTCAGCGAACAAATGTTCTCTCTTTTCCCCCAGTTGTTCTTGGGTTTTAATGACTAATGAGGCTGTGCCCTCAGGTCTGCTCTGTGTACAGGCCAGCAGCAAGGCCAGCTTCAGAGGGGAAGGAGTACGGAGCGATGCTTTTTTCTGTGGTTGCGAGGGAACAAGTCTACATAGAATGCCATCATAGAGATGACTAGCTAGACATGGTCGGATTTGAACATTTTTTTTTTTTTTTACATTCAGTTAAAATCTTTAAATAGGTTGAAACCAGATATTATATTAAATTAAAAGGTGACTTGTATGAAGCCTGTTAAGTACATGTCCACGCTATATTGCAGCCCAAATAAATAATTATATTCTACAACAAATATGTATATATATCAATAAATATTAAGATAAAATAAATTTTTTAAAGTATTACATTAATACATAATTGATGTAATTATATATATGTATATATATATATATATATATATATATATATATAATTAAATCAATTATGTATTAATGTAATACTTTAAAAATAATTGAATTATATAATATTCATATTCGAATATTAATAGAATAACTAAGACAATACATAAATAATAATAATATTAAAAACTATATTTGTGTTTTGTGTAAATTATAAATACATTTAAAAAGAAGTGGAGTGTCCAATGAGAATTTGAAGAAAAATACTTCATTTTTTTTTCAGAAAATCAATTATTTTTCTCATTTTGAGCTTTGGGTGAATTAAGACCCGGACCGTTTATTTTGGAATTCATCCAAAATGTGTTTTGTAAAGAATTAAATACTTTTTTGATTCTGCTCCTTAAATGATTAAAATAACTGAAACAATGAAATGCGATGAATGCATAATTTATATATCTCAGTCTCTCCTGGTACGCATTAAAGTTTTCATGTCAATCAAAACTATAGCCTGGATGAGCGCAAGCAGGTCCTCCGGTGCCAGATCATGAGCTGAACACAGTGCTGAACTCACACTTCATAACCAAACACACTGGATCTGGAAGGAAAACTTAATAGTTAGTTATTTAACATCCTTCAGGAGAGCCTAGAGCGCTTTCTATCCCTAATTGCACCCTGTCACCTCTAAAAGATAAAAATGGGTAGTGAACAGAGATAGAGAAGAATAGAGCCTTAATGCAGTAGGAGGAAGATAGTGCTGTGGGCTCATAGCTTCTCTTAAAGCAGAAGAGGGTTTTGTGAGCTCCTCAAGTGTGCCATAGCCATTTTTTGATTCATTTCACGAAACAGGTACGATTTTGGACTTACACATTTTTAGATTTTTGACCATGTATTACTTTTCTGGACACACTACAGCATCAAAGACACATTTAACTTCCAGAAAACCATATTATCCCACCTCAGGCTTCAAAACCCTGTTGTTATTATTACGATCAAATGCGTAACGGGGTTGAGATTTTTTGTTCAAAATGGCCCCTGCCCTAAATGTAGCGAATAACAGGATAGCAAATGGCAAGCATGATATTAAAAAAAATCATGTATATTGGTAAAATAACAAAGATAATTTCAACAAGTAATAGTTTTCTATTTTTATTTGATGTAACAGGGTTGACAACCACAATATTAATGTGTTATAGTTATGAAAGGAAGGAATAGAAGAGGAGGAAGGGGGAAACTTGCCTGTGTCTGCTCACAATGTTGTTCAGAGGAGTAAAATGATGTCACTTTCTGTTATTATATATAGAAATGTATTAGATTCATTAGAAATTATTATATATAGAAATAAATAATATGATACTCAAATCGTACCAATTTCATGGAATGACTCATTTCTTTCCACTAAAACTGAATGGCCATGAATTTATGTATTTATACAGACCATTTAAAGCTGAAGAAAAAGCTTCCAGAGAAGAAGAAATGTGGATTCAATAGAGCTGCATTATGGGTGTGTGAATTTAGTTGTAGTTCTACTTGATGAGGTAATCAATCAGTTTTATGTGTCTGTAAATATTCAGTTTAGCAGCGTATGTGTCTCTGCTCTGGATAATGAGACACTAATGAGCCTGTCTGTTAGCACATCAAAAGCCCAGACTTCAGAGGACACAGCAGGGAGGAAGAGGTTGCTGTCATACACAGTCCACTGTTAGTGACCCTGGGCAGGTACTGCAAGAAACCCAGCAGCTAGCAGATACTAACTGCGTTTAAGCCTGTCCAAACAGAGTCTGTGTAAAGGTTAGGGAATCCAAACGAATTAGGGTTGTTCACCAACATGCTTCCTGTGTGTTTGGGTTTGTTATATGTTGGTTATTTGGATGGTAAGTGATAAGACAGCTTGTGTGACTTCGTTATGTTCTGAGAGTGTATATTTAGGAAGGTTAACACAGTGCCTACAGGAAGTGTTGCCCACAGTGTCTCAGCAATACAGTATGGCGGTTAGGGCAGGGGGCATAGCCTCATTCTTTGTTCCGTTACGCTTGGCTGTACTGTTCATTTGGTCATAATACACCTAAGGGAAGAGGGTTTGTGTCTATTTCTGTTCCACATAAATGTCCACTGTTTATGTTTCCTGTTTGATAATAATTTTAAGTGAAACTGTTCATAATCCATTTATGGCACTTTCAAACAAATGACGAGTGGTTCTTGCCTGGGCAGATATGCTCTGGGTCATTGCTACATGGTTGAGGGGGTTCTAGGTATTCATAATAGTTTCTATGATATTATGATCTCTAGATATCACTTGGGTGTCTTTTATTATACACTCCTGTTCAAAATCTTTATCAATATTTTTTTATTTAATGAGGACACATAAAATGTATCAAAAGGAAGACATTTATAATGTTACGAAAAAAATATTCGAAATAAATGCTGCTCTTCTCTGTTCAAAGAATCCTGAATAATCGTAGTTTATACAAAAATATGAAGCAGCACAAATATATAAAAATAAATAAATAAATACTTAATATTTATTTTTTATATAAATAATACAAAATTATAATAATAATTAGATATGTTTATTAGAATGACTTCTAAAAGATCATGCAACTTTGAGGACTGGAGTAATGACTGCTGATAATTTAGCTTTGCCATCACAGGAATAAATTACATTTTAAAATGTAATTTTCTCACTGAAAACAGAAAACACACATATGCAGATATCTGTTATACAATGGTGCTAAACACTGGCCTCTCAGAAATAAGTACATAAAGGTAAAAGGTAAGTAAGGTAAAAGCATACAATGAATTTAGTTATTAAACACTTTCACTAAGAAAAATTGATAATAGTTTGTAATTAGATTTCTCAATGAAAAACATTAAAGTGGGCTTAAATGGTTCCACAGTTAATATTGAAACTACTAAGGTGGGCTTAAATGGTACCATAGTGAGTAATGGTGTTTTTCTTTAAAAATGTAAGATATGTTTACAAAAACATGCATGGAACTTAAATATACTTTGTACTATGCAATATAGTCGTTTTCATTGTGCCCACGTTAAGAAATGTAAAAAAAAAATTTCATTTAAGGTTAGCAAATGTTGGCTATAGTTTGCATGTGTTTTATGGCACTGTACCATTTAAGTAGCCTGGGCCCGCCCATACTTCCTGTGGCGCTACATTCAATTTCGCGAGCAAAGTCAGTCTGGCAAAGCTGCCGTTTTATTGCATTTCCGTTCCCAAAAAAGTGGGAACCAATGAGAAATTAGCTCCTGTGTTTGTAGTTCACATGCTTAGTTCATTGGCAGTATGTCTTTCAATAAAGCTAATAGTTTGACCTTGAGATTAGCTTTGTATGTAAGCTGATAAAACTCATCTTTACATTTAAAGGAAAATTATATAAAATAATAATGTACTGTTTGTTCATACACAAAAAACAATAAATGTATCTCTTATTTGACATAATATTAGTGTATTTATCAAAGAAATGGATAAACGCTGCAGGAGTGTGGGGATTTTTGAAGGGTCCTGAAACACCAAAGGTTTGAGGTGTCTTTGTCTGAAACCCCCTTAGGCAGCATACACAAAGATGGGGATAACTCGAAATTGCCAAATGTGATTGATATGCAATTAAAATTTCTGGAAAATAACAAATTACTGGATTGGTTAAAGTAATAATCAACATAAAATATTATTTTCTCACTTTTTAATTTGATGTCAAAGTTGAAAGTGGGCTTAATGGGTACACTTACCCTAAATGTTTTTTTGCCCCTTTATTGCTCACCATGTGTTAAAAAAAAAAAGTGATTGCTCAGTAAAACGTCAAAAGAGTCCATTCTAATATTTTAATGCTTATATTTGAATCAGGTCCCTAGTCTATGGGATTTTTTGCTGTAAAATTGTTAGTCTGATCCCTTAGAAAAGTTCTAAAGTGCTTGTAAGCACCACTAATAAGTCATAGACTGCATAAGAGATGAAATATTTTTGTAGAGTAGGTGAGGGAACACTTTAGAATGGTGTTTCATTATGCAACGCTGTTTGGAGGCACTTGACTCAAAGATTAGTTGTCCACGAGAGTGTATATTGTGGTAAATACTTGATTTCTGTCTCATCTCACTGGAGTGGGAAAAAAGAGAACAGTTTCTTCTGCTCTTTGCCTATTTAGGTCACATCACCAGCTAAATTTAAGGCCAATTAACTTTTGTACCAGCCTCAAAAGCCCCAGTTCTTATGTCTAATTTCTGCTGTGGCAGATCCAACTTTCTTCTTTCCATGTGAGCTGTAGGGCTGGACTCATGGAGGAAGTACTGAAGTATGGTGTCTATGAATTAGGGCTGGAGAGACAGGCAGCGCTCCATGCTAAGTGTTACTGTCAGAGAGGAGCTGCCACGGAATAAGAGAGGAGGGGAAAGTGACAGTGTAAATCCCTCCATACATTTACTCCAGCTCCCCGTCTGTCTGCTTGTTGTGTGTGGGGGGAGGGCGGTGGGGCTGCTTTAACAAGAAATTCAGCACATAACCATGTCTTATTTTCCTTCACTCTGTCTTTGTATCTCGAGTAAACTGTCGGATTTGGAGCTAGATGAAATATCTGTCATTAGCAGCGCTTGCTAAATGCTGTTGTTCATAATTAAGGGTTAGAGGTTTTTCAAAACGTCAAATCGTGGCGCTTATGCTTTCTGAGTGGTTATATGTACAATTTTCGCCAGGTGGACAATGAAAAAGGCACCCCCCCCCCATCCCCAAAAAACTTTTAAATATTTATATTAAGCATAAACTTCATATTTAGGGCCTAGAAAATCTTTAAAAAATTGGTCTTTTTACTTGTGACTTGTTTGTAAAACTCCATAAAAACACCATAGCAACTGCATAGCAATGCCTTAGCAACCAATTAAAACCCTAGTAACGGCACAGCAGCTACCCCAAATGTTTTAGTAACTGCATAGCAACACCCTATCAACTACCACAAAAACCTTAGTAACACCCTAGCAGCCACCCAAAGCACCCTACCAATTTTATAAACTACACATTTCTTAGCAACAGTATAGCAGCAACCTAAAAACAAGCCCAAACCCCTTAGCAATGCCCTAGCAACCACCCACAAAACCTTGCATTATAGAGTTCACATCTAATGCTTTGAAAATTGTATAAATGTCTAATTTTACTTGGGACCTGAGTTATTAAACCACCAAAACACCCTAGCAACCTCCCAGACATCTTTGCAACTACATAGCAACACACTAGCAACATCTTAAGGCCAATTCACACCGCACAGACAAACGCCAACAGACTCCAACATAATAGTTGGCTTAAGTTGGCTGTTGTCTTTAGAATCTTATGAAAAATAAGAGTCATGTTCACACCGCACCAACAGACACTGGCCAAGTGTCATTGACTGGGGGAAAAATGGATGATCCTATATTCACAATCCAAATTGTACTCTTATTAATGTATTTGTGTGTCATTACTCACATGAAAAGACAGAGAATGAAACAAAAGAAGCTGTGAATGGAGCTGTGGGTGTTGTAATTTAAATGAAAAAAAGTGTATGATGCCTAATCTGTGCAGATTTTAAAAGTTCTGTGGTGTATTCAAACCTCTAACTTAACCCTAATAACTGGATAGCAATGCCATAGCAACCACTCTGTATGCCTTAGTGACACCTCATTTCACTTACAACACCCCAACAACTACCTAATAACCTTAGCAATGCCCTAGCAACCACCCTGAACATTGCATTCATGGTTTTTACATGGGCAAACCCAATTTTCTGCTTTGTTCTAACCATATTTTTTCAGGAAGTGAAAGTTTACATGCAATTTAGCACTGTAATGAAGCTATATATGTTCCATAGACTCCTTTTATAGTTTCTCTTTCCTCTTCTGCAGCAATACTTTACACTACTGATCATTACTGATGGCGTAATCAGCGACATGGATGAGACACGTCACGCTATAGTTCAAGCCGCCAAGCTGCCCATGTCCATCATTATCATCGGGGTGGGCAACGCCGACTTCACCGCCATGGAGTTTTTGGACGGAGATAGCAGCGCTCTCAGATCCTACACGGGAGAGGAGGCAGTCCGAGACATTGTGCAGTTTGTCCCATTCAGGGACTTTCGCAACGTAAGTGTTGTTTCTCATCCCGATTCCTCTCTCGATTCTGCACTGCTTCAGTTATATAAGGTTGTTGTCATAGGGTACATGATGCAATCCTTTTAAAATGGTAATTTCAGCACCAGGTCAAAAAGTCTTTCCTGAGCAGCATTAAAATCTCGATAATATGCAGATGGATTGACCCAGAGGCTTTAGCTTACGCATTTAATCAATATTTCTGTTGCCGCAGACCTCTGGATAGTTTCTTGTTGTTCTGAAGTGAATCCAATTCTGGATCACGTATGTAAACAGAATCTTCAGTAGGAGTTGGAGTGGGCGGTCTGTGGGCCATGTGATTTCCTCAACAGCAGGAGGGAACGGGCAGCACTCCCTCATTTGGGCTCCATTCAGAGGAAATTAAAATTCATTTAGCTCAGAGAGAATATGGAAGGAAACGGTGCCAACTTTCACCGCCGCGCAAGCGAACGTGTCTGCCATTTCTTGGTTTTCATTACATGGAAGTGGATTTAACAATCTAACAAGTGGCTTCTGCCAACGTGTGCATCCTCAATGAAGTTGTTGCGTGTGTTTGTTGTTCTTGCAGGCTCCGAAGGAAACTTTAGCCAAGTCCGTATTGGCTGAGCTGCCGCAACAGGTCACACAGTATTTCAAACAGAGGAACCTGTCGCCTAGCAACACAATGCCGGAATAAGCGCTGGAGGCCTGGAGTTCACACTGCATGTTGCCAAAACCTGCTAACTGTTTACAGACCCCCCTTGACCAATTCAATGAACATGTTAGTGCAATAGTGCATGTTTTTTCTGTACAGAAGTGTTTTTAGTATATGTTTTTATTTATTGGATCATATATAGACAGTGTATATGATGACTTATTGATCTAAACGCAATGGCCATTTGTGTGTCTGTCACAAAATATGTAACAGTATTCAGCTGAATGTAACTTTATACTACCATTTTCTGTGTTTTAATAGAAGTGAAAACTAAAGAGTACTTTATGTAGTGATTTGTATTTGTGCTAATGCTAATCGTATGGTGCCATGGTCAAGGTGGTGTTGTTGATTTTGTACAGTTTTATCGGTTGTTTATGTTCCACTCAGGTCAATAAATTTCATTTGAAAAAATCACGAGTGGCTCTAGATCTATTTAGCGCTTAACTTGTGAAAATTGCTGCAGGTAGCAGGTTGGGAGTGAGTCACACACAATACCTTCATATAACTAGTGATCAAGCAGCGCTGTGCTTTTAGAACACTTTGCATTGATCACTTTGAGCAGTATGCTACGGTTGATTTTAATTTGAAGTCGTAAGAAAAACTGAAGGGCATAAAATGTAAAGACCATGTAGCCTACTTTTTGTTTTTGTTTTAAAGATTAGGCTTAGGGTTAGGCTTGTTGCTTTTTTGTTTATTACGAATATTTAAATTATATTTGTAAATCATGATACATTTACTTAAGAAGCTAAATGTTATCCTTGAAACAAGACAAATACCTGTTAGTTTGGTATATACAGGGCTTAAAAACTGAAAAAAAAAAAAACATTCGGTTCACTCCGAGCAAAATATATATTTTAACATTCCTGTTCTTGCGTTTGGCATTAAACAATGCGTTCCGAAAACGGTTTCCTAGAAAAAATACCGGTTAATAACGTTTTTTTTTTTCTAACAAAAATTATAATAATGTGTGTATATATATATATATATATATATATATATATATTTGTATGTGTGTGTGTGTGTGTGTGTGTGTGCACAAAAACAAATGACTCTACAACACTGTTCAGTTTATTTAAAAAAAATCTTTTTCATTGAACTCCATTATGTTTGGTTCCCTTTTTAATCAATTGCATTGTGTTAAACTAAGTTGGAACAGTTCTGTTTTGTTTCCCCTTCCCATCATGCTTTTCTATAACGATAGAATCAAAATGATATTTTTTTCAGTGTAAAAGGATGTCTTCCTATTAATTTATTGTCCGGTTAAATGTTTTAGTTTGAGTTCAACGAGCAAAAAATGTATCAGTTTCATTAAAACTATTACATTTCATTGCATTAATTTTTTTTTTATGTGTTGGGGCTACACATATTTATTGGATGGAAATCCTGCCCTCAATTAAATTGAGTTCATCCAATAAATATTTTTTTTGAGAGTGTGTGTGTGTGTCTTTTAATAACATGTTTGACATTATTTACAAATGATTAAACCAATTTGCCGTGTTATTTGTACATCATGTGTCTTAAAAATGAAAGTAAACCATTTTAAAATCCGTTAAAAATGCGCTAATAAAATATTTTCTTGTTTAATAATTTACTTTTGAGGTAAATAGCCGTGTAAGAAAAATAATGTAGTGCTGACTTTGGCTTTTTCACTATGACCGCATCCAGAGTCCTTTATCTATCTGCTGCAGATGCTGATCTTTCATTGCTTGTCGGATCAACATATTGATGTACCATGAGCACTTAGACTGACCCGAGATTTGCCCCGCAAATATTTCAGCAGTAAATTATAGGCCTGTGTGTCCCGTATTTCTGTCGACTGAACCAGTCTATGAATTTATTAGTCTTGCACTCCAAAATATAACGCAAAATGGAAACCATGTTCCATTCACTTTCTTAAGATAGGTTTAAACTATAACAATTCATTTTTTTTCAATTAACGAATTTCATTTTAAAGTAGTAATTTAGTAGTTTCTAGATTTCGGTTTATGAAGTGTTCCCATTCTAGACCAACACAGCAGAAAACGTATCCTCTGTTATTTGTTATTTTAACTTTAAAGCACAACATTTTGTTGATATTGTAAATGTACAGAAATAAAAGTAGATCCTTTACTTTAACTTTCATGAACAAAAAGTATTCTTCTAAAAAAAAAAAAGTTTCTACTGAAAAAAAATAATATGCAAGTGATCACAATGGCGCCTCCGTTAGGCGTCTAACAGTGCACATCTAATTGTGCTTGCCTGTTTTATATCTATAGTTTTTTTGCTTTGTTATATAGCAGACATTTGCTAAAATGATTTAAGTACATTTTTCCTCATTAATGTACACACAGCACCCCATATTGGCAGAAAAACACAGATGTTGACATATTTGTAGATTTATTAAAAAATAAAAAATAAAATATCACATGGTCCTAAGTATTCAGACCCTTTGCTGTGACACTCATATATTTAACTCAGGTGCTGTCCATTTCTT
>JAUCMU010000036.1:20848832-20867658 GCA_032275025.1 Enteromius treurensis
AAAAATATATAGATATATATATATATATATACACAAAAATATATTTAACCCTTCAAAACTTACCTAAATGCTGTTTATTTAATCAGGATAAACACTTAAGGTAGATCATGAAGTCATCTGCAGTAGATTCTTTTTTAGAGATTAAAGAGAGAATAAAAATTAGATTTTTTTTTACCCTTCAGTCAAGCATAACTAATGAACGCTGACACACACAACTTTTTTTTTTAATCAATGGCTTTTCATCATTTTAAATGTAAAGCACACTATTTTTAACCTCCAAGTTTAAAAGATATATAATGGATCCAAAAGGTAATCTCATTTTTGTCTGAGCAATGTTGACAGATTTGGGAAGAAAAGGTAAACAATGCCCCCTAGTGCTAAATTTGAACAGTGAACATACGATCCCACACACAAACTGACTTATTTTCTTGCCTAATAGCTATGTAAGTTAAACTGCAAACGTATCGAAAACAAACAACTACTTGAATTTTTTTTTTTATCTAATAAAATGCATTTACTCCATATAAATGGTGCTAGAAAGACATTGAGATAACAAAATATATTAATTAAAGAAAAATATATTAGGCTCATACCATATTTTATCAACATGTTCACTGTCAGAGTGAAGTGTTGGAGGATAAAATACTCATGAAGTAGTATTCTGATAAACATCAAAACAACAACACAAAACGACACACATATGTGCAATATGTTTGAGAAAGACTAGATACTCGGTCCTGTTACTTTATTATGAATATATGCAAGAAACACTGCAGTACTACTCTGCAACAGACAGCAACGCAGTTTCAGTGCCTGATATTGATCTGAAGTAATGTTAGAGCGTGCGAGGCTTTGATCGCACTCACTGGACCAAAAAGCGTTGGTATGTATACGACTACTGGTTTAAAACACACGATGTAACATTAAAGTCGCCTTGTTTTACATGCCAGACAAATAATTCTCGAAGTGAAAAAAGAGACGAGAAATAAATTATTCTTTCAAGAAGGAGGAAATGCGCTCAGATATTTACCTAGTCCGGTTATGTGTCCCTGTAAAAGGATCCCCTCAGCAACAAGCTGCTAAAGGCACGTAGTTCCTATGCACGAACTATTGACTCATGGGAAATGTAGTTTTCATGGGAAAGGTTAATTTAATTCACCTCCTCAAAAGCACAATTTCTTTATTTACGGGTAAACTAAGAGGACAAGAATAATCGAATTCACAAATATATGTAATTTCAATGTTCCGTCATTCAATTACAGTTATTCAATCTGAAACGTTAGATTTTTAGTCTTTCAAGTTAAGTAATATGATAAAGAAAAGCAACCAAAGAAGCATATATATATATATATATATATATATATATATGCGCGTCCATATTTTGGTTGAACCCGCTTGCATGAATAAGTTAAATGACTGAGAGTTACAATATCGTTAAAATATAAGCGGGATCCTAAGACACCACTCGCACACACACTAATAAAGCAAAAGCAAAAAATGTGTAGCATGTTCTACAAGGGATTTATTACTTGAATATGAAATGTGCAGTTTGTTTACTCAAAGCCTTATCTTGAGGCGAACTTGTTTTGTTTTATTGGTTGCTAGGAGGGGTTGGGCCCATCATCATGTGCTGGAGGGAAATATGCGACGACGCAGAACGAATCGTTCTTTTTGAATCATATCTATTTTTAAATTAACTGAACCGGTTCACAAAAACCGATTGGTTGATCGTGAAGAGGACCGAGTCGTTCGGAACCGATCGAATCTTTCGGGAAGCCGAGAGAATCATAAAACGTTTTTTAAATTTAGTTTATAGAGCATAATTGATTATTAACATATCAACGTGGTATTAATACGGTGCATTTTATCAAAATATTAAAGAAAAAAAATCTGCGAAGTGACGCAATTGGATTTTAGTATTGTTTCACTTTTTATAATTAATTACTAAATTACCTTATTTTAATAAGCTGATGTTTACGACAAACTGAACATGGATTTTTCTACGCTAGACTTGTTTATTTATCTAACATAATCTGAAAACGTAATGAACGGTAATATTTGTACACAACAACTTCAGCAGAGCAGTATGCCACTGTTTTTCTCCATTTTATTAAAGAAAGAGATTGAACAATGCAAAAATATTAACAAGTAAATCCAAATGCACGAAATATTAAGGCAACTTTATACAGTGAAACAGAGTACTAAAGGGAAAGAAAACAAATAAATAATAATAAAAATATTGTAATACTAAATTAAATAAAGATCAAATCAATAAAAATAAATATATAAATAAATAAAACAAAGACCATTGAAACAGAATGAAACGGATTACGGACCACGTGATGACGCAATTACGTTCTGACGCAAAGGAACAGCTGAATCATTAGTTGAACCGGTTCTTAGAAACGAGTTGTTCAAACGAACCGTTTTGCGGAAATGAGTCGGATTTCCCATTACTAACACCACACAGAGCTCTCATTGAGCTTCAGCTATCTTACGCTGATTCCTGGCAGTCCTTGTGCTTTCACTTCTCAGTCAACCGTTTACTTTCATTGTCAAACACCGGCTGGATCTGCATTGTGTGTGTGTGTGGTTCAGCAAAATGTTGATTACAAAAGTGGCTGTGTGTAAGAGTACTAATCATATCGCTGAGAAGTAAAGCACACACACACTTCCCGTGTAGTCTTTGTGTTCGGCCTACGGATCAGTGCTGTTACATTTACCAAAAAATACTCCGCTTTACCGGGTGAGTAAATACTTGTCTCTGTTATATCCATATTATTTATTGATAAAAGACGTGTTAGTGTATGTGCCACGTTAAAGATAGGTTAGAAACTGACGTTTTGGTAATCCGTTTGGAGGTGTGGCTAGTTATATGTTTGCTAACGTTAATTTTTGATATTATAAAAGAGGCAGTGTTTGAAGACATAGTTGAGCTACCTTTTAAGACAACATTACCGGAATTATATCAACATAAACAGTATTTTAGGTATAGGTCCATTCGGCGTTTCAAGTAACGTTAACGTTATCAAAAACGTTATAGGGAGACGTTAAACAATATGACAGCCTGACACTATCTACTTTCATTATATGAGTATTCATAAAATGAAAGTACTCGGTGGCTGACGCTGTCAGCCTCCAACAGTATACCTAAAATATCATTTTTTCCTTTATAGTCCAACTAGCCCTTTAAATCCTGCCTACGTAGACAACTCACTATGGTTTGAGACGCGACCATAGAGACTCAAGTTTATTGACGCTAATTTACTGAAATGACAGCGTGCTGTTTATAAGCTTTCAGAGGGTTTGTATATGTCAGTGACTGTGTTAAGCGTACACTAGTTTTCATTCATGTGCGACTGTTGTACTTCACATTGGTTTGTTGGAAAGTTGTTTGGCTTGCTAGCTGTTAGTTAGCCACTGCTAACGCTGACAACTACTGTATCGCAAATCCTATCGGAATAATATTTGCACAGTTAAATACGTCCTGCCTGTTGTTTTTATATAGTTATCGTACGTCAGTATTAAATTTTATATTTAGGTTAATGCCACATTTTTTCAGGTTAGGTTTTGGAAAAGCAACCGTGGTTTTGCTACAAATAAAACTACAAAAACATGGTTACTTTAGTTAAATTAACCATGATTTGACTACATTAAATATAGTTTAACCATGGTCTTTGTAGTAAAATTGTGGTTATACAGATGGTAACCAATGGGCCAAATAACAAAACAAAGGCCACTAAAAAAAAATTTTGTATTTTTTTTTTATTATTGCAACATCAGCAATACTTCTTTAAATCGATAATGTTAATAACATTAATATATGACATGTTGTTATTAGAGCATGTAAAAAAAACAAGATCATTGACTAATATTACTGTTTTACTTTAACAAGTTACATGCAATAATATAGAGGTTTAGCATTTTATTTACAATTTGCATGCTCACATTGTCCTGTTTTCTGTCCACGCTGAAAATAAGTTGATGTGTAATGTTTTTCTTTTAGGAGTGAAAACCTCCCAGGCTGTAGGATGTGTGTTGACTGCACCATCAGCTTAGCTGGTCTGCATTTGGCTGCTGATGGCCTGCAGTAGCACAATGACCGACACGTCTACCCGACCCGTACCAAGACACCTTCTAAAGTCCTTCCAATGATATGATAGTAGCCACCTGGATTGCATTCTGTGCCAGCAGGAGCCTCGTGCGGGTTCTACGACTCACCGTAGAACAGCTGCAGTCAGTGCAGTTTTGGCCCAGCCTCTCGTCCGGCAGAGCCATGGGGAACAGCTGTGTGTGCAGAGAGGACAGTGATGTGGAGGAGGGATCAGCACCTCGCAGGCAGCTCAGGCGAGTGGATAACTCTGTGTCTGATCCCCCAGAGGCCAGAGGCAGCCGGCCCAGGGACCCGGTTCGACCGCCCCGGCGAGGTCGAGGACCGCACGAGCCACGTCGGAAAAAACAAAACGTGGATGGTTTGGTGCTGGACACGCTGGCTGTCATCAGGACTCTAGTTGACAAGTGAGTGAACATTTAATGATGAGGATCTGCAGAGATTTGTCATTAAATCTGTGTAGGAATGAATCATGCGCGTCATATCAATTTCAGTTTCCCGTTCACTCGTGCGTCAGCAATAACATCTCTCCATCTTTGGCTAAAAGCTTTGGCTTGCAATTGAACATCCATTTGCATTGTGTTTTTTTCCCCCGGTATTGTTGTCTACCATAGTGATGCTACACCGTCTGCAAGAGCTTTTACGTTTAAAATAAAGCTGTTTTAAATGTGCAGAGCTTATGGAGAAGCCTGGCAGAGCTCTGTAATGAGCATGCCATTATTTATTTATTTATTCATTCGTTCGCACAGCACCACATTTAATCTTAATGTATTGCCCAAGACAGCAGCTTGAGATAACAGAGAGCTTCATGTTTCTTTTAACATTTTGGCTGGATATCAGAGTCGCCAGTCACTCTTCCTCTTTGTCGCATGTTCTTACACCTTCCCACACAGTAGCCTTACTGCAATCTAATGATGGATGTTCACTTTGGACGAAAAGTTGTTCTATGTGTGCGTCACATTTGGGGTGTCTGAACTAGGGCTGCACGATATATATTGCATGCAATAGTCATGCTCTTCTCGTCAGTAAGGTTGGTTCGTTAATTAGCAATAAATCTCCATCACCTATTTTGAGTTCACTGACAAGCTGCACAATTTGAGCGCATAATCAAAGGTGGATAGCATGCGATTTACATGTGCACTTTGTTGTCTTTGTCTTTTTCTGTATAGGACTTCAGATAGGATAGTTTCTGTTAATTTAGAATGTTAATCTGGTTTGTCTCTTCTTAGTTAGTTAGCTAGCTAGTCAGTTTTGTTAATTTATGTTGTAACTTTATGTAATCTATAGCACTTTGTCAACGTAATATTACGTAGCTTGTCAGCTAACTATGGCTCTGTGTATTAAATGCCGCTCCATTTAAAAGGACTATCGCATGCAATATATCGTGCAGCCCTACTCTGAACCCTCTGTTTAATTTGCAAGGCCTTTCTGGAATAGAAATGACAGAAGGGGGAGTGTCAGCTTTTGTTTTCTTTTTTTTTCTTTTCTGTTCTGTTCCGTTCTTTTCTTTCACAGCTGGAATATATTTTGGTCGCTTGGCCACATCCTTTGACAGCCGTTTTTTATTCACCTGAAACCCTAGTTTTGGTGACACACACACATGCACCCCTACAGCTTTGTGCTTGATTGTGTTAATGTGTTAGAGTAGTGATTCTCAACCAGATGTTTTGTGGTTGAAAGGAAAACAGGATGACCCGAAATGATTTGATTATATTATACATGAAATTCTAAAACCACTAAAATATGACCCCCCAACCCAAAGCAAAAAAACTTTTTTTGTTGTGACCTAAATTTACATTAAAAAATGTATACCATGCACTTATTGTGTACATACATGTTTTTCCATAGTACTTATATTTAAAAAACAAAAACAACCTGCATGTAATTAAATCTGTAATTTTTGTAATTACATTGTTGACTAATCTCCTTAGCCCACCTCTAAAACCAAACCTTATCCCACCTCAAATGTAGTAGAAGTGTTTTGCAATATTAACACAGTAAGTATAGTAATATAAAGTGGGACCAAAGAGTTATTAAAAGATTCAGTCTTAGAATCACAATGTGAATTCTACCTCTCTAATTTAGTATCAACTCCCAGTTTTGGTTAATAAAGTCAGAAGCCGGGCAATATTGTCATAATTGCTTTACTAGAGCAAATATTATAGCCAGTATAAATGGGCCTTTGAGTCAAAAAGCTTGAAAATCCTTGTATTGGGGGGGGGTCTGTTCTGTACAGAGCAGAAAATCTGTGTAATTCTAACTACGTGGAACATATCCCTGTGTGACCGTTACACAACAATCACAGAGCAGTCAGACACCCATGGCTGGGGGCATTAGACCTCTCTCAATCTCTCTGACTCTCTCTTTCTCTTTTTCGACCACCCTCATAGCTGTCTTTTCCTTGGCGTCGTCTGCTGTTTGAAAACATCACCCCTAGTACCCACCAACCACTGATTTATGACTGACAAATGATCCACACCGGCGTCACACTCCAGAATAGAGGCAAATTTATTTTCCCTGCTTAAATGTCTCTGGTGGTGTTTTGATCGGGCCCGGCTCCCTCTAGGAGCACCTCAAGGGATTTTGCAATCGCTGCCTAGATTTACTGTTGCAGACCCAGCCTGCAAAATGGATGCATACACCCTAAAGCCCAAACAGCCCCAGCAGCAGCGGTGGGGGCAGTCTGCCCTCCAATAGCAATCCATCATGTGTCACACAATCACCCATTATACCATTAGGCTTTCATAACTAATGTCTAAAGCAGCCAAGGTCTAAATAAGATGCTTACACCCTGGGCATGAGGCACACAGGCAAACATTTTCTCTCTTAGGTTGCTCTACTTTTTTGCCATTAACTTCTGTATTTGTTCTTTTTGTGTTTCAGTGATCAAGAGCCCCCGTACTCCATGATCACATTGCATGAGATGGCAGAAACAGGTGAGTGGTTTTCACAAGGGGTTCAAATCTGCTATTGCACACATATAAGAGAGTTTTAAAGCTCATGTCATCCATGTATTCCGTTGTTCACATGTGCACTGTGGGTCTCACAAACATTAAAATCTTGGCATTTTGACCGGAAGTAGTATAGTTATTACACATGCAGATGTATATACACTTACCAAGTCATGCCTTGTGTGGCTTATATGCTATTATCAATATGGATAATGGGATTACCAAATCGCAAAGGCTCTGTTTTGATTTTAATAAATATAAGTGAAGTGCACCGTTTTGTTCTTTAGCATGCAAGCTGCTGCTTGGTTTGCAGTAAATTTTGCACCACAATAACCCATCTAAGCATCTGTTGGAACACATTTATTTTTTGAGAATGCAATATGGGACAACTATCATCCCAAACCTGTAATGAGGAGCACTTATATACCAGCTGCTGTCAACAAAAGACAAGCGTAAGTGCTCGCTGTGGTTTTCTACTAAAATAAACTTGATGGTTTAACATGTGAAAATGAAGAACTTTGAGACAGCCACAAATCTTGGTATTGTAAATGATATATATATATATATAGTTTGTATTATATTTATAAATATAATTTATTTTTTTTATTATTTTTTTAAACAGTAGTATATGTTATTTTGCTTAGTATTTGTATTAATATGAAAAAGTTTTTTAACTAATTATTTTATAATTATTTTTATAATAATAAGAACCTGAAGTTTTGTATAAAAAAAATCCTTTTTGTTGCATTTTAAAATGCAATCATAAATTTGATCACAAAAACAGTACTTTTATTTTTGCCTGTATTATTGCCTGTAGAGAATTATCTGTTTGAATTCCTATTCATCTCAATGTTTAATATCTCAGATGCTTGAAGCTAACTGACTTGGATGTTGCCATGTAAATAAGCCATATGGATTTGTTTTGAACTGATCACCTGAGTCGTAAGTATGACCCAAATGATCTTGAACCACATGAGAATACAACACTGATGGCACCACAAGAATGTGTGCAGTCACAACAAGCTCTTCAGCTTTAATACTTTCTCCTTGCTCAAGGCAAGCTGTGACATTAAATGATGTCTACTTCATCTACTCGAAAATAAAGCACAGAACATATATTGTTGAGCTGTATTTAGCCAGAATGAGTAGCTACTTTTGAATGTCTGTCAGTGAAGAAACAATGTAGTTATTATCTAGTGAACCAGCCAAACCTTTACTCTCTAGTTCCTGGCTTGTTTTTCCATCAGGGGAACAAGTGCAGCTTGTTGTGACCCCCTGGCTACTGATTAAGTTATTAGAATGTTAATCTAACAGCGGAAGCTGTGGAAGCTCTGTGGGTATTAGTGACGGCTGCTTTTGAAGTTTGGCTCATGCCCTGTGCTGCCATTGTCATGCCGTCACTCCGTTCTGTGGCAGTGACTGAAGTGAGTGGGTTGTGGCTCAGCTGCAGCTTTACAGTCCCTCAGAGCCTCAAGACTGCAAGAACAAACACTGTATGATAGTGAGTAAAAGCTATACCATGTTTGCTAGATTACAAGGGCAGTGCTCTTTTTGCATACACATTTACTTTACATTTACATTAATATTTTTAATTAATCATGGATGCTATCTGCAGCGAATCTGTTGTAGTGTTAAGGGGTTGTTTGGGTCTGTATATGGACCGGACTCTAACCAGGGGTAAGAATTTAGCAAGGTCATGTGCAGGTCGCCAGTTTGCCTCTATTCTTGTGCCATTTGCCAAAGCCTCTGTGACTATTGATTTTATTTATACGTGCATCTGTTGCTTTGAGCTGAGCCTGCATGTTGTGGTTTGAGACTCTGTGGCGTCAGGTGGCTGCTAAGAGCCCAATGCTGGAGTAAACAGGTGGAAACTACTCTGGGTGTCAAGATTGAGATCAAAACCCCCGAAGAGCCTAGTAAATCATGTTTGTGTCAATTTATGTGCATTTTTGAGTGTTTTCTGTAAAATAAATCTCCATCATATATAATATTGACTTTCTTTATAGACTATCTGCTTTTGGGATGTTGGCATTAGCCAGTGGAAGAACCCATACTGTTTAACCCATAATCTTCAATGTTGTTTAAATGCGTTGTCATAATAATACTGTAGCTCTGTTTTTCCTACGGTCCCATAGACTGAACTTGCATTGGTTTTTCCCCCATCCTCTTTTGTCTCTGTCCCTCTTTTTCTCACACTGTAGATGATGGTTGGTTGGAAGTGGTGCAGTCTTTAATTAGGGTAATTCCTCTAGATGACCCACTAGGACCAGCCGTTATAACCCTCTTACTGGATGAATGCCCTTTGCCCACCAAAGTAAGTTCACATACATTACCACACAACATTGACTACTAAATTATTATTTTTTTACCTATGATTGTGCTGATGGACAGTACTGCAGCTGTGTTTATGCTTGCATTTTGAAAATGGGGCCCTCAACATTTGCCCAGTATCTTAATTTATGCTGCTTTGGAGTGATATCTTTCTTTCCTAAATTGATTTGTGCAAAAAAAACGTTTTTTTTTTTTTTTGTTCTTTTTACACGAAAACAGATATTTTTTTCCATTTTATGTTGATAACAAGAAAAAACTGTTTATAATTATCATTTATAGTTTATAATTGTGAAAAGTACCATGCTTATCAGAGCATTAAGATACAAGATTAAGGTTTTGTGATGTTATGCAACTGTTTTTGTGCTGATGCAAGATTTATTGTTCATTTGTTATGTCATCTTTTGGTTTGGGTCCATCACAGTCCAAATATAGAAAAATTATATGATGTATCTTTGCTGGGGGAAAGTATTTAAATATATTGGGATATATTTAATGTTTAAATTTATTAAGATTTTTTTATATTTCGAAATTCTGTTTATCTTATGTTTTAAGGATATAGTAAATTGATCAAAAGTGATAGCAACAACCTTGTAACAAAAATATATGTATTTTAAGTATTTGATATGAATAAAAGTAAATTATTGCCGCCAAGTACTTGTTTGTATATCTGATGTAGAAAGTACAGCTAAAACTAACTAAAACTTGTTCTGTGTGTGTTAGTTTCTGGTTAAGTGCATTTATTTTTTTAACCCTTTAAAAAATTCAATCATTGCTGAAGAGTTTGTTTTGTTAGGATGCTCTGCAGAAGTTGTCAGACATGTTAAATCTGAGTGCTGCTGTGGCGCGTCAAGATGCTCTCATCCCAGCCAAACACCGCAACACCACAGCAGTCCTGGGCTGTCTGGCTGAGAAACTGGCTGGTAAGGGACATGCACACACACATACTGCATTTCCTAAGCAACGCTCACCCTGTCAGAGTGGGTAAAAGCCTTGCAGCATGATATTTTAGGATTTTTATTTAACTCAATCTGAGGTCTGTTGCATCTCATTTTACATCACATTTGCACTAGCCTGTGTCTTCAAAGCTAAAATGCTGAGTTTGCAGTCTGTAAAGGCCTGTCATGCCTGAGCATGCTTTAGTTTCCCTCAGAGGCCTGTGATTTGACAGCTCTGCTGAGGCTGCAGCACGCAAACACACACACACACACACACACACACAAACACTGTCCAGTACGTGCTTCTGTTTTTAAGGTCAAAGACATTGCCCAAAGGAATAGTTTGGTTAATACTGGAGTACTTCATCTTTGTACACTTCTGTCTACAGGTCCAGCGAGCATTGCGCTTCTCAGCCCTGGAACTCTGGAGTATTTACTTGAGAGTTTGGTAAGACTGTTGAGTGGTTTTATTAAACACACAAACTGGATAGTTCTTAAAGGGGTCACATAATAAAAAACAGGACTTTTTCTTCCCTTTTGAAGTGACAGTTTAAATTGCTATATAGATATACAGTGCTCTGACATTCATAATACAAATCTTCCTCTCTTGTATACTTGCTATATTTATGTACATTAAGCAGTAAAATACCCTTTGGTTTTGCAAGAGCAATTGCATTAAAGCTGGCATTATAGCTATTAAAGTGGTCTGGTTCTTCTTCTAGAGTTCTGAGGCGCATCCCACCGTTATGCTGTTTGCTCTCATCGCTTTAGAGAAGTTCTCTCAGACCAGTAAGTCTTAATGGTCTCCGTTTAAAATGTCTAATCAGGAGTTTCTCAGAAAGGTACTTTTAATGAGAGCCTGTCTTTATCTTAGGTGAGAACAAGTTAACAGTGTCGGAATCTTGTATCAGTGACCGTCTGGCTGTTCTGGAGAGCTGGGCAGATAATCCAGACTACCTGAAGCGTCAAGTGGGCTTCTGTGCCCAGTGGAGTCTTGATAACCTCTGTGAGTATCTTTCACTGCATTGTTGCACGTTGTATTAATATTTAGCCCAGCTGTTTGTATTTTGTGTAAAATATTAAGCTTGTATGTTGTGTCTCGCTGATAATTTTATCTTTGGTCACCCTTTGGCCTGTAGTCATTAAAGAGGGGCGCCAGTTTACCTATGAGAAGGTCAACTTGAGCAACATCAACGCCATGCTGAACAGTAATGATGTCAGTGAATATCTCAAGATCTCTCCTACTGGATTGGAGGTAAGAGGCATAGCATTATTGTAACTGGGTAAAATTATGCTAAATATATTTAGATAATGGAAGACATGTTGAACAGAACTGAACTAAACTAAATTATTGGTAGACAAAAGACATTTACAAAGTGATGTCTAACGTGATCAGTCTTTTTCTCAATAGGCACGGTGTGACGCATCATCATTTGAAAGCGTCCGCTGTACTTTCTGTGTGGATTCGGGGGTTTGGTACTATGAAGTCACAGTCATCACTTCTGGAGTCATGCAAATTGGCTGGGCGACCAAGGACAGCAAGTTTCTTAACCATGTGTGTTTCTGGTTAAGTTTAGAGAATTATGCTTTCTTTTATTTTAGCTGTATTTTCTTATATTTGCGTGAAATTGACAGTGTTTTTATTTTTAAGCAACTTGATTTTCAGTAGTGAGAACATGTTTGTTTGTACAGGAGGGTTATGGGATTGGAGATGATGAGTACTCGTGTGCGTATGATGGCTGCAGGCAGCTGATCTGGTACAACGCTCGCAGTAAACCTCACTCCCATCCCTGCTGGAAAGAAGGTTTGTGCAGAGCATCCTGTTCAGCACCCAAGTTCTTTAATGACGTGATGAGTTCCTATTTAGTGTATTTCATTAAGAAAACCTTTAGCAAAGATTACTAGTAAGTGTTCACTGGGCTTTCTAGGTGATGCCATAGGCTTCCTGCTGGACCTCAGTAAGAAGCAAATGATTTTCTATCTAAACGGACACCAGCTGCCTCCAGAGAAGCAGGTGTTTTCCTCTGCCACGTAAGAAGAAATCCTCTCTTCCTCCACTGTAAAACAAATGCAAAAAAAAAAATGTATGGTGCATTTTCAAACTTGTTGTACCTTGTCTTAGGTCTGGCTTCTTCGCTGCAGCCAGTTTTATGTCCTATCAACAGTGTGAGTTCAACTTTGGAGCCAAGCCCTTTCGCCATCCCCCCTCAATCAAGTTCAACACATTTAATGAGTTTGCCTCACTCGCATCAGACGAGAAAATCATTTTGCCCAGGTTTGTGCCTTTTCTTAGATTTCTGTACACAAGTTTTAATGACTGTTATGTGGGTGTTAGTAATGCATTAGTTATCCTAAAGGTAGTGACTCATACCATTCATGTCTATTATTTCAGACACAGGCGCCTGGCTTTGCTCAAGCAGGTTAGCATCAGAGATAACTGTTGCACCCTCTGTTGTGACCAGATGGCAGACACTGAACTGAGACCCTGTTTGCACAGGTACAAAGTACAACATAGAGAGTCAGTGTTTACAGCAGTTGGTTTATGGGTAAAGGGATGTGCCTTAAGACAGCAGGACTGATGAATTGGAGTACATAACGGACATTTAAAACATATTTGATATTTTATACTAGATTTCACTCTTATGTTTTTATGTGAAAATATGCAAAGTAAGGTAATAAAACTGTTAATAATAAATTTATCTCATAGTAACATGATAAATATTTTTCTATTGGCAGGAAGCCAATCATTGTTCATTAGCTGTGACATAAGAAGCCTACAAAGTGCAACAGTTGGGCTCCAGGGGAATTGATTTTGGTTCATGGCTTACTGTGTGAATCTTTAACAAAGACTTTTTAAATCCCTGTTGAAAAATCTAAAAAATAAAAGAAGTGAGCATGTGCAATAAAACAATGTTCCTGCGCATCCCTAATAATATGTCCCTCTATGGGGCATTTAAACCTGTTGTTGATTTACAGTTACATCATCTTTTTGTGCTGAAGAATTTAATCATCTTCTGCTTCTCTTTCATGTCTTCAGTGGGATTTGCATGGAGTGTGCCTTACAGCTGGAAACGTGCCCACTGTGTCGCCAAGACATCCAGACACGAGTCAGACTCATTTCCCATGTGTCCTGACATCAGCCCATCAACCCTAGATGTGGACTATCCCCTTCAAGCTTCCATCCTGTCCAGTCCCCTCTGTCTGAGAGATCAACCTGACCAATCAAATCACGATGCTGTCTCAGGATTGGACGCGGCAGCGTGGACCTCTGATGGATGACCCTCCTTACAACTGGAGGGAAGAAGAGAGCTAGAAAGAGTAAACTACACTGTTGCACTCCAAGGATGCCCACTCTGTGGGCTATTGAAGATACCAGGAGGTTTAACGGCTTCTGGGAATTTTTCATCTGCGTTTCCAGGAGCAGATAAAATATGGAATAAATGCATCTATTACATACTGATCCGTCTTTGAGTCTCTCCCCTCAAGCTCTGGTCTGCTGTGTTAAATATATATGTGACTTCTCTCTTTTTTTTTGTATTCCAAGTTAAAGTCTCAACAAGAAACGGCAGCAGTGTCTTAACCACTTTGTTTCCTTTAAATGTTCATGCCTGCCTCAGAAATCCCATTAATCTGCTCCCTCAGACTGATTGTACTTGAATCTGCTCTGGGTTGATTGCCCCTCGTTCTAAATATGATTGCAAAACGTCTTGATGAATCAAGACACTGTGATATTTTTTTTTAAGCAGTATTTTTTATTGATGTATGATGCAAGGTCCATTAAGAAATAAATGAAGCCAAATTTAAGTTAGATGAACTGACAAAACGGAGTGAGAATTGATTCTGTCAGAGTAGAAGGCATCCCTCAAATGAAGTTTTGGGGAAAATGTCATGTGTTTTCTGCCATGGTTAATGCACATATCAGTGTCCTAATGCTGCTGATGCTAAATGTGAACTTTCTGAAGCAGTTACAGAGACTAAAATCTCCAACGCTCCCAAAGATAAGAGAGTATGATTGAATTTAGAAACTTTCATTTTCTGAATTGTGATGTTTGTAATAAATGTCTGTTTTATGTGTTGCACATGCTTTGTTATCTTTAACATTATTTACTGGTTTCGTCTGTGATTCGGCAGAAAATCCAAAGAGCTAATGCCGCTTGGCCCATAGCATGCTCACATAACAACTTGAGAGTACAGTCTTCACACCTCCATAACCTCAAGACAGTCTAAATAAGGTATTAGCGACTTCTTTTTATATATGCTTGTGTGAGACTTTAAAGCCACAACTGTGACATACAGTTGCAGTTACAGAATATAAAACTACAGTGTCATATAGCCAAGATCTTGTGAAGTGAAGCCTAATATATCACAACTGTGACTTTCTGCTTCACGAAAAGTAAAATGTTATTTTAAAATAAAAAGTTAAAGCTAAAAATAAGTAGAATAAGTAAACTGTAGAAGTAAATATATATATTTAGATTTATATATTTAAATCTATATATTTAGATTTATATATTTAGGTTTATATATATTATATATTTTATATAGATTATATATTTATATTATATTAATATAATACATGTAAATATGTTTATAGTACTGTGTGTGTATTTCTATAATATACACAGTAAAAATGCATATATTATGTAAACAAAAACCTTTATTTTTCATGCGATTAATCATTTGACAGCATTAATATATAGGTGTCTCGCATATTTTATAGAGATGTTTGATGTGTTGTTGTTGTTTTTTTCTCTCTCTTTATTAATGCAAGAACTAAAACAAACAAGAACAGGTAAGAAAGACATTGATACAGTGTTACAATGTACAAGCATACATATAAATACCAAAGATCTTCGGTTTGCATTCAACAGAATAATATCCATAAGGTAAGTGCAGAAAAAAAAAAAACAGGTTACATCCTTTCAGGAAGGTTGTCAAAGTGCACCCAAAATGTTACACTTTTTTGTTAGTCGTAAGTCTAAGAGAGGAAACAAGATGGTTAAATTCAGTAAAGAAGAGGGTGAAAGATATAGACCATTTTTGTTTATGAACAAAGAACTTGGCGTTCAATATCAGAAAATTAACAACAAACTCGGCAGATGGTAGCTCTGGGTTTTTATGATAAAATATAATATCCTTGAGATCAAAGGTATGGGTCACATTTGTAAAGTTAAAAACATAAGCACTTAAGCCACTCCCAAACTTTGTTAGTACTAACACAAACAAAGAACAGGTAGGCAACAGCTTCCTCCACAATTCCACAAAAAGAACATGACTCGTCAACATAAGAATTAACTGGATACATTTTATAAATAATTTCAAAGTGAATCTCCTTAGCTTTGTTAGAAATACAAAACTTATTTGGTAGCAACCAGGCCTTTCTCCAATTTTCAGTTGTTATAAATGAACCCCGGTAAAATGTCCCACTTGGAGTAATTTATCTAAAACATCTTGCGAAAATGCTTATTATTGCATTTTCAATCTAAAATGTCAATTCCCTCTAAGCGTAAAGATGGATAAATAATGTTGCCTTCATTAAATTTAAGGTCATTTTTAGTCAGCTGAACTAAGCCTGTTGGTATAGCTTTCGTCAAGGTATATCATATTGTTTTGGTGGGACTGGAAAATGATGAAGATTCATTAATTGTTCACAAGTTAAGCTGTTACCAGAATCATCAAACACAGACAGATGATGAGTTGGTTTAGAAGGCCTGAGGAGGCTGGTTGGTGACGTCATTGGTGTCGTCGTTTGTCTTCCTGTCCGCTACGAGGCGCCACGCGCTTCCTCGACTAATACACTTGTTCTTCGAAAGGAAGTCAGATCGAGTGTGTTGCAGGTCTTTTGCAGGAATCCCGGAGCAGTAACTTGAATTACTCGCTATTATTCATATTTAAAGAAATCTAAAAACAGTCTTAGTATGTACTGATCTAGCCAGAGATTAAATAACATATCAGCAAATTCACCACGATTCATAAAGCAGTAGGACTACAACCGAACATCTACGCAGGTAAGATTTAGTGATTTCATAACAATAATTGGCAAATATAAAACGTTTTTTAACAAAAGGCCGTAGGTTTTGTTATTTTTGAATATATGTAGGATTTCTGGGCAACCAAAACTCTGTTGCTTTGTGTCCCGCGATGTAATAAAATGAACAAATGTTAGTTAATGTTTGTTACGCCCTTTATTTGGAAGAACTAGTATGTCGTCGTGGTCGAAGAAAGCTGGGGGTAGACGACCACCACCAGCAGCACCACCAAAACACAGTGGAGGAGGAAGGTACGTGAGACATCTGTATAGTGCTGTTGTATGAATATGTTTTCTTAGTAGTAAGAAAGTAACATGACGCCTTCAACTCACTAGATTTAAACACACAGCCTACTTTTTATATTTTTGGTGTTGTGTTTATGGTAATCATGTTGATTTGCTTCATGCAGTGTCTCAAATCCTCCCAGACCTTTTCGAAGAACACCGTATCCAATGAGGGAGGACAGAAAAGATGATCATCCAGAATCTGAGAGGCATGTTGAATATGACAGAAAACTATTGTTTCGGTGGCTGACAAAGTGCAACGCTACTGATCTTTTCCTGGCTTTAAGTCTCTATTTTTCACATGTCTGTTCTCTCTTCTAAAAAAAACCCTTTTCCCACCAACCTTCCTTCAATGTTCAGCTTTGAAAGCTTAGACGAAGGAATTGACTACTCTGGGACTACAGACTATGAGCTTTCACCACATCAGTCAACTGGTATGAATTTTCATGTTTCTCACTGCTTGCCGTTGTGGCCACTTGGGGAAATTGTTTCAAATGTAAATGTATTTTGAACAGCCGTTTCTCCTGAAGAATATGAGGCAACAGTTCAACGCAATGCCGTATACGAGAGGTTCTTCCAGCAGCTGCATGGAGAGGCTGCTAGACATCCTGCAGACTGTGTTGTCCTGTCAGTGAACAACCAGAATGTGTGAGTATACTCTGCAGGTAGCAGTATAATTCTGTTGCAGTACATGTTTATATTGTGTGAAACTTGCTTTCCGTTTTAAATTACTTTTTTTTCAGGGTTTGCACTTAGGGAATATATGGGACATGTTTACCTACATTTTGTGCGATGCTGTTCATTTTCTGAACATTTCTCTTTTCTTTGAATGTGCTTTGTTGTTGTTAAATGTTAGGCTGATGGGATTCATTAGGGCTAAGAACTGGCATCCTTATTTATCCAGAATAAAAAAAACAAACAATAAATCTGTATATTTCATTATTATAAATCATGTGCCTTCAAGTAAAGGAATAACCATAACAACAAACATCCAGTAATATAAATGATCATTACTGGTTACTATGCTTTTACACTTTTACATTTCTTAATTTTTGTTATCAATTTAAGTTAACTTGTATTACTATTTTACACCGCTAATACAAAAACAACAACAACAACAGCAAAAACACTAAAAATGATACATCCATCAATAGTTGTTAAAATGTATCTTTGAATATAACATTCTAACTCTAGATGTTGTCTCTAAAAGAAGTTTATAAAAAAATAGTGCAAATCTAGAAATATTTGTCAATATTTATGTTGTGTAAATGATATCTATCCAACAAATCAAACACAAATGTTTATGCCGTGTGGCCTTACTTAAAGAAGAATATTTATCCTAAACTTGCATCACATATTACTGTGTTTATGTCGCATTAAACATGGTGGTCTTTAGAGACATGCCTTTAATGATCTAATGTTTCAAATTTAGATCTAAACATTAAATTTTTATATTGTAAAGATTTTTATTATTTTTTTCTTTTAATAATCTAAATGTTCTATTCCACAGATCTTTATAATAATAAAAAAGAGAGAGAGATGAAAAATAAAAATACCTTTAAAATGTTTGACTAAATGTTGAATACATATTTTCAAAATAGTTTGGTCTGCATTCTGTACATTATCACCCTCCTACAAAAACGTTCACCTAATATTTCAATATGTCCAGAAATTTTTGGATTTAAAAAACTTTTTAATTAAATTCCTTGTTCATTTAGCCACTTTAAGAGTGGTGATTTTCAAAATGTTCACTAATCGAAGTCATATTTCTAAATGAAACAAAACAGTCCAGAAAAACACAAACAATGCTATTATCAAAAAATGAATGCAAGTTTTCAATATTCTTTGACGGGAGACACATACTATATGTATGTGTGTGCATGTATAAGTATATATTCTAGGGGTGTAACGGTTCACAAAAATCACGGTTCGGTTCGATACAGTAGTGTCACGGTTCTGTATGTTCTCGATACAGCAAAAATACAAGAAAAAAAAATATTATTTATTAAAACTAACATAATATGACCTTGTTTTTCCCCCCCTTTTATTTTACTTTGAACAACAATGGAGCTATACTTCACATAACTTCTGGGGTTTCTTCTTAGCACCAAATAAAGAAGTGTTTTGGAAAAGTCAGCCTTGGATGGTATTTATTGATTAATTAAAACTTAATAAAAAGTAGATT
>JAUCMU010000036.1:20874311-20888175 GCA_032275025.1 Enteromius treurensis
ATGAGAAACTGCTACTATGATGTGCACACATGACTAATTGTTTTGAGAAATGCATTAACTGTTGTGCAAATGTAAGTACTGTTGTGAGAAATGCACCAAAGCGACTGAGAAAAACTGTAAATTAAATAGAAAACTTATGTATTTCTAAGAAATCAAAAAATGGGCTAATATTGCCGTTTTGAAACGAGGGTGAATAACATTTTGTGTTTTTGCAACATGTTTGACTGTTTAATTACTACAAAGGGCAAAAACAAACCGTAATAATCTACGAGAAATTAATTTTGAGAGCGAGCTAATTTCAACCCCTAGATGGCGCTGTAGACCTACAGAACTGACGTTCAACACAGCAGTGAAATGTTTAATTTACGGCCCTTCTGCTGATCAAACCTCAAAACATCCATTGCTTTTCTATTACAGGCACTTTCTTCTCAGATTACATTTGGTTATATTTAATTTGAGTATTTCATTCGGAAAGAGGAAACACTGAAATGCAGCATTTTAATACGATTTAAATACAGAACGAACCCTAAATTGTTTTCGTTCTCTGGATCACGTCGCTAGCGTGAATGTATTTTCCCTCAATAACAGTAAATATCATTTTCTCACGCAAAATAAACCATTGGGAGATAAATCGAAGCCTTGCAGATTGTAGCTACTGTTCCTTGTGTGCAATTTCACAATAATGGGAATCTGTATTTGTGAAGTGTTAGATTGCGCGCATCCTCCAATTTGGTAGAGATAATATTGCTTTCAGACGATATAATGTTTGCGTTCGAGGACAAATATAAGTAAATGTGAATTACAAACCAAATATGGAAACAAGACTAGATATTTTAAAGGCATGCATCACGGTAGAACAGCAAACGCTGCTCATGTGAGATGCATTTATATTTTTTTCATTTCAAGTAAATGAATGCCCTTTTTTGAAATTGTATATTTTAATATCACTCATAAAATAAATGGACTGATTCTTGTCCTAGGAAGTCTCCTTCAAATTGCTTAGATTTCACGTGTTTTTAGGGCCTTCTGTGAGAACAAAACTAGTTGTGGATGAATCTGCACAGTTATATGCGTATACAGTATACACTGCATGTAAATCCTAATGGCTAAGTCTTTAGTAAGGCATGTTTTACAGCTGTTTGTCTCTCCACTCGACACTCTGACACTCGACCGCAGCTGTGAAGTATCCATCACGTCTCAAAGTAATGGAAGCCCGGTTCTGCTTCATTTCACCAGCTGGGAGGTGTTGATTGGGCCCTTTTTTGGGTAAGTGAGCAAAAAACGGCTCCACTAAAGCTGATAAATGCAATAGGAGACGAAAGGATTACCAGTCAAACGGAGTGAAACCAGCTTTCGCTGTTACAGAAGCAAAGGCATGCCTCATTTGTGTCCCACGACATGTGATTTAGTTACTGTTACAATTCCGCAATCACACAGAATCACTTTTTTCCCCCACAGAGACACACACTTGCCATTCCGGCACAACTGGATATCAATCAAAATGTATCACTATGAATATTCTTGGCATTATTGTGTTAGAATTCACGGATACCCAGGTTGTCTCTAAACGCGATATGCTTCTTTGTTAGGACAGCACCACACTGAGCTCCTGTATGCTGCTGTGAGTGAGATCTTCATTAGAAACCTTGAGCCCTTCACCAGGATCCGTGCCAGGTACTCGGTCTAACAGCCAAACATGTTGATAATTAAACCCCTGTAATCGAGAGGTGTTATCACAACAATTAACAGCAAAAATGTGAGGGTATGAGCGAGAGTCTCACAACGTGTGGCTTTGTACGCAGCTCCTCCCTCTTTTTTTTTCTTTCTTATTTGATGGAAAGGTTTTACCTTTACTCTGATCCTTTGGCTGTTTGTTTAAGTGCCGAAGTATCTGTGCGTTTTTATTTTGAGTGTACATTTTGCACAGTATTCCTCCATCAAACCATCTTGGGAGGGATTTGATGTGGGGGGAAGAGCGTACAAAAACATAATTTCTCTTCCCGTCTTTTTTCCTGAAAGCACATTTGTCTCTCTCCTACTTTCCCTAATTCTCCAGACGTGTTCCGACCGTTCTCTTTTTTTTTATACCCCTCTCCCTCCCCAAAGTTGGCTTCCTCTGCCCTCGTTCCTAGGCATCAACTGAAGACCCAGCAAGGCCCCCATACACAATGAGCTTTAATTGGGTTAAGTTTGTCCGCCACAGATAACATTTCTCTTTCTGTGGAGAATAAAACAAATTGCTGGCACTAATGGCACTGTTTAATGTAGCTCTTTTTATTATGGATGGAGGAAATTAGGAGGAGACTCCCAACAGAGAGCTGATGTCGTGGGAGTGAGTGCATTGTTGCAGCTCATCAGAAAAGCGTTTTTGCTGGAGCGCCGGCCTCCTTGCCGCCGTTGCTCATCTCTCTCCCTCTCTCGCTAAGCCCTTTCATGTGCCCTTTTGAAAACACGGCCGTGTACCTAAGAATTGGAGCGTTAAAGCGTGTAGCCTGTGCGATCTGACGTGATCGGGCCCTGCGTTCTGCGCCATGTGTTCCGAACCTGTTCTCCGTCCGCTGTTTTTTATGCTTTAATGCCCTAAGTCCATAAAGCTGGTGTTTCTTTGTGTAAGTCTGGGGCAAGAGCCAGGGAAACGGGGGCTGGAGGGGGGCTTGTTATTGAGGTTTTGGCACAAGACACGGTAAGCCTAAAAGCCTGAAATTTGTTCTGCATTGCTTTCGTTTCTGAAGAGGGTCCCCTTTTTTCCAAGTCAGACATCTCACTGCAGCGAGCTAATGGGAGGCGAGGACAGATGCACACCCTGGCATTTAACACGCCAACACCTGAGAGTGTTTGGAAGACAATCAGCAGTAAAAATGTAATGTTCAATCTGGATTTTTATGGTGGCTAATCAGGACTGATGAAGTAGAGGGTACATTAAAGTGCAGCCGAGCGGTCAGCCCCAATCTGCGTTCCTGCTCTCCACCTCTCCCTCGTGTGCCCATGTGCACTCGGCATCAGCACGGCTGTCTGGGTCCGGGGTCACTGTAACAAACAAAACGTGCTGTTTCAAGCGCCGCGCTGTCCTTATATGGACAATTAGTGCTGTACGGCGGCATATTTTAGCAATCCTATATTTTGCTGATGTACACGTTGAGACAATTAAAAGCTTCTGGCAATGCTTTCCTGACATTTTTTTGCCTTCGTAATAGATTCTATCAGGTCAGGTCATCGCTGCTCGGTCCCAAAAGTAAAACCCGAATCGAAGGAAGCTAATAAAATGACTCATTTTTTTGGCTCTGCCTCAGATCCATTAGCTGGAAATGCATTTGTGTTTTAAACCTCCTTGTACGGATTGACAGAAGTGACACCGCGAATGTGCGCCTCTCCTGTATTTTGTTAACAAGACAAAAGAGTGTTGGCTTTGCAGTATTTAAATCAGTTATGTCTAATTATTTCATACAAAAATAGCCTATCTAGGGCAAAGCCAATGAGATGTAACATTGTCTGTGGAGGGGGGACCTGGAGGAGTTGGCGTGAGTTCAGCTGAACAGAACAGAACAGAGAGAATACGCTGTAGGCAACATAAATATAACATGAACTCTCCAGGCTTGTGACAGTACAATGGGGGAGTGTTTAAGGGTGCTTTCTGGGTCCGCACTGTCCAATGGATGATAGTCGCATAAGAATAGCAGCATACCTAGGTACAGTGAGAGAGGAGACGGATGAGAGAAAGGACAAAACGCTCTTGAGTTATTGCTAAATTCGGAATAATCGTTGCATGAATAATGTAATGGCATCAATCTACCACCGTCCCTGCTGCGTGAAGAAAAATACTAACCAATGCTGAGGCCATTTGAATTCAGTTAGCAGTCAAATGAAGTGTTGCAAATGCCTCTGTCCTTATAATGTCCAATGAGAGATTTTCTTCCTCTTCTAAACGTTCAAATTTTTTTTTTATCGCATGCAGTCATCCAAGCTTAAAAAAATGATTTGCCACTCATTAAAATCATCCTAAAATAGCAACGGCGTGTGTCTATTCCAAACAGGACCACCGCATTTGCAGTTCACACCTCTTTTTCTCCAGCGTCTTAATTAATTTCATCCACATGTCTTGTAAGTCTTATTCTGAACTGTTCATTGTGGCCCAAGAAAAATGCAAATCCGTAAAAAGATGACAGAGGGTGTAATCGCGTGCTATGTGATTTCACAATGCCACTCTTTCAAACCATTCATGTCTCGGCTGTCCTTGACCCTTAAGGAGCTTGTAATGTGGGCTATTTTCCTTCTTTGAATTTATCCGAGAAAAAGGGACCACTGCGGTGAGCTTTCGCCCCTTCGTGCCAGCGGCCTCTCTCTCTGGGACACCAGAAGCACATTTAAAAGCGGTCTCCAGGCGTGCGCTCAGGCGAGACAAGAGGGGCCCCGGTCCTCAGCGGGGGGTCAATTTTAAAGGCCGCGCTGTGGCTCCGCGGGGTGCAAGGCTCAATCTGCAGGACGTCCCACTGACCGAGACAGGGTGCCCACCATGTTATCCATGACAACGGCCGAGCAGCTCCGGCGCGCCGCGTGTGATTTTGACCATTTCTTAGGTTGATTTTTGCACAAATGATCCTCTTTCTGCGACTGCGCTTCGGCAAAACACGCAGACGGTGTGAGGACTAAAAATACTGTTGAAAAGGCCTAATCCTGCCAAAAAGAACACAACAAGGATCCTATGAAAAGGGGTTAAAAGTTAATTAAAACATATCCCATAATGCCATTGAAAATAAAACAACACATCTGATAATATCAAACATTATTTGCGTATGCAGATCTCATTTCCTTTCAAAAAATAAAAAGCATGCACTTGATGTTAATAATAAAAGTGAAATTACAAATCTGATCTGTTTACTCACCCTGTTGTTGTTTCAAACCCGTAAAACTTTCTTTTTCTCAGTCACTATTTCAATTTCATTGTATGGGGGGGGGTGGAAGAGGCCACGAAAGTGACTGATGACTGAGGCTGTCAGACCTTAACATACAGCCTAACATCATCTTTTCTGTTGAGCAGAAGAAAGAAAGTCAAAGGGGTTTGGAATAACGCGAGGATGGGTAAATGATGACACTGTTTTTTTTTTTTTTTTGGCTGGGCTGAACTATCCCTTTAAATCCTAAATCTTATCAGTCTAAACGCAGATAAACCTGTGGCAAAGGCGATGTAGAAACGATAAATGTTGAAAACAAACCCCCCAAATTATAAAAATGTCATCGTATCCAATCTTCAGTTAAACGCTGGAGTGAACCCGAGACGATGGCACCAGTACAAGGAGCGCAAAAAGCGAATCCAGTCCGTCTTTTTTCTTGCACGCTGCAGAGTTTCCTCGAAGCTCCGTGTTTTGGCCCCGATCCGTGCTCCAAGTTAAGCTGTAGTTTCCATGGCTGACCATGGTTTGGTGCTGTTGGCTCTCTCTGTCTGCTCAACCCAGGCTGTGCGGAGCTCCCTGCGGGATCAGAGCGCTCCCCCGCCGGGACCCTACTCTCACATCCTCCTGCTGGGACACGGCTACATTTCCAGCCAAGCCTGGCTTTATTATGTGTGTCTGCGCTGCAGCCCCGCCAGCAGTCGGATCGGGAGGCGGAGGGAAGACCAGAGTCAGGACAAAGAAAAAGGGAGAGAGAGGCTAGCGACTAGAAATATTTACGGCTTTTAGGACGATAAACAAGAAGAAGAAGAAATATCCCCTCAGGTAAAAATGCTGCGTAAAATGCCATTGAGAGTGGCACCTTCGGAAAAATAACAGCGGACGAGGGCGGTTCGGCGGGATCACAACGAAAAGAGACAGTTGCGACAACTGCGAAAAGGAGGAAAAACATTGCGAATCAATTCCGAAACACCGTCGAAGTGGCTTTAGCACATTATCGGCAAGTATTGGCACCTCTCGCGACTGATCAGGTGTAATTTGGGCACGCTCCGCTTCTTCAAACTCTGAGCGCGCGTGCCCGCTCCGCCGTCAGCGTCTGCCGTTACGGAGGAACAAAAGAGCGTTCGCTTCTCGAGCACGGGAAAAGCCGCAAGTTATTTGTTAATCTACAGGTTGGAGAAGTTCAATCATTGGAATATCAGTTTCCATTGCCGTACTCTCTCTTCCTTTGAACGCTTCTGGACTAGCGAGACCGAAGTTGCCGCATTGCAACAGGCAAAGTGAAGAAATCTCCCAAGTATCAGCGCGTGACCTGTCAATATTTCTCGGAGAGGACAAGATACCTGTTAAAGAAAGTAAAATATTGTTGTTAACACGGAGATGTCTAGACGCAAGCAGGCCAAACCGCGCTCCGTTAAAGGTAAGCTTTTTTATGTTGCTATACGAGAGGGAACAACTCACATGACCAATGAGATTTCATGGGTAAAAGTGGCGGGGATTGTGAAAATCATCGATTTAATGTGTTTGTCTTCAATAGTGACATTATGTTCACAGACTTTAAGGAGGATTTTTCACATCGAAAGATAATTAAGTAATGAAACCTTTCATTTTGATGCCAAGTGCCACCAGATCTTGTGGTAGGCAGCACAAGTTATCTCTAATAGGGAAGGTGCTGTACCTGAACGATTAGAAATGATGCTTTAGTGTATTTTTTATTATTTTTTTATTATTAGTATTTAAATTTTATTACATTATATTTATTTTTTTGTAATTAAACAACATCACTTTATGCTCCTACGTGTTGTAATTTGTTTTGTAAATTATTAAATTTAGTCTTGTTAAAAAAAAATTTAATGCAAAAATTATATATGTGTATATATATATTATTTAAAAATACTGCTACTGCTCATAAAATAGACCTTTAAATAAGCCTATTCCCATTTTGTCCTCTTTGTGGAAATCCTAAATATCCGGAGATGTTTGAGATGTTTTTGAACTCGATTCAGAAGCCCTCTCTCTCAGACCGTAGTAGTATTATGAATGGAATTTGATTCTCTATAGATCTCAGTTTGGTGTTTTTTCCCCCCTCTTTGCTGCATATTGTCTCAAATTTATTCCCGGTTGTGACTTTGACATGGCTGAATCAGTCACACACTGTCTCATCTCATTCACGCCCCTCCTACAAGACTCAACAACACTCACAGGCAGGTGAATTTAGGAGCAATAAGGCCTGCTGCTATTTCGTCTTGTCCATCAGCAATGTGCGGCAGATATTGTGCTGCCGGTCGAGATATCACTTGGCACCCTCACCCCAAAAGAAACCAGATGGGCTTTTGGGTGGCCATGTGGCCCATATTAGTACCCCCTCCCCCAAATAATAACCAGTTTTTTGTTTTAATTAACGGCCGCAATCTGCAGAGGTTCGTCAGGAGAGAAAAAAATGGTTGCAAGTTTACATAGGGTGTAAGTGGATAATATTCATGGCGGAAATACTGGAAATACTACGTGTTAAGAATCTGTTATTGTCATGGATATTTAACATTAACAGAGCCTGCTGAGTGCAGATCAATCCTAAACAATGTTGTTGAGTTGTTTAGGAGAGAGAGTAATCAATAGCATATTTTTTATTTTGTCCAGCTTTTATTTTTCACATTCATGAAGTGATTGTGAAATATTATGCAAATAAATATGCACCCCCCCCTCCCAGGTCATTAACTAATTAATTGTGTCATTTTTCTTTTTTCAAAGCAATTGCAAAATCAAATGTTTTGTTGTATTGCAATAAATACTATTGCAGTTTTCTATCAAATATGCACTGGCCTGCTGCAGCACTGAGGTTTTGGGGGTAAACAGTGATTGTATTGACTCAGTGATGCACGTCAATCAGAGGCCAATTAAATATGTAAGCAAGGCTCGCTCTGTCCCTATCTCAGCCCAGCACCTTTAGCTTTGATTGCTATGCTCGGAGATTAGAAGGGCAACAACAATATGTCTGAGTGTGGTATGCACAAAATCATTCATGTTTTTTTTCCCCTGTCCCGGTGTCTAGTGTATTGGCTTGCTCTTCCAGAGGTTAAGCTTGTTTGTCATTAATTTCGGCTTTGATATCTTCAAATCTGCAGGTGTTGTGGCTGTAGAAAACATATGCAGGCACATAGAGAGAGGGGGGGTTCTTCAAAAAAGCGTTGCCCGTTGTCACGTTGAACCGGGTATTATTTACCAGTAAAGGAAGTCATGCTCTCGCATCACAGTACATTAGAAACTGTGATTGTCAGTGTTACTCGCGCACGCAAGAGCGAGAGAGAGATTATTTCGAGAGGAAAAAGACAGCGAGCGTTCGTCAGAGGGGGAGAGGGAGCTGCGCTTATCAAAATATTATTTCTCTCAATTAATCCCTTTTTAATGTGTGTCTATGCACTGAGTGCTCGGCTGTGGCATTCCTGTTTCATATCTCCACCATCCCCATGAGTGTTTCATGCATTATGTAGCGATGATTATTACTTAATTACACATTAATAAATCCCCTTCATTTGCAGGACATTAAGAGGGGGATGAATGCACACGACAGGAAGGGAGACAGTGAGGGCACTTATTTCAATTTTTTCAGTCTTGTTTACAGTCAGTCGAATCAAATTGGACAATTTATTCTGCGAAAGGGAGAAAACATTTGAATAATGCTCATCTGAAGATCGGTGAGAATGAAATCTCCCCTCTGCCCACTGACACCAGGGTCTTTTTGGGTACGTGGGTATGTGGATGAGTTTGTACCTGGTACACATGTTGAAATGTCTTTTAGGAATGCATTTAGCTCTTCCTGCCGAATGCGTATCCTTTAGCAAGGGTTTCGATAGGGAATTGGGTAATTACTCGCTGTTTTGAATGTAAATTTGCAACAACTGAGGGACTGTGGGAAGGAAGGAATTTTCTTACATAGATGCATAACACAACAGCGAGTTGTTTTTTGGGTTTTTTTTTTGCAGGGACATCTAGATAGCAAATAAAGTGTAAGATAATTTTCTAGTGATTTTGTAGATTTCTAAAGTGAGTTTTGAAGTTGCCGATTTGTCCGTCTTTAAAGAACATATTTTCTGTTGTGTGATTTCATTGATGTTAGCCTTGCCGTTTTTTTTTTTGTTTTTTTCTCAGGGGGAGCTGTGTTACATGTTAAGAAAAGATGCAGTGAAGCTTTAATGTGCTGTTGTGTTCATCTTTATTTGTGTGTGTTTATGTAGCGGTACAGATCTCATTTTTTTACTTTCTTCTCTTTCTGGCACCATCTGGTTTTAACATTAAATGGCTTTTTTATTGTCACCTAGACTTTTGGCAACAACGCAGAAGTTTCATTGGTCAGTGGGCTGTTGTAAAACACTGAAGTGAGTTACCATAGGGCTGCAGAGCTACAAATGAAGAGATCAGGGAACGAGAACCCCCAGTGTTCTTATGCATCCGCATTCATGTTTTTCATTTTGTGCTTTGATTGGTGTGCCGTTTCCAATTTTTTTGGCACCTAATCACTCTATTGCATCTGTTGCACATTTTCAAATAATGGTTCATTCAGAATAATAGATTGAATTTATTTTATCTCAATATTTCCATTCAGTTTTCTGTTGTAGTGCCTGAAACATTTTTGTGAAATATTTTCCTAATGATATATTTAATTAAACATTCTTTAAGTGCTTTTTTTTTAAGAAATGACGGTAATAATTTGAAATTGAGAAAGCATTTGTTTCCATCCTAGACTGTTCATGTGAAGAGTGTAGCATTTTGTGTGTGTGTGTTAACTGTTTGAGGGTGTGACTTTGAGGTAATGGGAGATGAACCACAAAATTGATTTTTATGCTCTTGCTTTTTTTGTTTTCATTGACTTCACAGCATGAACAATTAGTTAAACAACTCTAAAAGTATTTCATCAGAACCAGGGAAAAAAAAACGTAATTGCGCACAGTTTGACAGCAGCTGAGGTCTTTTTTAATGGCTTTCTTTGCGTTTTGATGCGACTGGTATCATGATATTAAGAGGCACGCTTTTCTTCCGCTCTTTAACTTTCTTTTCAAGTCAAATCGTTATACCTTTTCAAATCTGGAAGCAGTGACCCCTATTGGTGTGGAGATCATGGCGTAATTCATCTGGCCTGTGATGGGAGGAAAAGGCGGGTGGCTTTGAATGTGGGTTTCTCCCTGGTGGGCAGTGTGTCTGCCAATGACAACTCCTTATCAGCAGCCTGCCTGCTAGTTTTGTGGGGAAGAATCTGTCTTAATGTAAGAGCTCATTCGTAGGCTCTGCCATTGTACCGGCTTAGCCACACGCTTTATCAGAAGGCCTGGGCTCAGTGGCCCGGAACCGGCGCTCGCTGCGGACCCGCTCCATGCCACGCTTCACTTCTAAAGAGAAGGCGTCGCTCTGACGCCCGCTGTTATTAATTCTGTTTGTGTGGTTGGCATTCCCTGCGCCCCCCTCTTCCTTCCCCACCAAGCCTGCCAGCCAAGGCTCCCCTGTCAGGCCTTCCCGGAGGATCGCGGCCGTTCTAAGATGCTGCGCTCTGGAACCCGGATTGGGCTGCTGCAGAGGGCAGATTAAAACGTGCTGGAACAACGCGCAGAGAAAGAGTCTCTCAAAGCTGCTCGTACCCATGTAGATTAAACATGGCAGCCATTTTCACCTAGTCCGCAGAGAACGACGGAGACTTTTGTCTAGAAAGCACGTCACGGTACGTCTTGGAAGTGCTCTTTTACATTTCGAAAATTAAGTTTGGTGACCTAGAATAGGAATTTGAGTGACGTTTCATACCGTAAGGCTCGTTTTATAATTTGGGCCTGTCAGACTTTCGATGTTATGAGGTAGGGAATGGGTTACCACCGTTCAAAAGTTTGGGTTCAGTAAGATTCTAAAAAAAGAAATATATATATATATATATATTCAGCAAGGATTCATTTAATGGAAAAATGGCGGTAAAGACAGTAAGTGACAAAAATGATTTAAGTAATAATAATTATATATATATATATATATATATTTTTTTTTTCTCTTTCTTTTCTTTTCTTTTTATTAATCAAAGAATAAAAAGAAAAATCCTCACAAATGGTGAGCAGCACAACTGTTTATTTATTAATTTTTTTAAAAATTGATAATAATAAGACTGTTTGCTATCACAGGAATAAATTACATTTTCAAAAATTAAAATAGAAATATTCTGAAAATAAAATTGTATTTTGATTATACAATCTAGCTTGGTTGAGCAAAAGAGACTTCACTGACCTCAAACTTTTGAATGTTAGTTTATGTCAAAAGTTAGAAGTGTTTGTCTTTGTGTAATCGACTCTTCCTGATATTCAAAGATGCATTAACTGTCTCTCTACTCTTTCTCCTCTCCGGGTGGCTGCTCTACGACCCTGCCCCGTATCGCTGGGCTGTACATTAAACATAAGGAAAGGGGGCAATTAAGCCCACTCTCTACACCTGGCTGATGCATATATTTATTGGCTTGTCTCCCTGCTGGACAGGCTGCAGGCCCTGGTCTGAGTTTTTGGGGGTGGTGATTGAAGGGCTGCAGAGGTCATTAATGAGGAGTGCTGGTGCTGGTTTGACCCCTGCTGTGCCCCCCAGAGTCCCCTCTGACCCTTCACCAGGTCATTTGGTCTCCTGTGGCAGAGCGCTTGGGGAGCTGTCCTAGACCAGTGAAGGACTGGTATAGCTGGAGGTGAAATGCTTCTCTGTGTGTGTATGTGCATGCATGTGCCCACGCACAGAGAAATCTCTTGAACGCTTGTGGCTCTCTCCAGAGCTGAACCTATCGATTTCACAAGGCCTAAAAAAGTTTTCTAGCAGCAAGAACAAAACCACTAAAACAAAGATACGCTTACAGAGTCGAGCAGCTTTGCCCTTTCAAACACAGATGGAGTTTGACTCTGCAAAACGAAACTTTTGAGTAATTTGCAGAGTTCATTCAATGTCAGAATGTCTGGCTGTACCTTGTTTCAGATCTTCTAGACAATTACGTTGGCGAATAAAGAGGCGTAATTGACTTGGCAGAAAGATAAAAGACGACCCTGACCCTTCACTTGTCAATTAAAGTAGCTAGTTTAAAAAATACAGACATGGCTAATGATAGCAAAGCAGCGCTTGTCAGTCCGCTGTTTTGTCACGGATAGATTATGTGTGTGAACCACAGGTCTCTGAGTTGGGTTAGTAATGCCTTGATAAATTGATTTTAAGGCGTGAAGCTTCTTTGCTTTATCCTGAGGCTAGTCTGGAACCTAGCATTGAAGCCTTTTTGGCTTAGAAAGAATTAGCCCCTCATTGTAAAAGACCCTCGGTTCTGCTAGCATGCCTGACTCCAGAGAAAGACGAGTCCTTGATCCTGGAGTCAGACGTGTTTTTCCTTATTTTTCTTCATTTAATTCCCCGTCAAACAGCAAGCCCCCCCCTCCTCTCGCAAAGTCGGGGATAATAACCCGTGCAAACAGCGGGGCTGTACTGAAGAAACAATTAAAGTCGCTCTTCGTTCGAGAGCGCTCGCACACACATACGCGCACAAAGGGAGAATAAAGGGGAGGGGAAACAAGAAAAAAGCAGAATAATGACGTTTACAAAACGTTCGTTCTTCTACAATGTGTTCATTTGTTGGTTAAAAGTCAGATTTTTCCATTGTGTGGAGTTCACTTAGCATGTGTGCTTTTTTGAAAGGGCTGCTCCTGTATTCAAGAAGTTCCCAAAGGAACTGAATGAGGCAAAGAGTGATTATTACGCTCTCCTCTCCGACTTCTCTCCGTTCACCTCATCTCACCTCACTTCTCATCCCTCCGCCTGACTGTACATGCTCAAGGTTAAAAAAACTTATATTAAAATGAGCTGATGTTGTATCATTATTTTTGTAACATGTAAATATTATTTTAGAAAAATCTATAATACAGTGGGGCAAAAAAAGTATTTAGTCAGCCACCATTTGTGCAAGTTCTCCTACTTAAAAAGATGAGAGAGGCCTGTAATTTTCATCATAGGTATACCTCAACTATAGCCCTATTTTTCTAAACTACATGTGAGTTTCGATTTTTCGTCCACGATTTTCATTTACCATTTTCTCAAAGGATCACTGAGTTTGCTGAAAAACAGTAGGTAATTTGCTCTGGAATTATCACAGAGGTTGTGAGAGAAAAACACTGACATGGCAGATCTGGACAGGATTAAAATCACCAAGTACGTCTGTGAAACAAACATTTCTCTAATGACCCCCTGTAAAACTAGTCCCGTCCGAATAGGGCTTATGAAAAACAAATCCAGAAAATCATCCAAATGCTCTCCAGCAAACTTCAGACGGGCCTGGACATGTACTGGTTTAAGCAGGGGGACACGTCTGGCACTGCAGAATTTGAGTCCCTGGTGGCGCAGTGTATTACTGATGGTAGCCTTTGTTACTTTGGTCCCAGTTCTCTGCAGGTCATTCACTAGGTCCCCCCGTGTGGTTCTGGGGTTTTTTCTCACAGTTCTTGTGATCATTTTGACCCCACGGAGTAAGATCTTGCGTGGACCCCTAGATCGAGGAAGATTAAATACTTTTAGATTAAATACTGACTAAATACTTTTTTGCCCCACTGTAATATAAAACATATGCAAAACATTCCATGGTGCAATTCATATTTTCTGATCATAATATAAGTGGTGAATCACAGTGTATTAAATAATAGTGTTGCAGTGAGTCATGTAAGTAAATAAAAAGTCCAGTGGGTTTGCGCCATGCAGGTTCAAACTAACACTTTGTAAATGATGTGATATAAATGTATATTTTAAAGGTGCCATAGAATGGAAAACTGAATTTACCTTGGCATGGTTGAATAGTTGAACAGTTCAGTACATGGACATAACATATTGTGAGTCTCAAACATCAAAACACCAAAAGGTCAAATCCCAACACAACACAGACTGTTACGTAACAGTCTAGAGGCGTAATAGTTACGCTCACCACATTTGCATAAACCCGCCCA
>JAUCMU010000036.1:20888275-20903528 GCA_032275025.1 Enteromius treurensis
CCTTACCTAAGCTACATACCTTCTATGTACATATCAGAGAACAATTTAAAATATTCTCTCAATGCATTCTATGGCACATTTAAATCTTAAGGCTGATGTATTATATTGCATATGGAGTTAAAAAACTGAGGTTTGGGGAATATGGCACTGCAATTAATAATTTAGATGAAAAATGGCACTTCATGACAAAGATGTTTAAAGTAACAAGAAAGTGAGAGAAAATGGATGATTTACACTCGCCCCTGAGTGCACAACAGTTCTTATGTGTCACATACACATGCATCAAACACAGCACCATGGCTCTCACAGGTTTGTTATTTCTAAAAGTAGCAATTTCCCCCCCCCAAATCTGTGTTTTAGGTGGTTTGTTAGAGTATGTGAGAGTTTTCTGGTGCTTATCTGGGAGTGTTGTGTCGAGAGAGATGACTCAGGCCACATTTATAGAGTTGTGTAGAAGCAAATTCACATCTACCGCTCTGCCATCACACACACTACGGATCTGCGTTTCTGTGCAGATGTTGTGTGTACGTTTGTGTCAGAGCACTGCCAGAGAGACGGAATTCACTCCAAACTGTGTCAAAACGCTCGCCATATCCAAACCAAATCAGTTAACCTTATGTTATATCTCGTCGACTTAGTCCCCAGGTAAAGTTCTCCATGCTACAGCCACAGCGTGTATTTAATCATCCATCTGCCGGCACTCAGACGTGTGTGTGTGTGTGTGTGTACGCTGTGGGCTGCTCTGATAGGTGTGTATCTGTGTTGTTGTGGTTGAACATGATGGGGGGAGAGAGTCTCTTTCAGCTACTGCAAAACAAAAAAAAAATCCAGGGCCAAGAGAAGTGAGCAGAAATTATTAACCATCCACACACTCGCGCTCCCAATTCTTCTTTATTCTCTCTTTCCTGCTCTGCTTCTCTCGCCTAATAAATGCTTCATGTCACCATCAAACAGGGCCCGACTTGCTCCAGGAGAGGCAGAGAGAGGGAGCGGAAAGAAAGAGAATTGGAGATATCGGGGCGTGGGGGTTGTGTACTGTGGGGCCTTAGTGTTGATGGATGGATAGATGGATGGGTGGATGGACAGATGTTAAAAATGTAAAGTTTTGACCTGTTCTGTAGTGATGGGCAGGGGACCAGCCTGTCCGATTCTCTTTCTTCTATCTGGATCCAACTCGATCATTAAACTCTGATAAAATCCGATATCAGAGGTTTTGCACCACACTATCTTGAGGCAAAGTGTAAAACGCAATACTTTACACATTGGTACTGGAGTAATCAATCTGTAATTGGTTGGAATACTTTAGTCCAAGTATGTCTCACTCGTTAAGTGTAATTTTATGGCTTGTTTTATTGACAGTAACAGTGCGTTACATAATCACAATTAGCATGTTGAAAATAGTTATAGTATTTTTTTTCCATTCAGTTGAAGTCAGTGGCTATGTCAACTGTTTGGTTACCATTGTTTTTCTAAATATTTAAAAGAAAGAGATTCATATGGATTTGGAATAACATTACTTTCCCTTTTAATTGATCATCGAACAAATGCAAATGAAAAACTCTCCCTTCTTCATAATGTGCAAGTGATTTTCATTTAAATTAACTTGTGGTGCATAATAATCTAACACTAAGTTTTCATAAGTAACTAGTATAAATCTCTAATTGACCATAATTTGCACTAAATGCATACCATCTATTTATATAATTTAAATAAATTGTATTTAATATAATGCTCTACATTACAAATTATCCAGTCTATCTGTTTAGTAACTCTCAGTAAAAAGTACAAGTGTAACTTTACTTTACAAATGTTGTTCACCAGCGCCGCTTGTGTGTATTTGTCTATGTTTTGAGACGGAGTTCTTTAAAAATTCTCATATATTGGAAAGGAAGACCCTTGAGGTCAAGGCCTGAGCGTTATCCCCCCAAACACAGACACTTTCTTTCTATATCTTGTGGTCATGTCCCATAATAAGGGTCGCTGTAAGTGTGGGTAGAGTTCATTTAATAAGAACCCCTCCCACAAAATCCCCGTACACAAACAAACATGCGCTGACACAGTCTCCGGCGGGCTAAACAAACAGTAGAAGGGTCTCCGAAGTAGCGTGATTGCAGAGTTAATCTGTCCTCTAGTGATGCAGGCCGGCCGCAAAGCTCCTTCAGAGAGGGACACATTGTAATGCCTAATCAAGTCTGTATCAAACTAAATAATGCTGTAGCGTGAAATTGGAAGCCGAAGTCAAAAAGCACTCCCCAGCCTGTACTACAGGATAAGGCAATTAAGACTCTCCCCTCTCTCTCTTTTTCTCTCTCTCATTCTTCCTGTCTCCTGAGCAGTCAGGCTGTACTCTTACGTCTTTGTGTGGAACAGCCCTGTTCTCTCTCTCCCTCCTGTTTGGTTGATGGTATTGTTGGTGGTGTACTGGGACCATCTATTTCTGGAGGGTCCCGAAGGCGTTGTGATCCAGGGAGGCCGTCCTCCTCCTAGGTCAGGGGCATTCGGCACGGGGCCTTCCACCTGCCAGAGGGTGTAAAATAGGCATTTTGGTCGTTTTGTCTCCTCGAGTACTCTACAGATAAATCAATGGAATACTCAGGGATCTGCACTGTTGGGCTTTGTTGGTCTATGAGCAAATGCATCAGAAGGATGTTAGCAAAATGTTATGCAGTTTTTTTTGTTTTTTTTTACCCACATAACATGTCAAGTTAAAAATGCTTCTTTAAATCAAGTTTATTTTAGTTGCTCGCCATTTAGATGAGTGAAAACATCCTAATACTTGCAATGTCTACAGATATTTTTTTTTGGAATGCCAAATTTTCCAATTAAAATTTGAGGGAGTCCAAAGATTTAATAGTGAATATTTTAATCTTTATGTTTGCACTTTAATGGGACCCTAATGTATTTGCATTTTAATGAATTTCACCTCAAAATGTAAATTGTCATCATTATTTACTTGCCCTCATATCACTCCAAAACTGACTGACTTTCTGGCACATGAAAAGATGGGTCGCACAAAATGTTTTGTTTTGTCCATACAGTGGAAGTCAATGGAGTCTAATGTTTTCTCCTCCTTCAAAAAGTCGTCTTTTTGTGTTTCTCGGGGGAAAGTTAGTCATACAGGCTTGGAAGGATATGAGGTTAGTAAAAGGCTAAACTAAAAGACAGAATTTTCATATTCGGGTCATCTATTACCTTTAGTTTCATATGCAAATTAAGGCTGAACACGCTTAATAAAGTGTTTATTAGCGTTCATTTAATATCTTGAGATTCAACTCGTATAAACTTTTAAGAAACTGTGGAAAAACAAAATCTGCTGAAGGGCAAATATTGAGCATGCTGATTCCCCGCCCATACCCCCATCCCCCCCCCACGAACCTCAAACTGTTCTTCTGTTTTTATTTTTTTTAAACAGTTATTAGTCCATAGTTATTTGAATAAACAAATGTGATGTGTAAGACATGACCAAAAATGTACATCGAAACTGCTGATTTATGCACTTCTGTTTTTAAGGCTGCACAGCAATTTTGTGTTGATTTAATCAATAGGAGGGTCATACAAAAATGATGGACGTGCAGGATTTGGCCCGCGGGCCAACATCCAGTGCAGTTGCTACTTGAACATCCTGTGAACAACAGCGTTGACACAAATTGCTGTCTGAACTGCTGAAAATAATGCAGTAACCGGTCAAAGCTGAAATCTTTACTCCTTTATGCCCTGTTTAGATGTACTTGCTGAATTTTAATTGGTTGTAGAATGTTTTGAAATGTGAAAGTCCAGTGTTGGAATTATTGTTTGTCATCATAATGTGCTGTGGTCACTTTTAAATTCTAATGGCCATTCTTAGTGTAAAAGGTGATTTTTAGATTAGGTGGGACATACGTGTGGCAGTTTTGGGCAATGCCATTGCCGTCCCCATCGCAGCCGCCCACCCGTCCCGTCCCCGTTTGATGGCATCATGGAGGGAAGAACGTGATTATGGTGCTCTCCCTAGCGAGCAGCGATCTGAACCTCGTGTCACAGTCGCTGACAGCCTCACACAGCCGACGGGATTTAATCACGTCTGCTCTCCCTCCATGTTCTCTCTTTTCCTCATTCGCTTTATATCGCTCAGACTCGGCTTCTCTCTGCCTTCCTCGATCCTTCTCTCCCTCTCTCTCTGCACAGGTATATTGGAAACATTTTTCCTCTTGTCTTTGACAGGCGAGACAGATGAAAAACAAATTTCAGATCTGATCTGAGCGCCCCTTTAATCTTTGACTATGTTTTCTTCTAGCGAACACCGAAGCTCCGCCGTGCTCTTAACGTGTGTGTGATGCCATTGTGGTTTATGTTTTTCTTGAATCTCTGAGTTGGAGAATGTGCCTGGGTGCATTTCTAAGCACATTTGTGCCTCTGAGTGTGTGTTTATGAGAGTGAGTGTGTTTAGAGTCAAAGAGTGTCAAGATAAATATATAAACTTCAGTGTTCTGCACTGTGTTGAAAGGCAGAATTGTGGTAAACTGATAAGACCCTGACTGCATCTTTCACTGCATGAGTGTGTGTGTGTGAAAGGGGAATGCAGAGGAAGAAGGAGAGTTGACACTGCACCCAGGGCTTTCCTCAGGAAACGGCTGCTGACGGCCTTTAGCCAGAACCTCGCATCGCACAGCCAGGAATGTGCCATGTGTGCGGCGAGGAGGGAGGAGTGTGAGAAACAAAGAATGTGTCTACGTGTGTGACTTTGTGTCTTTTTTTTTTTTTTTTGTCTTCTTGCTGGTAAATGCTATGATTTAGACTGGCATCGTGGAGGAGGGTGTAATTTCTGGGCCACTTGTGGTGAAAAATTGTAAATGTAAAGATCAGTTTCGAATAGGTTTCCCAAACACTCCTATTTGCCATTCTGCCACACTGTTTGCCAGTGTGTGACAATTATTTAAATTTTTTTCTTTCTTTCTTTCTTTCTGACTGAAAGTTTGAACTGATATTATATTATATTATATTATATTATATTATATTATATTATATTATATTATATTATATTATATTATATTTAACTCTAATTTTTTTCTATTTTTTATTATTGTGAAATGTTATATATAATATAATATATAATTATATAATATATTTTATTTTATATTATATTATTCATATTTGCATGTGCTGCCTTTCATGTCACAGTTTAGGATAGTCACTCTTTTGAGATATAGTGATATTTGAGACTTAGCATAAAATCCTGTCCCAAACATGCACCATACATTAAAGCAATGTTGCTGTCTTGGGTCTTTCAAACGTGGTCTTGTTTTGAGTGTTTTAACCCACCGTAGTCATTTCTGTTCATTAAACTCTGATGGGAGAAAGTGTCTTAACATCAAAAAGTGACACAAATCATTTTTAAGCTAAATAAGCTAAATATGTTTTGCTTTCAAGGCTTTGACTCAATAGATATTGTCAGATTACGCTAGTACATGTTGTATTTGCGCTTCTCTGTGCGGCATTTGTTTGTCTGTCTCATCTTCATCTTCCGTCACATCAGAGGTGTTGTGGATCTCTAGTTGGCTCTTGTAAAAACATCAAAGTTACCCTTATTTCAAGCGTTCTCGCAAACATGCAGCACACCTTAACTTATGTGAAGGAGAGACAAACAAAGAGAAAGAAAAAGCTTAGAGAAATAGAAAGCACAACACTGAGTCTTTTCTGACCCGAGCCGTCCAAGTCCTCCCAAGAGCACAAAAACTCAGGAAGACAACACAAGTGCTCTTGCCATCCTCCCACTCTTGTCTCTGCTCTCTTTTTTCCCTGTACACCATTTCCTTCTTTTACAGTGTTGACTTCCTGTCCCTTAGTCCTCTAGATTTCATTGCTTGGATTCACTGGTTAGGGTCATATGGATGTGCTATGAACATAAAAATGGTAAGCTTTGTCTGAAATAAGCAGTCAAAATGATTTGAACTTAGTATATATTTTTGCTGTATTTAAAATGTATTCCAGCATCTCAAGCCGTAGATATGTTTTTGAACCATTCATTCATATTTTGAAGTGCAGGGTATGAATGTGTTATAATTAATTTCAAATAACTTCCAGTAAATGTAGATATGTTAGGTTATGTGCCTAGTGTCACCGTATGTGTTTTTAAAAGTGAGAGGCTGGATTCATCTGCATTTTTAGAGTGATGTAGTGGTGAGCCTTCGGTTTGGGTCCAGTCAATCCTCATTGTGTCCCTTTGCCATGTAAGCCTCGGTTTTCTCTCTCCCCCCCTTTAGCGTGTTTCTGGCCAGTGCTGCTGGTTTGTGTTTTTAAGGCCATTTTGTGCAGCGGAGCAGTTTCAGTGCTGATAAAAGTATTTGGTTAATCAGCTTCCCTCGCCGTCCCTCGGCCTAGGTTTGGAGGACAGGCTATTGAAGTTGAAGCCCTTGTGGGAAAAGCCCAGGCTGAGAGATTGGCACGGTGCGCTACCAATGTTTGACCTGTGAGATGCAGCTGGCAGCCAATGCGTTCGGATTGCGAGGGTCTGAGGGCGAGGCTGTCAGCTGCGTCCCGTCCAGCAGGAAATGCCTGTACCGCCCTCACGGGCCGGCCTCCAAAGCCTGATTGGACACAGTGACCCAGTTGAGCGATAAGGGCCCAGCAAAACTCCCGCTGTCCACGCTTCCATGCTGCGCTCGGGGAATACTCATCCCTGTCACTCCATCTCCGCTGTCATTCCACTGCAACTGGAGTGAGTGTGTGTGTGTGTTTTCGGGGGCGGAGCTGTCACAGAATCCGGCCCGCATTCAAAACAGCCCAGGCTACAGGGAAGGAGTGAAAGAGAGACATAGACATATTGAGGAAACGGGCTCCTCCTACTGCTGTCAATGCTGGTGTGTCGGTGACAAATGGCTGCCTGAGTGTAAATATTAGTTTTTTATGCCACATCTCTCGCTGTCAGAATGGCAGCAGTTGTTTAGATGGCGATATTTTGTAGGTGTGGAAATCAGCAGGGACCTGGCAATACAATATTGCAGTATATTGATATGCGGAAATATGACTCTTCATGTTAGTGTATAATTGCAATTCAAACTTGCAAAAAGTCTTTTACTCCTTTTCAGAGAGACTACATTCTTTGTTTTTTCTTTTACTCCTTTCTTATTCATTTTCAGAGAGACTATATACTGTATTTTGTTTATGTTTTAATTATAGGCCTATTTTATACTAGTGCTGGGCAACGTGTGTAATGTGTGTGTATATATATATATATATATATATAAAAAGACACACACTTACAGTATATATTTAGATAATATTTATGTTATATTTATTTACATAATTAATATGTACATATCTTTAATATGTAATCATAACAACATATTTTTTTTTTAAAAAAAATAAAAAAATAAAATAAAATAAAATAAATATATATATATATACATATACACACACGCATGTGTGGATTTATATATACCTAATAAATAAACACAGAACATTATGTACACAGTATTTTGGACATGATTAATCGTTGCCCATCACTAGTTTATACTTTGAAACGTTATTTCATTTATATATTTATTTTAAATAATAGCCTTTAAATAATTTCTAAAATGATAAGTTAAGTTATAGACTTATTTATATTTATTTTGTATTGATTTATATATTTCAGTTATAAATTTATTTAATGCTTTAGGTATATATCTAGCTCAATCTGACGTTGTGTGTGTCTCGTCTTTTCAGTTACTTTTTTTAAACTTTTTTGGTGGTTAGTCTTTTCTCTTCTTTCCCCAACAGAAATAATAATGTGAAAATATGTGAGTAATGTGAAAATAATGTGAAAAATGTGTCAATTTTTGGCTTCCCAATACTAGGTTGGCTATTGCCAAATGCCTTACAATACAATACACATCATTCAACATTTGCCAATATAGTATTATGAGGTAAAAATCATTATATTTAAAATCGATACTATGAAATATAAATTTTTATAGTTTTTCCCCTCCTCGTGTCTAATATTGTATGGCTCTCAGACCTGATGCAGCAGAAATGGTGCAGTAATTCTGCAGCGATGAGTGTTGCTACCTGCAGCCATTGCTGAGGTCCAGCGGACTATATTGTGTTTTTATCGCTGTAGTAAACACACAGTAATATCATATACTATACAGAATGAGCAGTACATTTCAGCTCAAGGTATTTTTGTGTGTTTATGTGCAGCGACTGTTTGTGTGTATGCGTGTCCGTTCTCCATGTAGCCGAGTCCCCTCTTTTGAATGGCTTCATACCGCTGTGTCCGGGTATTGATCTTCAGTGGTTGCCTGTGATGTGTGTAGTGCTTACGGGAAAGAGCGTATGTATTTTTATATGCGTGTTGGCAGAAGTGAATTGCACCATTCAGAGAGCAGGCCTACGAACGGGGCTCTCTTGGGTGTGTTTGTGCCCGCGTGTGTTTGAGTAAGTGCATGGGCTTCTTTTAGCGTGCTTGCCTCTCTCTGATCGTGAGTGTGTGAGTTTGTGTGTGTGTGTGTGTGTGTGTGTGTGTCTGTGTCTGTTCTGGCTCAGGTACGCCTCCCCCCTCTGTGCTGCAGCAAGATGACGGTGTCTCTGGAGGTCTGCAGGCCAGCGTCTGGAGACACAGCCGTGCGTGTTCCCGTCATTCTCCCTGCTATTAAAAGCTATTAAGCCATGCAGAACAAGTCAGGCTTTTATCTATTATTAATTATCTGGAAATGAAAGACACTCTGCCTCTCCTTCTCCTGCTCTCCCTCTCTCCTTCATGGCGAGACTGTTCGTCAGTATAGGTTGACCGTTAAGGCGTCATTAACCCAGAAACATGGCAGTGATGGACAGCATGCTGGATCTCTTCATTTATAATGTGTTTTTCTCTGTCCCGGAGAACACGGGCGACGTGAAGCCACACATAGCGGCCATTAAATCAGCTGTACTGCAGGACTTACGGGATGCCTCTGATTTCCTTTATTAAATGTTGATTGCCTCGCCTTATGCTTTTTACCTCTGGGTTCAGTGGTCGAAAGGGTTTCTATTGACTCGGGTCGGGTTCATCATCAGTAGGCCCAGATGGATTGTGCATGCTTTTTTTTGTGCTGATTTTGGCGAAAATATTCAGCACAATTAATTAATTGCAGTGAAATTTCTTAATTATTTGTAGCAAGGTTGTTGTTTGGCGCAATTTGAAGCTATCTGTCTGTCAGTCTGTCTGTCATTCTATTCTAGTGTTCTATCTATTGATCCTTCTATTGTTCTATCTATCTTTTTTTTGTATAATTTCTTTCTATCGTTCTATGTAGTGTTCTATCATTCTGTCACTGTCTGTCATGCAATCTATCGATCTGTTGATCTGATGCCATTCATTCTAGCTAATGTACTGTTGCTCTATCAAACTTATTTTACACACATTTTTGTCAAATTCACTAAAAACTAAAATTGACAGTTGACTGATTTAACATAATAATATGATATTTGTTCAAGCAAATGTGGTTATGTAATATAGGCTGATTTATCGGTTTATTACCAAAATGACTATAAAAAATACCCAGTTTTCAATTAATACATATGTTTACTAATAGTCTTAGCGGACAACTGTATGCTTTTTAACTTAAGGTGTGGGTATTTTAGCATATTCAATCACGTTTTAGACCCTGTTGCCAATTTACCAGACAGCTGCCAACAAGGATTTCCTTTTGTAATTTCTTTAATTATACATGGCAAAACCCCAGAATTCACCACTACTCTGTGTGTGTCACACATGTTTTTTTGTGATGATGTTTGAGCCACATGTTGGACAGGAGGAGATCAAACGCCCCACCCTCAGAGCTATGGACCCCGACATGATTAATCCAGAGCAAGCGTGTGTGTGCTCGCCACAGTCTGGGTCCCGGGCTCTCAATTCTTAGGGACACGCAACAGGCCTCTGATCGTGATGCGTGATGTTGCGGCAGCAGCCATTGGCCCTGCATGGGACCATTCTAATGAGGGGGCTGGACCGCAGTGCACTCTGGGCCCAAACAGCTCACCACTGGACACTAATCCCAGAGTGCCAACCCATGTGACAGAATCACAGACGCTTTGCTCCAGCAGCACACACACACACACACACTCGTACACAAACAAGGCAGGAGCACAAAGACACAGGGGTATGAACCCATTCAAATGCATGGGCTCAAACACGCACAGGGCGCACACACATACACACACACACACACACTGAGCTGCAAATGGGGGGCTGCTAATGGCTTCCAGTGGGAGAGAAGGAGAGCAAGGCTTTATCCCTTAAGTGTAGAAGACTTAATCATACAGAATGGCCCGGGGCCAGTAACAGGGCTGTACGGCACGCCCCTCCACACACGCATTAGGTATTCTGCAGCTGAATCTCCTGCAGACGGCTGCAGCAGAGCCGGGCCCAGGTGAGACTCCCTCCGAGCGCTCGCTCACTCACTTTCTCCCTTCCCTTCCATCTCTCTCTTTTTCTCTCCATGTCAAACACACATACCAACAGTGGTCCACAAGAGCTTTTTATTGTAATGCCATTGGAGGTGCGTCTGCATAATATTCTCGCTCTCCCTCCGCCCATCTATTAGTTTTTTTTGTCTCTCCCAAAAATTTATATTCATACAAGCCGTACTAGCACGACTGTTTAAATAACAATCTCTCTTTTCGTTTTCTTTTTTTCTTCTTCTCTCTATCCTTTCCTCCCCACTCTTTTCCGGCATGGCGCTGCAGTGCGATGCCGATCTTTGAAGCTTTACCTGCAGTGTGTGAGGCCCTTACTGGGAGAAGCAGGGGGCCGGCGTGCATGTTTGCGCGCGTGAGGGTCCGCATATGCACGTGTGCTCGTTAAGGGCCCTCGCAGCATCAGGTCCGAGGATGTTTCTTCTCGCTGGGTTAAGAGATGCGATCTCGTTCTTTGTACGCGCAGCATCTCCTCGTTGTCGGAATCTCTCACTTGCGGTGAAACGCATCCCTGATTTGATAAAACGGCAGATCCTGATGGAATTCCTCTTCGGTTCAGGTGGAGTGTGTTGTGGCAATCCTGCTAGTCACAACGACAAGGGTTATATAAACAGATGCTAACCGAATTCACCCCCAGTTCCCCATTTTTCTTGCCGTGGTTATGTCCGGAGGGGATTTTATGCAAGTTTCATGCTTGTCAAGCCTCTTACGGACAGATATCCAGACCTGCTTTCTTTTTGTATGGCTCTACATCAAACCACTGTAGCAGCAATTGCCGTTTTGTTCTTTTATGACTTTTTTGACGCTTTTTTTTTCCCACAGTGAGAGATAAGGTTAGATTTGAACCTTTGTGACCACAGTGCCTTAATTATAATTTTTCAATTCGTAATTAATCCCATTCTATAATCCCATCTTAATCTGTGAAATATTGTGTGCTGGGCTTCTCTAATCATTTAGTGCATATGAACCCCCGCTCTTTTCTTACTTTTGACCTCAAACTTGTCTTCATCCAATCAACAACTGACGGGTATTATCAAGTGCCTGCCCTTTTTTAATAATGTTTTACTCGCATGTACTTCACATCTGAGAAGATCTGTCACTACATCGGTTACATTTCAGAATTAAAAGAATATCAAAATTTACTCACCCTCGTGTTGTTCCAAATCCAAATGAATTTCCCTTTTTGGAGTGAGGATCTGTTTAGCCAACCGATGGCCCAGCTAATTTGGAAACCTGTTTGAAAACAGTATTTATTTCATTTTTGGCAGTTCCATTTTGTGACACAAGTGACACAGACATTAAACAAGCAAGACCTTTTACAAGTTCAGATAGAAGCGGCACGCGTGTTCATCTGTGCGTACTTATTGTGATTTCCCCATACCCTTGTTATTTTGGTAGATAAGCATCGCCCGTTGTTAATTTAAAGCGCTCATTTTGAAAACAATTAAAGGCTGTGTCATTCTCCCACCGGCTGGCAAGCGTTTTGGCGGCTAAATGCGAGCGTTGTGTTTGCCATGTTGTTACGACGCGCTTGTTTGATCTCTACCCTCGTCCTATTCTCCGCTCTGCTACGCTGATCACTGTGTTGCCGTCAGCTACACTCACATATATTTGTCTCTGTGATTGTGTGTGTGTGTGGTGGCGGTGCTGTTTAACACTGTTTAACAGGACCCAGAAATGCAAATAACGCTGCATGCTCACTCCAACACAGCAGTAATTAACTGAGGAGGAATTTCAATAATATAGAAATAAATTGTGTCAAGGATTTGTGTGTGTGAGTGAGATGTAGAGAGGGAGTTTGAAGATGGCCCTTGGGGGAAACGTGTTTTTTTCCTTTTTCTTTCTTCCTTTAAATAATAGTTTAAATGGAAAAAGAAACAGCAGTCCACCCCTGCAATGGTGCTAAAAAGGGGGAGATTTCCCCAGGATGCTGATTATTTATTAACCCCTTCCTACCTGTGAGATTAATCCACACACACACATTATTTTATTCATAGTTTAGCTTGTTTATGAGTAAAATATTATTACATATTTTACTAAGGCTGACCAAACAGTGGAGATTTTATTTATTTGATAAAAAAACTATTATGCATTCAGAAGAGTCCTTAAAGTGAATTCTTTACTAATGGGCAAATGGGTGCAAAACTTAACTGTCCTTCCTTTTAGATGATAATTTAGTGATGCCCACTGAACTAAATATACCCCCAGTTTATGTTTCATAAAACTAGTCACCTTATAGCATGATAAGGTCCAGATCCGTCTCGAGTTACAGATATCGAGAGATCACAGTATGTAAAAGCATGCTAATGCACTGGTCAGTGGTGTCCATTTTGGATCTTGAAATGGAGGCACGGCGTCAATCTTTACTCCTCCCTCCAGCTCCTGTGTAGCTCCGGAGCATGTTAAGGAAATGGAGAGTATCCAAGGTAACATTTAAAACATGCTGTTATCATTAGAATGTGCACCCCATTGTATAAAGCTTTTACAAGCAGGAAGGAAGCAGTGTCAGTGCTTGCAATGTGGAGCCTTCCTTTCACCAGTGTACAACTCTAAAAATTAATTATAAGATATGTAGCGAGTCTGTAGTGGTAGGCCTGTAGTGGCAATATAATAGACCGGTATACTCTAACATTTAAAAGTTTGCTGTGAAAACTCAGTTATGCCTTCACTGGAATAAATTACTCTTTAAAATAAACTAAAAGATGTTATTAATTGTAATATTTTACAATATTACTGTTTTTAAAGTAGTGAAACATACAGTTTAATTTTCTCAAATGAGATGTTCATACTATTTCCAAATTGTAAGTCATTTGCAATATTTAATCACAATTAACAATTACATTTTTTTTGGGACAAACACTGTGTATTTGTAATTGTATTTAAGTGTGCATGCTTATTTCTTCAATTTTAAGTTTAGATTTGCTGACGTCTAACGTTTTAATTATTCTTTAAAAAAACATGTATAATTTAGTTAATAACACTTTTAAACATTGTACATTATAATGCTGTGATGCCTTAATCCTGTTTAATTTATTTATTTAGACAAAACAGTACAGAGTTATTATATTCACATTTATCAGTTATTGATGGAAAGATTTTTTCAGCAACAAAAATATTGGCCTTATCAGTATCAGTCAGGCATTAATACAAGAATTTACTATATCGGTCAATCACTAGAAGTATTTACTACCTTGGGACTGTGAAAGTTGGTGATTGGTTGATAGTGGATGGTTGAGAATCACATGATACGCCTGCTATATTTCACATTCCCTCTTCCTCTCACATTTCCTATGGCTAAAGCCCCCCTGCCGCGTCGCAGTTCACAACAGAAGCGCTTTCCGCACGCAGGGCACCAGGGGATGAAGACAAGATACACAGAAATAAATATGCTCAGCTAATGAGGGAGAGCAGGAAGAGGCTTTTAATAGAATGCTGCTTTTAAAACTCCTTCTAATGACTTTTTTTTTTCTTCTTCTCCCAATCGCCCTCTCCTTTTGTTTCTTTCCGTGCTGGGTTGTGTTTGGCTGTGTGGATCCTAGTGTGAGGTCTTAATATCCTCTAGGGTTTTATGTTTTATTCTTGTATTTTAGGAGGGTTGGAGAGTTGGAGTCACTCAGGACTGCAAGTGTGTACTGAGGGCCATCTGTAGTCCAGTGGTCAGCAGCTGGACGGCCCATCCCTGTAGATGAGCGCCAGCCACACCTCGATGTGTTTGGGTTTTTGTAACAGTGATAATTTATATTCTGTAGCATCTGCAGTCACTTTCATATAGCTGTTCATTCACTGGTATATCTGACCATTGACTTCACAGTGGGTCTGCAGTTGTAGCTCTGTGTTTGTGTGTGTGTGAGACAGAGAGCAAGTAAGTATGTCTTACTTGGCTCGAGCCCAGTGCAGTGCAGTAGTGTGTAGGAGGCAGAGGTCTGCCAGTGCCGCCGGCAGCTTTGTTTTTAGACAGGGATCGGGGCTCAACTGTGTGTGGTGCTGTTGTGCTGAAGCCCGGGGCTGAACGGAGCTTTCTCAGTGTGTGTGTGTGTGTGTGTGTTTGAGGAGACGTAGGGCATTTGTCTACCGTAACCCTCTTCCTCCTCCGCACTCCTGCGCTCTTTCTCTCTGCCTGACTACACTCCAATATCCTTCCTCTAATGAAGCGGGAAATGGGGGATGAGTGGCGCTCTGATTGGGAGTAATTTAGCGTTTTTTTCTCCTCCTTTGGGAAGACGTGTCTTCAGGAATGTGACGTCCCTCGCTTGGTCCAGGAGTCTTAAGTGTTCACCGTGGTGCGGCTGATGTTTAGGTGATGCTTTGGTTTGAATTTTGGGACAGCATCCGGATAGGGTGTTCTGGCTGATTGTGAAGGTGTTGATGGGGTAGTATGTAGCCAATCAGATCAGAAGAGCCCATCTTTCCGTGTACTCTGGTCTCTATGCATAGCACGGGATCCTTCTTAAAAAAAAATAGTAATTCTGTTTTGAAGTCAGTTCCTTCAAAAATAGTTAAGGCGTATTGGCTATAAGGGCAGAGCATTTAATTTCATGAAATGCCTTGGTGTGATTATCAAATTAAATACAATAAATACATATAGCCTATGTGCTGTGTTTAATTAGGACAGCCATAAATGTTACATATTATTAGTATTATAGTAATAATATTATTGAAATACTGTGATTCAAAAATATTATTACTTCTATTATTATTATTATTAAATATTATCATTTGCATTTACAGTGAAATAATTATAATTACATTAAGTGCAAATAATATAATAAAATCACTTTTTAAGTTGCAGTCACAGTCAATTTTACAATTTTTATCAGAAAAATTATAATTTCCATCCAGTTCA
>JAUCMU010000036.1:20906474-20922532 GCA_032275025.1 Enteromius treurensis
CAAGGGTTTAAAAAAACAAAATAGTGAGTAAATAATAACATAAGTTTAATTAACGCTTTAAACATTCATGTGGTTAGTTTGATAACTTAATTATGTCTTAGCCCTTTTTGCACCTCATCACTGATGTTTATCTTTCCTGCTTTTTGTTCCTTATCTTCATGGACATTGTTCGACGAGTGTGAAGACGTCTACACCTAATAGTCCATTCATGCTGAAAAAGTGCTTTTATAAACTACTCTACATATTCCTTCATGCACTGATGCCTCTAGTGCGGAGAGGTTACCGAAATTACCGACTCTGTTTGTTGTTGAAAAGTTACAGTGTGTGTTTCCATTCTAGACTGTGTGCCAAAGTGCTTCCAGGCTACAGGGAGTTTTGTAGAGACCGGTTATGTGTGTGTGTGAGTGTGTGTTTATGGTGGTGAGGCTATGGGGGGGTGGTCCAAGTTCTTATTGTGTCCTGAACACTGCTGCTTCCTGTTTGTGTGCCAGTGGGGCTTCCTTCCTTAACTATGCCCAGGAAAACCTTCATCACACATTCCTCCTCTCATCTCACTGCCTCCCGTTACCTGTTTTTGCACCTCCAAAATTAGCACATAGGCAAACAAAGAGCACATACACACAATAAAGCCCTTTGATGTGCATCCAACAATCAGATCGAAAGCATCATAGGCTCACGATGGGCCGCCGTTTATGTGGCGTGCTTCTGAGAAGAATGCAGAAAATGTTTGTGTGCCTGAAGTGTGTGGTTTGGCTACACAAACTTTCTAATATGCTCTCTCTCTCTTTTCCGGTAGCGGTGGAAGAGGCCGAATCTACAGAGTGCGCCAGTGGTTGGGACTCCTCTATTCAGACAGGTATGATTTTGCTAGAGTGGCGTCCTGCATGATACATCCAACCCCCTACTCCCTCGGAGACAACCCGCTGCATCACAATCTCTAATATCAATTCCACATGGCCTGCAGCCCTGTGCACAGAGGGAGAGAGGGAGGAAGGGAGGAAAGGAGGGAGAGTTTTTCATAAGGCACAAGAGGATGGCGTCCAGGTGCATGCTGGACTGGAGGCTTAGAGGCGCTTCCTGTCTGAACGTAAAGGCACTTTGCCGCACTCAGAATGTAATATTGCACGACTTGACGAGTTTGATTACACCTCCTCTCAGGAGAGGACAATTTCTGTCTGGCAAAATCCGAACGGGCTGTTTTAGATCGTGCATCTTTCTGAATATTAGATTTTGCTTTTCAACCTATTACCTCAGAAACCCTTTTCACTTGAGCATTTTCAAACGAAGAGACGCATCTGTACGGATTTGGATGGGAGCGTGAAAATATTACCATGGCATTCACCAAGCTTCCTTTTTTGGACTGCATGTTATTAACAAACTACGCAGCTATGTATTTTTATGGATTATGAATGAATTAGTCCTTGCACTTGAAGGATACAGTAGGGTGGAGTGTGATACTCACCTGTTGAGATTTGATTGGTTGTTGTTTAAGAAATTGTATCTAGAAGCTAAATACTGTAGATCGCTTTAAAGTTGCGTTGTGACTTTAACGCAAAAGGAAATATTGTTCAAGCAACAGTAAATGTGAATGCACCTTAAGACTTCAAAATGCAGGAAAATATATATTGAATGTTTATGGGAGCTCATGTTATCGATATGCGATTGAGACCATTTCCCCCTGTTCCTCCTTCTCCCTATCCTTCCCTGTTGTCCCCCTAGTATCTCTATAATAAACATGTCTAAAAAGGCCTTAGTAAAATAATATATATCCTTTATTGGAATGTTATTGGTCATTAGGGTATTTAAATCTCCTGAAGTCAGATATAGAGAGTGTGTCTGTGCTTTTTGTAAATGTGTGTATGTGCGTGTTGCATCCTGGTGAGCTCAGCAGAGAGAAGGGAGTAAGAGAGAGTGGCCCCCGGGGGCCTGAGGGGATGACGTGGGCCCCTCCTAACCGGCCCTGAGGGAGTGCTGCAGGGGTGCTGACTGAGGTCCTGGGTGGCTGCAAAGTGCTGCGTATGTGAGATACAGCAGGAAGGGGAGTCCCAGGGCTCTCGCTAAACCCTCCGCTCTTCCTCCCTGCCTCTCCTCTTCGACTCCTCCCTCCATCCCTCTCTCCTTCATTTATTGTGCCGTAACCCCATTTGCTCGTGCTAATCAGACTTTTTTTCCCACCTCTGTTCCGGGTGGACTTGGTCGCATTCCGTATCACCTCCTCTTTCTTCCCTTCTCTTTCTTCTTTGTCTCCCTTTTTTCTTTCTTTCTCTCAATCCCTTCCCCCTATCCATACTCTCTCCTGTGTTTGTTTGTGCTGCTGTGCTGGGGCTCAGGGGGCTGCTCGCCATCTCTTATTTAAAAAGATAAAAAACCTTCCTTCCCTTTATTCCCTAGGAGATGATGTCGACAAGGACACTGGCAGGCTTTTCCTGGTATTAAATTCACTTCGCCCCCCCCCCTTCTCTTTCTCCTCGGTGGAAAATGTGTGCCGAGTTTTGGAGTGAGTGCAGCGGGGGTGTTAGAGTTAAGGGGTGGAGAGGTTAAAGGAAAGAGTTAGAGCCCCGCCCCCCCACCCGCGGGCCCCCAAGGACCTGATTGAGGCCCCTTTGGTCTGTCCCGCTGGGGGAGCAGGCCGGAGGTACACCCCCCGTTTCCCTCTCTCTCTCTCTCTCTCTCTCTCTCTCTCTCTCTCCACCCTGTGCTCCCTGAGATAGAAAAACAACCCGTCCCTCCCTGGCCCAGAGGGGAAGAAGAGAAGGAAAGGAGAAAAGAGAGAAAATGAGCCAGGTCTGACACTGGAGACTCGGAGAGATGGTGGTGTGGAGGAAGGGGGGGTCGGTCGAAGGAAAGGAAGAGGAGGGAGAGCAAGAGTTTATAGAGACAGATGCAGACGCTTGTCATTTTTCGAAAGACGGAGCAGGGAGGGGGGAATTGTTTTTTCTTAGTGCCATCAGAGCTGTGAAGTTGAGCATTGTTTTTCCTGCTTCCTGTCAAAGAGCTGGAGCGGTGCTTTGGATGCGTTCACACACACACACACACACACTTTGAAACAATAGCTCTAGAGACTTTGCTTTGTCAACATATAGGACATCGTCTGACGCACATTTGCAGGGATCAAGTACATTATTACTCACACACACATCGACGCACACAAGCACCCAATTTGTGTGAGTGTCCCCGACTATGATTCATTGTGGAAAAAGGCTGCTCATATCCCCGTGCGCTGGCCGATAGGGGCTGTAATGGTCTTGAATTGAATTATTTTATTCATTTCCTCCCTCAGCTATTGGTGGGCCGGCAGGACCTCTTAACGCAGCCAATCGGATAGCTCCGTCTGCTCTCCCTCGGTCTCACCCACACTGGGCGAGTCATTGTGACCTCACCCGTAATGTGAGCTTTTTGGTCACCTGTGTATTCCTCAGGCAGAAAGGGAGCTGTTGTGTTCTGGTTTTATTTGGCAGCGGGGCACCGAACCGGGCCTATTTATGACCCTCTTAATAGCCTATGCTGTCAAACTCGGCACACGTTAAACTTTTGTCGAGGCCAGAATGAAAAAAGGGAAAAAGAAAGGTATGTGCTGCAGTCAGTGCAGTACAGAGCAGAGCTGTTTTTGGAGGCTTGTTTGGGCCAGAAGTTCAGATTTTTACCTTCCAACATTTTCATTGGCTCCAATTTAAATATATATTAAACAAGAAATCAATTTAGTGTTTTTTTGGGACATAATGACACATTTTCATGTTGTATGTTCAAAATTGCTAATCGGCAGTTTGCCTGATTTACTAGCAGACTAATCAGTGTTAAGGGAAATGCCTTTATAATATGTTGGTTTGTAGACTCACCTGATCTTCAGATGCTTTTCTTGAGAAGCGTTTATATGAAATGTTTTTTATTGCATCAGTTAGAGATTTAATAATAATATGTAATAATATTTGTATTTAGCAAGGATTCATAAAAAAGTGCCAGCTAAAAATCTTAATTTAATTTAAAATAAATGCTAACATTTTAATATTTCTATTCATCAAAATCCTGTATCTGAACTCGGATAAAATTTTAATTTAATAAATTGTGATAGTATTTACCAATATTTTTAATTACAATGTTTTTTTTCACTTAATGCAGCTAAACTAATAAGTCAACATTAATAAGGAATTTTGTTTGAAAACATAACCTTTTTTTTTTTTTTTTTTTTACGACTCCATTAAAGCATTTATTTTCTCTCCAATTTCAGTATAAGGTATAAAATTTATACTGATTTATTCTTTGCTTTCAAGCCTATTTACAAGTCATTCATACAGATGAACTAAAACTCGCTCGGTAACATGATCTTGGTGACGTATTTGAATCACTACACAACATTAGCTCGATCGGGCAAGCTGTAGTTCATTTTGGCTTGTAACTAGTCATTTTTTGTTTGGTCCTACTGAGGCAACTGTTGAGAGCCAGAGGATTGGCGAGATCTGTTAGATGATTTTGTGTGTGTGTGTACACACACTCGCACACAGAGTGAAATATCAGTCAGTCTCCTGGCCCCTGCACATGCTCTGTCCCCTCTGGAATCTAACCTGAGCTGGATTCAGCCATGCATTCTCCGTTTGGTGGCTGGGAACGAGCAATGAGAGGAGGGGAGGGTGGGAGGAGGACAGGAGCGATGATGACCGTCGGCTACATCGCAGCCCCAAAATGGCCTTCTTTCTCCATGATGCAGTGGGCAGTTTAGAAAAGAGGACACAACCAAGAGATCCATCTCTCTATCCCTCAAGTGCTTTTGTGTGTCTTCCTCTCTCACCGTTCATGTCTCGCTGTCTGTCTCGCTCTCTCATTTGTGTCCCTCTCTATTTTTCTTCATCTCCTTGCACGAACCTCTGGAGGTCCATAATATATTTTTAATTTCCCCAAGGCAGCGACAGGAAAACAGTTTTAATGTGTGAAGAGGAGGTGTGCGTCTCTGTGTGTGTATGCAATCGCATGTCACTGCGCGTGTATATTTCCGCGTCGATGTGCGTACGCGACGCTCGCACGTTCGCGTGTCGACTTGAGGAACCACTGGCTGTAACAGGTGATGGCATGGGTGAGCAGCTGTACGGCTGTTTGTCTGTTTTTTGTGATTTAATTCCCATCCTTCCATGACGCCCTCTTTCATCATCTCCAGCTCTTTTTTGTTTCTGTGACTGGGTGCATGAGCGTTGGGTGCTGGGTCTCTAGAGAAGAGGAGACTGGTACAGTGTAGCTGGCAAGCGGGGGTCCCGAGAGGCCATGCGGTATTGTGGAAACACAGCTAGCGGAGGCCAGCGGAGCCAGAGAGAGAGGTCTGCTTGCTTTAAATAGGTCCCGTGTTTACCGCGTTAGGCCCTGTGCTCCCCCGAGAGACCACGTGCACGCACTGCACCTGCTCAAGCGCTGGGCCATCAGGGGCCCTTGTCCCAACTCCAAACCAGAATACGAAGAGTGCGGATGTAGATATACCATACATGTGGCCTTATAGCTAGTGGTCAACCAAAATGGGTTATTTAACGGCTCATTGCAATTTTTTGATGGCAGACGACCCAGTATATGTATCGATATATACTCCAAAATGGGAAGATTGGTGGCCGATGCTAGTAATCTCAAATTACCAATAATTAGCAGATTAATCAGTTAGATTTGTGACACATTTTTTTGTTTGTTAGTGCTAAAATCAGTTGCATTGTAGAACCAATGAAAAGTATTGTAAAGATTTACTGAAAATGCTGCCAACTTATGAATTTGTGGTATTCTAACAACATCAGTCATTAAATATACCTCGTCTGCATGGACTGTATGCCCCTAAGGTCCAGTAGGGTGCCAGTCCCTTTTTGTTTGAAGGTGCTGGTGCCGTAGAGTCCATATTAATCCTGGATCGCCTCTCCACTGTGTCTTGACGCGGTCCAACATCATTAATGTTTTCTTTCAGAGAGCGTGTCTGTGCCAGTTTTCAGGGACAGGATGAGCGATGGATTTCGACAGGTAGGCTGTGTTCATGTGATGAGATCAGACATCTCTAATCGAGCTCAGAGCAGAACTACAATTCCTTTGGTCTCTCTGACTAATGCAGCCTTGATCTGGTTTACATTTGGCCACGTCTGGTTCGAGTGTGTGTCCGTGTGTGTGTGTGAATTTGTGGTGTAGTGGAAAGACAGCCTTGTGCTTTAATGTCTTCATAGGAAAAAAGTCTTGTTGAAGTTGGAGCTGATATTTTTCCAGTACAGCACAGCGCTCATTCTTTTGTTGGGGTTTAGTTGTATTCTGATGTGTGCGTGCACCTCTTCTTACTTGTACGACACACACAACTCCACTTCTGATCCCTGCTTCTGTCTTCTGCTTTCTTCTCTCCATCGGATGACACACGAGCATGACCTCATACTTGGATTTCCCCTTTTAGTACTTTGAAATAATCAAACGTACATTCTATTGTGCTTAAATGCACACACGGTACAGAATAACTAAGAGCAGACACAGTGGCGGAAAGGGAAATGGAGTTTTAAGGGTTCTGCTCGTAAAGAGAGTTCCCTAGCTAAGGTCTCAAAGCGTTTTAGCCGAGTTGCTGACTTGCCGTTTTGGTGACACAAAACCCACAATGCAAAATGGAAAGCTTTTTATTGCATTATTTAAGGATAACATGAAATCAAAATCGGACATTTGTGACTCTTCAGTCCTTGTCTTTTAGCATCTATATGCTTGTGCACTCTTTTAGTTAATATACGCACTTAAATTTTACGTTGTTTTTTATTTGTTTTGTTTTTAGGATACAAAATAAAAAGTTGGACTCATAGTGTGCTTATTCATTTTGTCAGATCAGATGTTTTTGTCATTGATTTATGTCATTTTATATTTCATATTTATTGTGCACGGTGGGCGATTAGAAAGACCGCATAGTTGTGCCGATAGATCTGTGGACGCTTAGTGGCACTAAAGCATCTACTTGATCCTTTGTCGCTTTGTCATTTTGTTGTCGGTCTGGAGGATGCCTTGCGGTGTCCATTAAGGGCAGCATCACACCGATGCTAATTATTTCCCGCTCTCATGATGGAAGCTGCACCACACTTAAAAAAAAAAAAAAAAAAACACATATCAACCTAACGAGGGGTAATTAGCAGGTCCCTGTAAGGCGGGGCTGTGCTCGGCAACATGACTGCTCTGTGGATTCTGCTAATTCACTTCTCCTCATCTAATTACCCCACACAAACATGGCTGTTTGTCTTTCCTGAGAGAGAAAGTGTGTGTGGGGGGGTATGGGGTGGGATCTTGGCAATGGTAGCAACCCCCCCGCCCCCCCAAACCACCGCCACTGTCTCACACACACATGACCTGAGGCTCAACCTTATATAAAGCAAACACAACCCTGTTTAATATAAAGGGTAAAAAAAGGGCTATTAGTAGAACTATGAATATTATACAATATCATAAGGAAAAACAATCATTAATATATAATGATAAACTGCTCAAATCAGAGTTTTAGTCAGACCATGTTGCAAATGCATGTGGTTTAAAAAGTTGGCCAAGCTTTATGAATATTAATATTTTGTCTTTTGGATTAGAATATGCAATCTACCATTTTTAGAAAGGATGCTGACCCATGGGATTGCATTTAATGACTGCAACTCTTGAGCACCGTTGAATTACTTCGCAACGTATGAATATGAATATTTCTTGTGAATAAAAATTGCTGAAGCTATTTTTGAGACAATTTTTTGAAGCATCTTTTTTACGTATGTTCAAATGAATCTCTTGGAATTAGAGATTTTTTGTTTTTTGCCAGTCAGCTGAAATTCTCGAAATATACTTAAAAAAATTTTTTTTAAAAGTAAATGTTATTTGTTGTTTTGTTAATTTTTTTGCTTTAATTTATAATCAGTTTTGAAGTTATACATGTCTGAAAATATTGATGTGTAAGGTAAGTGATAGATCATGAAATAATATTTATTATAAAATGCTTTTTATATTATGAAATTACTTTTTTTTTCATAAAAACAGTAAGAAATGGATTGCAAAAGGAATGCATTTTAACTGTATCATTAATCCTTGAATTAGATTTTTTTATTTATTTTTTTCAATGTATGTACATTTATAACACTACACTTTGTTCAAATTACAATGCTAATGCGAAATTGGTTCTAATTCTGCGTCTATGGAAGGGACGGTACATTCTTAAATTCTCTCTTATTACTGTTAGCAGTTTCTGTATGCTTTCGAAGTTAAACCAACTTTGACTTCCGCTACTGAGAAACGCGGAAATGTGAAAAAGGTCTATATCGACTAGCTAGACACGAGGCTAGGCTCAAACCAAGTCCAATTTGTTGCTAGATGTGTAGCTCCGACAGAACTATACATTTATGTACACACTCACTTTTTGAGAGTACGTTTTTTAATTAAGAGTTCATTTGTTTGCATGTGTTGGTTGTACGTTTATAATACCCTTGTGTGGTGTGTTTATGTTGTTTGAATCAGTTGTGTAGGTTTATGGTGGCTAAATATGTGTGAGTTTTTGGTGCTGGGACAGGCTGTCTCTTAGAGATAATAGCCCGCAGAGTGAGGGACAGGGGCTCCAGCTGGCTGTGAGAGAGTGAGGTGGGCTCCGGGCACATCCCCTGCTGAGGACCCCCAAACACTCATTAACACATCGCTCTTGCACATGAAAGAGGACAGCAGCACGCACCCTAACTTAAAGTATTGATAAAATTCTTTCTCACATACACAAACAAAGGTGGGGTGGAAAGTGTTCGCCACCCGGGACTGCAAAGCCTCAAAAGAGCATAAGTGTGTGTGTGTGTTTGGTGAGGTCTTTGTCATTAACATACCAAGGTCGTTATTCTCAAAAACTGCAGTAATCACTTCTACTCAGATAAATGGAGCTTTCAATCAAGTTCGCAACACCGTTGTCCACTCGCTAACCTCACCAAACACGCACACACAGAAGCGTTGTGTCTCTTTGGCTTGTTTCTCACCTAGCCCTCTCACAGTAGAGGGAGTCTAGGCCCTGTTGTGAGGTACGCCAGTGTGTGCCTCTGTCCTCTAACTCCAGTGTTGCGAAAGGACACTGAAGGGACAAAATTGCCCCCCCCCCATACTCATTTGAACCACAACAGCCCACCTGGAGCACAACATTATAAAAATATTAAACACCACATTATGTCGCTAACACATTTCTACTACATTAACAACACAGATAGCAGCTCACTTACCAGACTTGCTAGCTTGACAGCTATTACAGTAATGAAACAAAAATAGCTGCACGGTTTCTGTCAGGAGCGGCGCGTGCTAGAGATATATGTTAGCAGAGTAGAGAATTATTTGAGCCCTAAGAATATATCAGAGAGTATAAAAAGAACCGGTTCTTTTGAATGACTTTCTTTAAAATCATTAGACTTTTTTTAGATGACATTCTCAACAGCCCAGATATCATGGAGCTTGACCGTGCCACAGTCAGCCTGTGTTTAAAAACAGCGCGGTGATTCAGACTGATTCCACTTAGCCTGTTTGCCTTGACCTTAAGTCACTTCTAGGTTTTGCCTGTGAGGGCCGTAAAGGGAGAGTGTAGCTAAAATCTCATGTTGAAAGCTGTATGGCTTTCTTTCTTCTCGGGAGCTCAAAATGAAAAATGTGTGCCTTTTACTCTCTTTCAGTCCAGCTGCAATTGGAACTGAAGCTCTCAAGCTTCAGAAAGTATAATAAAACAAAAGTAGCAAAAGAGTGGTCCATAATGACTCATGTGCTATATTTACATTTTTTTTGAGTCCATACAAGCACTTTTTTGTGAAAAACTGATTAAAATTTAAGCAATGGATCAATCAATATAAAACCATTCCATTCAATTGTCAGAACTAGCCTGAATGATTTGTTATGGAATTAGACTCACAGATCCACTGATTTATGGAATAATATCAAATAAAAATAGCCATATAGCAAAAACATTGGTAAGGGTGAGTAGATAACTGTTATTTTGTCCCGTCCCTTTAAACATTTCGACCATCAATAGGCAAAATAGAAAAGGGAAGCGCTTTGGGTGAATTTCGAAACGTTCATGGACCTCACCTCGACCCCTGCCCCACCCCATGTCCATCAGCCTCTCTTCACACCACCACGCGTTTGCGCTCGCGTGTGTTTGTCAAGGCCACGGTCGGAGGTGGAACGACCGCAGTTGAGGTGCGTGATGCGTGTGTATCAATCTTGCACTGCAGAGAGAGAAATGGAGCCCAGCAATGATGGTGGCCCTGCACTCTAATGGAGTGTGTTCTGCAGGGCCCCCTCTAGAGACTCCCCTCCCCTCTTTCCTCCTGAGAGGGCATACGCTTACGGGAAAGGAGGGGGAAGAGACACGGTAATGAAAGGAAGATGCAAAAAGAGAATGAAAAAGAAGGATGGAGAAGTTTAAAAGGCAGGTTAGCGCTGTTGAGCACTCCGCCGGCCATCCTCGTTTTTCGTGCATGCCAGCAAGCCTCGCTTACGAGCGGAGAGATGGAAGGATGGAGAGAGGAGAAAGGTAGGGAAAGGTCCCCTCCTGCTCCTCCCTCGTTGCCATGGTAGCAGGTTGTGCTGGCATGTGCCTTGGTTGGCAGTGCCTGTACCTCTGGCATGAGGGTACCTGGGGGAATCAGGGTGTGTGTGCGAGTGTGTGTGATTGAGTGAGGAGAGTCAGGGAGTGTTCGAGGGTTACTGCCACCATCCATTTTCCCCGAGATTAGAAGCTCTCATGGATGAAATAGTGTAGTTAATGCACCTTTTGTGTGTTTGTGGGTGTGTGTATGTGTGTAACCGCTGCTCAGGGCTCTATCAGTGTAGTGTCAGTTAGGGGCCGTTCTCCTCCCTGTCCAGACGGTGTTCTCACCACTGGACAGATGGCCATACCCCTCCTACCCCCTAGCCCAGCCCGCACCACCCTCCAAACCACCACGACGCCCCCACCTTCACCCCCACCTCTCTACCCTCTGCTCTGGTGGGGGCGAAATAAACTAGAGCACCTCGACGCTTCCTTATCCAAATGCCCCTCCAGATACCGAGCCCACCGCCCCCCCCTCTCCCATATCCACCTGCAGTCCGGACTGGACCGGGGCCCAAAGCGAGGCCCAGGCTCTCCTCTGGCCGGGCTCCGATCCGCAGGCCCCATTAGCGTGGGCTGCTGCGGCGCAGCGTAATGCAGCGCCAGGCCTGGCCAAATTAGAGCTGATCAGAATGTGTGGAGCACAGGAATGGCCACCTCCTGCTTCTCTCTGATTGCACAAGTCCAGGATGATTAGACAGGATGTTAAGCCCGGGGGAGCCGGTGAGCAGCCCTCCCTCTCTCCGGCCCCCACTTCCTCCCTCCTTTTCCCCGCTCCCTCTGCCCTCACGTTTCCTCTTTTTCTCAGCTCCTCGGTTTCCCTTGTTGCCGATGTTGTTGTTTTTTCTGCCTATTTGATTTCTTTTATTCAGTAACACGTTTCATATTCTTTTCCATTTCAGTGTATTGGAGGCGATCGCACTTACACATGCAAAAAAACAGGTTGCATATTGCATCAGAAGTTGCGTTAACCAAACACGTTCTATCATTTAACAGATTTTGAAAACATTGAAAATAATTCAGTCATTTCTGTTGGTGCGATATTGCGTTATAATACATTGCCATAGAATATAAGGCAATAAAACCGATAGATCGACTGAGATTGACATGAGTGTGCATTTAGTGATTGAAACAAGAGATTCCAAGTGTAGTCCAGTGGAATAATTTCTGGGATATTGATTATAAAGTCAGGTGACCTGATCATTTGACTTTGTGTTGTTTAAATTTAAGGCTTGATGAAATTGAAGTAGCGACTGATCATTTTCTCTGTGATGTATATCTATGTATGTTGGGTGGGGATTTGTTTCTATCCATGCAGTTGATTGGTTCTTAAAATGAGCTTGCAGTCGAGCATAAGAATTTTTATAATTATTTGATTAGATAGTACCTGTGTCATATGCTGGTAACAAAGCATATTAGCATTGACGCTTTTGCAGAGTTTGGTATCTGACCACCTCCATATGTGGTCTAGGTAATCACAATGCAATCACATGGCTTTTAAAGTGGTCAAGTGCAATCCGATTGTGATTCGACCACCAAAAGCGCATGTTAATGGCAGGTGTGACGGGTGCCTTTGTGTCTTAATTTGGATCAATCTTATCAGGTTCTCTTTGCTCTCATTCTGTCTCACAATCTCTCACCACCCCACATTTTGTACTGCTGTCTTGTCTCTCTCTCTCTTTCCCTCTCACTCAATCTTGCGCTCTTCCTCCAGTCTCGTGTGTAGTCCTTTCAGCGTAGAGCCTTTAATGTGATAATAAGGTGTGAAAATGGAGCCACAATGGCGGAAGGAGGATTGCAGTGGAAGATTTCTCCACTGGTCCTTACTGTGTGCCACGAGCAACTGGGTGGCTCGCGCTCAAGCGGCTCTCGGAGCCTCGGGCCCCTCTCTTACACTTCTGTCTTGCAGCTCACGGGGGCTTTGATGTAGTTTTGACTCAGACTAGACACACTAAGGGTTGGGATTTATGCTGAGAGGCTGAGAAAAGTGATCTCTTTTAGGTTATTTTTAACAGTTGGTTTATTCCAGTAATGTGTTAAATTAAAAGAACTCTCAAGTACAGCGATGGGAAGTTTAATTGATTCAGTGAATTGGTTTTTGTAAATGATTCTTTACCTCATATGCAGAATTGGAATGTATGTTTCTTTTTAGTGAATTGGTTCATCTTAAATGTTACTCTTTCTCTTTCTTTCTCTCAAATGATTTGTAGAGTGAGTATTATTGGTATGTTGTTTATGAAACATTTGGAAAGTTTCATTTTAGTGAACTGGTTAATACTAAGTGCTACTCTCTTTCTTTCTTTCTTTCTTTCTTTCTTTCTTTCTTTCTTTCTTTCTTTCAAAGGTAGATTTGTAAAGTCTTATTGGTTCTTTCCTGTGTATTCTTTATGTAACATTTGGAAAGCTTTATTAATTCTAGTAAGTCATTCATTCACTGGATCATTAACTGAAGTATAACATAATTAGTTCATTTGAATTCCTCTAAAAATAGCATTTTATGTAATAAGTTAAAACAATAAGTGCTGTCCAACACTATATTTGACTTTTTTATATTTGGCAGTGTTTATTTTGTTGTAGTTATTGTTGTAGAGAGAGAGAGAGAGAGAGAGAGAGAGAGAGATGTGTGTGTGTATTATATATATATATGTGTGTGTGTGTGTGTGTGTGTGTGTGTGTGTGTGTGTGTGTGTGTGTGTGTGTACTGTATGTATGTATGTATATGTATGTATGTATGTCTCTGTTAATATGTATATATGTACATAAATTCTTGTTTTCCATAAGTAACTTGACTTCAGTTAATGGATGTCAAGTTCTGTCCTGGCAAACTGCAGTCTCAAAATAACTTTCCCAACTCCAGGTACTAGATACCTTTTTTTTTTTTTTTTAATTGATTTAAGTTTTGACAAGTACAGTAACTTTTGCTGCCGGTGACATTTGCAAAAGTTCTGCATCAGCACATATATGAAGTACAACACATAACAGGCCAGAAATAATTATAAAAGATTGAGTCACCTGTCAATAGCAATCCCTTAACCTCACATCTTGCCCCTTTCTGTCTGTGGTGCGTGTGTGTGTATATACATAGATGCAGCGGTATCAGAGCGAGACTCTGATAGAAAGGAGAGCCGGGCGGCGGGTGAGGACGGAGAACAGAGTGTGACCAGTCATGACGAGAGGGTGGGAGAGGAGGATTTAGATGACGACTCCATCTTCACCTGTGACAATTGCCAACAGGACTTTGAGTGCCTGGCAGACCTGACAGAGCACCGTACCAACCTCTGCCCAGCAGGTTTGTGTGTGTGTGTGTGTGTGTGTGTGTTTCTCCGCTGTCTTGAAAGTTTTAGTTTAATGTGTCATGCGTGTTTACTTCTGTAGGTTTTGAGTTGGACATATGATTAAAGATTGTTGCTTAAGACAGCCTTTTTAACTACAATAATCATGCATTAATTTTGCATGACATTTATGGGTGAATCTACCTGTTTCTCCTGTACATTGGTAGGCAGTGGAGTGTTTGGTAAGCTTACTTGAAAACAGTCATTATTTTTTTGCAATTTCGTGTGGTTATGCTATTGGCAAAGAAATTCTACATGGCTTTAATTTATTATTTCTGATGAAAAACGTATTGGCAGGAGGCAGAAGTTGGTGTAGTTTTCGCGGTGGTGGGGTTACTCAGAGGCCGTTGGCTGTTCTGGAGTCAGTATGCTCCCTCAGGAGAGTGGTGTTTTAAAGCTAACACGCAGTACACGCACACAATAGCCGTTATTACAATCGCGGTAATTAATGAAACGCTGAAAGCGGCCCTGCAGGGGCATCTGCTTCCTTGCAGATTAATCAAGGGCCTCTCCTTAACGAGCATAAAAACTGAGGAGAAGAGGGGGAGAGGTAGATATAGAGAGAGGGAGAGAGCATGTCACTCCAGCAGTCATATGCAGTATATTTACTGAATAATCTTGCAGTGTCTTTTCAGTTGTGTAAAATTCTCAGTCACAAAATATAATGCTAGTGGATTGTTAATATCCACGGCCTCATCGTAGCAGAGCACACATGTTTCTGAGGGGACACAATACAGCGTGACACAACCCTCTTCTCCATCGCCTTCCTTTATTTTGGCAACTTACCAAGTAATGAAATCATAGCACTGGATTTTAGACGCAATCTCAGTTTCAGAGTCATCAGAGAGCTGCATGTTGCATTGTGGAGGGCAAAAAAATAAAGAGTGAAATGAAATGACAGAATGCAGTTGTTCCCAGGAGTGTGCGATCTGGAGATTGCAAAATAATCTGGTGCTCTGTCTGGGGGTTTGGACCAATCACAAACATTCTTCCTCTTTTTATGATTGTGAATATTATTGTTATCATTTATGTATTAATTTATTATGAGTGTCATTTTAGGAGTTTAAGTATTTAAATAAATAAGGAGTTTATATAATGTGCTGATAAATATACTATAATGTTTTTTCAATTTATATTTTTCATAATAAAAAAATTATCATGATTAATCAGTTTAATTTTATTTTTTTATTAGCTTTTACTTCATTTTTTGTTTTCATTCATATTTTTTTTTAAACATTTTTAGAAATATTGTACTTTTTAGGACTGATTTATTTGTATGTAAAATGTTAATTTAGTTTTATTTATTTATTTAATTAATTATGTTTAATTACATCTCATATATTTTAATAATTTTTTATTATTAACTTTATTTCAATTAACAAAAATTGTTAATAAAAGTTTTATTTATCCCTGATTATTATTATTTTAAGTAAAATGTTCTATCAGATTATCATCAAATTAGGTTATTATTTCTAGTGCTGTCAAATGATTAATAACGATTAATTTATTTATTTAATCAAAATAATACGTTTTATTTAATATATTTTTTTATATATATATATAAATTAATATGCACTGTACTTGTTGTGTAAACTAACTTTTATTGATGAGTTGCACTTAAAATGATGGACATTTTTATTATTTTAATTCGTAATAATAATAATAATAATAATAAGAGCAGTAAATAAAAAAATAATTTCCTTTCGAGTTCTTGACACACTCCTGGGAGCTGGTCTAGTGGGGGGGAGAGTAGCGTGCTGCTGGTGACTTCATCTGATAAGGGACAAACACACGCCATTTTGTGTGTGTGTGTGTGTGTGTGTGTGTGTGTGTGTGTGTAAAGGAGGCCATGTTGTGGAGAGCAGTGGATGGTTCCCATGGCCCCAAGGAGAGCCTGGCCAATATCAGCACACCAGCAGAAGGCTCATAAAGCCACTCTATCAATTTACGGTTATTATTATGACCGCATGCCCGTCAGAGCAGGAATATTCTCGAGCACAGCCGTGCCACGCCATGCCACGAAATGAAATTTCTATTCCCTTAACAGTAGACACCGTGGCTATAGAATTACACCTGGAATCCCATCATGTGTTTGTGCGTGCATGTGTGTTTGAGCGTGTCCGTCTCGTATTTGTGCACCGTCCTCTTGTTTAGCTTCTCGACAATAATATAACCTC
>JAUCMU010000036.1:20922558-20939056 GCA_032275025.1 Enteromius treurensis
TCCTTTTCTTTTCTTCACAAAGTTCTCCATCCTTCTCTTTTTCTTCTCTTCCCTCGCTGTCATTGATCGCTGCTAATATGAGTTCCACAGGAGACGATATTGGAGACGAGGAACGTCTGCCTTTCAGTCCCTCCAAATGTCTTTGGCTCTGCCTTACCCCATTACACTTAACTCCTAGCGTTTCCATCTCCTCCTACTTTGTCTTATATATCACTTTAACTTGTTGTGCTCTCTTTCTCTTTCTGCTTAAGATTTAGAGTGGGGCTCAAAAGGCTGACGTCACATTGAAATCTGGGATACTAAATCTTTTTGTTAAGCCTAGAAATAGGTTGACTTAATGTAAACGAAGGAACATGATGTAAATAAACGATGAAAGATTTTTCACTATTTCTAAATAATCTCAAATTGACTCACTGACTACAGTACGACACAGTACGATCATGTGACTCTGCACAGACAGTCAGATGTTCCTGCCTCATCAGTTTTACTTGTGGAGTTCGTGCAGTTCAAATTCTGCTGTCATTAAACAATTACAATTAATGTAATAAAAATGCTTAATTACAGGATTTTCAGTAGACGTCCCAGACTTTGGACCCCTGTGTTGTTTGTATTAGTTGTACTTCTAGAAATTAAGTATTTGGTTATCATGTTTTTTTCTTTTCAGCAGCCATTACTCCAGTTTTAAGTGTCACACGATCCTTTAGAAGTGATTATTATATACTGATTTGTTGCTTAAAAATGTATTTTCGATTTCTTATCGATCTCACCAACCCCAACTTTTGAGCGGTAGTGTAAATGACCCTGCGTCACGATATCATGTCTGTTTACAGGATTTCAGTGTAAGTGAGCTTGTTTGTGTGCACTCTGCTAGCTGTTGGACGACATTATATCGCCTTGTGTATGTTTATATTTGTCTGTGTATGAATATATCAGGTCATGAGTGTGGATTTGTGTTTGTGTGCACAAGTATGTGAATGTGTGTGGGTGAAACGTGAGTGTGTGTGTGCGTGAGTGTCGCACTGTGGGCTGATTCTGAGGGGAGGCTCTACTGGAGGAGGAATCTGGAACACTGGCTCCCTGAGGAGCGCTTGGAAAAAACCTCAGATCAAATGGAGAACATTCACTGCGCTGCTCCGCTCCACTGCCCTGCAACCGGCCAAGGTTGGGCCCTGGCTGTTAACAACACTCACCTCACTCTCTCGCTCTCTCTTTCTCTCTTTCTCCCTCTCGCCCCCTTTCCTCATGTCCCCTGTGGCGCTGTGCAGCTGACCCCTCCCTCTCTAGTCTGGAACAGAAGGCCCTACAGCCTCCTGGGTTTGGCTCAGTCGAAGAAAGAGGCCCAGTTTAGTCCACAGCACCAGTAGGCCCTTTCAGGTGTCCTCTCAGCCTGGTTTTGTATATATTTCCTTTTTTTTTTTTTTATTGGTCCACCTTCACAATGTGTTGTATATAGCAGTGTTGACCACCCTGCAAGCTTCCTAAACTCATGTGGCAGGACAGGGAGTGAGCAGAAGGCACAGATACACACGTGCAAACACAGAGGTGACCGCTGCATGGCAGCTGAGCTCTTCTAGCCTGAAATTAAAATTCATTGGATGACATCCTTTGACCCATTTCAACCATCGGTTCATATTTTGATCTGTATTGCCGTAGAAGAATGGACGAGAAATACTGAAAGACTTTGGGGAGTAAGCCAGAGAATGGTCGAGTGAAGCAGGCAGCCATGTGGGTAAACGAGAGAGCTGTCAGTCAGCTGGGGGGGCGGGCTTTCCACCTGTCAGATACAAATAGGAGGCGAGTGCTAATTAACCCGCCTTCAGAAGACTGAGGGGAACGGCAAGCGCTCCAGAGAGACAGACTGAGAGAGAGAGAGAGAGAGAGAGAGAGAGAGAGAGAGTGTTGGTGGGGGAGTTTGCAGTCAGTAGAAATAACTCTACACCGCTCACACTCTCTCTGTCACTGTTCCGAGAAGCAAAGAGAGGCTGGGAAGACGAATGGCTTCTTTTTTTTTTTTTGGCCTTTTTGCCACTTTTATTTATAGGTATAGTCAGAAAATGATTGGTAGAATAAAGGAGAATGGGGTCAGTAAATGTCACCAGCTGGTTTCAAACTTGCACTCATATGTGTTAACCACCAGGCCAAAGGCCTGACAGTGAGATGTACTTGTCATCATGCTTTTTGATTCCAGTTCATATTATATACATGTTCACAAGATTTATTCTATCAGTGTTTGTGTGTGTATATATATATATAATTTTTATAGCATTTATAAAAAAAAAAAATTATTGAAATATGTATTAAAATTTGTAATTATTGTAATGTAATTTTATGCATTTAGCTTTTATTTTTATTTATTTTTATTTAAATGTATTAGCAAGTTTGTTTAATTAAACTAGTAAATATAATATTATGACACTTAACTCAATTTAGTGTCTATGCACTTAATTTGAAAAAAGCATGTTTTAATAATTTAATGAAACTAGTATAGTAAATAAATATTTATATAAAGTTTGTGAATGATCAAGAACTTTCTCCTGCGTTTCTCTCATGGTAATAGTATCCCATTTGTTCTTTCTCTTCAAGACAGTAGCATTCTATGCACACCAACTAATTTACTTCTATAGACACTCAATCACACACAGCGGTGTGCCCTCTCCTCTGTTGGCAGGCTAGGTGGGGAGTTGTGTGTCTGGAAGGCAGTTGAAGTGTAATGGGGGTGTGTGACGGGGCCTCGGGGTGATTCGGTCCCTTGAGAGAGCAGTCACCCCCTTCATTCTTCCACTAAACACACACTCGCCCAGGGCACTTTACGCTATGAATACATATCCCTTTTCCACTTATCCACCCTTCTATCCATCCATCTGTATGTCTGTCCGGGCCAACCAAAGACCCCCCAGCTCCTGCCTGTCGTCACGACAGCAGCTGAATCCAGGGAGGCCAAGAGTCTTATTAAAGTTGCAGATAATTTCCCCTTCATCCTACAGAGAAAGAGGAGAGTAGTTTGTAACTTGATCTCGCTGTGCTGAGAAAAAGCTGGACAAGGACAAACCCGGATATTAGTACCCTAAATGAGTTTTATTTCCATTAACTTAAATTATTTTGCAAATAAATGTGGCTGGACATCTCTGTGTATGTTAAAGAAAAGATTAAGCACTTTTACCATGAAAAATAAAATTGACTTGGTTAGGGAAAACAAATAAAAATGCTCTTACACGCTTACAGTGCAAGTTTGGTGCCCCCTTTCCAGTGACAGGGGACCAATCTGGAACCGTTCCGCATGTCTTTGTTAAGCTGGAAAAAATTGCTTAGGTACTGGCCCCCAAAACCTGCTGAATCAAATAGGAATCGCTAGAAGTTTAGTTTTATTTTATTACTTTTCATGTTTTTGAAAATATGGCTCATGAACAAAAGCTTTGTGAAGTTTATTTGTAAACAGTGTTTAACGCAATCGGTTATATCATTGTTCAACTGTCAAGTCAGCAGAAACGCGGTCCGGAGAGAGGTTTGTCGATCCCTCTGTGGAAAAGTTTAGCCTCCATACGGCGATATACCCCATATTACCTCATAGATCTCCATTGGAGATTGTTTCTCATTTTGAGACAAGCTGAAATTGTTGTCTCTGGTAATCGTCAGCATGCCACATGCGTCTTGAGCTGTATTTGCTTTCCGTGCGTTTGCGGCACCTATATCAGAGGAGAGCGTGTACGCGCTTATGCGTGTCTCTGTGTGTTTGCACAAATCAGACTACGCGTGTTCCCTCAAAGTGAGAGCTGCTTTGTGTGTTGGTCCTCCCTTACCCCCTCCATTCCCTCTCTCTCTCTCTGTCTCTCTCTCTCTCAGAGCCAGAGGGTGGCCTGAAGATTCCTCCACTAAGCCTTTGGCACAGATACAAATGCAGTCACAGCTGGTTGTAAACTCAGGTTTTCCAGGGAGAGCAAGAGCCCTGCCTCCATAAGAGAGAGAGATTGAGGGGAGGGGAGGGGGCACAGCATGCAGGGAGAGAGAGAAAGGGAGGGGGTGAGACGAAGGAGGGTTGTTTCAAAGCACACTGGAAGTCATTTTTCATCACAGGGTTCATTTTTCACGATGAAGTTCTTTTCTCTCTCCTTTTTCTCTTTCCCCGTCGCTGTCTTTCAGCGTCTCTTTTTCGTTTCCTCTCCACCTCCTTCCATACGTGACTCTACTTATCTCATGTTTTTCCCCCCTCGCTCGCTCTCCTAGCCCTAGATTTTCCTCTTCCCCCTCTTATAAAATATGGATGGCACCAGTTTTGGGAGAGTTGAGAGGCTCTCTGGCAGAGAGAGCAGTGCTCTGTCTCTGTAGAGACTCGGTTTGTGCATGCACCTAAACACTTCACTGAGCAATCTGTCAACATGTCAGCAACACATGTTTTGTAAAAAAAAAAAAAAAAAAAAAAGGAAGGAGAGAGAGAGAGAGAGGAGAAAAAAAGGAAAAAAGCGCTTCCAGAGGGAGTAATGGCTCCCACCAGGACTCCGAAAATGCTTTGAATTCAGCAGATTTCTATTGCGGGGGGACTCCCCTGGGGTGCCTTTTTTACAATGCCTGCATTTCAGAAATTTGAGCCAAAGACCCCTGGGGGCGTCCTTTCATAATGCCTGAAAATGTAGGGTTATATTGTGTGCAGTTCCCCATGGGGCCTTTATTAATACCTGAATTCTGAGGGACTGGAAATTACACAGGGACTCTGTGGGGGCCTGCGCTCGCACCAGGAAGGGAGAAAAACTCTGTGGGGACGTTCTCTCTTCTCTTCTCTTCCTTTTCCTTCCATCCTCTCCTCTCTCCATTTTTTTTCTTTCCTGCTCCACGCAAGAGCGAAATAAAAGAATTTGCCAAAGGACACAAAAAAGGAGCGTGTGTGTGTTGGCGGCAGCGTACTTGTATTCAGCTTGCCTTCTCGGAGGGAAAAAATCAGCCGATTAAAAATGTAACTCTCTCTCTTTCTTTCTATCCCCCTCTCTCTCTCTCTCTCTCTCTCTCTCGGCTGCTGTGTCGAGCAGGCGGGCGGAAGAGGGGAGAGTAAATATTTGGTCTGTCTGCGTGTGCCCAGGAAGAAGCCAAAATCTGTTGGAATATCCACACACGTTTTTTTCCCGCTCGTGGAGAGAGAGAGAGAGTTAATATATCCTGCCACCAAATGCACTCATTTGTATTCATTGGCTATACGAATGGTGTGTACGGACAAATAAATGTACAGATAATCAAAGTACACAATTACAAATCTATTTCTTTTGGCTCATCCACACCAATACGCATAACTCACATCGTGCTTATTTGCACAAGCTCTGGCCACGCGTCCTCTTTGTTTTTAGGTTCAAATCATCTCTCTTTTTTTTCGGCTAACACTAATGCATAAATATGACTCATTCATACATTAAGATATGTGCGCGCGTCAAGAAGTGCACTAGTTTGAAAATGAATTTTCTGCAGATCGAATTGAACTTCTCGTTCCTGGATGTTGACTGCTAAACTTTGAGCCCTAAAATCAGTCGAGGCCATCTCCGCTCCCTTTGAACGATTCCAGGGGGCGTAGGTCCATTCCAAGATGGCCGCCCTTCGTTGGTCTTCCGCAGGTACCAAGTCTTTGTCAGAGGCTCTGTAGGCGGAGGAGGTCAGGTGTTCCGGTCTTCCTTCGATCGCTTTGCGTCTAAGTTAGGGTTTTGTCCAAGAATGTGACCTCCGGTTGGTGGGCGTGACCTCGGTGACCCCGGGCGTTGGAGAATAGAGCCATCACCAGGTTCTTTGCAGGGAGTCGCGGTAATGAGTAACAGCTTGTTCTTTCCGATTCAGTCTGATGTCACCCCCTCCTTCTCCTTCCGTCTCTCACCCTGTAGTGGATAACCCAAACTGCACTCTTTCTCCCCGTCTCCCTCTCTCCAGCTCTCCTGCAGTGTCCTTTCTCCCTTTCTCATTTTCTTTTCGCTCACTCCCCACCTCCTGTTGAGTTCGGCCCATTTGCCCCCAACTCCCTCGCTCTCTCAATCTCTGGCTTCTCCATTATGGTTTGTGGCTACTAGCTGTGCTCCTCCACTCCTCACTGGCTCCCTATAGCCAGCTTAGCGTGGGCCGAGTGTGGGCGTGGAGCGGGCCCCTGCAGGTCCGGCCCTCAAGATGTGCCGTTGCCGGTATTGTTACCATACAGTACCAAGATGCGGTCAGGTGGCGTCGTATGTCAACACACCCCGGAGCTGCAAACCTTGGGTACACGCACACACCTAAACCGACTTACTCTTTCACATTCTCACACTCAAGGGGCCCAAATTGCACACTCACATACATACACACACTTGGTGCAGCGGAGCCAAAGGGCAGTGTGCCAGGGGGAGAGCTGTTATAATAGTTTTAACCCTGCGCTCAGGTGTGGCTCGCCTTTGTCAAGTGAAATGTCAGGAAAAGCAGTGCCCCTGGGACGTGCGCACGGAGAGAAATGGGCAAGGCTGTCTGAATCCACACTCTTTTCAAAGAGCCCCAGCCTTTCCCCCTCTGCAGACAGAACAGAGTCCATTAACCGCGGCCGCCAGCGTACACGCTCACACACTGGCGCTTATTGATACACACTCACTGATTCAGCACATAGACATGTGCATGCTCGTAGAGATGGGCCATACACGCCCATAAGTGCTTTTCCATTTGTCATGTTTTGTTACTTTTAAGTTTATGTGCAATGGAAGGCTGTTCCTGGACCTAGTAAGTCTGCGTAGGCATTGGGGGAAAAAAGGACCCTCAAAAGTGACAGATTTGGAACGCTTGACTCACAAATAGAGCTTTTAAAGTGAAGCACAGTTGACGCTTACAGAATTTGATGCTAAGCTAATGACATCATGCTGATTGCCTTGACACAACACTCAAACAAGTATTGACCCTTAACTCATCTCCAAAACCCTTACCATAACCTTTATACAACGTTGATTGCTCATTCTAATTTCTGTTTGTTGCTGTTGAATACATCTGATTTTTCTGAACTCTAAACTATATCCATGAAGTCTGATCTTTTGGTTAGACGTTACTGAATATTTAAGTTATATAACAAAATCAGCTGTGTCTAGGGTTTATGCTTAAATGGTTTGGGGAATAAAATCATGAAAAATACTTGTATGCACACAGATTTTTGAAGGTTAAATTGTAATCATTTTATATAATCATTTTATAATATTTTTCTGTGTAGAGCTTTTTATTTCTATATATATATATATACATTTTTTGGGGGGTATATATTTAAAAAAAAAAATATTATGTTTTCTTTTGATTTGTTTCTCCTGGACTGTTTCTAGGAAATCATAATTATGACATCTATCCAGTGATTTTAATTGCAATCATTTGGAGTCTGTCTGTAATTTTAAGTGTTCTTGTTGTTTTCATTGTTGTAGTTCATAATTAGTACACGCTATTCATGCAAATTCAATTTGATAGTCACTGTTCACAACTTATCGATGAACGTTTGTTTCTCACCTGTAATAAGTTAAAAATAATAAGCACACTAGGTTTTGGACCAGAACTTGTATCTGTGTAAGTGTCAGATCTCTATGTCTCAAGACTAGCGGCCAATCACAGTGTGTTTTGACATGACATAAAATGCAGCCCTACTTTGATGTCAATGTTATGTCTCCTAAGACCCTCAGAAGCTTCAAATGCTCTTAAAAGAATCTTATATCTCACATTCTCATTTCCGTAGTTACAAGAATTCACAGCTAATATTTTGCACACGGCCCTCACTCTGTGAAAGTGTCCGCAAAATGATAGAGAACCTCTTTTCCAATCTCCCCATGAGGACAGCCCCCCTCGGGGACCTCTGCCAGCCTCAGGCAGGCTCTCAAACACCCATTACGCCCTCCCTCTATCTCTCTCGCACATACACGCACTCATACACGGTGACGTCAGTGGCTGGTTGCTCCCCTGGGTGCCGAGAGCAGTCTTTGTTCCCCCTCGTTTTCCCCCTCCCCTCCAGTCCTGCTCCTCTCCATGTCCTTTGTCCCTGGAAATAGCCATCCAGCTAAGTGCCTGATTGGAATCCTTCGCATCTTGGCAGGGTCGCAAAGGGGGGGCCTCCGAAACCGCAAGGGAGTGAGAGATGGATGGATAGCAGGAGAAAGAACAGGACATGTCTAGATTTAGAGCGTAATATCGGACGAGGGAGGGCATATACGTTGTTTTTTTTAGTCCCTTTTTCAGCAGAATTAGTGCGGTAGGTTCGTATTGTTTTGTTGAGGCTAGTGACAGGGGAGCATCCCAGGAGAAACAGAGGAAGGGAAATGCTGGATGGGGGTTGAGTGTTCAAAGGAGACGGTCCTCTTTTGGGGTTAAAGATGTGGAGAATCCTTCTGCTGTTCCTCCGAGCTCAGATCCTATGCAATCCACCCTGCCTTTGTAAAATATTTAAACCTGTTTCTCATTTCTGGGGAGGATAGCAAACTCACTGCTGAATAAGTAACCAGACTTGGGGGTGGGTGGCATCACCGACACAAACTCCACCTCGGAAAAGACGATAAATCCAACACGCACCACCATATGAGAAAAAACAAAACTTGTCACATTATTAGCCTTGGTGTCTCGCCATCGCCGCCTTTCCCTTCTTTCTTTCTTCCATTTTCTTTTATTCTTTCTTTTTTTTCCCCCTCCGTTTAATGAGAGCAGCTCCAGTGGAGCGCAGTAGGGCCGTGGCGGACCTGCTCTCTGGCTGGCTGGTGGGAGCGCCCTGCTCAAGTAATGAACTCCCCCAGGACACAGCACAGCAATGCAGGCCTGTTTCCACGCTCTGTTCCCAGGGCAGGCCGGGACTGCTGTTGCCGCCGCGCCGCCACTGCTGGGTGGGGAGACGGAGAGAAAGAGAGGGAAACGGAGAGATGGGTTACCCCCCGGTCTGCTGCCAAAGCGTGCGGCCTGCGAACGGCTAGATAAAATGAAGTAGGGGTTTGGAGGAGAGGGAGCGAGAGAGGGAGTGCTGGGAGGCTCCGACAGCTGTGGGGGGCTTTGGGTTGACTGGTGAGGGGCTGATAACGGGTCGTTATGGATCGGAGACGAGTAATAATCCACAAGCATTCCGGAAAAGTTGAGGAGAAATGAAATGAGTTGTGTGTGTTGGTTTGGGATTGTGACAAACACAGTGTAGTGGCATCATGTGTCCAGCTGGTAAACACTGCATCCTGGCGTGGTAGAAAATGATGGGATTTGATATTTATTACTTTATTTTTATGTTCTTTTTTTCATCAAGTCATTTGCAGAATATAAGCAGACCTAGACTCTTTATTTCACATTTCCTATGACATAGGTATAACAGTATGAAGGTGATTTTTGAGGACATTTTCAGTGTCCCCGTAATTCAAAAGGTTTATAAAGCATACTAAATGGTCCTTTTTTTGAAAATCTGAAAATGCCTGTAGTTTCCTGTAAGGGGTAGGTTTAGGTGTAGGGTCAGTGTAGGGCAATACCACTTACAGTCTTTACAGTATAAAAACCATTACGCCTATGGAAAGTCCCTATAAATCACAAAATCCGACGTGTGTGTGTGTGTATGCATAGTTTTTTAAAAATCTAATATTTAAATATGGTTAAATATGCTTATTATATTGGTCAAAATATGTAATATATATACACTCCAGGTGCAGTATATATATATTTTAACATTGTGAAAGACTCAGACTTTTAGTTTTGTAACCTCAGGTTGCTTGGATAGGGTTTTTACATCATAAAGTTTTTTCATAAATGTATTGAAAAACTTTTTTTTAAGTACGTTCTCCTGTGTTTGGCAGTTCAAAAACAACATAAAAGACCAAAACAAAAAAAATTATTTAGTTTTGTCACACAAACCATCCCTTGTTTTCCCCACTATTATTTTGTTTGTGAGACTTTTTGGGTTTAGTTTAATGTGGCTTTTGGTTTTGTGACTATCCCTTTAAGAGCCCAATTGAGTTAAAAGACAAAACAAGTCTGCTGTCCAAATCATGGACCATCAGTAACCGAAACCCTCAGAGCAGAAAGCAAGCTTAGTTTTTTGTGGAATAGCAGAGGAATCAGTGGTGATTTTGTTGTGATTAGGTTGCGATGGAGAGTTTCCACCACCGGTTAAGGTCAGAACGGATAAACTTCTTGATGTAGACAAGGCAGCATCATTACCCCTGAGCCTCAAAAATGCGATATGTGAATGTCAGAGAAGCTTGGCAGGACACTACAGAGATCCAATCGCGCATAGACAAGAAGTTTTTCCACTATTTGCACCGCAAGCCAGAGCCAAGTCTTAAATCTAATTTTGGCCACAATCCGCAATCAATGAAAAATCCTCAATGTGATATTTCAGAACTTTGGAGAGTTGGAAAATGTACTCTGCAGCGGCAGTCATGAAGTGAAGAGACAGTTTAGCGAGGACGGCGTGACTTGTTGCCTGATATAGACCGAACTCTTGTATTTCTATCTCAACGAGAGTCATTTCACAGCTCAGATACAGTACATCAGAGGCCCTTGTCAGACACTTTCCAGAGATAACAACATTTCCTCCAAATGAAATAAGGTATGAGCGATTGTTTTTTTTTCCGTTCCAACGTAATAATACCCATATGTCCTTAATTATTCATATTTTAGTAATGCAGTCTCTTAATGGCTGGAAACACAAGTAAGTAATAAAACACTTGGGGGTTTGATTTAATTTAAAAAAAATTTTTTTTCATATTAATTTAATTTTGGGGCATGTGTGCAAGCTTGTGCAGCAGGAAACGCACCCCTTTCCATATTGGCTTTGCGCTTTTGCTTATGTGTGGTGAAGAGAAAGCATAAAAGAGAGGTAAGAAACAGGTTGCGTAGATAGGTAAGTCCTTATGCAGACATACAGGCCTATTTGTCTTTTCCTTTCCACAATTTTCCTTCTATTCCTATGTATAGCAACACCTCTGGCGTCATTTGCACATCTTCTAAGTGTTTAAGAACAGGTACAAGTCTAGTTTGTACTTCCAGAGCACCTCACATATACCATCCTAGCATCTCGGCAGAGACTTTTTCCTCATCACATTTGCATTAAACATGTATGAACGTAGTTGTTAGTGATTTTAATGATTAAACCCACACTTCTACAGTGGTTGAGTTTGATAGCATCCCATTGATGAAGGCAACACCGACGCTGAAGTTCTTCCACAGGATAGAGTAGGAAGAAGGAGGGAGGGCGTACATGAAAGCCGGATCATTGTTGAAGCCATTTGAATGTTTTTGTTCTCCCGCGTTATTAAAAAGTGGTGGTGGGGCCGCATTTGATGTCAGGATTGGGCTGCACTTTTACTGTTAGTCCCTCTGCAATCCTTTTTTCTGCCGTGGAGTCCAAGCAGCTAGTGGTCGCCATTGATGTACTGCACCCGTCCCGCTGCGCTCTACCACACTGTGTGCCTCATTGTGTGTGTATGTGCATAAGAGGACTTTTGTATTCATATATGAGCAGGCATTTGTATTCATGCATGTATGTGCATTTCATGCATTTTACATATGGGTGAATGTCTATACGCATTGCCTGTTTGAGTGCAAGTCTGTCTGGAGGTCAGCTTGCTTCTCCTTCCCAGAGAGTAGCCCCTGGGGCGATGCTAGAAGTTCCCAACAAAAAGTTTTGATTTTTTTTTATTTTTTCAACTGGTCCAGTCAGAGTGGACAGCCATCCCTCCCGTGGGCTAGCGGGGGGGCTCCCCGCATGGGCCGGGGCCTTGCAGGGACGGAGGGGGAGGGCCAGAACGGGAACTGGCAGCGTTTGTGCGTCCTGGTAGGGGTTAGAGTGTGTGTGTGAAGGACTAGCGCAAAGGCAACCCCAGGAGCCAATGGATTGGAGAAGTTTTCACATTGCCTCCATCCTCTCTTTCCCTCTCCCCACGCTTTAGCGGATGTAGGCCGTAATTACTGGACCCCCTGGCTTCCCTTTCTCCCGACCGCAGCCTTTGATCTGTTTCATGTCGGGCAGATTTTTTTTCCCACTCGCTGTACCTTTGTCTCGTCCTCCCTTTCTTTTCTCTGCCGCTCCTTTTCCCCCGGCTGAGCCCCCTTTGATGGAGACAGTTTGCGCTCTTTAATACACAAAGAGAATTTTCTCTCTCCCCACCCTCCATTTTGTTTTAAAGTTGGGTCCTTTTTGTTGACAACCACATTGAACTTGACATGGATTCTTCTGTTTGCTAATTTTTTGGTGTTTTGTCCGTCCTCGTGACCTTGATTAAAGGCATGGCGCTCATTTTTTGCCCCCTCTGTCACTGTGTTAAAAGTGAAATAAACTCACAAAGCTAATGGCTGGCCACTCTTTGGGTCGTCCTGGCATCCTTTTTTTGCGTTTGAACAGTGGAGAAACAAGATACAGGCGACGTGTGTTCTGGTTTAATGCGCGTTCTTAACGTTGTGTGTGTAGGAGAGTCTCAGGGAGTGCATAGGTTTAACAAAAATAATAATCCACTGATGAAAACAGTCCAAAGTGAATAAGCGGTCCTCACCTGTTGGCGGTCGTGCATTGTCCGTTGTTTAGCGCGCTTCCCGCCGGGCGTTGATCCATAGCCTCCCGCGTGCATGGAAGTGGGAGCTGTGTTTGTTTGTAAAGTAATGGCATTGTTAGCATAATGCTGGGTTGATTTGCTGTTTGGTATGGCTATTCTTTTGGGCTAATTGCCACGCCACATAGCGCTCCGGCAACGTTAAAGGCCCGGTGTGAGATTTTATGAACGCTCAAATCTGATAGGCGCTATCAGAGCTGGTGTGGGTATGGTCCAGCGGTCAGCTTTTGTTAACAGATCCCAGACAGGCGGTCCGTTGTGACTTTGCTGTTCGCTTGTTAAAAGATTGTGTGTGAGTGTGTGATTATTCAGATTTTCTGTTCTTCTTGCCTTTTGATTGATGTTTCTCTCATTTCATGCTGTCTGTCTGTATGAAGCTTAATTGTAGCGGTTAAAGGACTAGTTCAGCAAAAAATTACAGTTCTGTCATTATTTATCTAGACTGGTGGTATGACTTTCTTCTGTGAAATGCAAAAGGAGATACTGCTAGTTAGGATATCCAAGCCATACCACAAATTAGGAATGCGAGATGTCCAAAAATGACCAAATACCATAAAAGCAGTTACTAAGACTCAAGTCATAGTATTATAGTGAAGTGAAGCTGTATTATAGCTTTTGTGTGTTGAATAGATTATTCTGTTCTTAAAAAGTAATTATTCATTAAAAAATTCTATGTTTTATAAGATTTTTATTGAATAATGAATATACAATTTTTTACAAGTTTCTACTTTAGTAATATTCTTAATAGTATTTAGTATTATGTATACCTATCGAAGAAAAAATCTGTTCCTCACGCCAAGCTTTAGGAGGCACACCAGGTTTAAGAAAAGTGCAAAATGCCACTGGTCTCATAACATTACTTAACACCAGCTTTTAATACGCAGCTGTATGAATGTTACTTGAGACCTAAGGTTTTCTATGATGACTTCAATACATATAATGACTTCAAATAATGACTTGGTCTGGCTGATTTGCTTTTTTTTTTTATTCTTTGGAGCCATCATTAATCGTACAATAAAAAGCCATTTAAATATCAATCTCTATTTTTGTTCCTTGGAAGAAATTCATAGGGGTTTGGGGCTGACACAAGGGCGAGTAATCGAGGACAGAATTTTCTTTTTGGGTGAACTGTCTCTTTAAGGACAGCTGTTTGAGTTTCTATGTGTTGTAAGTGATTGTGTGCGTGTGAGAATGGAGAGAGACCGTCAGAAACAGTGCGTGCTGCAGTAATGACAGTGGTGAGGTGCAGCTGTTTGTGTTTGTATGTGTCGTATCGGAGTGTGTGAGAGGTTGAGCAGCAGACAGGCAGTGAGAGGCCGTGTGTTGCTGCTGTAATGACAGTGCTGAGGTGCAGCTCTCTCTGCGTCCTTGAACCCCGGCTGGGTGCTCTGGTGTCACCCTGGGGAGTGCACCGTTTAATACCACAGTAATTATCCTGTCCTTATTCACCACATTGCCGTCCAGGTGTCTCCTTCACCCTGCCTCACAGCGTGTGTGTATCTGTGCGCATGAACGTGTGTGTTTTAGTGTGTTTTTTATAGAGCCGCTGCCCTGTATTTTTATGCCTCTTAATATTCATGACACCTTTTCATTAACTCATGTGGGTATGTGTGTGTGTCTGTCGGGTTTTTTCGTGTTGAGGTTATATGCACGGTTCTGCGTGTTCTAGTTCCTGTTTACTCAACTGTTTGTGCATTAATGTCAAAGCATGTGTTTGCGTGTGTAGTTCTTGTGTGTAGGCGTACATGCATGTGTGTATGTGATGTCTTTCTCTCTAGATCTCCAGCTTACCGTCTGTCTGCTCTCCCAGTCTGTGTGACTAATGGCAGGTCCAGGTGTTCCTCTCAGTTCTGGAGGTCCCTTGAGGTGCCGATGGCTCCCTCTGTGGCAGCATGGGCAGGAGGTACCCGCCTCTCTCTGCCTGTGTGGAGGGTCCCAAGGGCCCAGGAGCCTCATGAGGGACCCAGCCTTAACCCCCCCCCCCTCCACTCTCAGCTCCTCTTATAGCTGAGTTATTGAAGTGCAATATTATGCATTAGCTCATGTTGTGTCAGCCTGCTGTCTGAATAGAGTGTAATGAAATAAAGTTCAAAAACGGCCAAGAAAACACGCCTTTCTATTCTATTGTCTTTTTGTGCTCCATTTAAAAACAAACAGCGCTGCTCGTTTACTTGGGTTCTGGATTCAGTTCTTTTAATCAATCATTCATAAAATCAGTTTGAATCAGTCAGATGAATCCTTCACTGAAAGAACTCGCTGCACTCCTGCTCGAAAGTTTGGGATTGGCAAGATTTTTACATGTTTGCGAAATAAGTCTTTTATGCTCACAAAGCTCTGTGTTTGAGTAAAAACAATTTAACAGTTCAAAAGAACAGCATTTATTTGAAACAGAATTTTTTTCGGACTATGTAAAACCCCTTACTATCACTTTTGATTAATTAAATTCATCCTCGCTATAAATCTATTAATTTCTTTCTTTCAAAAACAAACAAAAAAATACTGCTCCTAAACTTGTTCATTTCAGAACGTGTATAGATACTGATATATTAAAAATAATAAAGTGTGAGTGTCTGTGTTTTTTCAGGTTAAAGGCAGCAGTCTATTATAAAAAAAAAAGAAAAGCACATGCAGGTACATTCAGCATAACTCTATAAAGCTAACTCACTAGCAGTACCTGCTCTCCCCTTACCTTACTGTAGGGGGCGATGCACTTGCCAGTGTTTCCCAACCCTGGTCCTGGATTAGCTCCAGCACTGCACATTTTGCCTCTTCCTAATCAAATGTACCTGAATCATCTCATCTTTGCAGACTGCTCAACGCGTGTCATATGCACTATAGTTCAATACAGTTGGTTCATAGGGCGACAGATTGTAATCTAGTCTGCGTTTCTGTTCCTCTTTTATCTTTTTCAATTTATTCAACTGTTGCTCTTTTGGTTTAGGAATAACAATTTTAAAAAGCATTGGATTGTCTGATTTAGCCTCAGCTCTTTAGTGCCCTACGCTGCTCCAGTGGTCATCTCCTGCACTGCGGGTTTGTGCAGGTGTAAGTGGATTACTGTAGCGTCAACTTGTCAGCTGGGAGCACTTCTTTGAGGGCTTGAGGTGGATTAAACACTCATCAGAAATAAGGTGCTTAGCCCATTATGCCCCAGAGACAGTTATATGCTAAGCTAAGTGCGATGGCTATTACTATCACGGCCATTTTTAAACTGAATTTGGGCAGTGTGATAACAGCTAATTGTTCAATCATTTTTAACATAAGTAAAGCTAAGTTTCGTGATGTGGATGGCGGGGTGTGCTCATATTGTAGTTAGCATGAAGCGTTCTCCATTAGCCTCCTCCTGTAGCTCAGGAGCCTGCGGGCACATCGACTATTTTTAACAATGAGGTTTGGCTGATTGAGTTCAGGGAAAAGCGGGGTGGTCAGAGACAGACACTGTAGACTGCAGAACCTCTGCATATACTGCACACTGTCAGTGACAGGACCTGCCAGATTTTTTGGGGGGGCCGGGCTTTGACTTCCTTTCAGATAGAGAAATTGTTACCATTTTAAGTTCAAACATGTTCACTTGACCATACTTTTAAAGGTAGTTTTTGGGGCACATAGTATTTGGTAAATTCAGAAGACATTCACCTCCATAGATTTTTAGGGAAAGTAGGCTTTGAATTCCATTGTTTTTTTTTTTTGTTTTTTTTTTTTTTTTTTTAAACATGCATTTTAAAAAAATTTAAAACTTTTTTTCCATTATAAAAATATAATTTGATATACATATAATATATATTAGTGCTGTCAAACGCATTCAAAATATATATATTTTTCCATTATATATGTACTATATTATATTGTATATTTATTATCTATATAAATACAAAAAACATACACATACAGTATGTTTAAAAAAATGTTTAATTATATTTTCACATTTTTTATTTTTATTTTATTAGAAATAAATATATTTACCGTATAAACCACATATT
>JAUCMU010000036.1:20939156-20962897 GCA_032275025.1 Enteromius treurensis
TATTAATTAATCGTTTGGCAGCACTAATACTGTATATATTTATTCATATGTAATATGTAGTATATATATGTGTGTGTGTGTGTGTGTGTATGTATATAAATTTATAGATTTTTTTTTTGTTTGTTTCTGTTTATTTATTTTCCTCCATGACCCCTGTAGTGTAATATATATATTTTTTATTGTTTATATGTAATTTTTATTGTCACAAAGTGGACTAGGAGTTCCATTAGTGCCCCTGCTTCTAGTCTGTATGTTTTCATGAAACAGCAAGGGTCATTTTATGTTAACAGAGGGAGCAGGTGAGCTTTAACCTAAAGCTTTTTTTCAGAATCGGTTTGATCAAATAGAGCCAAGAGGCAGAATACAGTGTGTGATCTGCTTAGAGGCCTGTCTGCCTCCGAGCACAGATCATAGAGAAAAAGACATAGACAGACGGGTACAGTAAGCGATGGGAGAAACGAACAGGGACACATTTAAACACATTCACCTTCTCTCTCCCATCTGTTATGCATATGCTCTCTCGCTCTCACTCACAAAAGACATACAAACACACGCAAATGCACATCTCATGTTCCAGGTTATTTGAGGTAGATGTTTGTGTGTGTGTGTGGGACTCTAGAAGGGAACAAAGTGCTTGTTTAGCACCGCTTTCCTGCATGGCTAGGCAGGCAGCTGCTTCCCATCGACTCTGTACACAGTGGGAACCTGACTGCACTTACTGTACACTCCCAACCAGTAAAACCTGTGACACATACCACTACCAGACAGAAGACAAAAGAGCGATCAAGAGAGACATCAAATGAGTGCTGTCCCCAGAAAGTTTTTTTTTCTGTGTTTTACTCTAATCTCTCTTGTTTTTTGTAGTCTAAACAGTAACATAAATAATCAAACCATATCCATATGTGATTTAAAACAAGATTAAACATTTTTCTTCTAATCATTTGTATTTATCTGACCCTGCATCTTAGTATGTGCCCCCTCTTTGTTCCCCTTTTCATCATACATTGTACTACACTACCATTGAGATTTATAATTACTGTAATGAAATTAAGACTTCTAAGAGACTTCTTTTAACTTTTTAACTGGTGTATGTGGTATTTATGATCTAATGAATGAGTGGGCGAGTCAGCTGCTTGTGGATGAATGTGTAATATGAGTTCATAACTCAAAATTTCCTATTTTTTATCGTCTTTCCACACTTTCCACAGCTACTCTTGTTGTTGTATGAGAGTCAGGCAATGTTCATCATTTCTAAAACGACAAGCCAGAACCAAACTTTCTTTCTCGCACACTTAGTGACATCATCACTCTATGCTCAACCGAACGTGGCAAGTATAGCAAAGGAAGCCAAACTTTGAAGGAAAACAGCAAAAGAGGAAAAAAAAAAAGAGAGCGGCAGAAGCCAAACGTCTCATCTCTGATGCTGGAGTTGTGAAGAGGCTTGTTTTGGTACACTTCACATGTAATTAATCTGCAGCTGTTTAACAGTGCGGGCCCCCGCCGCTCGCGCAGACTGAGCAACACAAGAGTCAAACGGAGCTTAACCACTGCCAGTGCCCCTGTCGTCACGCAACCTCTCCCTCAGTCTTTATCTCTCCTTCATCTCACCTTCCCTCTCTCTGTCAGACACACACAGAGTACTTACGTTTCACCTTTGCGCCCCTAAAAATGCTTAGCGTGTAAATCATCCTCGCTAAAACGCCATTGGCGTTTCTGCATCTAAACATTATTAATGGCTGAAGGCTTTTAATTGGGTTTACAGCAACTTTATCTTCTGTAGAAAGGCTTTAGAAGTGATTTCATCTGCGTCTGGTTAGTGTTTAAAGGAGCGTTCCGGGTTAAATACAAGGTAAGCTTTATCGGCAACATCTGTGGCATGATCTCAATTACCATCGGAAAATAGTCTTGCACCTCTAATTTATAAAGACAAAAGAGCGCTAACTGATTTTTACTTATGGGGGAGTATTCTGCGGCATGAATTTCCACCGTAGATGTGAAACGGTCAGTGTGCTGTTTTGCACCTGTTAACAAATATAGAATTGGAATTGTTTTCTGTAGTTATTCACAACATCTGTTGCAGAAGTTATACAATGTCGCAAAACCCCAAAAAATAAATTATATTTTTCATTCATTAGCAAAAGCTGATCAGCATAGTTCTTGATTAGGTTCATGTTCAATTTTGATTCAGTAATAGACATGAGCTATTCAGTAATAGCTCAATCACTTTGATCACTGATTTATTTTGGTATAATTTCTGTTATGTCTGTGTGTGTTTATTTTTTTTTAATAAACCCATGAATTAAATGATCTTTCTGCATAAAGCAGAGTGCATAGAGCAGAAATGTCCAAACTTTTTGGTACACAAACTTGAAGGCAGTGGGTCAAAAGCATTACTGTAAATCCAATGATATTATATATAAATTATGATACGGAGTGACAGGCCAAATCCGAGGTCACAGAGCTGCACAGACCCTAGTTTGGGCATCTCAGTCAAAAAATGAGAGATTTTAAGAAATTATACCATGTGGTATGAGCGATCTGCTTATTCTTCTACCCATCATTTCCTGTCCTCTCTCCAGCCTCTCTTGTCGTCATGTTAGCACTGCACCCATCTGTACACCACTCTGTGGTCTCTAGAGGTGAGTGAGTGGTCAGGCTCCAGAACGTGTTCCATTTCTCTTCCTCACCTGGGGGTCGCCAGAGGGGAGATGGGGAGCAGGCTGTCAGCTGTCCTTGCCTTCCCAACCCCCTGCCCCTCACCTTCTGCCCTGGGAATGAGTCCGGCTGCTCGGACGCTTATGGGCGCCAACTACTCCATATGGGCCGTGGGCAGCAAGAGTGTGTGTCCTCCAGGATTCCGGCCCCTGACAGACAGTCCGTCCTGTGACATCACTGTAGTACGCATATGTGTGTGTGTATGTGCGCTAGGGTACATATGAGTGTAAATACATGGGTCTCCTCCAGGATTATGATTCCTGACAGACTGGCTACACAATGACATCACCTTGGCATGTGTTTGCGTGTTTGTGTCCTTTAGGAAAAGACCCCTAACAGACTGTGTCCCTGGAGCCCCCTGTAGGGTACAGAGAGCAATGCCAGGGGTCCTGCGAGGACAGACTGGAGAGTGTCAGCTTGATGGAGCAGAGACCGTTAGGGACAGCAAACATGAGTTTGTGTGTATGTGCGTGTTTGTGTGTCCACTAGGACCAGGCCCCTGACAGACTGTCTCCCTTGAGCAGCGGTGGGGTACGGCAGAGGCAGAGAGTGTGTCAGCATAGAAACCCAAAGGAACACGGCAAAACAGTCGGGGGGAGAAATACAGGAGTCTGTTTGCTTGTGTGTATTTCAGTTGCGGTAAACAGGTGTTTGGTCTCAGAGACTCTGTTCCCAGAGGACTGCTGGCCATGTGGTCAGTTCCTGCGTGCCCCCCCCCCCCTCACTTTTCGTTCTCTCTTCCACTCTTTCTCAACCTCTTAGCAACATAGCTTTGTCCTCTGTTGCGTTTGGTTATGACTGTCCTGTTGCCTAGGGGAGAAAGGAAGGAAGGAAGATAGGGAAGAGGGAGGTCTCCGCGAGAAGCCCAGAAAAAGAATTAAGATGAATTGCCAGTAAAAACTCCTATAGGCCTATACTCTGGAAGTTGTTTTCCCCTGGCTCTTGCTTCAGGCCTGTCTGGCCGGCGTGCTGGGTTGCCCAGTGGGAACCCAGGGTGGAAGTTGTTTTTCTGCCCCCTACAGTGTGTCTCTCCTGCCCCGGGCTGTGGGCAGAGGGCCAGGGGGAAGGGGCTGTGAGCTGGGCAGGGGGGCTGATGGGAAAGATGGAGGCTTTGGGCAGGGGGCCAGGCTTATAGGTGGCGGGGGTAGAGGAGGGGTGAGAGGTCAGGGATGTGGAATGTGACTAGGTGAAGTGATAAGACTCGGGTCTAGTTAGACCAGGACTCTACCAAATCGCTATTACCTTTGTTGTTATTTTGCAACATGTTAGAAAGGTTATATTTATGAGTTGAGTGCACATGAACACCACTTAGAGGTCACCAGCAGGAAATTTGTTGCTTTTATTTATAGTTTTGACTTTGAGCTCTGGAGCATTTCAATTAAACATTTAAGTTGAATTAGTTTAATTCCAAAAAAAGTACATTTTGAGTAACTTTTGTCCTTACTTGTAAAATACGTAAATATTCTTCTTTTTCATTTTTTTTTTTAAAACACAAAAAAATGTCACAAATAATGCATTTACATTATTATATGTTGATGTAAATAGTATTGTTTAAGTTCGCTTATTTGCAGCATTAGGGTTCTGACATGAATAAAAATCCTGATGCGATTCTTAGATATAATGTCCATTCAATAGGAATGAGGTCATTTTAGTGTTTCATCAGCTGAACAATTAGCGCTATAAAACAACCTTGTAAAGGCTCTACGTCTAGCCTCAGTTTTGTGTATTTTAATGTGGCATTTACCCTTTTTAATGTGCATTACTGTTACAATATAGCATAAAATTATTAAGCTTCTCCAGCAATAATACACAACATTTAGATGATGAAAAAAACTTTTCTGGTTTTCCACGACTGCACTTTCTGGGTACTTCTGAAGCAAAATAAAAGCATTTTAGGACAAAGCGTGATGTGAGTAGTGGCATCTAACCTAGATGGATGATGAGATTAATCAGGCCAAAACCAGAATGTTTGCCTTCGTTGGTCATGTTTGAATAGAATATGTTGGAATGAATGTGATACTGGTTTAGTGTTGGTATGGTTGTTGTCAAAGTGGGCATATTTAACCTCGTCTCCCATGTAGCATAAATTTCAGTGTGTTAATCATTGTGGAACGGCTGTATTGTTTTTGGATAGTGTGTTGTTCCAGAAGGGGAACAGCAGTGCTGTATGTCATAAGTGTGAGTCTGCTGTATATGCCTCCAAGCGCTAATGAACACACTAGCCTGTTTTGGCTCTGACGTTTGGCTCGTGTCAGTAGGGGCATTCACAAAATCCACAGCTCTGGTGTTGGGAGAGATGGAGGGGTTCTCTTTTTTTCCCCCTTCTCTATCTGGCTCCCACCCCCCCTTCCTCTATCTGTCCTTGTGTCTGATAAAGACGAGAGAGGACAGACATCTGACCGAGCACGTCTTCATTACCGTCTTCCACCACGCTTCCGGCCCCGCATGCCAGCGCTTTGGCTAGCCCATTAACTGGCCCAATGTGGTTCAGCCCAGCCCAGTCCGGTGGAGGCATGGGGGTCTGTGCAGGGTGGGGGGGGTCTGCTCTTGAATCTCCTAGAATTATCCACAGATTAGGTGCTGGGGTGGCTGCCGCCATCACCATGTGTTTCTGTTATCACGGTCCCAATTACCAAGCCCTGTTCGAAGCGGGGTGGCAGGCCCATCCCTGGACATCAGAATGTGTTCTTCTGCCAGTCCTGTCTTCCCATTCTTCCCTCCCTCACTACACCCTTCCATCCTGTGCTCCACCCCTCCACATGGGACAGGCTGGCAAGGAGAAGGCCAGCGCCAGGGGCAACCACCAGAGCAGCCTGTTAATTCGGTAATGAGTCACAACATGAAAGAAAGTTTGAGGATGGAATGTGGAACAAGTGAGAAACAAACTGTCAGAGACAGAAATTTTAAAAGAAAGGGAAGGTCGGTCAAGCCTGTAAATGTGTGAAGAACAGGAGCGTGGAAGGAGCCCTATGTTTTCGCGCTCATTCCAGTCGCCAGTTCTTTTCTCTCTCTCTCTCTCTCTCTCTCTCTCTCCCCCCCCTCACTTTTTTCTTTCTGTTTCTTTTCTAATTTAACTTTTCATTGAAATTTCTTACCCTGTTTAGTGCTCTTGCCAAGTCCCCCGGCGGACAGATGACAAAAGCCCCCTAAAAGCCATGTGATCTTCCATTTTCCGACAGCCACACTTCTGAGGATTAAAGCTATTTAATGACTATAATCTCCCTCTTTCTCAAAAGTGATTTCTCACATTCTGTCGCAGTCAGAGGGATTGCATTAGCATTAATAGATTTATAATTCGCCAGAATGACCACATGTGCCAGGAGGTTTTTTTTTCTTTTGGGCTCCATTCTTTTCCTCTACTCTGCCTCTTTTTTTCCCCTCCTTTTTTTTTGGCTCTGAACTCAAGCAAGTGTTTCTTTGTATCTCTTGCACTGTGGTACATGTCTGTGTCTCAGCAGGATAGCCTACCTGTCAGTCGGCACCCCCACCGTCACCACCATACCCGCCCCCTCTCACCTCCACATAGGCTGGATCAGAGAATGGCCTGTCAGGGGCCACGGTCTCATTGTGCAGCCAAAGAATTCACCACGGTTAAGTCCCTTATGGGCTTTTCATCTGGGCTCTTTCATAGGGCCACTGCAACACTTTCTCTCCCGTGTTGCAAGGGTTTTAGGTTGTGTTGGGATGGCTCTTATCCTGACACGGACACAAAAGCATGAGAACAGAACAGGGGGAGAGCACTGTACTTGAAGGAGGGAGGGGAAAGTAGCAGAGGAGGTGGGCAGGGATGTCTTACCCTAAATGTAATCTGAGAAAGTGAGTGAGACTGAAACAGAAAATGAAAGGGTTACAGAAAAGGGTATACACATGGACACAAACATGAGTACTTTCTTTTTTTTTTATTAGACATTGTTTATACTCTTGCCTATATTCTCTGTTTTTTCTTTTAGTTGATCTATTAATTACATTTATAGTTTTGTTATGTATTAAAATGGAACAAGCCAAAATGCTTACAGTGGAATAAAAAAAAAAAAAAAATAGATTTTTTAAAAATCACTTTCTTCTTGTATTCTGTTAATAGTCCCATCATAAAGATTGAGATGCAAAAACCATAATTTATTAAATGTTAAATATGAATTACTTTAACCTGGAAAAGGGTCCCTTTTGATTGAATGACCCCTTTAAGTATTTTCCTCATGCCACTTCCTTCTCTTGTTTTACTCCTTTACCGATATCTCTATTTTTAACTTTTTCTTTACTCCAGCTCTGAATTCATTTCTCGCTTAAAGCTAAATTCATAATTCATGGTTTTACAAATTTCTACCCACAAACCCCCGTGGAGATTTATTTGTTCTGCGCAGCACCTACATTTTAAAGTGGATCGATTCATCACTTGAATTTATTTTCTACAAATTCTGCTGTGCTCACCTTTGTGTAATGGGAGAGTAGTGGGCGGAAGTGAAATCCTACAACTGCCATATGGAGTTGAAGTTATTAGTTTATACAATACACGCTGAGGTGATGCACTTTCTTTGTTCTTTTTTTTCCTTTTCCCATTGCGTTGGGTCGTAGATTGTGACTCTGTTCCAGTGGGTTTTTCATTTCTAATTAGAAAACTGAGCATAGGAGGCCATTGTTACATTTGGTTTGTGAGTGCAGATGGAGCTTTTAGGGGATGTGAAGCGTTATCCTTTGTAAACATATATTTTTTTGGGATCTGTTATACCAGAGGCTTTTTCAACGCATTAAGAGTGAACATACAACTTAGAGAAAATAAAGCAAACAAACAGTGCACTGATAGAAAATTCTGTGTTTGTCTGAGCCGCAGTGGGACATTGTGCTCGCAGCATCCCTGCTCAATAAGTCATGAGCTCTCTCCCTTGCTTTCCTTCGGAGTCTGCTAGTTGAGATGCTAAATAGATGACGTGTGGACTGTGTCAGGCCCCATCAGATTGCACAAAGCAGGACAGAATTAAGAGCAAGCCGCTTTGTATATCTTTGTATAATGTATGCCTGCATTAATCTAGACTGGCCGTGTGTTTGCACAAACAGCGAAAAAAACATAAATAATCCAGGGCTATGATTTTGTATGCGTTGTCCAGTAAGAGGGCCTTCCTTTCTGAATGTGGTGTAATCACTTTTGAGAAGCTTTTCAATCTGCTGGCCGTAATGAAAATATGATAAAGCAGTTCCAAATCTGGGGGATATGGGCATGAGCTTGTTTGCTGAGGGAGGATAAGAGGATAAAAAATACATCTTTGTCCTTATTTCTTTACTCCTTTGGGGTCTGCTGTCTTTAGTTCTTTGCTTCTATTTTGATATTTTCTCTGCCTCTTTAACATTTTAATTCTGTCTGTGTTTTGCATTGCAGATGGTGATGATGACCCGGGGCTCTCCTGGGTGGCGTCCTCTCCCTCTAGCAAAGACGTGGCATCGCCGTCACAGATGCTAGGGGATGGCTGTTGCGATATGGGCATGGGCACAGGGGAGGAAGAAGGGGGCTCTGGCCTGCCCTATCCCTGCCAGTTCTGCGACAAGTCCTTCAGCCGCCTCAGCTACCTGAAGCGCCACGAGCAGATCCACAGTGACAAGCTGCCCTTCAAATGCACCTTCTGCAGTCGTTTGTTCAAACACAAGCGCAGCCGTGATCGCCACGTCAAGCTGCACACAGGTGACAAGAAGTACAGTTGCCAGGAGTGCGAGGCAGCATTTTCTCGCAGCGATCATCTCAAGATCCACCTCAAGACACACAGTTCCAGCAAACCATTCAAGTGCAGCATTTGTAAGCGTGGCTTCTCTTCCACCTCTTCACTCCAGAGCCACATGCAAGCTCATCGGAAGAACAAGGAACACCTGGCAAAGAAAGACCAGGGTAAGCGAGATGGATCCAGCAGTGATGTAGCTGACCAGGACCAAGATCTGTACATGTGCGATTACTGCGAGGAGACGTTCAGTCAGACAGATGAACTTGAGAAACACGTGCTGACGCAGCATCCCCAGCTCTCAGACCGTGCAGAGCTTCAATGCATCCACTGCCCTGAAATCTTCAGCGATGAAGGCACTCTACTCAACCATATTGACAGAACGCATGCCAACAAAAAACACAAGTGCCCCATGTGCGCTGAGCAGTTCCCATCTGTAGAGGAAGTCTATTGCCATCTTGACAGCCACCGGCAGCCAGACTCCAGCAACCACAGTGCCAGTCCTGATCCAGTCTTGGGAAGCGTGGCATCAATGAGCAGCGCTACCCCTGATTCCAGTGCCTCCCTGGAGAGAGGATCAACCCCAGACTCCACCCTTAAGCCTGGACAGAGCAGACGAAAACTTGCACCTTCTTCTGATCATGACGATGGAAGCTGGTCAGGTAAAGTGACTTACAGTTGTCCATATTGCTCCAAGAGAGATTTCAACAGCCTGGCTGTCCTGGAGATTCATCTGAAAACTATCCATGCAGACAAACCTCAGCAGAGCCACACTTGCCAGTTATGTCTGGAAACCCTGCCTACTCTCTATAACCTTAATGAGCATGTGCGTAAATCACATCGATCCAGTGGGAGCTCTGCGTCAAACTTTCCCCTTCTGCAGTTCAGTAACGTTTCAGCCTTTCATTGCAACTACTGTCCTGACATGTTTGCAGACATCAACAGCCTGCAAGAGCACATTCGTGTTTCTCACTGCTTATCTGGTAGTAGTGTTGTTGCTGGATCCACCACTTTGGAGGGCAACCATGCTTTTTTCTGCAACCAGTGCTCCATGGGTTTCCTTACAGAGTCTTCACTCACTGAGCACATCCAGCAGACCCATTGCAACAGTGGGGGAGGCGTGACCAAGATGGAGTCCCCAGTCTTGCAGTCCTCGCAGTCATTCATGGAAGTGTATTCTTGCCCTTACTGTACCAACTCTCCCATCTTCGGTTCCCTCCTCAAACTCACTAAACACATTAAAGAGAATCACAAGAACATCCCCCTCGCCAACAACAAGCGCAAAGTTAAAGTGGCAGACTTGAGCCCAGCCTCATCTGATGTGGAGATATCCTCACCCAAACGCCATAGGGTAACTGGTGAAAGCACTCCAGCAGTGGCTAATGGAGACTATCCCTGCAATCAGTGTGACCTTCGATTCACCAGCTTTGAGGGCTTTCAAGCCCATCTCAAATCCCACCTGGAACTGTTACTGAGGAGGCAGTCTTGCCCACAATGCAACAAAGAGGACTTTGATTCTCAGGAGGCACTGCTTCAGCACTTGACTATTCACTACACCACCACTTCCACCCAGTATGTCTGTGAGAGCTGTGACAAACAGTTCTCTTCTGTAGACGATCTACAAAAGCACTTGCTAGACATGCATACATTTGTGCTGTACCATTGCACACTGTGTCAGGAGGTCTTTGATTCAAAGGTGTCTATACAAGTCCACCTGGCCGTCAAGCACAGCAACGAGAAGAAAATGTATCGCTGTACGGCCTGTGCTTGGGACTTCCGCAAAGAAAGTGACCTGCAGTTACACGTGAAGCACAGTCATTTGGGTCACCCTACCAGTACTGGGACAAGCGGAAAAGCACGCAAATGCATATTCTGTGGGGAGACCTTTGGCACAGAAGTAGAGCTCCAGTGTCACATCACTACTCACAGTAAAAAGTATAATTGTCGGCTCTGTGGGAAGGCCTTCCACGCCATTGTCCTTTTGGAAAGACATCTCCGAGAGAAGCACTGCATTTTTGATGGAGGAAATGGCAATGGAAATGGAGGAAGCCAAAATGGAACACCCAATGGGGTGACTCAAAGCTCTAAGCGTTCCACAGCAGGATCGACTGCAGCTGCTGAGCAAGCAGATTTGCAGAACATGCTATTAAAAGGAGGAAATCAGGAAACGGCGAACAGCCACGAAGCTAGCGGTGGTGAAGAGGAGCTTGATGCCTCAGAGCCAATGTATGCCTGTGACATCTGTGGTGCAGCCTACACCATGGAGTCTCTGCTTCAAAATCACCGCCTTCGAGACCACAATATCAGGCCTGGCGAGGACGATGCATGCTCAAGAAAAAAGAAGGCCGACTTCATCAAGGGTAACCACAAGTGCAATGTTTGCTCACGGACCTTCTTTTCTGAGAACGGCTTGAGGGAACATGCTCAGACGCACCGTGGCCCAGCAAAACACTACATGTGTCCCATCTGTGGTGAACGCTTCCCTTCACTGCTTACTCTTACTGAGCACAAGGTGACCCACAGCAAGAGCCTGGACACAGGCACCTGCCGTATCTGTAAGATGCCCCTGCAGAGTGAGGAAGAGTTCATTGAGCACTGCCAGATGCACCCTGACCTGAGGAACTCTCTCACAGGCTTCCGCTGTGTAGTTTGCATGCAAACTGTCACTTCAACGCTCGAACTGAAGATTCATGGAACTTTTCACATGCAGAAGCTCTCATCTTCTGGGGTCAGTGGTGGAGGAGGAGGATCAGCCTCATCATCTCCCAATGGCCAGCTCCAGGCCCACAAACTCTATAAATGTGCCCTGTGTCTCAAAGACTTCAAGAATAAGCATGAACTGGTCAAGATAGATGTGAACGGCCTGCCTTACGGTCTTTGTGCTGGCTGCATGAGTCGGGGTACAAATGGCCAGTCCCCAACTGTTGTTGTCACCCCACAAGAGGCTGGGGAGAAGGGCACCACTGGACTGCGCTGCCCAGAATGTGCTGTTAAATTTGAGACCCTGGAAGACCTGGAAAGCCACGTTCAGGTGGACCATCCCGAGATGAGCCCTGAGACCAGTGGAGCAAAGAAAGTTACAGACGCTTCACCTGTCCCTAAAGTAAGTGTCAAAGCCTTCACCCTCAGATAACCAGTTTTATGTACTTTTGTCTGAAAGGGTAATAAAATGTACTTGATATATGAAAACAGGAGATCAAAGATGACTCTTAGCCATTGTCAACAAGTATTGGGCCGTTTGACAGAAATGTTCACACATCACAAAATGGTTTTGTATTTGCTTAGGGTATTTTTTAGGTCATTTGAGGTTTTCTTCTAGTTCTCAAATTTGTGTTCTTTCTCTACCTTTTCTCTTTTTGTGTTTCTTTTCCTATTATCCCTTTTCTTTTGGCAGTTCAAAGAGGAATTTTATGCAATTTCTTTTGAAAAGGGGAGACATTGCCAGCAACCATTTTCTGGCAGTATTTTTAGTGTATAAGTTCCCTGTGTTCCCAAAGTGTTCTGAGTCAAAGAGAGATGTGTGAATTCATGGCTACATTACTACTGGCCCCAGAGGGTTCAGCAGCCTCATCCTGCTGGGCTATTGTACAGCCTGTTCGCTTCACTAGATATTGACAGTGAACTTCCAGGGACGCTCAATCTTTACCTGTGCTTTTGTCTCAGCTCAGTGTAACAGATCTCTGCCTTTTCCCCTCTCGTTGCAGCATAGGATAGGTCTGGTGTTTGCAACTGTATGGAGAATTAAAGAAAAAAAAAAAAAACTGTTCAGTGTGAATTCCAATCCTGTGTCTTTCTTTGTAGAAGAAGACGTATCAGTGCATCAAATGCCAAATGACCTTTGAGACCGAACGAGAGATCCAGATCCATGTTGCCAATCATATGATCGGTAAGTCAACCCCATAGTTTCCTTTGCTAGTGCGCGTGTGTATTTACGTGTGTGTGTGTTTGGCTGCTTGCCAGTCGCTCCTCCTGCTTTCCTACCCTTATTTGCTGCCTTAGTCTTGCCCCAGCACTCTCTCTCACTCCCTGCACACAGGTGTGAGACAGACAGGTGAAATGAACAGCTCTATTTCTGGAAGTGCAGACATCGCTCTCAACAGCTGTTCCATTGTTTAACACTTGACTACGCAGCTGAGGCCTCGGCTGCAGGTCTGATTGCTCTGTTAACTCTTCACCATGCAGCCGAGACCAGGACTGCAGGTCTCGCTCCTTCAGCAAAGGCCAACAAACAATTAGGATCTCTTTTATTCCCCTTCATTTCATTCCTGTAGCCTGTCGTGGACAATTACACACATTTTGCTATTTGTTACAGATAAAGTAACTACTTGTGTATGTGGAGAGGGTGTTATTTACAGATGCTGGATTCTTATGATAAGAAGTTAGGTGGACTAATAAAGGGCTCTACGGCTTATGGTATGGGAATGCGTTTCCTCAAACACTAGAATGCCATAGAGTGCTGGGTGGGACTTGTTAATGATTGGCTCCTGGTGGATGATTTTTCCATCCCGTGTTTCTTGTTTCTTTGGCTAGTGGCCATGGCTGCAGTGGATCAGCTTAACTGAACAGTTCCTCTGTAGTTGTTTTATATGCCTCCTCCCTTGGTGTTGTTATTCTTTAAGTAATAATTGCTGCTGCAGCACACTGTAGCGTAGATTAACGAGCTGGGCCTGTGAGTAATTTCACAGAACAAACGGCGCAATGCTCTGAGCCTCAGCAACTTCCCGGCCTTCTCCAGACCTGACAGCCAATACTAGAGCGGAGCCGCCTGATATATTCTTAGAGTCCTAGTGAGCCTGCTGCATCTGTCTTTAGAAAGGCCATTGTGCCTAACCAAATAGACTTGTGTGTATGTGTGTGTTCGCAATCTACACTTTTCTTTTTGTCTGTCCTTATTTTAGGTGGGAGATGTTTTGAGTTTAATTTAAGGGCCCTTCGGTTCCATGTTCATTTTCTCCTTCATATAACGAGCGTGGAAGTGCTTAGCACCCAATTATTCCCATATTAACCGCCCTGACTTTAACCTCCCACCCCGTTTCTATCTATCCACCTATCCCTCTTTCCCATCTCACCTGACCCTTCACCATTCAATCATAACCTAACTGCATCCAACTTGCCCAATCTCAGACCAACACAATCCAATTTGGACCACGCTGAGTGCTCTCTCCTTTCATCCCTCCATCCTCTCTCACTTTTCTTCTCTGAAGATACTGATGCTGGAGATAAAGGGTGCGTGTGAGACGGCAAGGCGGATCGTATGTCTCTCCCCATCGCCATGAAGGGAATTTTGGGTTAATTAACTTCATAATTGTCAGAAAAGCTGGAGGAGATTAATTATGGAATTGAGGCAGATTATTTTAAGTGCCGTTGTTATTTTATTATTTTTTCCACCCCTCTTCAAAGATTGATGACGTCTTTGAATAATGAAAAGGGAGTCGTGTATTAACCTTTATCAGACTTTGCGTTAGGCGCCAGAAAATTGAAGCGAGATCACAAAGGAGTTCTAGATTTAGCGCTTTTGCACTCTGTCTTCCTCTTTCTTTTTGAGATTACAAAGCAATCATTAAATAGCTACACTATCTGTCAGCTTTGATATATGACTAGTGAGGCTATTATAAGACTTTGATATTTTAGCCCGTCTTTTAGGCTGGCATTTATTTTTTTTTGCGTATACATACACAACAGGTATAAGTGCATCATGCAGCTCTGTCACCACTTGTAAAACATTTGGAGTGACCAACGTCTAGATAACACTAATTTTTATTTGGCTGTATGTAGACTGACAATCTACTTTTTTCATAGTCATAAATGCTGGTCAGGTTTTTCATTTTCTAAAACAATGTAGTGCAAATCAGTTTAGCCATGTTATTTATGCATGCATTTCTAAAAATATCTTTAGTGATTTAGTAACAATGAAATTCGCTATAATTCATGTTAAGTCAAGAATGGTGTTTTCTTATAATAATTGTATGCGGCAATTTAGGAATCAGTCATTTTGTAGACAGCCTCATTTATGTTATATGTGCTTTCTGATTTGTCACGTCAATATCAAACAATTACTGAAATAGCTGAATTATGACAGCAAATGGACTCAGTGTAGTTTCACTGTGACATATGTTTAATTGTTGCTGATTATTTGACTTGAACTTACTAATTGAGTGAACATTAGGTAGGCTACATGTTCTTCTCCTGCCGTGTTAAATGGAACAATTTAGCTTTGTGCTTTTTCCTCACAGTTTGGCAGCTGTGGAAATCGCACAAATTTGATCTCTCCGCCTCTCGTGTTTCATCAGTGCTTTCACTATGCATATTCATGCATTCTTCCCTGCCAAAAGCAGCCGTGTGTGTGAGTGTGGTCGCTGTGTATATGTTGAATGTAGTCCCTATGCATTCCTACCCACACATACCTGCCCTTATATTTGATTGACACATCTGATAAAAGCTTGCATACACAGACAGACATATTCTGTCAACCTCCAGGTTTTTTTTTTTTCAACATCCTCCTTGCTTGTGGATACACAGACACACGGTTCCCAGTTTCAGTCGTCCTACCTATTTGCAGAGGTGTGATCATACCTCGCCTAGCCTCCCATACCCCCCCACCCCCCCACACACACACAAACACACACACTTTCCCTTCCTCTCACTCTTTCCTGCTCCATCCCCCTCCCCTCTCTCGCTCTCACAGTCACCAGTAGGCTGAGGTGACACCTCATCTCAATCAGTTTACCTCCTCAAACTTGCAACATCTGCTCCCCTCTTTTCCTCTCCTCTCTTGTTTTCTCTTGTGTCCTTCCTGTGAGCGCCCCACCACTGCGTGAGCACGCTGCCTGTGTCATTTTCTGTACCGTCACTTTGCTCCACCGACAGCCCAAGAGAAACATGCACCAATCATGAGAGACTTTCCTCCCACAAACATATAATAAAAAAAAAAGCTACACACACACACCTTTAACATTCGTTTTACACACCCGAAGGCTTCCTTAGGCATGCTTCGGGTGGTTAGGGCACCTTGAGGTTTTGTGACTTGATCTTTAATTTAGGTTTAGATTATGTTGGTGTCGTTTCAAATCTTCGCCGCCTGCGTTTGCATGTAAGCGGCGTTGAGCATAGGTGAGGGAATCGATAAAGATTTCGAGCTGTTGCGGTTTGCTGCAAAAGAGCTTGATTACACTGGGATGGGAGGGGTGGTAAAAGCCTAGTGTTTTAATTAATCCGACTGGTGAGGCAGGCGAATGCGATCAGAGCTTCGTTCTCCAGGAGGCGGTGAGCCTGGAGGAATGTGGGTTTATTTTTCCCTGCCTGTTGATTGAAGCCGTGTGATTATTTAATGTAGACGTTTGTCTCTGTGCGGAGAGACCGCGTAATGATTTTCCTTAGCACGGAGGCGGCAATCCGCGTGTACGGGAAAAATGAATTTCATTAGCGCTGCCCTGATTTCATCAAACAACCAACAGCTCCAGACTGTACCGGGTCATGCAGACTTTTATTTACTGTGTGGTGTTTATACTGCGTTATCATTAGTTTTATGTTGCAGTGATCGTCTCTTCAGGTACTTCTCTCATTAGCTCAAGGCTCTGTCAACCTGCAAAGCGGTCGCATCCCAGCTTAATTTTTTTTTATTCTAAAAAAATAAATGATCTTTCTACTGCACACTGTGATTCAGTTATGTGTAAAACTAATTTATTTACACAACCCCAGCCATCTAAAATGTTTTATATTTATTATACATCCAGCTTTTTATGGCCTCATATTAATTGCCAGATTGTATTAAATGTTTGTAGACACATTTGTCACACTACAGGGCTATTTGTGGGAAATACAGTAGTGTAAGACTCTTTCTGACTTACCAGAGTAACAGAATCCTGGCAATAACAGTAATATTTTCACAACCCATCCAGAAGCACACACTCCATAATGTGAGAGCCGGTGTAAAACCTCTCATTTCCCCTGTGAGGAGACAGATACTGCACTACACATTTCACTGCCCCACACCAAGACCCGTCTCAGTCATGACACAAGGCTGGTCTGAAGGAGTAGAGCCGAGAATAGTGGAGCATTGTGGTTTTTAGTTGTGTGACTGCTGATAGAATGTAAAGAGGCCTAAAACAGGTTGATAAGTAGAGTATATGATGTGTGCTGATGTTCTATTTTACCCAGTTTACCAAAACACAAAAACTGGCATTATTTACTCTGAGGTCATTTTTCTGCAACCTATACAGTATTTGTTACACAACCTCTGCCTTTGCATAAAATAATAATTTTCATGGCTTCACAGTAAGGTTTAAGGATGTTCGTTTCGTATCAAATATAATAATATTTCTTTCGGTTTTTCAAAATAGACCAAAGGTTTAAAAATTAAAAGACAAATGTACCTTATAATATTTTTACATGTATCTTATAAACACTTAAATGACAGAATCTTCATTGTTGGGTGAACTATCCCTTTATTTCTCTCGAATAAGGATCAGAAGACAGCATGCATGCTTATGCAGGGGTGCATCATAAAAGTTCCTATCATTCTCTATAGCATATATCTAATAAAGCAAAAAAGATTTAAAACGACACTTCGGCAGTACAAGCACATAAAAGACGCCATTTTGATTTGTTCCTGTAATGACAGGGGTGCAGATGAAAATGAGAAAGGAAGCTCGGTCCGGCTCAGTGAGTTTATATTCATATTAATATAACAGAACCCCTCTGAGCCAGGCTGTTAGTTTGGGGGCAAAAAGATGTCATGTCCCACTGTCGGGCCACCCTCACCGGGATGTGCCCGCGTAGTCACAGGCATCTCAGTGCACAGCTTTTAATTTTAGTCTTCATTTAGCACAGCACCCCTTGATGATCACCTATGAGCAGCGGCGCGCCCTGCTGGCGGGGGGAGAGTCGACGCAAGCGCGCACTCTTGAGAGCGAACGCTAGAAATCACGCACACGTATACCTACATACACACTCTCACACCTGCAGGGGGCACCCCGTGGGTCTACAGCTGCGCAGCGGAAAACAATAAAGCCTGCAGAAAAAAAATCCCCTGTGCTCCTGAGAGACCTTCACACACAAAAGATTGTGCACTGAAAAATCATAGTAATAAAAATACAGACAGACTGACAGATAAGCAAGACAAGAAAGGGGAAATAAGCTTGAGTAGCAAACAAGCAGACACAAAACACAAGGCCTCTCAAACAATACAGCAAACTGGTATTCCACACTTCCACCTTGACACGTTCTTGACACTCCTTGTGATAAGGTGTGATGTTTTATAATGTTTGTGTTTTGCTGGACGCACATAGCTGGGATTGTTTTTCAGGCCTCAATGCAGTCCTTGGGGTTTCCTGTGTTTTTCTCTGCTTTTCATGTTGGGTGAGAGTAGGAGAGGCGAGCAGAAGGAGGCTTTACTCATTTCACCTCTCCATCCACTCCCCCCCCGCCCCACACCTCTATCTCCATCCGTCCATTTGGGCACGTCGCAAGAAAAAGCATGCAGACAGTAATGTTGCACTAATCACCGGCGTACAGAACTCACAGCACGTCCACTCTCCTCTCAATCGCCCTTAATCAGCCAACACATTTCAATTAGCATATTGTGTTTAACCTCCCTTTCATCTGCCTTTATTAGTGGATTGAGCTGTAGTCAGCCTCTTCACCCCCCTCCGTCCAACGCTGATTCTCCCTCACTCGTCTCAGCTGTATCGCTTCTCTCTCTCCCCGTTTCACTTTTCCAGGGTCTCTTGTATCGCACTGCTGTGATCTGTGAAAGCTTCAGGATTGAGCGTTAGAGGACAAGCTGTTAAAGGGATAGTCCACCCAAAAGGTCTGTTCTGTCATGTCGTTCCAAACCTGTACTGTATGAATTCCTTTCTTCTGAGGTACGCTGTAAAAGAAGATAATTTGAAGAATGCTGGTACATTAGCAGTTTCCATTGACTTTCATTGGAACCAATACCTTTTGGTTATCAGCATTCTTCAATATATCTATCTTATTCTGTCTTCTGTACAAGATTGAAATGCATACAGGATTGGAACGACATAAATGATGACATCATTCAAATTTTCCTGCAAAAATCAAAAATATTTATCTTATTTACTCGTTCTCAATGCTAAAAGAATAGTTTATCAAATGTTGGCATTTAATCATTTTAATACTGGTCCAAACATGAATGATGTTTTTTTTCATTTAGGCCAGACATTTAGGAGTAGTTAATGGTTTTCCTAGTAATAAAAGTGGGCAGGGGAGCTTTTAAGCAAAAATGATTAAAAATATATATAATTAAAGTGGTCCTAATGATTCATTTGGAATGCCAAGAGGGTGAGTAAACAATGACGAAAGTTTGATTTTAGAAGAAACTCACACCATAACAATGGTTATTTTTCTAGTTCTAGTGTATTTTGACAATTTTAGACATGCAAAACCATGGCTGCCCAGTATCCCTCCATACCGTCACCATGAGTGAGCCATGACCCCCATGTCTGACCCCTCCTCCACCATCTAACCCTCATGTGATCAGAGAGCTGCTGACTAACTGTCACCCTGCCTTCTCTTTCCACCCTCCCTGCCTGTCGGACGGCCCATAGGAGAGCCCGCCCAGCTGCAAGGTTTGTTCCCCCTTATCTCTCTCCATTCTTAGTTAGATTACCTGAATGATTGACCCCCCTCAAGCACACATACATTTCTCACTGCTTGAGTAGAAGGACCGGGGCTATAGTACAGAACAGTGCATGATTGGTCACATAAAGGGGTCATGCCATACTTTTTTCATTTGTCATTCATTTATTTTCCCTCGGGTCCCCATAATTTAGTTTTCATGCTCATTTTCCATACCCTCAGAATTAAACAGACCGTTTTTGCAGCATGTGAAATGAGAAATGGCTTTTACTCAGGAGCCTCCACCCTTCGGCAATAGTCTTTGCAAAGCCCGATTTACATTGTGACAGGATTAAAATAATAATGTCTTGTGGACTTTCCTCTCATCTTGGGTTTTTTGTTAGTTTTATGTCAGATGGAGTAATAGTATTTTCTTGTTTTGGTGGATTCGTTCCTACTTCCCCCATGTTAACGTAGCATAGGAGTTGTTTCAATATAAATGTGAGCGGTTGTGTTGTATTCAGTGAGCTTGGATCTGTCTGTCTGTCTGTCTATCTATCTATCTATCTATCTATCTATCTATCTATCTATCTGTTTATTTGTCTGTCTGTCTGTCTGTCTAGGTTGTCAATTTTTTCACAACTTTCGATATGTTTCTCTAGTTTCATAAAAATTAAATATTATTTAAATACATTTTGTAGAATTTTAATTCTTTTTATTTTAGTATTTCTATACCTTCATATTAAAAAAGTTATTCTAGGCTTTGTCTTGTTGCATTTTTACTTTAAATTTAAAATACTAAACAGTAAAAGAAACTGTTTACGAGACTCATTTCAGTTGGAGAATATGATCTGATTTAGAATATGATGTCAAAAGGAACTTGAAAGGGTGCTTTTTTGCTTATATTATCACGTCATTTGATTTCCATACCCCATTCCCTCTGCCAGTTTATACACAAACACACACACTTTGTCATAGTGGTTATTTGTGCATGGGGCTGGGCCAGGGGCATGAACGCACATACACCTGAATGAGGCTGCTCTCCAGAGAGCATTGCTAATGTCACCGTTGATTCTTAGTTATTCATCCCAGTGATTCTGATGCCTGGAGCACAAGTCGCACATGTGTTGTCAAGGCAACGCCACATAGATGCTTGCCGTTTGACCCCAGGGTGTTCTCTGTGATGTCATAATAGTCTTCTTGTCTCAACTGTGGGTGCGCTTTTCCATATTTGAGTCTTTGTCTTGTCGGAATTCCTTGTCGGCAAACTATTTTCATGTACGCAAGCAGTCACGCAAGTCAGATTAGAGCGAAGGGTTGTGGGATTGATTGTCGTCTCGTTGTGATAAAGATGACCGGCATTTATTTATTTATTTGACCGAAAGAGATGCCACAGAGCAGTGCTGGCTTTTTATTTTGCTGGAGGTCATGCCCAACTCATGCTGTAGAGAGACACACACACACACTTACACAAATACACATACACATGCACGGAGGTTGGCTACTAAAGGAGACCTGGCGCGGTCTCTCTGTGTCAGCGCAGACTTAATGAGGCAGCACACAAGAAGCTTTAGGAGTCAATGGATGTAGATAATGTGGATGAGGGTTCACTTCACTGAGCGCCTGTACACGAGCAAGCCAGTGTCTAGCCTAGGGCCACACTGTGTGTGTGTGTGTGTGTGTGTGTATAGCCATACTCCAGCCCCCTCCATTCTTTAGTCATGAGGGCAAAAGAAATCATCATTCCTTCACATTGCATGTCACTCCCTGTTATCCAGCCCCTGATGTCTCTATTGTGCGCGCCGAGCCGATGTTAGGTTGAGTGGCTTTGGTGAGAGCAGTTATTCCTCAGTGTTCTGATGTTTTAAAAGGGTTGGGTTGGTTTTTATGGCTTGTTAATGGTGTGGCGCTCTCTACTGCAGCCCATGTGGCAAGTACGTGAGCATGGGAACAGATGACAGCCCCTCATGCACATCATAGACCACCTGGAGCTAGCCAGGCGGAACCTCATAGGAGCCGGGCAACGTTTGAGGGGGATGATGGAGGGTGCGCTTCTAGAGGTGAATAGAGAGAGGGAGAGAGAAATATTTGAGGGAGCTGAACTTGACCAAATCAATGCAACACACGTGCACGGTTAAACACATGTTTGAGTTTCACTAATATGCAGGTGTTCTGAATACATGATTCTGATTGGTCGTTTTGCACTCAGATATTTTTTTGTGTAATCGTTGCTTAACTAAATTGAATGTTGGCCCAGTAACCAAATTCTTATATGGCTGTACTGTTTGTATGGTATCTGTGATCTGTCTTATTAAATATTTGATGTATTATTATTTATTATTGCATAACCATACACTACTGTTAACAAGTTTGGGCTTGGTAAGATTTTTAAAGGTTTTGGTGCATAAAGCATTCTGTGCTCACCAAGGCTGCTTTTATTTGATTTGAATAATGCAGTAATAAACATCTTAATTGTGAAATATTATTTCAATTCAAAATAAATAATAAAGATTTTACAACAAGGATTTTTTTTCCCTGTGATGATAAAGCTTTATGACAACAGCTGTTACTCCAGCCTTCAGAATCACAATAAATAAATAAATAAAAATGAATTCTAAATTCATTATTAATATTTTTGTCCAAGGAAATTGTTGAATATGTAATTTATGGTGTTATTATTATTATAGTAGTGCTGTCAAACTATTAATCACGATTAATTGCGTCCAAAATAAAAGTTTTTGTTTTAGTAATATATGTGTGCTGTGTATATTTATGTATTTATAAACACACATACCATGCGTGTATATAGTTCAGAAAAATGTGGTGTGTATATATTAAATATATTTATTTATTTAATATTAATAAATTCATATATATATATATATATATATAAAATGATGCTACTCGAGGGTGAGTAAATGAATTTTCAAGATATATATATATATATATATACACACACACACACACACACACACATACAAATTCAAAATAATATTTATTGTTACATATACACTACTGTTTAAACGTTTAAAATCTGTAAGAATTTTAATTTATTTTAAAAGAAGTCTCATATGCTCACAAAGGTGTTTATTGGATCAAATATACAGTAAAATGTAATATTGTGAAATTTTATAATTTAAAATAACTAATAATAAAGTTAATATATTCTAAAAATTAATTCACATCTGTGATAATATCATATGATGCTCAAGAAGTTATTCTTATGATTATCATTATCAAAGCTGTAAAAAGATGTGCTTCATAATATTTTGTTGTGGAAACCAAGACACCTTTTTTCAGCATTTTTTGATGAATAAAAAGTTTACAAGAACAGCATTGATTTGAAATAGAAAACTTTTGCAAAACTCTTTACTTTAATGTAAAATTCTTTACTGTTAGTTTTTAAACAATTAAGGCATCACTCCTGAATTAAAGTTTTTTTTCTGTTTTTTATAAAAAATAAAATAAATAAATAATAAAATAATATTATATATCATTATATCTATATATATATATATATCAGACACCAGACATGTATAACTGTATATCAATACATGAAGTAAAAACAATTAAACTAAGCAAGCATTTCTCATTTTTTTAAACATTATATCAAGTTTTTAATTTTATTTATTTCATACAATTAAAAACTGGTATATCTTTTGGAATATATCTGCTTCCTTACCTAGGCATGACCTGTCCATCATCCTCTGGACTCAACTTCTCCTCAGCGATTAAAAGCTCGGTCTGACCTTCGTCTTCATCTGGAGTGGAAGGGTGAGGGCTGTTCCCTAAAACACAGCATCTTGTGTCAGTTCTTCTATATTTTACTAACGCATACATTTCTCTCCATGACTGAGAACAGTCTCGGACCACCAACCTGCACTGAGGTCTCCCCCTGATCGCCCAGTTTCCGTCTGGAGCAGCATACTCTTGGGTGGCATCTTGGTTGTGAAGGCAGTCTGGATGTTATCGACAAAAGTTTTACAGTGCGAGCTGTCCACCCAGATGCGTTCACCAAGAGAGTCCTCAATGTAGACCTGAGAAACACCACAATGACTGTGTATCAGTTTCATGATGAGTGTGCGATCAGAAAGCTGGACAGCTTGATCTTTTACTTTGACGAATATCTCAGGCCAGTTTTCATCCTCCTCGTAGGCAGCCATCAATAGGTTACAGGCGAGCACAGACACCAGGTTGTTCCCCTTGGCCTTAAAGTTGATCGAGGCATCACGGCGGAGCAAACTGCAGAGAGCCTGAACAAAGACATTTAATATAATAAGCAGTCACCAGCAGAAACAATAAACTCAAATATTACAGCACAGGTGTTTCTGTGTACCTCTATCACACCCTCTGTGGCAAAGACGTTGGGCTTGATTTTGGCGAGAAACATGAGGCTGAGGTAGAGCGTCATGTCAGGCTTGGCTCGGTTCATCTTCAGTTGTTTGACAGCTCCGCAGAGCACACCCTCGATGCGGTCATCATTGCCCTCGGCCTCCGCTGCCTCAATCTCATCCAGAAGCACAGCAGGGGACACTAAAAAAAAATCAATCACATATTTTTTGAATGTGTACAAACAAGGTCTATGAAAATATGAACAATGGATTGGACTCATGCACTTCAAATGGGACAAAGCAACAGTCTTGGAAACATTTAAAGGTGCCATAAAATAAAAAACTGAATTGACCTTGGCATGGTTGAATAATAACAGTTCAGTACATGGACATAACATACTGTGAGTCTCAAACA
>JAUCMU010000036.1:20962997-21024417 GCA_032275025.1 Enteromius treurensis
TTCATATATATATATATATATATATATATATATATATATATATATGTGATGTATATACATAGAAATAATATATAGTGTATGTGTGTATTTAAATATTCATAATAAATATACATGGAACACACAAATACTGTATATTATGCAAACAAATTTTTTTGATTTTGTATACGATTAATTGTTTGACAACAGTAATTTTGTAGTGTTGTGTTAATTTTAATAACAAGTATGATACTTATATATCATGCACTTTTATTGTACTGTACATACAGTAGATATGTGTATGAATTCACATTCAAGCTCAAACAGGCTGTGGTAGCACATGACCCCTAACTTTCTCCATGACCAAACACCGCTGATTTCATTCCTTTAGCGTCTCTATCTCTTCCTTCTTCCCTCCTTCGAATAGCCCCCACAGAGAATGTCATGTTGAAAAGGGAGTGAGGCAGCAATGTTTTGCCGAAATGTTTGTTTGCAAGGCTGAGTGATGTCTGATCCCCCTGAGAGCTCATTTTGCCACGTTTGCGCTTGATTTGCTTCTTATGCTGTTTATTAAAGGTAATTACAAGCTGTTTGGAGATCTATAAGAGAACTGCTCAGGGGGAGCCTCCTCCAAAAGGTGTGGGAACAGAATGGAAAATGAGGTACACTTGCGGGCGACGTGGCAAAATCGCATGGGTAGGGGTTGCAGGTGTGCTTAGAGAAAACACTGCGGAGGAACGTGTCTATAGTTGATCGGGTTTACTGATGCATCGCTATCTTTGACTCCGGAAGAGCTAGATCTGAATGGATCTTTGACATGCTGGTATGTTAGCAGCATGTGTATACATCTTTCTCAGGTAAATCTGGTAGAGGTGCAGCTGCCCCGTTTCCCCCCTTTCCCTCCCCGCCGTCCCAGATCCGTCCAGGTGTGTCTCAGCCAGCTGCCGTGGAGGGGAAGGAGCGGTGATATCAGGAGCTCGTCAGCCTCCCAACCCTCCCTTCTCCGTGCCGTGCGGTAATTGTTAAAAAGACAAACAAGCTGCCTGCCTATCTGTGCATAATGAAAGGGGGCCAGCCGCAATTTGCTCCTCACTTAATTCGTTAAGTATTCTGAATTTATTTTCTCGAGTGACAGTGGCATCTGTCGTAGCTGGCGAAGACTTACGTGCACATGACGTTATACAATGGATGCGTTACGAGGGGGAGGAAATGTGATAAAGGTTAGTTCAGCCAAAGATAAAAATTCTGTAGGTATTTACTTATAAACATTCTTTCTGCAATGTGTTCTTACTGTGCAGACTTTTAAAAAGGACACAATAAAAGTGTTCCATATGGTTCATTAACTACATAGTCTTCTGAAGCCTTATTATAACTTTGTGTGACAAACAGAATCGATCTGTGCCTGTATTTTTAGATTTCCTTTACAATAATTCACAAAGGAACTAGTAATTTCCAGTTTGCGAATGAATCACTCGTTTGAGTTGAATCATCTTTTCAGTGAGCTTGATACAGTTAATGAATCTATTCTAATTAACTTAAATTTTGCTCTTTCCGTCTTGAAAAGCTTATCATGTGGCTTCAGAAGACTTGAAATGTGGAGTCTTTTGGACCATTTTAATCATTCTTTTTGAAGCTTTAAAGTCCCCATTCATAGTAATCACAAGCAACAGCAGCCAAGAATAGATAGTCAAACCAGTTTGGAACATCAAGAGGGCAAATAATTAATATAAGAAAGAAAATGTCTCGTTTTTAGTTGAATTGTCCCCTTAAGGAGGTCAATCAAAGTGTGCTGGGGTCAAGGAGCGTGTGATTTAGCAGAAGAAAAGGTGGAGACAAGGTATAGATTTTGTAAGAACCTAAGTTCACGCTAGTTGTTGTCAGAAAAGCTGAGCGGTGCCAGGTAAACTCTGCAAATAAAGCCCCCTAAATACTGCCTGATAATTAACATCTGCTGTCTGGTGTAATCTTGCCTCTGCACATCAGCTCAGTGTGTGAGTGTATATATACTGTGTGTGTGTGTGTGTGGGAGGAAGGAATAAGCGGATGTCACAGCTCATCAGTGCTCTATGTGAGATGCGCAGGAATCAGGGGAAGGCACACTCTCAATGGAAGGGCGGGGGCGGAGGTCCCAGAGAGACGGGTGGAGGCCCCTCAGTGTATGTGCGTGCGTGCGCTCGAGCCCCTGTGTGGGAGAGGGGCCACCTGGGGTCGGACTCTTCAAAGGCCGCTCTCTGAGGAACGGTGAGAGGTGCCTGTATGACAGGAATCCTGGCTTTGATCCGGAATAGGAGTCAGAGTGGGAGAGGAGATGGAAGGCAGGAAGGATGAATCCAGAAGGGAACTCAGAGGTGTGACTTACAGATAAAAAAAACAGAAGGTGTGGGACACAGTAGATCTAAGATAGGCCTATCCCCTGTTAGGTTTCTTTTAGGATTCTCTCTAAATCTGCACTTTTACCCTGTGGGTATGCCTCTAACATGCCTCTGCTGTTTGTCTGTCTCCTTGTTTTGTTGTATGTATAACTCTGCGTTCAGAGGCATTCTGTGTTTATGTTTCTCGCTTTGAGTTACATCTGGATTGTTTAGAGCATTCATTTCATTAACCAGTGGTATATTGTTCGTAAGTTTTAAACTTGAACTTGCTTGTACTTCAACTTTTCCCAACTTGTTTGGAAAACAGGCTGTTACCTCAAATCATGTGATTTATTGAGGGAAGTAGAAAAATCTAATTTTAGAAGTTTGAACTTAGGATGCACAATTGTTGTTATCATATCAGATATTAGTACATTACATTATGCAGTGCATAAATTATACAATCAAAGTTACACATCTATTTATTGTACATATATGTGTGATATCATATAAAATATATACTATTTTATTTATTACATTTTATTGTATAATCAGTAAAAACAGTAATCATTTAATAGCACAGTTCATTATAATATTTAGCAAACCTCAAAATGAATAGCTATTTTTCTTACTAAATAGTAAGGCTGTGATGCCTAAATTATAATATTGTCCATCCCTAGTTTATGCTTTTCTCTTGGTGGGCTTAAAAAAAGTTTGTGATTGGCTCAGTTTTATCATGCTGTGTCTTCCCTGGTTATTCAGCATCACCAACACATTCAGATATTTCACCTTGAATTTGTTGAACAATTTCAGATGGAAAACGAATGAAGAGATTAAGAGAATGAGTGAGGATAGAAGATTATTGGGGATCATAAAGATCGAGGGATGTGTTGGGCGGGTGAAATAGGGAGGGATCCATGGGACAGAGGGGAAATGGGGGAGGTTTGGCAGGGAACAAGGGATGAGATGAGAGGAATGCATGATCAGTGCTTTTCCCTCCCTACTCGGTACAGAGATGTTGCGGGAGGAATAGATACAGAGGGAGGGAGAAAGAGAGAGAGAGATGAACTGACCGGGTGCTGATGAGGGAGGTTGACCTTCGGAAGTGAGTGAGAGCGAGCGAGGAGGATGAGGCTGGCTGACAGGGGCTCTCCTGGTTTTTGGCAGCCTCTCAGTCTGCGCGGTGAGCAGCTGGACTTCATTAGGCGCTGGTGTTAATTACTGGGTCCAGGCTGCAGCCGCCCGCACGCACAAAACACTCACCGTAATTCAGCCAGGGTCACCTTGAAATTGATCATTTACCATCAGAGAGAGGAAGACGGACTGAGTAGAATGAATGAAAGAGTGACATAAACTATTTGGTCTGTTTCAAAAGCAAGCAAGGCATGTTCCCAACTCCTAAAAGCTATTGATCATTTAAGGCCTAATTCTAGGGCCGTTTGAATGTTTTGCAGAGGATGCAATACCATAATGCATTACGATGAGCTCAGTGGAAAAAATGTACCAAAGATGGTGGATGAGCCAAGAGAAACATTGACTGTTAAATATTTACATTTAGTAATGGTGTGCTATGTATCATGTTTATTGTGTGGTAGCTTAGTGTAACACTTTGGAACATCTTGATGCATTCCACGACTGTTTTGGAAAGTTGGGCATTGAAACAGAGTTTGTGTCTACTAAAAGAGCTGTGAAACAAAAACAGCTGTTCTTTAGCTAGCGACAGAAACGTTGAGTGTTAAACGCTACAGCTGTAGCAGACGCCACGGATCGTCAGATACGCAGTCAGGTCGCAGTCAAGGCAGCGATTGCTGCGGCTTGGTTTCCTGTGACACCGGCCTGCAAGGTCAACCTCCCTGCGGCGGATGACTCAGCTGACCAAACCTGGGAAAAGGAGCATTCAGGACTTAAAATGTGTGGGAGAGAAAGCTGGCAGAAAGCACAACATTTGGAGATTATTTTCCGTCCACTGCTGTGGGACTTCTTCGCACTTATGATAGCTCCGTCGCACACATACAGGCACAGTTCTACAATTACTTTAAGTTATTCTTTGGAGTGAAGCTCGCGGTTCTACCTTGGCGACACTATGGTAATTACAGTACAAGAGGACAAAGAGAGACAAATGGAAGTCGAGGAGGTACGAGAGAGAGAGGAGGAGGATGTAATAGTCGGCCCGACGTGCACACGGTCCCTGCGTACCAGAGGCGTACAATAGAGCGCTTTTATTCGGCATCCTCGCAAAACAAAAGTCTACCACTCTCTGCTCTCAATAATACAAAGGTCTGATACAATCTCCTTCTTAATTCTCAACCATGTCAGTTTTTCAGGAATGTTTTTGCCTCCTCCCTGAAGAAAATCAATGCATTCTGATTTGGTAATTTCCCAGGGTGCCACGCTCTGCGCTCCCTGCGCTGAGAGAGGTGACAAATCCGGTCATGGCGGCGTGAACCACCCCCCACCCCACTCCCTTCCCATCTTCCTCTGTTTCCACCCTGCTTTTGTTTGTGTTTCTTTCTCTCTCTCGATCTCTCTCTCGCCGTCTCTGGGTGTTGCGACAGCGCGCAGGCTTAGAATTTGTTGGAATTTCGCAGCCCTTCCCGGTGCTCTGGTGAAAAACACTCATTTGTGACGGTGCCAAGCTGCTAATGGCGGATGGCGGGGTCCGTGCCGAATCCCACCTCCGCTCCCCCGCGCTCGTTATTCCGTGCTCGGCGCCGCTCGCACCCCTCCCCTACATCTGCCAAACTCAGCTGCGAGGGAGCGGCATAATTATCCCGCCGGAGCCTCAGACGCCTCCATGCCGTCACAACTGGGGCTTCATTAGAGACCCGCAAGAATGCCCCTGTGTGTGTATGTGTGTGTGCGAGAGAATGTGTTACGTTTATTTGAAGATATTTGCACGCGTCCCTTTGTGTGTTTGCGTGTTGTGTATGCACGCGAGTGTGTAGCGAAGTGTGGATAGTTGCTCTGAGAGGTTTATGTCCATGGCTTGCAGCGCGAGCTACTTTGGTGCCGTTCGCGTGCGTGTTTGCGAGTCCTGTCTGTGCTAATATTCTGGTGAGTATGCCATTAATGAGTGTGTGGCGTGTGGGTGTGCGAGGAGCTGATGAGTTGTGCTCAGAGGTAATTTGACTTCTTAGAACTACAGACCCCTGTGCCAACCCCCCAGCCCCCTTCACCAGCTGAGCAGTCCCTGAGGAAGCCCGGGTTTAGCAGGGCCTAGATTCCCCCACTTACAACACACACATGCTGCAGTGACACACACTTATATTCTGTCAAAGACACGCGCACTTCAAATGCACGTTCATAATGAGACATTGGCCTCTTTTAAAGGCGCCTGTCCGTTAGCGCATGTCTCTGAGACTTATTTGTCTTGTGTGAGAGTTTGCTTGGAGTAGCTAGCACAGATGTCAGGTTTTTATAATAATAAATGTTTTGTTGTGTTTTTGTACAGCCATTTTTACATCATATTAGTATATCAAATAAATTCTGTTGTTTTTCTTAGCCTTCTGTTATATTCAATTAATCCTAGAAATGTATCATGATTTCCACCAAAATATAGAAAACTATTTTCAACATTTGTAATAAGAAATTCATGAGCTTTAAATCAGCATATTAGCATAAATTCTGAAGGTTTATGTAAGACTGAAGACTGGATTAATGGGATCTGAAAATTCAGCTTTGCCATCACAGAAATACATTACAATTAAAAATATATTACAATAGATTTTGTTTTTATCATTATTACTGAATTTTACTTTGACTTTTTCTTAGTATATATATATTTTAAAATAGACTTATTTCAAAAACAGAGCCTAAGCTTTACAACAGTAGTTCTATAACTGTATATAAATATATGTACGTATTATACTCAATCTGTTATTGTTGTTTAATCTGTTTGAGATTAAGACGAACTGTAGTCATCTTTCATCTCAGGCAGACACACCGAGTGTATGGATAGTGGCCAGAATAAGCTGTGAAGTGAAGCAGACTAAGACTCTAATGACCTGATTTGAGTATTGAGCCAAAGTTATCTGAAAATGCTAGCTTTGAATCAGAGGATTTGTTGTTGTAGGGCTTTTTCCCCTCTCATTAAGTCTCTCCTTTCTTTCTCATTTCTCTTCTTATGTCTCTTTCACCTCCTCTCCTTTTCTCTCTGCTCTCTGAAGAGTCTGGAGACTCTAATTGTAATGATGTTTTGGGTTCTTTTTATCTCTGCCACACATTGATGTTGTAATTGTAGGTCTGTGTGTGTGAGAAAGAGGGGAAGAGGAGGGTTATTACTGTCCGCTGTTCTCTCAGGCCACCGACCGCGCTGTCGTAGACGGCCGTTAGCGCTCCACGCATGCCAGTGCATGTGATGCAGGGATGGCTGTTGCATCACCTTTCCACTACTACATGCTGCTCGCCCATACAACCCTAAAACTTGGAAAGGCACGTATATTTGTTTTCTGCACTTCTTAAAGAGAAGAGAAATCACTTCTTAAGTCACTTTAAACATATTTGTGTGCAATTTGGCATTGCACAGTGTTCTTTTTATGCAGTTATTCATGGTTTGCTCTCATGTCAGCCAGAATGGTTTCATGCGAACACTGAGACATCCGCGTGAGGAAGAGAGCTTCAGATTTTCCATTTGAAACTCGGCAGGGACATCAGACCACCTTGGAGGAACCACAAGCCTCCTCTGCGTACCCTCCACCCCAAAGGAAAGCCAGAACTTCTCAGTTCCAGGCCAAAGCAAGCATCCTCTCTCCTCCTGGGCCAGATCTTCTAGCACAGCTACACTCCAGTGTTCAAGGACAGAGGGGAAGTTAAGCATGAGAGCTACTTGATACTCTCGTCTCACTTTTATGCACCAGACTAACCGTTTTGAACTAGATCTCAGTGTTGGGAACAAGACTGTGGCATGTTTTCACTGTTTGGTGACCTTTGGAAGTGGGGTCAGAGGTCGGAGGGTAAACACTGTGCTGACTCGCTGCATTTCCTGCAGGCGTTAATTGTGCTGCTGGCACCTTATTGACAGTGTTTCTTGCTCTCCATACTGTGCACATTTTGTCTCACTCACACCTCAGCCCCCTCCTTCCTCTGTCAGTAAATCCCCTTTATACTGGAGGGACGTGAGGGAATGGTAGAGATGGATAAAGAGGGAGGAATGGATGGATGGATAGATGGGGAGGGAGGAGGGCGAACTGTGAGTTGGGGTTCTACGTAAGTGTCAGTCATATTAAAAGCCGCTGACAGCTTTCGCTTCCAGACCAAACTCTGGACAAATAGCTCTCCAATCGATAGTTTCCCAACAGCAATATTTGGTATCAATGCGTGTCCTTCTCATTACACGATGAGGCCAGAGTCTCCCTGGGCTCTGAATAATTTATCCCCCTGACGTGGAGAGAATAGCAAAGAAGGAAAAGCTGCCCTATCTCTCTCATACTCTACTGCTCCGTTCCAAAACCTAGTGAGCTGCCTCCGAAGGCAGCATTTTAAAGCATTATAGACATGAAGTCTGTTCCAAAATGTAGGCAGCGTAATTATGCTGCCTCCTAAGATACATCATTTTGGCTAAATTTTAAGGCAACATTGCATTCGCAGAGAAAGTAATCCCAGATTGTGCTGCGACAATTTACAGTAAATAAAAAAAAACAAAAAAAAACAAAACAAGATGGAGCATAGATAAATGAGAGAGAATAAATGAACATTCAACACTTAAAAGCATTGAAATACTACATTTAAAAAATAATGAATTTTAATACATTTCAAATGGCCTCAAATAATATTTTGGAATTTAATTCAATTTAAGTATTTAATATTTATGATTTTTTTTAAAAAGAATCATTTGCTAGATAGCATATGTATACAAATAATTTTTATGTTTTGATCCAGAATGCCTAAATGGATGAAAAGATAGATAAATGTTTGAGTATTATGTTTTTAGCTAGCAGTAAATAGCATTTCCAGTCACTTATGAGGTTACATTTCCGTCTAAACAGGCAGCTTCCTTCCAAGACAATGAGGCAGTTGCCTAGGTTTTGCAAAAGAGCCCACCACTCTCAGCTCTCCTTAGCTCATACCATGCGCTCACCTCTTTCCCTCTGTTCTCGGGCGGTCCCTTTCTCTTCCCCATTGACACAAATCTTTCCCTCTTCTTTCTCATGCTTTTCTCATCACCATATTTTTAGTTTTCCTCCAGCAGCCCCACTTCTCTTTCTAAGTAGCTTTGCATACATTAATGGCTTGCCATGCCAGGTGGTGCTGCGTAGTATTTGCCTAGACTCAGCAGTACGTATGCGTTTATGGGGTGAGCAGGGTCTATGAGGGTCCTCCATAAGAAGAGGATCAACATATCCATAGGCGTTACGCATCTCTCCGTCGCCTCTCCGGGGAAAGGGCGCTCGAGGAGCAAACTCATTTTAAACACACTTACTCCACATCTCTCGCTCATTATGGCGGCAGCCAATAGCGTGGGATCCGTGTGGAGGTGAGCCATCTTGAATAAGTGGTAGAGAACATTAGCGAAGAAGAAGATAATGGAGGTCTGGAAGGCTGGCTAATGAGTGCTATCCTCTCAGGAACAGACCCTCAGCCTTATCCCTCTCTCTCCCTGATCAAATGCGCTGAGGAGAAAGCAGGAGGAAAAGGTTCCCGCTCCATCTTCCGTTATCTTTCGTGACCCTTCCCCCCTCACCCGCCCTCGCCTCCTAATCATCGCTAAGTATTATAAATGTTAGCTTAAACCAGGCAATCATCGCTACACCATAATAATAAACTTTTATTGCCGTGTTCCTATTAGTGAGTTAATGTTGTCTGCTGATGGCGTGTAATTGTGCTCTTTTCTCGGCTTTGCGAGTCCCACATTTCCCTCATGCCCAATCAGCTACGCACGGGGAGAGAAAATAAATAGCCTAATGCTGTTTTAATTACTGAAAACATAAAGCATGAAGCCTACGCCTTCCCTCCTCTCCTCTCCTTTAGCTACCTGCAGCTCTCAACATCGCACTCGCAACCAGCGGCACTGACCGGCAGAGCGAGCGGGGCCACGGCTCGCGCCCGCCCACTCTGTGGAGGAGCCGCAGATACCTTTAGGGACATCCCGAAGAGTTTGGACGCATTTGCGCTTCCATCATTAGCAAAGTATGCTCTTACAACTTTCTTACCAGTCGCAGCACAAAAACCTGCGTCAGATCTCTGCATTTTGTAAACCTGATTTTCAAATAGATGGGCGACCGCAATACTTTGTGGTGAGTTCCTTCTTGGTGTTGTTTTGCGGTCTTAGCTGGTCATTATGTTCACTATCTCTTCTTAGTATGCACACACACTCCCACCGAAGCACAAACATACAAAAGCTCCTGTAATCTACCCTGAGAACTCGGCGTCGGAAATCTAGTACGTTCTTCAACAATGCTTACTACAATGCAATTAGTCGCATATCACACACATTCTCAAACACAAAACCGCCTCCTGCGGTGTTTACAGCGTGCTAACATCCCGCCCATACCATCACACACTCAATCATCGACACACACACACACACACACTCTGCACTTCCATGGTGTGGCGGTGTTTCTAAGGAAACGGAGCGTTCAGCGTGTCTTTGTGGCTCCCAGTCAGCCGCCTTCCCAGACGCCACTGTTCTTATTTTAACTCGCACCCTTCACACCTCCGCCGAGGCCGGAGAACACGCTCGCCCCGCTAGACATGACACTGAAGCAGATGTTAAAAGCGCTCCTGCAGTAATTAATCTGATACCTGTGCTATAACTGTTGATTTTAAAAAAAGGGGGGCTCCAAACTACATAGAGTTATAAATAGATTATGGTAAAAATGACCTGACTCGCGCGAGGAAATGTTAAAACACTGACGAAATTGCTCGTTTTTTATTTTTAGACGTTAAGTAAATCCAAGCAGCATCTGCAGTGGTTCACAGCTCAGAAGTTTCAGCTATGCTGGGTTGTTTAACCCACATGTTCTGTTTTGTGTCTCAGAGACTCTAAGGGCCATTTTATAGCTTGCAAATCACACATAAAATATCAGTTTGATTTCATAAACAATTTTTTTTGTTTGTTTTTTTGGGGTGTTGTAAAATTCTAAGTAATTGCAATAAATTCTCAAAATAAACTTATCTGACTATTGATTTATTTTATTGTTTTTTTTTAAATGGTGTGTTTTTGCCAGTGTTAAGTGTTATTATTAGAATTTTTTAGATGTTTTGAATGAGCTTTTTTATATTATCAGTTTTCATTTTAATTTGAGCTATTTTTTGTCATTTCTAATAGTTTTGTCATTTTATTTGTTAATTTATCTTCAACGTATTTCAATAATAATAATTTTTTTAATTTGATATAATTATTTAATAAATGTTAATCTAATATTTATTTTATTTTATAATTGTGTTAATAGTTTTATATTTAGTCGACTATAAATAGTTTAATTTCTTAAAACTCTATGAATAATTACTGCTAAATTACTGGTAATTATCTTTTCATAGTTGCCAGATCGAACGAAATTATCAAAATAATTTAGAAAAAGTGACCATTTATTATTTTTACACCGGTATCATTGGGATCTCTCATGCTCAAACATAAAAACAGTTAAGTCGATCTCAACAGAACGTGTAGGTTGTAAAGATGAAGCCCGGCAGGGATGGACACAGATTTGTTGCTGACTGGAAAGGCAGTAAACCACCCTGAGGATGTCATTGTGACTTGAGGTTTCGGAAGACATCGGATGACAGGCAAAGAGTTGAAATAATTATGGGAGATTTTCTGCCTTCATCTCATATTCTCTTCATTTTCAATTCCACATAATGTGTCCTTCCCTGTAGCGAAGTAATCATATTACAGTTAGTATCTGTTTAAATGTGTGTGTGTTTTGAAGACTGAAAGAGAGTTTGAAGTGCTAACTTTTAGCAGATGTTGTCTTGACACGTATGTGTGTGCGTATTGATGCGGTTGTGCTCTTTTCTGGGTACATATGGATAAGAGCTGGAGGGGCAGATTAAAGGTGTGGGGTTTGTGCCCCGAGGCCTGCTCTAGTCTGCCACAATCCCTTATCCACCCTCGACCCAGACAGCATTGATCTACACAAGTACGTGCGCGTACAAAGCTTATTAACCCTTGTAAACACTACCTAGTGTCTGGCCAGTCAACTATATTACACATAGAGAGAGTCTTTTTGGAATCATCATTTAATACCACATGACTTCGGCCGGTTTCTGTTACTTGAGATTGTTGGTCCAAGTAGGTTAGGGGTGCACACAGTCATTGCTGGCAGAAATTGGCGTACCAATTTTGATGTAGTCTTCCAAACACTGAAAGAGCAGTCCAACTGTGCCATGGGTTTACGTATGGGCAAACACAGACACGCTCTCGCTAAAGTCTCTTTGTGTCAGGGCTTCAATCACAGTTTTTTACGAGTTTGCTAGGCACTGTTGCAAGAAAAAACTACACAGTAATAATGTGAAAATGTACACTAAAAAGTAGCTTAGAAGTCGTGATGTTTAGTCATTCTGCACACCTTGACTGCAGCATAATATTCTGATATCTTGTTATATGCAAGTAAAGTCAACCAAACAATTAGCATGTGAACCAAAGGTTAAATTAAAAGCACAAGAAGCATGTTTTAGTCTATTTTCATGATTAAGAGTAAATAAAGTGATTTTGCACAACTTATAATCAAATAAATCAATAAAAATGTAGCTGAGGAAGGGAATATAAGAACTGACACTCATGTCACTCAATAGAATATTAGCAAACACTTATGTAAGTCAAGTGAAGCAGTTGTTCCTTTTGTGTGTCGTTATAGCAATGTTTTTTTGTCGCACAGAACAGTATTTGTGACGGACTGTAGCGAGGAGCCATTTACAAAGAGGAAATGGACATCTGCATAGTGAGGGGTCAAAATATAATGGCAAAAATCAAAGCGAAGTGCTGCGGTTACTACATAGGCTGTGCGAGTTACCCTTTGTCTTCCTTTCTTTCCTTTTCCTTTCTCACACCCACACGTACATACCCACAGTTACGAATAAAAGTATGCAAATATCGCAGCATGTTTGATTCTCTGACTCTGTGTGAGGTCCCCACAGACTCATCAAGACTTTAGCACCTCCATCAAGTCAGTGCGGAGAGAAAGAGGAGGTCTCAGCTACACCTTACATCACACACCCCAGTGGGTGTAAGTGTGTGTGTGTGTGTGCGTTCATGTGCGTGTGTCTGTGGTCTCACTGAGCTGCTGATGTGGAAGGTTGGTTTGTTAAAAAAAAAGGGAGAAAATGATAAAAAGAAGAAAAAAGTCTTGGGTCCAGGGGTGTGAAAATGGACCTATATCACTGTCAAGGACACCTTTAATTACAACAGCAGGGGTTCTGTGTGAGGGTGTGCCTGGAGATGGAGGAGTTGACAGGGCCGAAGGAATTCTGGGTAGAACTTGGAGTAGAACTTGTTAGAACTCAGTTTGACTCTTTGAGTCAAACTCTATTTTAAGTTTTTTTTTTTAATGATATATTTCAGTTATTTTTAATTTTAATTTTTAATTGCAATTACGTAATCTTTTTTAAATATTATGATATAAATACACCCATGTATCGACCATACATAAGCTTATAAAAGACCTGGAAGCTCTTTACACACATACATCTACCTAAAGTTAAAAAAATAAATATATATATATTTTTAAACATGTCTTCTATGCTCACAAAGGCTGCATGTATTTAATGACAAAAAGGAATAATGTTTTTTAATATATTTAAAATATTAATATTTTACTAATATTACACTACATACGAAAAACAAATATTTTTTTTTATAAAGGATATTTTTGTAAAATTGTAAAGACTTGATAAATTTAATACATCCTTGCTGAATAAAAGTAAAAAAAATTATATATTTTAAATTATGATAAACAAAATATATTTTTTTATAAAATTAAAAACAAAAATTATGGATCAGTAAATGATTTACTGCTATTTAAGTAGGTAAAAAAATGAAGCATTAAGTTGTGATGATCTGGTGTGTGTACATGGATATTTTAACACCAGTCTGTCCGCTCATACACTCAAGACCTCTGAAAACTAACACCCTTAAATTCAGTCGCATTAAGGTGCTGAACGTCAACGACTTCTTACATGTCTTAACTAGGTGCTTCGCAATAGTGTCAAGTGATTAACGTTATCGCTTCCATGTTAATCTGAATTTTAATTTCACCTGCTGCAACCTTGAAGACATTATGCTGATTACAGATTTTTTTTATTATTTTGTTTTAATGTGGCATATGTGGTTCAAACACTCAATTAAATGTTATTTGTGTCTGTGTGAGTGTGTGATGGAGTTGTTCTCTTTCGTTTTGAATTATTCATCATTGGAAACTTGTTGCGTTGAATTACCGCTAGACACCAAACCTGGTAATTAAACCTCCGATTTTAAGTTTTTGGTCGTTTCCTTGCGTTGAAGTAAATATGTTTCAGGTCATGTAGGAACGCTTGTCTTGTTAGAAGCTTCTCCGTTCTCATGCTCTGACGTCTCCCTTCCTCAAAGTGTACAAATATATGCAAACGAGAACATTCCTCTGAAAGGCACTCTTTAGTTCTTCATTAGCGGAGGGTGAAGCTACAAAGAGCACAAACAATATGAGGAAAAAAATGCGACGGAATGAATCAAAGCGGTGAGAGCTTTGTCAGACGAGCAGAAGCAGATACGCTGCCTGCCGCCCCATTTCCTCGGCAGAGCGGCTGAATTAGCATGATAATCATTCTCATCGTTTACAAGGGCGAAATGTTTCAGTTTAATGCCTTGCTTGTGTTACAAGCCATGCACTTAATTAGACGGTAATGACTCCGGCGAGGCGAGCGGAGAGAGGAAGAGAGGGGAAGACAGGAGTTGAGGGGATGAGGAGTGAGAGCCCTTCACATCCAAGAGCCCTGCCACATTCACCCACTCCACCTGTCAGCTATCTACACACACACACTCTCACACACTGCATGCTGCGTCCTGTAGCCATGGTGACAGTTTACACAGGTAAACTGTGAGGCACAGTCTCGTGTCATTGTGACCCTAGGTCACTTCCTTTATGCGCTGTAGGGTATTGTAATATAAGTATAAACAGAGCTTTTGCTTTTACATAATGCATAATTTGCATAATATTTTCATTCATTGGTTTTAGTGAAAGAATGTTTACCGTATGTATGTCTGTCGGTCTGTCCAACAGTCCCAGTCCCTACAGTATCTATAATACACTGTATATTACTACATATTATTTTATTCATTATTATTCATGGTTCATTTTTATTTAATTTGTTCATTTATTCATTAATTCTTTTATTTTGATAATTTTTATAAATAAAATAAAAATAAATAAAATTAAGAGAAAAAATTAAGAATGAGTGTGCGTTTAAGGTTTTTTTTCTATTTTTTTATGATAACACCTTATAATAAGTTAATGATCGTTAACTACATTAGTTAACATGAACTAAGATGGAACAATATTTCTAAAGCATTTATTAATCTTAGTTAATATTAATTTTGGCATTTACTATGCCCTTACTTAATGCACTGTGAACTAACATAAACTAACAACGAATGACTGTATTTTTTATTCACTAACATTAACAAAGATAAATAAATCCTGTAAAATGTGTTGATCATTGTTCATGTTAGTTAATAGTTAACTAATGTTAACAAATGACACCGAAATATTAGTATTTCATATGACTACTCTACATATCCTCACTATAAAAGCATTAGAGCTACTTTATACATATAAATACAAAAAGAGTATGTTTTTTAGAGGGACTCATACCCATCTTTTCCCTCCTCATCCTCCTCCTCCTCTTTCTTGTAATAGGATGTCAGGGATCATGTTCTCCCTTCTTGCTAAGGAAGACAAAGACTGTGTAGCTAGAAGTGACTGAGTACTTTTACCATTAGAGAATGCAGGCAGGATTCCAACACAAGAGCAGGCCTTTGGGTACGGGCTGGCTCGCCGCGTTAAGCCCAGAGCCTGCCGTCTCGCTGGCTGTCGGATTGGAGCGATACGCAGGTCCATATCTCACCCCGTGCCCTGGCTCGGCACTCTCCACCCTGGGCCAAGAGGTCTATCCTTCCCTGTCCCTTCCGCAACTCCTGACGGCCGTCCGATAGAGGACGTGAGTTTAGAGCATGCCATTCTGGATAGATTGCCGTACCGCGAGAGTGTGTCTGCAGAAGTATAAAAGCCTGGTTGGGAGCAGGGCTGTTTCGTCTCTGCCGTTGATCCCGCTCATGCTGTTCTTTGAAACGGCTGATAAATGCGGATCTTCAGTCACACTCTAATTACAGCAGCTTAAGTGCTTTAACCACTGTTATCGCAAACTGTTCTATTCTCTGAACCCTGTCAAAATACACACATACACACACACGTATGTGCACGCCAGAGCGTTTGTTTGTGCGTTTACGCGTCACGTTTGTGTGTGCACGACTGTTAGTTTGCACAGGCCGCGGGTACGAGAGTGCCTGTGCGTTCTGGCGGGCGAGGGACTTATCTCCACATGTGTGCGAGCAGAAGTAGGATGTGATGGCACTTGATGTTCTGTCGAACGCATTTTTCACAGCGCATAATTTAAAAGTTTCCTCCTGTTTGCATCTCCCGCCATTTCTGTCGACTCCCCTCCCTCTCTCGCTCCTTCCATCAGAGGGTTGTACCTCAGTGACAGCCCCCCGCACCCTCGGACTGCCTGCGGTCTGCCTATTAGCGGCGGTGACGGCATCTGATCGGCCATAACGCTTCATTTACGTTATGGATTTAATGTGTGACACACAGAGGTGTCGATGGACTAATGTCTCATCCTTTCATCTTACTCTCTTCCCGTCTTGGTCTCTGGAGTGTAATTGGTTTCTGTCCCAGGTAGAATCGCTAGCTCCGAGTGCAGAGCGAGGCGAAGGCAGACGTGCGCAGTGCACAGTGGTTGGCGATGCCTGGGAGAGTTAGGTGTGTGTGTGCGGTTTGGGTGAATCAGGAGAGGTGTGTTTCCAGAGTGGAGGTGATTCTTAATGGGGTGTGGAGTGTGTGTTTATCAGCTCCCTGATCGCTGTTTATTGCCCAGTCGTGTGGAACTAATTTACTAATTGAGTTTGAGGCTGGGAAAGATGTGGCAGGAGGGTTTGCGAAGAAGACACGAAAACATGTCGTACCCCCGCATGCGGTGTGGAAGGTAGAGAGGGATTGATCGAGTACGTTCACATGAAAAATTGTGTACATATGAGTGTGATGGAGTCATTTCATGAGGCAGTCAGGATCAGTGTTGCCAAACAATTTTCAGCGGAACTTGCCAAAAAAGGTTGATTTGTTGATAAATGGCATTGTGATGTCACTGCGCAATGACCTCATTACGTAATTACAATTCTAAATAATATTTTATATTGTATTTGTGCTTAGATTTGTGCAAAACAAAATGCATAATATAATATTAAAATACACTGAATTTTTGAAAGCTTTCTGAATATTATATTTTTCAGAAGTGTATTAGTAGTTAGCAAGTGTGCTACATTCTAAGATAAGTCAGGAAAACAAGGCACAATCTACGTTATGTTATATGTTAATATAAAGAGATTTTCACTTCACCGACACTTACTCACACTCGTGTCATTCAAAACTGCATGAATTTCTTTTTTTCTGTGGAGCACAAAAAATATGTATATATTTTAAACGTCTGCGCAATAAAAGTCAGTGGGGTCCAGTGTGGTTTTGGACTCCATTGTCTTCCATTATACGTATAAAATTATTCTTAAAAATAACTTGTTTTGTGTTCTGTGTGATGGTGAGTAAATAAGGACATAATGTTCCTTTTTTGATAAACTGTCCCTTTAACATGAATGGTATGAAACCAAACCTCCTGCATGATGTGCCCAACACTGCTATCTTCAGCTAAAAGGGCACAACAGGTGAAATGTGTTGGCTCGTGCTCGTTCTCTTTTTTTCCTCCTTTTCTTCCTTAGACTTTCCCTCTCTCTCTCTCTCTCTCGTGCTTTTGCCCTTGTTGGTGGGAGATTTGACCTGGAATGTTAATAGGGGAGTGAGGCTGGAGTCCTCTGCAGATCTCTGGCTCTTTTCACTTGCTGGATAAGACAAGAAGAGAACAGCCAAGAGGAAAGAGTGTAACTTAAACTCAACTTACACCTCACTCTGCGGTACCTCTGTCAGTTTCAGTGTAGTGTGCATAAACGGCATGAGAAAAATGGCATTTGTGCTTTCAAAAATATAGAGGAAAGGAGTGTAATTTAAGGTACAATGTGTAGAGCAAATAACCAGGTAATTAATTTGAATTAAAAAAAAAAAGAAAGAAATTAAAATACAATGGGCTAAACCAAATTTAAATTTAATTTAATCTACGCTTAATTTTTAAAAACAATTTAGTGCATACTAAATTAAATTCACAGTCACTAATTTAAGAAAATAGCATTTATTAAACTAGACAAATTATGCTGAATGAAAATGAAAAAAATGTACAGTGATATGGCTGTAATCATAATATTTATGAATGCGCACGTAGCAAAGTCTCTCTTTGGCAAAGTTTATAATGAGAGCTTCTAATGCATCTTTCCGTTCTAGATAGTTGTGCAAGGGAGGAAGTTCTTGTTTTTCATCTCCTCTGGTGTGGTTGGATCACCCTGCATTGACTGACAGCGTGAATCTGGAGTGAAGGAGAGGGAGTAAGAGAGAGGAGAAGATAAGAGAGGAAGGCTCAGTTGTGTAAGGGTTACAGAGAATGGGGGAGCGTGGGTTTTTTAGACAGGCAGACGTTTTTGGGCTAGCTTACAGCAGCTGTGGAGCCCCGCTGGTAGATTAAAAGAGGCTCCCGTCCGCAGAGTGAAGTACAGCAGAACCCCCAGCGGGTACAGGCGGGGAGGGGCCCACGCAGCTGTCACCCTCCACATACTTTCTCACCCAACTCCAGGAGCTACGACCCAGCAGCCCCACCATTCACCCACACACCCCACCATCGCAGCAGCATGGACATTAATGGAAGGGAGCTGCAGGCTAGAGAGATGGTCTACCAGCAAATGTTTACTGAGGTTGTGTGTCTAAGTCGTCAAAGATCAGAAGAGTTTGAGATGGCAGCCCTCATGCTGCGAAACGCTCACAAGGTTCATTCTAACCAACACCTAAGGCTTAGTTCATGTACAGTACCAAATCCTATATCATAATATGAGCAAATTTATATCATGGTAATGCTATGCTATCAAATATTTATGGTCAGTAAGATCTTTATCTTTTTTGAAGAAGAATTTGCTACTTTTATTCAGTTAAGATGCATTAAACTGATGAGAAGTCACAGTAAAGACATTTTATTGTGACAAAAAAAATTCTATTTCAATTGAATTGTTCTCTTTTTAAACTTTTATCAAAGAATCAAAAAGTATTACAATTTTGAGGCACAGCCATTTTCAACATTATGAAATATTTCCTGAACAAATCAGCATAATAAAATAGATTTCTGATGGATAGTGTCACTGTAAATTCAGAAATAAATTAAATTACATTTTAAAATAAATGAATATAGCATTTCATATATTTTATGATATTGCTAAATTACCTGTATTCAGGATAAAACAACTGCAGTCTTCAAATCTAAACTTTTACACATTAAATCTGACATTTTAAATAAATTAAATTCTAATAATTTTCTGTAAAAATGTTATATTGTTGTATTTACATGCAAGAGCCATTTTTAATGTAAGTACCATTACATTTGATTATTTTGCTTTTTAACCGAAATTGGATTGATTTCAGATCACAAACCAAAAGTTTTATAATTTATAATTGCTGTATATAATACATTAAACACTATCACACCATGCAGTCCTACCCCGTGTAATCAGCATAAGGGTTACCATCTAGATATTTTCAAATAGAAGATGATCAGACAATTTCTTGGAGAACTTTTTTCTTTTTTTACTTGTGAGATGCTTTAAAGTAGATTTATTGTCTCCGAGATGGGCCCAGATCCATCTTTAAGGTCACAGAGCACATTACAGCAGCAGGAGCGCCATCAGTGTTTGTTTCATGATAGCAGTAGTTCAATATTTTGAATGCAAATGCTACACTGTTAACATAAGCTGATAAGCAGGCTTTTTCCCCCTCTGTCGAGTGGAATGGAGTCTGCACAGCTGCAGCCAGGTCTGAAGTGAAAACACACACTCTCAGTCTGTCACACACACACATACCTTTAGTGAGGATTACAGAAGGGAAAAAGAACGATTTGACACTCCTCTCAATGTTCTGACATATTTAGTTGGTTTGCCGGAATTTCAGATTCTCACAAACACACACACACGCACAGTCACAGGAGGCCTCGGGTTTGCTGAGAAGGCTGAAGTCAGTGGGTCTCTGTGGTAAAGCCGACTGGGGAAGCTTTGTCACGCAGACGCCCTCACCAACAAGCACTGAACAATGACAGTTGTTCAGAAAACACAACAAAACACACACACTCCCTCGCACAAACATGTCCTCACTCCCCTTAGTCCAGTCCACACTGCATTTCAACACCGACAGCTCAGCCCACCCTAGGGATATGGGTTCCTTTGTTTTAGATTTGTGGGTGTTTTTTATGTCTGCTTGTCTTTTTTATAGGTCTGTGCGTTTATGTAACCGTTTCACATCTTACATCAATATAAAAGTCATAGTTATGTGTGCATATTCGCTCGATTTCGAAGTGGCAAAATGGGGCTTTCGGCGGGTCCTGAGTGAGATGGGGTCAGGAGTGTCAGGACTGGCTGAGCTGGTTTGGCTGGACCGACAGCGTGGCCCCGCTCCCCCCCCCAAAGGCTCCCGGCGCACTGCCTGCTGGGAAGGCAAGACCAATCAAACGCCTGACAACACGGACTGTACACAAGCCCTTCTTTTGATTTGTGGAGAAAGACTCGATCCAGCTGGGCTGTGGAGCTCCTGAGGTGGAAGGGGGATGATAGGGCAGGAATAAAAAGGGTTAGCCGGGAGAAGAAGTGTTTGCTAAAGGCAGGTGTTTGGCTTTGATGGATGGCGTGGGCTGCAGGTGCTCCCTGCACCTGTGTTGGATCTCAGGTCTTGTTTCTGCGGACTTGAGGTGCTTCTGTTTCCCATCCAGCCTTGAGTGGCGTGCTCGCTTGCTAAAAGGCCCCGCAGAGTTTAACATTTGTAGTGAGGTGCGGCGTAATTAGTTGGAACCAGACTAGGAATCTGTTCTTACTAATGGAGACAGACCCAGACAGGAACGCTCTCAAGCCCAGTCAAGGATGGGGGACTTCTGCTCCTCTCTGATAACCATTAATGATTCTCTCTGCTTCTGGACCACTGCTTTCCTGCTATAATATCATCTATCTCTGTCTCTCTTACAACCATGGGAGTGTAAATCCCGCTCCTTGGAGCCACGAGGAGCAGAGTGTGGTGGCTCAGATCTGACATCCAGCCACTGCTTCCCATTTTTCCAGCTTTCCCTCCTCCTCCTCGTCTTGGCCTGCTCCTTTCTTTGAGATGGACGTGAGAAGAGGAGGGGCCGACTTAGAGGATTCATTTCTCTTGGCTCCTTCTCTCCCCTGCTTCTCCATTCATTTTCAGCCCGGGTCGTCTGCAGGGTCCTGACTTGTGCTGCAAATGAGTATTGTCTTTTACTGATAGGCCTCTGACATGCTCCTGGGTTGCTCTCTTGGTCCCTTCTTACTTTCTCTCTTTCCTTTTTTCTCCTTGTGACTCTTCTCTTCTTAATCCATTTCTGTCTTTTTCCTTCTTTATCTCTCTGTTGCTCTTCGCAAATTGACAAATGTGAAGCCAGTAAGAACATTTTTGATCTTTGTTGCAACTACAGTAATGTGATGGGACCGAAAATGAAAGGAATAACCAATAATATGTCACAAATTGTATTTGGTTACTCTAAAAGAGTTTATCATTATCACTTTAGCGCATCGCACCTGGTTTGAACATAGTGTTAAAGTTCCATCTGAATACAACCCTATTATGTATTACATTACATAAAAAAAACTAGTGTAGGGTTTACTTGAATTTCACACAGAAACTGAACAGAAAGTTAAAAAACAAAAGTTAAAAAGGACACAATATCTCATTGCACGTGTATGCATTGTATTTTCATTCCCTCAGTTAAGAGAGAAACTTTTGACGTTTGAGATTGCATATGTATGCACGTGGTGTGCAAGCATGTGCAGGTTGAGAAAGGCTCATCAGCATGCAGCGGGAGGTGTGTTGTGTATCAGGGACTGGGGGGGATTAGAGAGACTTTACTGTCACCAACCCCAGGAGAGAGAGCTGAGAGCACACACTGACACCAGCATCCAGGAGCCAGATTAGAGCTTCGTATCACACACACACACACACACACACATTAATACAAAGAATTTAGCCTCGGCCCTTACACTTTAACACAAGATAGACAACACCCTTGTGTATTTTGAATGCCACAACATGTGATCTTTATAGTCAGGTGGATTTCAGTTTCACAGATCATGTTTGTTTTCAGCTATTTAAACAGGGACATACCATAGACTATTTATTTAATGTAATAATATAGTAGTATTTTTTATATTTATTTATTATTTTACATATAAATTGTTACATTTAGCTCACTTTTTAATTTTAGTAAATGTGTGTGTGTAATATAATAGCTTTTTTCATATTTATTTATGTTTGAAATATGAATTTTCTTATGTTTAGCTCACTTTATATATAAATATGAGATTATAATAAAATTAAAATTCAAAATATATTTTTTTCTAATGAGTACATCCCCAAAAGGAACTTTTTTTAAAGTTGTATTTTATTTGTATATGTTTTAAGAATTATTTACTTAATTTATGGATAGTTTTTTTCTAATGAGTATGTCCCAAAAGGATGTTTTGTCATATTTAGTTCACTTTTGAAGATAATTTTGTCGAAGTACACACACACACCCCCATACTCTCTCAAGCTGTAATATTTGTACTTTCATAAACACACACTCATAAATTCATTCAAAAGCACAAATAGATGAACATTCCTTCTCAGACTCAAAACAATGTGAACAGACCCCCAGATTGCCGCTAGTCCCCCGCAAACACAAAAGGATAAACAGGCATAAAAAACTAAACCCCGCTCCAACACACACACGTGTGTTCACACACACATGCGGCAATGATCATGTGTCTTTGCACCCCCCGCCCTGAGCCAGGTCCCAGATGCCCCAGTGATTGGCCCAGCTCTGCACAGCAGACTGTGGTATTAGCAGGGAGGGGGAAGAGGTGCCAAGGGAGAAAAAGAGAGAGGGAGAGAGAAGAGGGATAGAAGGAGAAAGACTGAGTGGGGGAGGATGGAGAGAGGAGAGGAAAGAATGCACCCTTCACTGTGGGGAGCACCAGCCTGCCCCAGACCCCCAGAGGGTTCCCCTCTCTTTCTCCCTCTCTCCCTCTCTCTCTCTCTCTCTGTGGTGTTTGGACAGCTGTGAGTGGAGATCAGGTTACGGGTGGCGCTGGCACTTCCTCTGTGCTGGCAGGCGTGTGTGTGTGTGTGTTCGACGTCTGGATGCCATTACCACCGCTACACTGCTGGAAGCTCAGCTACGCCACCCTTGACTCAGTACACATAGTGTCCTGCGATATATTATGCGAAATGCACATCAAATAAATCAGAACCCGCAGTATTCATGAATAAGTAGGCTGACAATATCTGAATCACCTTCTGCAGCCCACAAGATGCAAGTGGACATTCTGTATCCCATAAAAGCTATATAGATTCTTTATAAGTGAAGGTGTTATAGGTAACAAGCAAATGTATTTATATAGGTTATACAGTTATTTTAACACATTGATAGTACTGTAAGTCAGGCTAACATCCAGCATGCAACATGCCAGGATGTCTTGGATATTACACTGAAAAGTACATACTATGATTCGCCTTTGCTCTCTTGCTAAGGCAGTGTTGCTTTTTAGGTAGCAAGTTATAAACATCAGCATTTTTACTAACTTGCTAACACTTTTGCCCATGCAAAATGTACTTCGCTTGCATTATGAACACCAAGCTAGAAGCATTTGCATTGACGTACTAGCATGGTGCATGTTGAGGGCCTTACAGTGTACTAAACCAGCACACTTAATAGCTTTCCTCTACAGTAACTCTGTATATCAGGGTCTGAATACATTATATTCTTCTAGTCGTTGTGAGATTACAGTATTGCATCTTGACATAGCAGATAATAAAAGTCTTCTGCTGTTTCTAAATTCCCCAAGTCCTTTTGCCTTGCTTCTTTCCCTAGACGCTGAGCCTCTCTCTACAAGACTTTATGACTTTTTTGTATTTATGCTGTTGTTCATTTTCTGTATATGTGTTTGTTTGTGTGTGTGTTGTCTATCTGCCTGTGAGCTATACCTGCTAACGAGGTCCATATTCAGATGAGCTCTCCAGCCAGGCCAGCTCTGAGGCTAGACGCACTCTAGAGTCTCTCTCCTCTCTTCTCTCTCTCTCTCCCTCGCTCTTGCCCTCCCCTCACTGGTTTATTAATTCATTCCCTCCTGTAATGGGCTGCAGCTGGGGAGAGGCAAATCGTTGCTCAAATGCTGATGGAACCTTCAGCTGCTGTCTAATCGCCCTGTTTGTGCGCCACACTCATAAAAGGGGGAAGTCAATGCGGGGAAGAATGTTTTAGTGTCATTTAGAGGTGACTACCACTGGAAATGGATCGTATTAAGGTGCAAGTGCATGATTGACACCAGGGACGCCTTCTGAAGTAAGATGCTGAGGAAGTTAGGGATTTGTTAATGCCCTGCTAATATTTCCACTGGCCCACCATAAAAATATTTTTCTTTTCCAACAGTTTTGCCTGTTCAAATGAATACATAAATATTATTTATTTGATTAAATTGTATTTAATATAATCATCTGTGTGTGTGTTTAATATTAAATTAAGAATAATTTAATTTATATATTTGTATATAATTTATATATATATATATATATATATATAGACCTAGATATCTTTGTCATTATTTTAACTAAATAAACATGCATCTAAAATGTACAGCATAAAATGTATATTTCCATATTAACAGTGTTATGCTTTGGTACAACAGTATAGTTATATGGATATTTTATAGATTTTATGTAAATATTTATAGATATAAATAAATATGTGTATATATATAAATATATATATAAGCATATATATATTCTGCAATAGTTAATATATATATATATATATATATATATAATTATTTGTCATTCTGCAATAATTTAATTAATACTTTAACATTAATAAAAATGTAACGTGTGTGTGTGTGTGTGTGTGTGTGTGTGTATAAATAAATAAATAAACAAATAAATAACAATGCTATTCTATTTTATCTTAATCACTTCCAAAGATATAACAATCAGTCTCTGAAATATAACATTTAAATAAGACCAAATTAAAATGTAATGACAATTTTTTTTTTAATTAATGTCAGAAAATAGACAATATCCTAGTAAACAGTTAGTTATTCAAACAGTGCAAATTCATAAAACAAGAACAATGGAATACAGTAATTTGATTTCAAATAATAAAATAAAACGAGGAATACATTTCTCAGTTTACAACACGCATTTATTTTCTTATTTAAAGAACGTGTAATGAGGACCCTTGTGATGGTGGAGTGTTATTCCTACAATTCAAAACGTTGGTCTGACACGTGCCTGTTCACACGATAGCCGCCAATGCGAAGGCGAATCTGCTCCTGTCCAATCAGAGGAGAGACAGTGTGGGATTTTATTCACAGAGCCGTAGGGAAGAGTACGCAGTACATGCGCCGAATGCTTATAAAACACTCTGCAACAGGCGAGCGGACTATTTAAAAAAAAAAAAACGACCTGACCCAGGCACCGGCAACAGTTGCTAAACTCAGCTCAACAGTCTCAACTCAGCTCATTATCCAACACAAACTGGCCAAAACAGACTTTGCACACTCAGTATGCTCCACGCATGCACATACACAATAGAAACAGAAATGCATTTGCCACGACAGACACAACAGTGTGAGGCGGGCGGACGGGCAGGCCCCCGGGAAGCAGCAGCGTTGCTGTTTGATGTTGGGAGCTGATTAATGAGATGTGAGGAGTGAGTGTTTGACGGCTACTCTCTGGGCGCCTGTTTGAGGGGCCCACTGCGTTCATGTGTGTGTCTGTGTGTGTATATGTGTGTGAGACCGAGGAAAGTGAGGGAGAGAGATAGAGTAGGGGGGTGGTAGACCCCTGCTGGTTACCCTTGAACACTCTGCGGAGGTGTCGAGGCGGCCCTAGCTCTAGCCGCTCATGAGGGTGCTGTCGCAATTAAACCAGCACAGCAGAGCTGCCTTCGGAGAGAGAGGCCTCTATTCACTACACGCCACCTTGCCAGAGAGAGAGAGGTGAGGAGCGGGCGAGGATGAGACAGGAAATCGTGAGGCATGAGAGGTAAACCATCAGAAGCCGCCATGGAAGGAGAAATTGAAAACATAAGTGGGAAAAGTGACTCGAGGGCCGCTTACAGCAGTCAATGGATGAGGAGGATAGGATAGAAACCAAAGGCAGCTAGCAAGGCCTTAACAGGATAGTGTTGTGTTGTTTTAAAGCTTTATGACTGACTGACTAATATCCTGTCTACTCTTTTTCACATAATGCTGGACTTGATGAAAAATTGCTTTAAAGTATAATAAATTTGTCTGTAAGACTCGTACACTGTCTTCTTCAGCCATATGACAGCACTAAATCCATATTTTGCTGATATTATTGGCCTGTCATGTCATGTTCATTCTTTTGAGTCAAATTCATTTCCGAATCATTTTTTAATGAATCTAACTGAATGATTTAAATTTCAAGTTCAACATCACATGGCTATGTAAAACGTATAAATGTGTTACTAAAGCAGCTTTTCCACCAAAATTACCTGGAGCAATTTGTCCCAGGAACTTTTTTTTGCCCCCAGACCTGTTGCTATCTGCATTTCGATTGCAGTCTAAAGTACAGAGAAGATTAGGCAAACAGTCTTGTGATGTGGGTCTGTGTCTGTTTCTCAATACCAAGTAAGCAAATTCTGCCGTTTTTTGCATCCTCTGTAGTTTGGACTCAGGATTGTAATGTCCTGCAGAGGGGACAACTCACGTCTGGTAAATCTTCAAACAGTGTACTTAATAACCCCAGTCAGCTCCTCTTGGCTACTGCAGTTTTCCTTTGTTTTAACAAAAAGACAAAATATGATGTCAAACACCACTGCTTCTGATCGTTTTTCATTTAAACACATTAATAGCTGCAGAAATGTAGTTAGGGATATGTACAAAGGCTACATTATAATAAAACTAAATATTATACCAAACAGTATTTTCTCTTTTCATTTTAACATGTTTGTAGATTAATAAAATAAAGACCAAAGATTATCTGTCAGATTTGCCAAAAATGAATTGTCTTATGTTTAACCACTACAGAGACATGAGAGCCAGAGGAAAATGTCAGAAAGACATTCTCTGAAATAAGCAAAGCACATTTTCAGCAGATTTGCATTTTAAACAAACGCATTTTCACCTTAAATACTTGTAAAACTACATTTCATGACACAATAACAATTTTTTTTTTTATCTCCTTTTTTCTAAAACAACATGAGCCTAACTTCACATATAATGATTTTATATCAAGTATACTTTAGATCGGGGACTTTAAACACTTTCTTTTAATAGTAGAATATGAATATATTCACATAATTTCCTATGATGCTCAGCCATTAAAATAATCACAGATATGCATTTAACTTTCTGTTTTGCTTTTTAATGAAGGAAGGACAATAAAACATAACATTTTAACTTAATATGTTCGTTTTATGCATTTTTTCTCTCTTCTTTTTTTCTACAAAAATTAGTTGGAGATCAAACAGTAATTTCAAACTCACTGCAATACCACCAAGGTCCACCTAGGGGCCTGCCGTTGAAAACCTTTGCTTTAGTACTACAACACTACTTTTCAGTAAAGACAGAAGCATATGTTGAAAAAAAGCAAATTATCTAAGTAGAATCAATCTTATGCAAACATTGCTGTATATAACGCCTTGATGCCGCAAAAAAACTGCAGCATTTTTGAGATTGTGGAAAGAGCCAGAAAGGTACAAATCCGAATAGCAGCGCGGAGGTCAGCGGTAGGTTGGCGAGACGAGTGAGATGTGGGTGCGTGGAGAGTTTACTCTTTCTTTACTGAGTTCTTAGCCCTCTGACGTAGCACCGGTCGGACTCGCGCTGGGAGCGGCTCTTTAATTAGCTTCTGATGAGGACCTTGAGGAAAAGAGGCAGGTGATTGGACTTCTTATCCAAATAATTACCTCAATTAAGTCATTAAGACCCTGGGCATAGCCAAGCCCAGAACTGCCTCCCCTGTGCCACAGCATGCATTCATCCCTGATCTCACTCTTCAACTGCTGCGGTGTGTGCGCGCTCGTGTTTTTGTCTCAGCTGATTGTGTTTCTTTAGGCTAGTGCACATTCGTGACCGTCGTGCCTTTTTCTTTTGTCATCTTATAATGGCAACGATTCTATCGCACGCACAAGTCTGTCTCTCATACTTTTACACACGCGCTCGCTCACAGAGGTAGGTTAATTACCCATAGCATCTGGATGGCCGTATGTGTGTGAGCCCTCGGCGCCAGTGTGGGTCTCAGTGGCTCTGAAAGTGCCCCGGTGCATCATGGGGGATTAAGCATGGGCAGCCATGGGGGGTTTGAGGGAGACAGCCGTTTGTGAGACTCTCACACTCCTTCTCTCCTCTTTAGTTACAGAATTAGCCCACGAATAAGCTGATTTTGTGCACTGGGTGTGTAGGTGAAACTGGCCACCATACACGGACAGGACAATTCCCTGCTCCCTTTTGAATTTAGATGGAGAGAAAGAGTGAGAATAGATAGGCTGGAGAGGGGAGGGGGCTGTTGTGTTCCCCCTTTCCCTTTGTTTTGCTGCTGTATGTGTCCAGGTGTGTTTTCGCCTGCAGTGCTCGGCGGCCCACATCTGGATCAGGCCAGTGGCTGTACACCCAGATGTGCTCCGGTTCTAAACTTGCCCTCCGTCGCCTTTGTTTTTTTGTTTTTTTAATGCTTTTGTTACAGCAGAGGGTAGAGAAGAGGGCATCAGCTGCCTGTCAGGTGTTTGCATAGATGTAAACAGATGTTATTTTGATGAGTGTGAGAGAGAGGGAGGGCAGACGGCAAAACAACAATACCGCTCGTATCAGGAGTTCAAACCCGAGACGTAACGATTGAGGAGCCATCGCTGGAGTGAGGAAACGCGGCATACGGATGAGGTGCACACGCACTTGGCCCTGCCTCGGCTGCTCCATCTGGCCTGTGTGTGCGCAAGCATCTGTGCGTGTGTGTGTGTGAGTGCGCGTTGTTTGCATGTGTGTGTGTATCTTGCATGTGTTCGACAAATTTGTCGTGCACCTCCAATGAAATTAGACCGATGGCTGATCCTCAGCTTAGCTCTTGGTGTTATTCTGAGGTTGCTCTATGATTTTATTTTAAAACTTTATTTATTTAACATTCGTAACTTTTTTTTACATTTTAAGGTACATGTATGTATTACAAACAAATATGAAAGGAATTGTAAAAAAACAAAAAAAAACAAATTCAAAATAAATAAATAAATAACTAGATCTGATTGTCTTTTATTAAGATGCATTATTTTTGTTAAAACATGCTTTTTTAGACTCGCACCAAACATTGATCCAGATCTGTCTGTCAAGGTCTGGGACTTTAAAAAGTAGAGAAGAACGAAGATAGCAAATAAATGTGTGAAAACTGGGAAGGAAAAGTGAAAGAAATGGGGGGGTGTGGAGGAGTATGCACCCCCTCCTGTGCTGTCCTTCTCATTTCACTCCCGTGAGTGTGTATGTGACATGTTGAATTAGGGCCCTTGGGCTGCTGGGAGCTTTGATTTGACTGAGGACTCTTTAGGTGGGACAGATGAGTTCTCCCAAGGGGACAAACACCCCCTCCCTCCACCCAGTGGGAGAATGAACGATGGTTTAAGAAGAAAAAAAAATTAAAGTTAGGATGAAAAAGCATCCTCTAAACAGAAGCACTGACATACTTCCTTTGTTCTGGATGTGTGCGCATTAATATTGATTTTTATTCGACTGGGGTCTTTGAACATCCAGTTTGGTGTCACCCCTCAGGGGAACACGCCCTGTGCTCACCCGATTAATGGTTTGTCATCTGTAATAACTCAAATCTTTGACACCCTGATATTAATATTAGTATTTGGTGTTTCTTTGTGGTTGCTTGTGTTTTGTTTCTGCTCACCTTCAAACAGTCTGTCTGGGACAGAAAGCAAGCGTAAGGGAGTTGCATGGACTGGGATATAAGGAGTCAGAAAGAAAGGGAAAAAATTCAAGTAAAAGTGACAAAAAAACTGTTCGGACAGGACTAGTTTTCCCTGAGGAGATAAGGTAAATTTGTGTTTTATTTTTAATTCTTGATTTGAATGCCTGTGAAAAATTAGACAAATAGAGCAAATTGGTTACTTATTTTTGATACTATGGGGACTGCTATCTAATCCTATTTGGAAAGAAATGTCTGGGGTATATTATTTTTCACAATACTACTTCTGGTTTATTTTGACCTTTGCCGAATGCTGTAACTAAAGCTAAGTTTCTTGTTTCTCTGCACCTTCATTATGAATGTAGATCTTTTTGCCAAAACCTTTCTGGGAACAGTTGGTGGTTCAAGTACTGCTGGCATCCCATCTGATTTAAAAAGAGAATTAAATCAATACAGAGGGTCTGAACTGTTCAGAACGGCCACTTTATTAGCAATGTCAGGTATGATTCCCATCTTAATTAATTTCAATTTTTTTTGAGCATATGACTTCCCATAGCTGAAAAATACACACAGCCATCTTAGTAGGAACTACTAGATCTGTCTAAATCAGTACGTTAAAATCACAGAGATTTTTTTTGTAAACAACTGTAATTGAAATTGCATTTGGAAAACTAATTAGATGGAAACATTTGGGATATTCTGTATGAGAATCTTTTAGTTGTTTTTAGAACAGTTCCCTCACATTCTTAGACTTTTTAAAGCCTGAGCGATCCTGAGGATTCTCTCCAGCAGCAGGAAATGAGGGTTTTTGTTTTCTGCGTCTGTAAGTACGTCAGCATCATCTGGGAGTCATTGTCCGAATTGGGAATGCCGTATCCAAGATGGCGGTTTTTGGCAGCCCTGCTGCTGTCTGAACGCACAAACAAATCTCTAAACACATGTATATTTAATCCTGGCCTTCGAATAATTAATACAGCATTATTTATTGATTTGTTTGTATTTGAGTATGTGATACTAGCATCACAAAAGACACGGGTTTGGGTAACCATGGTAACTCACAGGTGCACTATGGCCTGGCCAGTCTCTGTGGGTGGGGTGGGGGGGGGAAGCATGCTGGGAGATTTAGACTCAGAGGAGCTGGGCAAGGCATGCTGGGAGATGAAGGCTCAGAGGAAGTGGCATGCAGAGCAGATATCATGCAGGCATAGAGCATGTTGCAGTCCTGAGGGAAGATGGGCCTTCTTTCAAACTGCTCAGTCGTTCCCTATTCCCTAATCTGCAGAAAGAAACCTTTCCATTAAGTCACATCAAAGGCAGCGCCCTGCACAGGGGATAGCACAGTCATTTGAGACGCAAACACGGCTCCTGCACATGATTTGAGGAAGCGCAGTAATGAACAAGGTTGTGTATGTATTTTATTTTATTATTTTTTTTATGTTAAAATACTTTCTTCTATCCCAGTTAAACAAGTGGAGATGTGTAGTTACCATTTATAGACTGACATTTCAGAGAGGGTACACAAAGGCTTTCCGAACAGTGTGTTTAAACAAAAAGTGGCTTACGTCAGAGAGTGCTGCCATTTTAAAAGTTATTGTGTTATAGAGGTAGAACATAAGGGTTTATATCAGGAAAGCTGCATCATGTGACCAAAAATTAAGAAAATTACTACTTTTAAGAATTGAGTGTCTTATTTCGAATTGTCAGTCAATTCTTCTTCCTGCTGTTCCACTTCAATTTTATTTGACGCGAGGCAAAGTGTAGTGAAATTCACAGTCAATTCCTTAATTATAAATTCAATTCTGTACGTTTTATGAGTTACTAGTGTCAGACAGCAGAGAGGGGGCGGCAAGAGTGTTTTGCAAAACCTGTTTAGAAACTCTTGTTTTGGCAATTCCACTGATGCCGCTAGTGGCATAGAAACAACGCTGTTCACTTTTAATTAAAAAGACTTGTTTTTGCACCCTTGTAGGTGAGCGGATCGAGCGGATGTGACTAATCTAATCCCTTAATTACATTTATCACACTCTTACCAGCTCTGATAACCTGGATTTCTGCACTTCTCCATCACCGTCCTCCATTCTTCCCCTTTGTCGCTGCGCTCGAGCGTTCCCCTCTCTCCCCCACAGATATGTTGGGAACCGCAGCTCTTCTCTTTTCAATGAACTCCCCTAACAGTCTCGGCTCTCTGATCATTGGTGCTGATGATGTGTCTCAGATCAGTTTGTAAACATCCACATAAAACAGCCACTGAAGATCTTTGATATGACAGTATTTACAGAGGAAGAGTCTATAGACGCACCAACTGAGAACAGATAGAGGAAAGATTGTGACGGAAGGGAGAGGAGGGGGCGTCCATGGGAGTTTTTGGCAGAGGTTCATACACATGACCTACAAATGATGTAGTGTCTTCATTAAATGTGTGATTTGTGCATATGTGCAAGCGGTATTTAGTGAGAAATTAAGTGTGTGTGTGCTGGATTAATATGATATGTTCACGGTGCCTGTGTTCCCAGCAGGCCACAGCAGGATGGCAGTGTGTGTGTGTTTTGGCCCTGGGTGAGGGTCCAAAGGCAGGGCACAGTCGGACGCAGGGCAGGGGGCGGGGACGGTCCAGACGCAGCAAGGTCACTCCGACTGCTCACAATCATCCACATAGAGCCGGCTTACTGCCAGGACCCCTCTCTCTCTCTCTCTCTCTCTTCCCTTCAATCTAACTGTGCCCCCCCTTTTCTTAGTTTTTTCAAAATATCCACCATTTTATTTCCACCTCCATCGTTGTTGTTTTTTTTTTTTTTCATGTGAGCGCATTTATCCTTTCAATCTCTTTTCATTTGTATAACTCCCTCCCTCTCTATCCTCTCTTACATTTCATCTTTCTCTCTCTCTGTCTCCCTCTTCCTCTGGAGGTACAGATGGACACATTTGCAGGTTAACTTGAACAGCTGGAGGTGCATTATTAGCATCCTGCTGCTTCCTCATATTTGCTCAGAATTTTTCCCCCTTCCTTAGTGAGCAGATAATTCACAACCAGCCAACCAAAGATGTAGACGTGTTCTAATAGAGAAAAAAAAAAGCAGGAGATGAAAGCCAAGGGGAAGTGGATGTAGAAGGAAGGCATAGGCGACCTGTTTGGGAAGTGTTGGACGTGGTTCAAATATCTGTGTGAACAAGGGATTCTTTGCTGATTGTTTTTCTGTACAGCTTGATATGGTTTTGGGTTCAATGGGTTGAACGAGAAGGGGGAGGACAGAAAATGAAGTCCCAGGAATCAGCCGTGTCCCAAAAGGCCAAACCGACAATGAGCAATTGTGGTGGAATGGTTCATGCTTTTAAGCGGCATTTGAGAGATTTTGCATGGATAAAAGCCCCTGGTGCACCCAGGGGCGTGGATTAAACGCACATGTGCATACACATATTATATAAATATACATATACACAGATGAACACACGCATATGCACACAAAGAGCATTAAACGCTTACTGTTTACAGAGCCATATTGTCCCTTTTAGAGGACTGTTGTGTATACTTTGCTGAATGTGACCATTGTGTGTTTGTAATAGTAAAGGCAGCTGCGTCCTCTGGCAGCCATTGTGTTCGAAAGCAACCCGTCATGTCTTCGGAAAGTCGTGTGGCAGATTGCAGCATTAGAGAGAGACAGACAGTGTGAGTGCAGCCGGCTAACAGCTCAGCCAACTCCAAATTCACTGCACCAGGCCTCAAATTCAATAAGACCCCACAAAGACCAGGTCCGGCCAACAGCACTGGCCAGCACATACTCCGCTGACCACTCACCAGAGCCATAATTACCCTCTATACTGCAATTAGCAATCTGGGGCTGTGCGTGCGCGGGTGCGCTCATGCATGTGTCCACTTCCAATAAAAGTTTGCAGTTGGCAAAGGAGTTCCAGCTCACTTTGACCTTGAAATATAGGTCTGTGTCTTCTACGTGTTGCTTCTACGTCTCTCTGTTTTAACAAGGCCCCGGCCAAGTCACCTGGCTGTTCTGAGGTGTTTATTATATGGGTTAATAATTTTTCATTGAGCTTATTATTCATGCCTTTGAGTTGCCATGGTGACTCTCCCTCTGTTTCCTTGTTTTTACAGTCTAGATTTACTATTATTTAATCACCAAAGCATATGGTCACACGTGTTGGATTCACTTGTAAGGCGGCTGTTTTGCGTTTGCGCCATCTAGGAAGGTTCGAGGACATGTGGATGATAGGAAAGAGAGAGAGTGAGAGAAGGAGGAGTACAGTGACTGTTGAGGTATATGGAGGCCATGGGAGTAAGTGCTTCTTATAAAGACTTTATCATGTGAAGGGTTTATTGGTATGCTGATTAGAACTATTCCCCCACCGGCACTTTCCAGCATTCAATTAACATTCAAAACACAAATAGCTGTGCATATATTACACGCTAACAATCAGGTCCTCAAGTGTGTATGACTGTGAGGTCGAGGGTGGTTTGTATGTACAAGAGGATGTGGGTGGGTTACTGTTTGCGTGCGTGTGTATGCATGCATACATTTTTCGTAATTCGTTTAATTCACTTTCAGCCTTGAAACCGTGAAAAAAACTTGGTCAAAACCGCCTTTTTCCATTTTTTTTAGGCACTGCAAGGTCTGTATGCGGTAAACATGCATGTTTTATCCATGATTTGAGCTCTGTTTTGATTGCAGACTCTATCTGCAGCACAGTGTGCAGTCTTTTTATCTGTGTGTGCTGGAAATGAGAGAGCGCTGCCTCAGTGGGAGCACAGGGTGGCCATCAACACTGCAGCCAGACCAGTCTGCCTCATAGGGGGGGCTAGACCTGCTGACACGTACTGATTGGTGGAGAAGAAATTAGTAGGGTGGCTCTTGTTAAGAGCAGAGCGCTTTGATTGGAAGAGTATGGGGTTGGCTTATTATAGGGGGTAATTCATTGGTTGAAAAACTAAACACAGTGTGAGACTTGTGCAGCTGCTCCTGTAGTGCATTATGGGTAATGAAGTTCTCTGGATGAGAGCACCCTGGTAGTAACAAGACATAATAAGACTCTGTAAAGCTAATTTGATTCTGTGCCGCTCAGAGACCTGAAGCAGCAGTCATAATGAAGAGTGTGATATTGACAAGACCTCCCAGGAAGATTAACCCTTAAACCTGAAACACATTTTTACATGAATACAGACTGTCTATCTTATCTAGAAATCATTCAACATTTCTTTTAACAAATTTGCTTTTCAAGTCAAAAATTACAGTTGTTAATTTCAAATTCATTGTAGTTTTACTTCCTTACTTTGACATGCATGTCAATTGCAATTCTACATTGTGTTGGCTACTTTATTTCAAAGTCAAGTATTGAATTTGAATTTAAAAGGCTTTTCCAATTCAGTTCTGAATGGCACACATGATGCAACTTGGGCTGTGTTTACCAAACATTCACCTACACATCTGCATACTTATGTCCTGCCTGTATACATGGCGCCAGGTTTAATGTGAATGTTTAATGTGACGCTTCTCCACTTCATAGAGGACTATGGGTCTCAATGGCTTGCATAAGCTCTAAATCAACAGCCACAGTTGGTAGAAATTTACCACACTCATCCCTGCACCAGCCTGAGTCAACAAGACAGCCACAGCAGCAGGATAGGCGGCGGCGAATAAGCGAGGACGCACCATGAGTTAAGACGCACACAACAGAGATAGAGGAAGTCGTCGAGCAGAGAGGTGGCGTGCGCTTTGGATGGAGAGTTTGTTTGTTTGCTTGTTTGCATGAAGGTCGGTTTCTGTAGGGTAGAGGGATCCAGCGTCCTACTGTTATGTAATCTGATAGGAGATTCCAAGCTGGTCAACTCCATATGCCGTCCACGTTTGCCAAAAATATCTGGAGCCGGAGACTCCATCCCGTTTGGCAGCCAGATAAAGAGAGCGCGGGAGAGAGAGCGTTCCGGAAATATTTGCTGCAGATAATAGGAAACGTGTGAATCAGACCGACAGCCAGGAAAGAACACGGATGAGTTAGTCGTGTCCCCCACTTTGCTCTCAGCATCGCCGTCGGGCCGTGTGTATGTTTTGTCGAGTCAACGAGGGCTGGGTTGAACTTTTCGGGCATGAATGAAAGTTGTATAAAGGAGACGTTGCGGAGTGAGTCACTGTGTGCGTGTACGGTGTGAAAGTAGAGAGATGGCTCCTGGGATTGTTTCAGCAATGCAGCACTCGCTGTTTGTGTGTAAGAAAGAAGGAAAGAAAGAGTAGGAAGCAAGAGCTCTCGAGACCCCCCTAGCCCTGCAGTAGGAGTGCGTGTGTGTGTGTGCACTCGGTTTTGGCCCACATTGCCACCCCCACCAGCACGGGTCAAGCTCAGCACGCCGCCGCTTCTCCCTGCTCTCCCTCTCTGAGTTGCCATGGCAACACACCTTGAGCTCGCCCCCTAGAGAAGCCCGCTACCTCCACCCCCTTTCGCCCCAGCTCACTCCCCTCCTTCCCCTCCTCTCCCACAGCTCTCCCGCTCTGCCTCTCTACCGCTCGGGCCATCAATCCGGGGGCCGGGGCCGCGGGCCTCAGGGCCAGGCGAGAGGTGCCGAGCCACATGGGATGTACAGCTCCCATCTACACAGCTCATTTGTGTGCCAGTGCACGCTACAGGGGGTGATGGGTGGAGAGAGAGAGAGAGAGAGAGAGAGAGAGCAAGATGGAAGGAGGGGAGGCACTCTCGTATAGATGGGCCCGTCCCAGAGGAACGGCACAGGCCAGGGCGCCACCTGGCTCCCCCTGGTCAATTAGCTGGAAGCACATTGGCCAAGCTTTGCAGCAGCAGACACTGCAGAGGTGCAGCGGCAAGGAAAGTCGGCCTGCTCAGTCGGTGGAATAACAACCTGGAATACCACATGAATACGTCCTTTACTCATTTGCTTTCCACCTATCTGTTTGCGCGATCGCTGTTTTCTTGATTCGATCCTCTTGCCGTTTCTCTCTCGCGCTCTCTTTCCGCCTCCCTCCCTCTATCGATGTCCTGGAAAGCCCTCATCAGTGATTCTGCGAATGTGTGGCGGCTTCATGCCGTTTCTCAATTAAGATGCTGCATACCTTTAGAGGCGGCCAGTTTTCTTTTTTTTCTTCTTCTTGTTCTTTCCCTCTCAATTCCAGTTAAATATTCTCTCAGACGCACATCCCTGCCTCTAGCTGCTCTTATATCTCTATTTTCCCTCCTGTTCTTTCCTCTCTTCCTGCTTTACTTAGCCCAGGCTCTAATAAGCTATGTATATAGGGTGAAAATCTTTTAGGAGAAATGGTGGACAACAGTTAAATGGTTTAACCCCTCTCATAATCAGATTTCAGATAAAGGGAAGAAACCGGTTGCTTTCAATCAAGCATTTTTACGTGGTGACATGCAAACGGCGCTGTGTACATATATACACACACAACATGCCAAGCATCAATGCTTTCCGAGATGAAGGAATTCTGAAATCTCTTCGGTTTGCCTTTCACGATGTGTCGCAGTGCTTGTAAAGTCCTTTTGTTCTTTTTTTAACCCCCAGTTAGTTTCAGTTATGAAAGAGCGTGTTGTTGTCATGCACTTCCTAGGCCCTCTGCTGCACTCTACACGTCTGTCTTCTCCTCTTTAGTGGTGTGATGGCTCCCCTAGCACACTGCAGTCCCCCTCTCTGAGACCTTTGTGTCAGCCTCACTGATCAAATGCTCTCCCTGACAGCACTAGTCTGGTTTGCAGTAACAAGCAACTGTAATCCCAACGTAGCCCCATCACTCTCTCATATAGAAACACACACGCACACACAATGAAGTGGAGAGCTTAGTGTTACTGCGCAGACTGGAAAATAGATGATGGAGCATGTTCCGTACTTACTGATCAACTGCAGTTCTCTCAGAGAAAGGCTTACTTTTAGTGCACACACACACACACACACACGCATGCGGAAACACACATGCTCACAGGCCCCTTGGCTACCATTACTTTGTGTTGGACAGCCCAATTATCCCTTTGCTTTCTGCTTTCTTTAGCAGAATTCTCTTCCTCTATCTCTCTTTCGCTCATTTTTCCCAATTTTTCACTTTGGTCTCACTTTCCTCTCGTTTCTGCGCGTGTGCAAATCGTTTGGTCCGTCCGTATTAGCGGAACGGATGTGGTCTCATTTTTTTCCCCCAGTCTAGATCCTCCCTCAGAAGGGCATTTGATATACTAAACCCGGTTATAACCTCGCCACTTCCACTCCCTTACCTGTCCTTGTGTCTTCTTTACAATTGTTGGTTTTGGTTGGCTTGCTTTTCTCTGCGTGTGGGTCATACATTTCATCTTCATTCACATAGATGCATTTACTTCAGTATTTCGAAAATACACTGAAAAAAAAAAAAAAGATATCACTTGTTTTTAATATTTAAAATGTGGATAAACAAAATGCACTTATATTCAAGATATGTTCTCTCAATATCTTATACAGTGGTGCTCCTCATGTAAATGTCTTGTTTTTACATATTTTAAGTGGAAAACAAGTCAAAAACCACTCATTAAAAACTCATTAAGCAGTACTTTTTTGCAGCGTGACTAGCTTTAGTATGTCAAATGTCGTTCGCAGAAAAATCTCCACTAATCTGAAATGTTTTTAGATATGTAAACTCAAAACAAGTTTTTTTTTGAGTGCATTCACTTTGGTCTTGCTTCCCTATCTGTGTCCATAGTATTTGCCTCATTCACCGCTGTGCAATAGATCTCCTCTTATACAAAACATTGCCTTAACTACTGTAGTTCCTCCAAAAGCTTCAAAAAAGGTCCTTTCCATAACCTCTGTCCGCTGCCGCTTTCATTCTCCCAGAAAAGAATACATTTTTCACTTGGTTTTGCATCCTTCTCCTCCTTATCCTTGCGCATAGCGTCCATATCCGCAAAACGGATCCTGCCTTTTATCTTGAGACAACCTGGTCTCGTTCAAACCTCTGCCCCCCGAACTAGAGCAGATTTTCCTCCAAAAAGGCATTTGACATATTAAACTCAGTCGTAACCTCTGTCCGCTGCTGCTTTCATTCTCCCAGAAAGGAATGCTCCACCCCTCCCAAACGCAATGTCTTTTAGGAGGCAGTGGGGGAGGACAGACCAAAGCGGTGCCCTTGCCAATCCCCCACCCCCCCACCCCCCCTTTCACTCTCGCTGCCCCCTCTGCCTCTCCTCCCGCTCCTTTCAAACGGGGATTAGAGCACCCTTGTGTGGGCCTTTGAGACGGAGCGGAGATTGGAATCGGCGGAGGTGGCTTTTGGAAGGGAGGGGTGGGAGGTGGAGGTCAGGGTGATGGTGGGAATATATGATTGAAGACTTTATTAACCCTCCGCGCACCCTGTAGCTCAGCAGCGGGACTCTTCGGGCCTGTCTGCACGGGCTGGCGGGGTGCTGGACGCTTTGGCAAGACGGGGGTCTGTGTCGGCGTCTACCGTACCCCAGGGCTCAGTTAGGGGTTTGGGGGATCGGGGTGGGAGTCCGACGGCGGGTGTCTGATGGAGCGCAGGCAGGCGGGCTGGGCTCAGGCCTGTGTGGCGGGTGGGTGATAAGACGAGAGCAGAGGCGTCCAGCCAGGACACGACGCCCACCTTTCATCTGTCCCACACTAGCAGGGGGCGGCACTGATGTCACTCAGGCAGGCTTAAAATAGAGCAGCGGGCAGAGGGAGGGCACAGAGCCTGCAGCACTGGGGGGGCAGCAGGCAATTACCGGCCGGGAAAGAGACGGCACTGGGCAGAGGAGGGGGAGGAGGGATGGGACGGGTGGTCATACTGTCCAGAGCTGAAGATTATAAGCTTGGGACCACAAATGATGTGCAAGGACGGGAAGAAACAGAAAAATGACCCCGTTCGCTCGAGAGATCTCGAAAAGACTTGCTTACGAGACACCCTCGCAGACGGTTAATGTGTAAAAATGTCGTGCCTCGTCTTTTGGCAGCGTGTATCTGTGTCTCAATGTCTCTCATTCTCTCCATCTGACCCTGCTGGTGTGTGTAACCTGTTGTATCGTGCTCTTGTGTTGCAGAGGAAGGCATCAATCATGAGTGCAAGCTGTGTAACCAGATGTTTGACTCTCCGGCCAAGCTCCTGTGTCACCTGATCGAGCACAGCTTTGAGGGCATGGGAGGCACCTTCAAGTGTCCCGTCTGCTTTACAGGTGAGGGGTCCAGCCCAGGGGGTTGGTGGGGTTAAGGTCGTAGGGTCAGGGGCAGTCAAAGAGTGTGGGGGAGGTGGTGGGGATACACACTGCCAGTGATGAGAGGGTAACCGCACACAGTGTACGGTCACATGGTCATGCATGTGGCCAACTGCAGTCAATTAAGCACCATTTAGCACAATCCCTCATGTAGGACAGCATGCAGAAGTGTCTTTCCTTTTTTTGTCATCTCTTTGCTTCTCGTCTGTCTCTACTTGTTCTATTTCTTTTATTCCTGTCTTTCTGCTTTTCTTTTCACGCCTCGTCTTGTCTCAGTCTCCTTGTCAAGTAGTCTCTCATCTCATGGTAACTGTTGTCTTGTCTCATTTAGTTTTTTTTTTTCTCCGTCTCATTTTTTTTTGTCAGTAGTTGACTTTTTATGTACTTATATATATTTTTATGTATGCTCATCCGATCTAACCAGTTTTCATGTCACCTTGTCTATGTTTCTCTTCTCTTCTCTTTTTTTCTCGTTTTCTCACCTCTTCCTTTTTTGTCTTCTCTTCTTTGCACTTGTTTTCTCACCTCTTCGTTTATGTTGTTCTCTTTTTTTTTCTCCCTTCTCTTCCATTGATCACGTTTTCTAGTACTTTTTCATAGTATCTAATTTCTCTTTTTTTCTTTCGTCCCCATTTCTTTGTTTTTAGTCTTTTCAGTTCCATTCTTTTCATGTCATTTTGTTCTCGTCTATTTCATTATTGTTCTAATGTTCTGTTTCATCCTTATTTGTTAGTTTTCTCATCTCTCTCTTTTTCACCCCTTCTCTCAAGCTCATCCTCATCACCCCTACTCACCCCCTCTCTCTCTCTCCCCTCCATTCCTCTGCTCCATTTCTCCTCCTCGTCCTGCTAATTGAACTGAATTAACTATTAAATTCATTGTTCATCCTGGTGAGAGAGAAGAAAGACCAGGCATGGACATGGAGAACACGGATCAGTTTATGGCTTGCATATAAGCTCAGAATATACACATTTACTGTACATATGCATACACTTTTATACAAAGATAGATCAGTTTCACTAGATAGTTAGAGAGATATTATGACAAACTCTTATCCACACAATGGTTAATAAAGTTGTACGTGGCCAAGACAGGAGGCTGTGGTTTGTGCAGGCGACCTGCTGAGCTGATGCTAAAGCTAATGAGAGCTGATCTTCCCGCTGCGATGCCTGGTGGGATTCATGACCCCTGGGCAGATCGAGCCCCTGTCAGACGTTCCACTTTCAGTAGACCAGAAGGCACCTCAGTAGAATAGACAAACAAGAGCCCACAGTTAACTAGCTTTGTCAAATCATAATGGCCATTTTGTACGCTGTAAGGTATCACATACAAACTATTAGCTTTTTCTGTAGGCCAGTTGTCATGCTGAATGTCTTTGAGGTGAGAAGATCCGTGTGTGTGTGTTCAGGAGAGGAGAGGTCAGAGAATAAAGGGCAGGTTTATAGAAAGGCAGTGTAATCCGCTCTCGCTCTCCAGGGTAGGACCCTCCGTGTACGTGTGCATTTAGTTAAACAGGCCCAGTGAGTGTGTGTCTCCTCACACTAAGTTTGAAAGTCACTTTGGACTGTTTGTCAGCTAATCTTTTGGGAATCAGAAATCATTACTTGAGCTTGTCAACTTTAAAGACTGGTGTTGGAGGCCATATTGTCCCCAGCACTGCAACACGCCATTCTCCAGATAATTTTACACTGTTTTTTTATTCGATTCATCTTTTTCTTCCCTCACCCATTCTTTATTACTCCTCTCCCAGCTCCAGCTCCTTCCATATTCACTGAAAACTACCTTTTGCTTCTCTATTCGTCCTTCTCTCCATTCCTCTGATCAAATCATTTGTTCTTTTGCCTTGTCCGTCCCTTTGTCTCCCTCTCTCTCTTCCTCCTTGCGGATTAGTTCTCTGTCTTTCTTTCACCTTTACCGAGTTGTTTGGCTACACCACGTTCTTTTCCCTCTTTCCTCCCTTACAGGTACGCAGTCCTCTTTTAAACTTTAACACTATTCCTGTGTGGCTCATGAATAAGTAAGCGAATGCCTTCTCCTCCAGGGACGCTCAATAATTCATAGTCTCCACACACAGCAAACTTAAGTTTACTGAAACAAAAAAAAAAAAAATACACGAACGGAATTTAAAAACCCGAGGAAAGAGGAATGATTTATTGATAAATATCACAAGGTCTGGTGGGGATACTTTAGTCTGTCTCTGTCTCTCCCTCCATCTCCGGCTGTCATCCCCTGCTCTCTGATAAAGAGAGTTTGAGAGCTTCATTTGAGAACACCCCCTCCCCCTTCCTCTTTCCTCAGTGCCGACACATTGTCTCAAATCCAAAAAATTCATTATTTTTATTCTCCCTCTCCTACCCAAAGCGTGAAAGTTGGTAGTCATGGATTTTTTTATAATTTTTTTTTAATTCCTCACTCAGGATTAGTTCTTAATCGAATCAGCTATTTTCACAGCCAATTCGCTCTACACTCTTGGGTAAAGCGTTTCGGCCAATCGTTTGACTGCTGTTTCCCTTCTGTCCTTTTCCCCCCAGTGTTTGTTCAGGCCAATAAGCTGCAGCAGCACATCTTTGCCGTCCACGGACAGGAGGACAAGATATACGACTGCTCCCAGTGTCCGCAGAAGTTCTTCTTCCAAACTGAGCTCCAGGTGAGTGTAATGCAGAATCACATGGCAGTGCAACAAAAGCAGGTGAACATTCATGACAGAATTCTGGTTTGATGATATTTAGTGTTAACATCAATACATTTTTATTTTTTTTTTACAATTCAGTGTAAAACCCACATTTTTACATAAGAAGTGATAAGAAAAACATGAATCTAGAGCAACCACTGTACGTAGGAAACCTGTTGGTCCTTATTTGGCCAATCAGAATAAAGTATCCCAGAAAGCGAAGCACTTCCGATGTTCATATTTGAATGTTTTCTGATCATATTTTACGTGTCATATGTACAATGAATCTCCTTGTAGTAGCAAAACGTGTGTCTGCTTTGTGATGTTTATAGTATAGTGGGATCCTGTAGTCGATCTCAGTTAGCCCTGATAGACACAGATGTGACACAGATCACAGCTAATAAGGGAATTAAAGGAGAAAACAAGGTGCATCCTCAAGCCAGTAACGATTAGACCCATTACTCTGCAAATCAATCACAACACCTGCTGTGACTGCTGGAACTCGCATTCATCCACACACACACACACACACATGCGTGCGCGTGCATCGTCAGGGCAGACAACTGGGAATGCTGTCCCGGTCCCATTTTCACTCCCATTTGCAATGCATATAAAAAAGCAGATTGCCATTGATTGTCTCACACACACACACTCACAATTAATTTAAACTTTTTTTATAGTATTTTCTACTCTGTATAATTAAAATAATGAATAATTGATATTTATTAATATAATAAATAATTTTGCTTAATTGTGGGCTAGGACACTCATATGATATATTAGCACATTTATTATTTTTATTTTAAAGGCATTTTGTCTACTTTTACTACATTAAATGAACTCTTTTGGTGCTGTGTTGGGTCACATTTGGTGTATACACTGTAATATACAGTATGAAGGAGTGTGCACTAATCACAGTTCAGATGGCCTTGAGCGGTTAGAGATACTGTACAGACAACTGTATGCCCTACAGGTTCACGCTCAAGTTCACAGCACAATCTGATGTCTGACAGCTCATCAAAAGCCGTTTGCCTACTGTAACAATAAAACACTTTGTCCACTTGACGTTATTTCTTTCCGGATGAGTCTCTGTTTCTTTCTTTCTCTCTTTCTCTCTTTCCCTCTTCCATTCTCTTTCTTTTTGTCTTTGAATCAGTTTCTCTTTCTGTCTAGCTGTGATAGATATAGTCTCTCTCTCTTTTACTGAAGCCTTTATCTGAGTTCCCTGAGGGAGGCCCTGAACCCCTCCACTCAGAGACTGACACACTCACACACATATAGACTTTAGCGAGTAAGTGCTGCCACACACGTTTACAAAGTGGTGCCTTACTCTGTGCACTTTTTGCTGTAACTTTCCTTTATGGCGCTGTGGCACCCCGAAGTCACTTTCCTTTTGACATGACTGCATACCTTGATGTGCGTTTTCACCGACAGCGATTTATTCCTGTTCAACTTTGTCACACTGGCAATGTTTGCTATTGCTATCGCTTTTTATTCTTAAAAAGATTTCCCCACTGGTCAGTTTGTCAATGCTAATTGCTGTCGATGTAAACACACTTTAAGAAATTTGTCATTTTTTGATGCATTTGGGTACTCTTTATTGACGTTCTTTTGAACCGCAGTGTAGTTTTGTTCTTTGTTGGGCAGGAGTTTTGTGTCTTCATTGCCCAACCAAAAGATGTTTTTGTATAGAAATACAGACATTCTAGTGGCTGTGGTTTGGTTTTAAGCACCTCTGGATGTTCCTGACCCGTGGTAATGATTCCCAGCGGAGGCAGACATGGCAGAGCAGTGAGACACATCTGCTGACTCAAGTTTAGCTGGAGATATTACAGAGCTGTGAGGTGAAAAATAGTATCAATTTAAGCACCAACTCAAACGCAGACATCTCAGCCAAGCCTAAGGGCCAGACAGAATTTAAATCTCTCTCTCTCACACACACACACACACATTCTTCCCACGCATTCCCTTCTAAAGGACTAGAACTAAATGTACTGGTTAAAAAGTTACTGTACTTCTAACTGGTTGATTCTCCTTTAGGGAGTTGTCTGTAGTGGTGCAACCTTACACTCAGATGATATCAGCACTAGATTCAGGATTGTCGAAGGATTTTATGAATTCTTGATAGTTCTATGCTTAAGCAACTAAATTGTGACCCTTTTGAGCGCTCTCTGTTTGCAGTACGGTGCCGTCATATTTACATTTGCTGTGAGATATTCCTTGGCCGAAATTCTGTCATTTCTGTTGGAATCTGTGGATTGAGTTTGTCTTGCAGTTTGTACATGTTTTATGAATCTGACTCAAACCTAACCCAGAGCTAAAGAGTAGCAGACCTCTAGATGTGTGTTTGAATCTGACTCGCATTCAACCTTTTCTAATCCCATTTTCCCCCTTAAGATATAAAAAACTTAGCAACAGTACATTAAGTATTGTTAGGTCAGTGCCAGTATATGAAGGCGATTGCTTCTCTCTCGGTTTCACTCTCTCTCTGTGCTGATTATGGGGCAGACAGATTGAGTAGGGGCAGGACTGTGAATAACTCAGCCCACAGTGGCTGCCACAGGCCGCTGGGGTCAGCTGCATTCTGCCCTAGCCCAAGTTACATTCATCTTTGTGAGCTATGGGCCACCATCCCTGCAGCCCCCTCCAGCGCCCGCCTGTGTGTGTTGGTGGGTGGGTCTTTATAAGTAGCAGGGTGTGAGGTTAATAGCTTACTTGGGTCCATGACTTAATATTTTAGGGGCTTGGGGGGTGTGACCTAAATCTCCTGCATGGTTCAAATGCCCCACCCCTCCACGTGAGCCCCCGGCCGTGGCGTGACAGTGATATAAGGCCGGCGGCGCTGGGCATATGGCCGGTCAGTCCATTTAGCAGCAGGGGGAGCGCTGGACCCTGTCGGTCACTGTCTGCCTCACCCTGAGGCCGGCCAACCGAGATACTCGCACCAGCCCATGGCTCAGCGGGTCCCCCGCATCACTCCCATCCGCTCTGTCCCTCACATCCACTCCGGGCCCACCTGAGCAGTGACGAAGGTGAGGAATAGAGCAGTTAGCCGCACCGACAGCTCCGTGCCGGGTTTTACCCCGCTCCTGTCCAGGTGAAATTATACCCGAACGTGTGTGTACGCTGTTAACAAGACTGAATGGATGGACTGGCATGGCCTACGTGCCCTACCCAGTATGCCCTCCCAGTGCGGCCCCACTCTGTGTTAATCCTCTTCTTCCCATGAGCCTTCACAAGACACGTTACTGTATCATCCCCCTCTCCCTTATGGCAAACTTTGCTTCCATCCTTTATCTTGTCTCTAATTCTTTCTTTCGTTCGCACTCCCACCAACTCCCTCCCTTCCTCAAATTGTTTCCAACTCTCTCGCTCTCTCTCTCATTCTCCTTTTTTATGTCTCTCATTCTTTCTCCCTTTCCCGTTTTCTTTTTTCTGGCTCCCAGAAGAGCCAGCCCCCATGCATATTTTAGCCCCTCTGTGTTGCCCCCACCCACCCCTCTCTCTCCGTCTCCCTCTTTCCTTTCTGCCTCTCCCTGGTGCCCCATAAATAGTGCAGATGTAAGCTGGTAAATAAGTGATGCTTCGCCCCGATCAGCGCAGCTAGACCTACTCTGCTGGATCCTCCACTCCTTTGTTAGAAACTTCAGAGACTTTTTGTGTGAGGGAGTGTGTGTGTGTGTGTGTAGATTTTCTTTCAGTTGTTATTTTGTTTCCCCAGGTGAACTCCCAACCGCCCACCCTTCGGCCCTTCCATAGGCACTGCTGTCACTCTCTGACAGGGCTCCTCATTTTTACACACTGCCGGTTCTGATTGAGCCCTCCAGGGGGCGCCGCATTCCCCCCACGCCCTGTATCCCTTCCCTGCTGGCATGTGTGTGCGCACGTGGGTGTATGGTGTTTCCTTTAGCGCTGGTTAATATTTAACCATACTCAGCAGTTTGGATGGATGGGTGAGTGTGTGCTTGTGTGAATGAGGGAAGGAGGGGGGTCTTTGCACTTGTTTGTTTGTTGATGCCTTCTTGTCTCCACCCCCCCCCCCCACCCCCTCTTGACATTGCGAAAGTGTTGAATATTTGAGGGCTGTGAGTTCTCATACAGCACTGAGTGGAGTGATGTAAGGGGGCGGCGTTCATCAGGGCGTACACACGCACTTGCTTTCTCTCACACTTTCCGTTTTTCACAGAGGTGGAGGAATAGCTTGTATGATTTCAAACTACAATTTGTATTTTGTGTTGCACATATTGGAGACGAGGTAGACAGTTTCTTCAAACCTTTCAACATGCCAATGATTATATTTTAGGTTATGAGATCATTTAAATACTTAACTTGAAGTATTTAAGTTCATGTAATTTACCACCATTCAAAAAATTGGAGTCACTTTTTTTTTAACTTTCTATTTATCAAATAATCCATGTATCACAGTTTTGACCAAAAAGTGACTTTTTTAACGTTGATAATAATTGGAAATTACCAAATCAGCATATTTGAATGATTTCCCAAGGCTCATGTGACACTGAAGGCTATAATAATGCATGCTGAAAAATCAGCTTTGCCATCACAATTATAAATTACAAAAAATATTCAAATAAAAAGCATTTATTTTGAATAGTAATGTTATTTCATAATATTACTTTAATGCTGTATTAATAAATGCAACCTTGTTGAGCATAAGCGACTCCTTTTCCAAGACTTCTGAGTAGTGTATTTAAAATGTAGTCAAAAATAAATTATTATTAACAGATTTAACAATTAACAATTTTTGCATGGTAAATGTCAAAATAAATAAATACATCCCATAGACTTAAGACCAAAAAGCAAAATATAGCATATAACTTTTTGGTTTATGGCAGTTATCACCTAGAACACAGAATCATCAGTACATTTAAAGAGCCACTAAGAATAGCAATGCGCTCAAAATTCTTGGGTGAGCTTAAAATCACCACAGACATTTTCTTCAGAAAATATAAAACCCATCTTAAACTAGATTTAATATTCACATAAGAACATACAGGCACATTTTTACTCCTATAACCCACATTAAGCAAATCAAGGCGTTAACAAGTGTAGAAGCTCTAAAAACAGTTTCATTATGCGTCATATTAGATTTATAATGTACGTGCAGAGTTTGTCTGGTGTGCTTTGAATCTGTTTTTATGTGCTGTAGATATTGATATAGGTTTCTATTGTGATGCTCAATTTTATTAGTGCCAGTGTGTGTGCGCGTGTCCCAGCTGCCCTTGCGTCTGGAGTGGCAGTGTACGTTATTAGAATGGGGATCTGGGGGGCTCTCTTCAGAGCCCTAACCCCAACACACACACACATGCCTACAGCTCCTGAAATCCACCTTACCTGCTGCTGATTGGCTGGCTGGTTGAGGGGCTGTCAGGGGACTGCAGCATAGTGTCTCCAGCTAAAGCTATGAGCCCTGTGTTTAGAGCAGCTCCCTCTCGAAGACCACGACATCCCTAAGTCTGGAGCCATGCGCTAGGCCTCGCATGTCTCTGATGGCTTTAGAGCTGTGATATGAGAATAGGGCGAATAGCAGGAACTTAGCCAAGAGTTGATAATGAACTAATGAAACCGTTCGCTAATGTATTCGGTTATCTAAATATGCTGGCGTACCAAAGTGTGTCGTGGTGTTACGGGTTTACATTGCCACATGGTTTTCCGATGGAAATTCTCCAGGCGCTTAGAATTGGAGTAAACTAGAATCGGAGGGGACATGTTTAAGTTGTTTACCTGTTTGCATTTGTTTTGTTGCTCTGCCCTTGCTGAGACGGAGATTCAAACAAAGCTCCGGCCTGGCGAATTCAAATCAAAAACACTCACCATGGGGCGGCACTAATCTTCAGAGTAAATCAACACATTCGCATTCATTTATTACAACGTGGGACACCGGTTTCGGGCCGCGAGCGTGCACGTGCGTGTTTATGTTGAGATAAAAATGAAGTAAATGCCTTTTTGCAAATTTTCCAGCGAACCCACCCACACTCCTGATTCTGTCACGAATACCCCTGCTTGGAACAATCTATAAAGTGGAGGAAAGAAGGGAGGAGGACGTGGAGGGAGAGAGAACTTCAGCGGGATGGCACATAGGGAGATATGGTGTCTGCGCTAAATTAAATAATTTGGGGACTGGCATGAGAGGGAGAGAGGGAGGGGGTAAGGAAGAGCGAAGGGGGAAAAAAAGAGAGATGTGTCAACTGGGATCACTATAAAGCGTTTTCTCATATCCGTCTCTCATGGTAGCCTGTTCCTTTAACGCACAGACAGAGCGAAGGATATGTTGAGACGCAACATGAGAGAAAGCGAGCTGAAATGAAAATGTGAAGACAACAGAAGAAGGAGGGGGTGTGTACGGCACATGCCCCAGTCAGATATGACAGTTGAGCAGGGTTGTGCTGTGGCGCTACAGCTCCGCGCTGCGTGGTGTGTGTTGTTGTCTCGCGTGCGGGTTGCCAGCTCGGGACTGGAACTGTCGTGGCTGTGACAGTGACGTATGAGTCTAAGCGCTGTCGGTGAGATGACTCTCGCTGCTCGACACTCTCAACGCTCGACGCACACGCGCGCGCATGCACACTGAGCGCAGCTGTGATATGGAGGGTTTGGGAACTGTGGATACTTCACTCTGTTTGCCTCGCTCATTAACATAGCATAACAGATGAGAAGACTTTATCTTAAAGGAATAGTTCACCCAGAAAGGAAGACTCTGTCATTATTTACTCCCTCATGCCGTTCCAAACCTGTATGGCTTAATTTTTTATAGAACACTGAAGAAGATATTTAAAAAAAAAATGTCTCAGTGAAAGTCGATTAGTGTTGTGTTGACTTTAATTATGCGGATAAAATCAGATAAAACCTTTTCAAAATATGTTCTTTTGTGTTCCGCAGAAGAAAGTCATGCGGGTTTAGGATGACATGAGATTAAATACTTATAGAACCAGTCGCAAGCGTAAATTTTTTTTTTTTTGAGCATCTGAAAGCCGAATAAACAAGCTTTCCATTGATATGTGGGTTGTTAGGATAGGACAATTGGCAGAGATGCAAGTATTTGAACCTCTGGAATCTGAGGGTGCCAAAAAAATCTTTATATTGAGAAATTTGCATTTAAAGTTGTCCAAATTAGGTTTTTACATATTTATGGTAGGAAATGTACACAATACCTTAATGAAACATGATCTTAACTTAGTATCCTAACAGTTCTTTTGCGTGTAAAAATAAATAAATAAAATACAACGTATTGTTGGCTATTGCTGCAGGGTCTCATATTTATTTACATTTTTCAAAATCCTGTAATTTTGTCTTTGTGTTTTGAAAAAAACATTGGTGAGTAAATAATGAAGCAATTTTAATCCTTTATTCAATTATTTAAGCTCATTTATTTAAATGTTTCTGTAAATACATGAATATAAAAAATAATAATAATACAGTTAATTTATTTTTACCAAATTTTGTAAATGGTTTAGATTTATTTAGATTGAAATTAGTTTAAATGAGATTAATTAAATCCTAGATTTTGTAGTATTTGTCTTTATTGTCAAAAGTCTTAAAGGTACAGTAACAAACAGTTTGTTTAATTCTAACTAGACAAGTCACTATAAATGCTATATACTGCTTTTTAATTTACATTCATTCATCATTATGTATAAGTAAGGACAAACTGATTGTAGAAGTTTAGAATATTACATTTTCTCAAATGTTAAATGCCAAAGTGTGTGAGTGAGCAAACAGAGAGAGGTGTTCCGATTGGCTGTTTTGTGTCTCACATCGGACCCTATTTTTATGTTTGATGTCAACACACAAATTATGTCACACCTGAGTAGGACAGTGCCTTATAGAACCAAATTGCTTTAGTGTTTTAATGTCAAGAAAGCCTCACTACCATAACAAGTGGACACAAAAAATGCTACAGAAAAGTGTAAAATATGGCCTTTAAAAAGTTGTCTCCTCTCTCATTCTCTCTGTCTGGTTTTTTTCTCTCTCAACACACAGACACTGGTAGGGGTCTCTCTCAACCTGACACTTTGGTTCAGCAGCTGGAGTCTGACAGCACACTCTATAAATCACACAGCTCTGACAGCACACCTCACACACTCTCCTATTCTCTTTTCCTCCTCGCTCTCACCCGCACTCTGCCTGCTAGGCTCACATATCGTTGTGACAACAAAGTGTTGACGTTGAATGGCTGTAGATAACACACACTAGCCCTCTCTCTCTCTCACTGCACGGCGCATCGTTCACCGCATAATGCATTTTCTCTCTCTGTCTTAGTTTAGGGCTGCTTTGGAGTCAAAACCTCCTCCCTGAGGGGAAGCAGAGAGGGTTTTAGTGAGGCTATGACATGGAAAGAGAGTGTGTGTACTTTGAGTGCATCTCTGAGTGGCAGAACACAGCTAGCGTAGCGTAGCCTAGTGTTAGCCTAGCGCAGTGCTATCGCCCATGACACGGCTCTACCGAGGCCACCGAGCTCATCTAATATTCGAACCTCCACACTCCACAGATCTCACGAATGCACAACAGTGTGTGCATGTATGCGTGTGTTGTTTTTGTATGTAGTCTGTCTTTATGTCTGCATATTGTTGTTTGATGCCTGCGGAGTGTGTGAAATTTTACATTAGAGACTGCTTACCACAGAATGACAGCCTTTACTATGGTGACTGGAGTTTGTTCATAATTCCATAGTAGACGTATGTAAACTAAGGAAGCTTAGTCTTAACCATTTTTAACATGAAAAGCCATTTTCAAATAATTTTACTTAGAAAAGTTTGTCCATCATGAATGAAATGCTGCATTTTAATGATTATAAAACTGTAGATACAGTAATACTGTAAAGCATTATAACAGTTTGAAATAGTACTTCAATATATTTTGAAATATCATTTGTTCTTGTGTGACTTTTCAGCAGTCATTGCTCCAGTCTTAGGTGTCACATGATCCTTCAGAAATCTTTTTAATTTGCTGCTAATTATTATTATTATTATCAATTCTGCAACAGGTGTTTTCATGATTACTGTCATTTTTGATCAATTTAATGCATCATTGCTGAGCTTCGAAAAGGGAAACTAACTGACCATAAACTTTTAAATGATAGTGATATATATTACTACAAATAATGGTTTAATTATGTTTTTTTTTTTACTGATATAAGGGTCTGTCTGTATGCCACTCATGTGCCGGTATTTGATGCCTGCAGAATATGTCAAATGTTATATTAAAGACAGCCGACAGCGTTTGTTGACTTTTAGAGCCAGCTCTACTCTGTTGCTGAAGATTACATCATCGAGTTGCTTATGTACATCATCGCTGTATAATTAATCCCCTGTATATTTAGTATTTATTTGGCAACCTGGTGCTTGACAGAGACGTACCGATGTCGGCTATACAGTATGTATGAGTGTAAACAGAGCATGTGTGATGGTGGGGTATGTGTGTGTGATGAATGTGAGAAGGCCGTCCTGGAGCATAGAGGTCAGAGGAGGTCAGTCATAGTGGAATCACTCCCTCTGCTCCTTTCACAGAGAACCAAACGACCACACAGGTTTTGACCGATATCACCTGGATTTTTCTCTCCAAGATGCCAACGGCATAAAGAACTTTTATGAATCCAAACACTATGTGAGAGTGTGAACAGGTGTGGGGGGGGGTTGTTATTTGGACAGTGACGTGGGTGTAGTTCACTTCAGTACAGCAGGATGTGGTTGCAGAGAAGGTGCTAAATTCAGGGACAGGCACTATCTGGGTGGAGAACGGTGTGAGTAGGTGGGAAGAGGGGAGGGATGAGGGAATCCAGGGGCAGGGCAGGGGGGCATTTATTTGTAGCACACTCCCAAGTGAGTTTCCTGTCTCTGGGAGGTGAGAGCTGGGAGCATATGAAGCTTTAAGACAGCCCATCTGCTAGTCTCCGGCCATTGGAAGACTGTCAAGCAGGTCTAAAAATAAGCTACTCTAAAGTGCACCAGGCGGCAAAGGTGATTTTTCATTTTGTGTTAAAAACGGAGCAGAGAGGGACAGACTAGCGTCCTAAGAGCAAAGCCCCCACCTCTCTCTCTTTCTCTCGTACTCATTCACCCTCTCTCTTTTTTGACAACTTTACTCTCTCTTTCTGTCTTTCTCATTCATGATCCCTCTCTCTTTCTTTCTAAACCCCCTTCTCTTCTCTTTTTGTATCAGCTTCAGTATTTCCTTTCTCTGTCTATGTTTAGCCATACAGACAGGCAGCAGACAGACTCGAGAGCACTTTATAAACCCGATAGCACAGAGACACACTGTCTGTTCATTTGTGTGTGTGAATGAGCATCTAGATACAGTAATACAGTGTGTAGTGAAGAGTGGCTTTCTCCTCTCTATCATAATAGACTGATATATTATGTGAGATAGAGAAAATAATATATATATATATTTTTTTTTTCTATGTATATGTGGTCACACGTATATTGACTTTATTGCGTGTGTATGTATATACATACACACTTTTTCCTCTGTATTTTATATATTTGATGTTTTATATGTAATATATATATATATATATATATATATATATTTATATATATAAAATGCATTTATTCATATACCTGTGACCACATATTTTCTACTTTTTAATAATTAATAATTTGTGTGTGTGTGTATGTATATATATATATATACTTTTTTTTTTTTCTTTTTTTTCTTTTTTTTTTTTTTACCGATATAGATTAAAACTTGTTTTTACATATACAATGTAATAATTAATGATAAAATACATTTAAATAATAGAATTTCCAAATAAAAGAAATTATGTTTTATACAATTTGTGTAATTTATTTCATTTTAAAATATTTTGTAGTATGTTTAAAATGAAGACATGTTTGAGATATTAATGTACTACATAATTTTTGTTCCAAATCAAATAGCAGTAGATTTCCTTGTCTTTGCATGGGTTTCGCTGGGCAGCCGCCGTTTTGCATCGTTCTGAGGTCTACTCATAGACGTCAGTAATACCAAAGAATCCTGTTACGAAAAACAGTTTACTGAAAGAACGGCCACCCTCTCCAGCAACACACTTTTCTCTCTCTCGCTCTGTTCGCTCTTGCAGAACGAGCCAACACATTAGAGTTTCACTGACACTGCACCGTCCCCAGGGGGCACCACAGAGCCGGGAGCCAGGGGCCCTGCGGCACACACACGCTCGCGCACACGAACAGCCCTGATTGAAAGTGACATGACAGCCGCTCGGTCCGGCTGTATGTGCATGCTCTGTGTGTGAAAAGAGGCTGTGTAGGGAAACGTAGATTTGATTTTCCTTTATCTTTATCTCCCCACTGCTTCCCCCTTCTCTCTCTCCCCCCTTCCTCCTCCTCCTCCTCCTCCCCCTCGGTGAGTGCAGCAGTCTCGCAGTCACTGCATCAGTAATGTGACTGGGCCATATTTCCCAGGAGTGCACAGCTCCGCAGGATTTAGCCTCTCTTTTATAACCAGTTTAGGAAAACAATGACAGCGTAGATATTGACTGAGCTCGCAGGGGCTGTTCTGCCCACCGCACCGCCTCCCCCCGCTCCGTCGCCAAGCCAAGGGAGGGAAGGGTAAGGAGGCTGTTCCGCACATTACTCCGTGCCCTCCTCGCGTCGCAGCGATCAGGTGTACGAATAAAAAACTACAATAAGCACCTAAAACTGTACTTGAAATGTAGAGGAAGTTGCAACAACAACAGCGCATGAGTGAGGTAAAGTTCTCGTGCCACTGATTCGACGAATTGCACGTGTCGTTGTGCGTTCAGTCGCAGTTCATCCATGACTGTTTAAACAGCCTTCCTCTGTGTTCCCCACCTCTCTCGCTCGAACTTCCCCCCTTCAAGAATATATCAATTACAGCTGCATTGCACTGATGTCATATTGCGAGTCATTATCAGATTCAGAGACACACACCATTCTGGCGATCGATCGCCTGCGGCTTAATCAATAGCGCTGCCCCCGACGACGCGCTCGGATGAAGAGAACAAACTGCGACCGGCCTGAAAATGTGTTTGTTCCAACACACTGATTAACTAATTTAAACAAGTGTTGCCGGTTTGATCGCCCACACATCAGCTGCCATCTTTCAAGAGAGATATCGGAGCGATGGAAATAGATGTGTTGGGGTGTGTGTGCGGTGGGCAGCTGAAGTGCGTTTATAAGGGTGTGTGTGATTAAACCGAGCAGATGTATGACACCACCGTGGCTCGTATATGTCGGAGATCATGAAATAAGCTGACGGGGGCTGTTGATTGTGGCTAGTGGCCGTTTGTGTGTGTGTGTATATGTGAGGTATGTACATAGATGTGTGCGCTGGGGAGTCTGAGCACGTCTTTTGTTTTAGTGAAGGATCTGTGTGTGTGTGTGTATGAAGGAGGTTGTGTACTGTATGTTAGGTCGGGCTCCCCGCACCCTTCCAGTCCTACTGTGCAGTTTCCATCAGGCCACTGCAGTGCTGGTGTAACCCTAGACCCCAGGGAACAACACTGCCTCTCTGTCCCTCCACCTCCAAATCAATACAGCTCCACACAGCCCTGACAACCTGGGGGAGACCATACACACACACACACACACAGTCCCTCTTTCTCTGTCACAAATGCGGACACTTTGATTCAGACTTGCCCTTATTTACACATAATTTAAAAGCAAACCCAAGAATGCAATAGTATTTTAAAAAAAATTCACTTTAGCCAGCATTTTGAATATAGACACAATGCACACTCAAACGCAGAGTAAGTCTATATATTGCAGGTTATAAGCTATAGTGTAATATATATGTAATTTAATAATCATGTATTTTACAAAAATAATTTATATTACTTTATCATTTGGGTTTTGATTGGAAAAAAATAAAACTTTCGCAATTAATCGCATTCAAAATAAGTTTTTGTTTACACAATATGTGTATATAAATGTATATAAATATACACCCTTGCATGTATATATTTAAGAAAAATGATACATTTATATATTAAATATATTTATATATAATAAAAATGATATACATGTAAATATTTTCTTAATATGTACTGTATGTGTTTGTATTTATATATACATACATCATAAAAATACATAGTACACACAAATATACAGTACAAAAATGATTTACGTGATTTAAGTGTTAGAGTCAGACCTGGATTCTAAAACTGTATCCTGTGCAGTACAGTATTGACCAATCAGAAACCAGAAATGAAACTGTCTGTTTAACAACATGTAGTAGTTTGTTCTTCATTTAAGACGTCAAAAACAAGTCACGAACACATGATCAATGCCAGTACTGAATGAATTGAAATGAAATGACATGAGATTATTATTATACTATTATTAGTGTTTATATTGTTTTTGTTGTCATGATCATCAGCGTAAATGAAAAGATAGTTAATTTGGTTTCACATCGAGTCGTTGTATCAGGTATATAATGACAGTGGCTGAGTTGCATTTGGCTCTGCAGCAGTTGAAGATTGAGTTTGGAGGGGGATTGGCTTTGTGGGGAATAACTGATAATTGATTGAGCAGCAGCATATTCTTGGGGACTCAGCTAAGGCAGGTTTGGGTAAATTGGGTCGTTAGTTGCTCTTGACATGTGCACATGTGACAGTGCGGGCAGGTACGCCGTATTGACTCATTGCTCATTGTCATGCGAGTCCCAGGATTCTTTTTCGGTTACGTTTCACCATGCAGTTGCTTATTCCCGTTCTGTTTTGTTGTAATGCGGATATGTGAAACAGGTGCTTGATGATGAGGACAAATGATTTGCAATATGTTTGGGTTTTGTCCGATGTGCACCTCTGTCTCGTTCATCTCTCCGCCGGAGCTCAGAGCGAGACATAGACAAGGCTGGCCTCTGCTGGAAGGGGGGCGACAGCGCAGGCAACCGAAGGCAAAAGGAGAAGTGCTTTGCTCTCATAATGGGGTCAGTGGCTCCCAGAGAGATGCGTCTCCTCGCTCAAGAGCCCTCCTCGTGCGCGTCTCCTCTCTGTTCCATGCAGGAGGGGCGGGAAGAGAGAGAGAGAGAGAGGGGCCGGGATGGAAAGAGAAGGAGGACGCGAGACGCGCATCCCCTGACAGGCTGCCATTGATTCGGTCTGGGGTTTTAAGACCCAGTGGTTTGGCCTTCCTCGGATGGAACTGCCCATCCCCTTTCGCCTGCAATCATTTGCGAAATATGCGCACCAAGATAAGAGGACGAAGAATAAGAATAAGTATTTATCAACGAAAAACCATGTTTAATCCTCCAGATTTGTCTCCCCCTTTCCGTTTTTTTTATATCGGGGCATAAAAACACAGCCTATCTCTCTTGGAGAGATTAATCTGGGAAAGGAGCTTTGAGAGGGAAAGTGGGATGATTGCCGGCTCTTCTCTGGGAATTGGGTTTATGGTCCAGGGAAAAGCATGCGGAAAAGCAGAGCTGCTGAGAGACCGCAGAAACACAATAACTATTTAGCCTGTGCATATCTGCTCCTGTTTAACCTCTCACTCAACGGCTGATTGATCTGTTTGTGATCCTGGTTTTAGGTCATTATGGCTTCCTTTAGTGCACTGTGGTGCATTCAACAAACTAACTATTTTTTTTAAAATTGTAAATAAAAATAAACGTTCTTCACTGGCATTGATGGTTTCGTGAAGAACCTCTATGTAACCTTTCAGTTGCACAAAAGGTTCTTTAAATCATCAAAATGTACTTCACTACTTTTTATAAAATGCTGACTGAAAGGTTCTTTGGGTAAACAAATATGGTTTGTCTACGGCATTGATGAGAAAATACCATTTCAATCTTTCTACGTCACAATTTGATGTTTAATGTTTAATTCAGTAATTGCTTTGTCATTATTTCTAAATAAAAATTGTTGAAAATTGTACAATTTCCTTCTTTTTTTTTTTTTTTCCCAAAAGTGTACACTCACAGAAAGGGTTCTTTGGGGAACCAAACATGGTTCTTCTGTGGCATTTTGGAACCCTTATATGAAAGTGTTTTTGCAGTATGTTCGACAAGAAAACGTCCATGCTTTTCCTCTACACTTCAGTACAGAGAGACTTAATATGTTATTATACATGTTTGTTATGTTCACAGGAGTCCATAGAACGAGAGCCTCATATTACTTAAAAAAAGATTCATAAACATGTATCCACTACTCCAGAATAAACAAATCAGTGTTTTTGCATGAGAAACCGAGAACTCGAAATCAAACAGAGGGCGAACGTTGCGGAAGTGCGGCGCGTGTGCGAGTGGGTGGATGAATGGGATCGCAAGTGCACATGTGCCCAATATTTAATGGGAGGGTGTGGAGAAGAAAGAAAATGGGAAGAAAGGAAGGTGTTCGCTCGTGGCTGCAGAGCTCGAACTCCTCTGTCAAAGTGGGGCTGCTAGCCTTGAGATGGACGGACAGGCCTGGTGGGTAAATGGAAAGAGAGATGGATATAGGGAGAGAGCGAAGGAGACGGGTGGAGGTGTGGGCACGTAGCTTATTATTTCTCTCCTCATGTGTTCTCTTCTGTTCCCCTGCAGAACCACACACTGAGCCAGCACGCACAGTGAGACCGGGCCCCGCAGGACTCCCGGTTCAGCCTAGAACCCCGACCCAGGCCCGGTGGGGGAGGAACATTTCAACATCACAGCCAATCAAAGTGTCATTTGCTACTCACATGTAAAACTCTAACGATTCCGCCACCAGGCACAGCTATTACGAACGGTGGGGAATGAATATTAATGGGATATGCTATTAAAAAAGAAAAGGAAAGAAAAAAAAGGAGATGGAGAGAAAAAGGTATTCTACGTGCAGTATTTTTTATCGTCCCTTCTTCCTGGTTGTGTGTTCCTTATTTTCTCCCTGTTTTCTTTTTGCTTTTTCTTGATTTTTTTGGGGGGACAAAAGATGAAATAAAAAATTTACAAAGGAAGGAAAAGACACCCTCTGCCTGATTTTAATCTCTAGAAATGCATATCTTGTCCTCTGTTGCTTCATGTATCAAACTTCATACGTGCCAATTTTGTTCTTTTTCAATGCATATATTCAAAGCCCTTTTTATTTGTTGATTTATTTGTACCATTTATTTCTTGCAGTAAATAGGTACTTGTGCTGTGCTGTGATTGCTTGCCAGTCGTAATATTTTTCCTTTCTATTATTATTGTTATATATTTTCTTTTTTCTAATTACAGTAAAAAGACAAAAAACATATAAAGAAAAAAATAAAAAACATAATGGTTTTGATTGGATTTTCCAGTACATGGGCCTTATGGATGTTGTAAAAATGAATATCATTGATTTCAGTGCAACTGGATGATGTCTGCTTTTTAAATGTGAATTAACCAGTTTGCAATAAACTAGTACAGTTGAAAATAAACAAATAAATAAATCATGAATAAAGGGAATCCGTGCATCTGAAGTGAGTGTTCTTTCAAAGCGCAGATAAAGCATATTGAAGCGGCTGAACTCCATAGAGTGGCTCTGTTCCCCTGATGCTGTGTGAGCTCTATTCTTCTTGTCATGCTTTCTATTTAACAAAAAATATCCGAGAGCTACAGTAATGCTGCTTATAAAACATATATTTTGCATCAAAATAAACTATAATGACAATGATGAAAACTCTTGAACGGGTGTGAATGGGCTTAGTTTATTTTTACAATAAGAGATATCATTAAATAATAATAATGGAAATATCTGCAGTGGATATTGTTATAGATGTTAACGTGGTAACAACTTAATGAATTTGATACAAATTCAGGTCTACTATGATTCATCTGCAGGAGAGAACAGTGAGTCGAAACTGCTTTCATAGTGTTTAATTCGATGCAAGAGGATCTGAATCAAAGACTTGAATCTTTGCCAATTTTATATGATGATTATAACACTGCTCACCCTCACATGAATTCAACTGTAAAATATGATCTGAAATTCATGGCATCTGTCATTGGTACATACTTCATCAAATGTATTCTTCAGGTTTTAAAGGAAAAAAAATTATCTTGTATAATGTAAAAAATAATCATCATGCGGAACTATAATGCAAATTTCCCTTAATTTGTAGCATTATGATTGCTGTAAGGAAGGAAAAACCCAACACTGAACATCAGATGATTTAATGCCTGTGATTCGCTAAATAAGGGCAGAAACATCTATTTAAAGTACGGGTTCTTCTTTTACCAGTTCCTTTTCTGCTTTAATTGCATCCATGTGTTTAAGCAGCTGGTTCGGCCGCTGAGTCTCATAACTTGAGCTGGACAGAAGGTCGGTGCTGTTCCCAGAAATCAGCCATCGGAACGCATCGATACACTACGGGCCCCGGGGGGCCTCTGAACCTGTCCGCTTGGGAAACAGGGTTCAGCACACCATCTGAGTAACTCCTAAATACTTGAAAACTATAGCATGTGATTTTATGAATCAGCCACAAATACCCAGTAGTACTGAAAGATGCCCTTAATAGGCTACTGGAGTTTATCAAATATCTGCTGTATTGTGCGCATGTGCTTTTTAAGGGTAAATGGAGATTTCCAAATTTTGCGGTCAAATTATTTAAGATATGTGAGGATTTGACTAAGAAAGTCTGTCAGTTAACCAGTCTTTCAGTCTGTCTAGGCGTTGCCAATCTTCATATCCTCAGTGGGTTATACAGACCCCCACACAGACACTCAGCATCCCAAGGACTCTCAATATGACATAATTTCCATTTATATACTTTTTAATTACCTTTAGGAAAATTCACCAACGTTACCACATTATATAATGCTTAACAGTTCATTAGCTAGCAAAAAAAGAAAAATAAATAAATTTAAAACAAAATCTTCCTCAGTTAAATGCAATTAACATGTGGGCTGTTTTGTTTCGTTTTTTGTTTTTTTTTTGTTACATATTTTTTCTTGTTCTGTTTGTTTTGTTGATTAGCCTATATTATATTATACGGTATTTGATTATATTATATATCCGCTAAAAGGCAAAAGATATTTGAATATACAGTGCCTAATTTATATTATTATTTTGTATTATATTTTGACTGAGCGTTTCAGTAGCACATAATCAAACAGATTAACATAAACAAGAGATAATATGATTATCTTATCTGTTTTTTATCAACAGGTAGTGCAGTACTCGTAATTTCGTTTCAAGGTGCTTGTTTCTCTTATCAGCGTCTCAAAAGTCTTATGGTAGACTCGCATGAGCTGTTAGGGACCATCAATAAAATACAGCGCATTTTTGTACGATTAAAACATTTAATGAACAACGCCTGTACAACATCACACGCGCAAAAAAAAAAATCATTATTGAACACTTAAAATATAATGTCTTTTATCAATTATAAGCAGTCCTCCGAGAGTAACAGCCAGCGATTGTAACGGGTTTCGGGTCTTAACGCAAACATACATTTTACGATGGTCCCTAAGAACCCTCAACACCACGGAGCACAAGAAAAGTTTTGCAAACATTCACTTTCTTCTGGCTATCGGACAGTTTAAAGACCGGGGTCGGATTCTATGAGGGGAGCAATATTTATCAGTCATCCAGCTCATGAGATGAAACAAGGTGAACAATAATTATTTTAATATGCCTGTTTATTCTAGCGAAGGAGCAGACAGGCAGTTCGTGCGTATTTTAGTTCCGGGTGTGTTTCACTAAAGTAGGAACCACAGTGGGCTTACCAGGAAAGGTGTGTCATTCAGCGCTAAACCTAAACCCTTACCCCTGTGTATTAGTTACTAAATGCACGATACAGCGTCATTATTAATGCATTTTCTCTGAAAACTGGCAATCATAAGGGAGCATGGCTGCGGCGCTACTGTCAGAGACGGAGATCAGGCACCGGTCTATGGCAGAGGAGGATCCGAACGGGAATGAACATGGGGCGGCTGCACGCAGCACCGCGCCTCGCTGGGGACCGCAGCACGCCGGGGCCCGACAGCTCGCCAAGCTTTACTCTCCGGGTAAGACAAGCACATCGGGTGTCATTAAACACGTGTGTTTATATGAGTCGTTTTCCTAC
>JAUCMU010000036.1:21028099-21071772 GCA_032275025.1 Enteromius treurensis
GATAATGCCAGACCACATTCTGCATCAATCACAACATCATGGCTGCGTAGGAGAAGGATCCGGGTACTGAAATGGCCTGTCTGCAGTCCAGATCTTTCACCTATAGAGAACATTTGGCGCATCATAAAGAGGAAGGTGCAAGACGATTGAACAGTTAGAGGCCTGTATTAGACAAGAATGGAAGAGCATTCCTATTTCTAAACTTGAGAAACTGGTCTCCTCGGTCCCCAGACGTCTGTTGAGTGTTATAAGAAGAAGGGGAGATGCCACACAGTGGTGAAAATGGCCTTGTTGACACCATGAAATTTTGAATCATCTTATTTTTCCCTTAAATTGATAGATTTTCTCATTTTAAACTTTTGTTCCGTGATTTATGTTCTATTCTGAATAAAATATTGACATTTGCCATCTTCACATCATTGATTTCAGTTTTATTCACAATTTGTTTAGTGTCCCAACTTTTTTGGAATCTGATTTGTGTGTGTGTATATATATATATATATATATATATATATATATATATATATATATATAAGAGAGAGGGAGAGAGAGATTTTTTTTTTAACTTAATTTTATCTTTGCTATTGAATAAACCTTTTGGCCTAATAAAACTACTGTATGTGTAAACTGTCTGCCAGTTGTAACAAACCACCTACGTTAGAAAAATCTTCAGTGATCATTTTGTTTACAATTATAACTTTGGCTTTTCTGAACTGGAGGGGTTGAAGACAGGCCTCTTTCAAAGTTTACACCAAGTCTGACCTTTTGAAATCCAGCTGTTTGCTTTCCTGTCACTTTAAGTTGTGACCTCTTGCCCTAGATCAGTCTGAGGGCGTCTGGTGGCCTTGGAGATGGAAATTTACTAAAGAAATTCACTCTGAGTGTCTTCAGGTCGCAGCTGCTATGTCCACCTTTAACCCTGTGATCTTAGGTTCACTCCCCTATCACTCTGTTGATTATCTAACCCCTGACTGACTCTGAATGCTGTCGCTGTTTCATCTATCCTTTTAATTCTCCTAGATCTACAGTAGGCAAAGTTAAAGTGACTCTAATGAGCATTTGGGAACTTTCTTAGCCATTTTTTTTACTTTTTTTCCCCCAGCTGCTCTCAAGGTCAACGTATGACATCAGTTCATACAGATGTTCACACAGATGTGCTACTTCAGCAGAATGACCACTATGGTATTTCTTTACATGAAATGCGAACATACACCACCATAAAAAAAAAAGACAATTTTACTTGAATTCAGCAACAATGCTTCAGATTGATTAAAAGTAAATGTTACCAAATTCTCTTAATCAAAAAATCCTGAAAATGAACTCTTTCCACAAAAAAATTAAGCAGCACAGCTGTTTCCAACCTGCAGAGTGTTAGAAGTTGTCAGCTACAGTAAAGCATATTTCCATTGTGCTGCATCTGCAAGCTAGCAACAAAAATGCTGAAATATTTTAATGGAAGAAATAAAAGTTACAAAAGAGTCTGAGCCAAAAGGAAGCAGTTGATCTTTCGACTTGCTGCCTTGTAGGCAAATTCTCCGGTCTGTGGCGCAGGGCCAGGGGTGTGTGTTACAGCAAAGGGCCACGGAGTAGAATGAGACACCAGACACGTCTGCTTGACACTGAGCATAACCCTGCCTTCAGTCCTGCTGCACTGCACCACAAACTGTGCAACTCACCCACAGTCTGATCAACTCCTCCTGGTACAGTATGAGTATGTGCTACTAATAGATTGTAAATCTGTTGGTTAGATTACATCACTTTTTATAATGCGTTATAAAAATGTACTGATTTAACTGTGCAATAAAAACTGAATGAGAAGACTGCCTTGACAAATTAAAAAAATGAATGAACATACGCTCCATACATCATTCAGAGGTTTGTGACCAGTAATCTGTTTTATTTTTAAATAAAACTTATTGGGCAAGTGTGTTTTCATTTAATAGAAATTAAGCAGCAAAGTTGATAATAATAATAATAAAAGTTGTTTCTTATTCACCAAATCAGCATATTTGAATAATTTCTGAAGGATCACGAGACACTGAAGACAGGAATTCAGCTTTGCCATCAAAGAAATACTTTAAAATACATTAAAACCAGAAAACAGTCGTTTTAAATTGTAATAATATTATATTACATACAGTGTTATTGTTTGTGCTGTTTTTTTCTTTACCACATAAATGAGCAAAAAAGCATTAATAAAAAGGTAACTTTATTTAAGGTGTCCTTGTTACATGTACCTACCATTCCAATGGCAATAAATTATGCATAATTACATGCAAGTAACCCTAAGCCAAGCCCTAATTCTAACCCTAACCGTATGTTGTTACATGTAGTTAGTTAATATTACTCAGTACTTAATGTATAATTACACTATAACAGGGACACCTTAAATTAAAATGACTCTTTTGAACAGTAGTCTATTACTAGAGAAAAAGCTTGCAAAAGTATGTGTCCGTTCCTGTGCAGATTTTGTTACAGAAGCCAAAATATGAAACATCTGTACTTGTATGACTTTCTTCTAAGAAACCCATATTGTAAAGAGATGTTTAGTAGAATGTTCCGACTTTCTTAATTATATGGTGGCTAGGGACTTCAATAGGTCTTTTGCACTGTACTTAGTCTTTAGAAGCCATACAATAGCTTTATCATGGACCAGTGTTTCTCTCTCTGTCACAGCTCAGAAATTCTGTTTGTGAGTTTGAATATTGAAATATGTGATGTTTGTGATCTCGACAGACTGTTTTACTGATGCAAAGCCCTGTTCACAATTCAATTTCACAGTATGGAAAAGCAAAACTTCACAGTCTGCTAAATATCTTTCGTGATCCACAGAAGAAAGGAAATCATACATGTTTTGAAAGAGCGGGAATCTAAATGTTGATACATATTACTATGAAATATATATTTTTTTTCAAGTAGCAAAACCTTTTCGACTTTCCTGAGTGTCGGTTGTTAAATTACACTCCGGCTCTTGCAGATTCTGTCCTCTCCTGTGGCAAACTGCAGACTCCAGCTAATGGTCTGTGCAGTCTGATGACCGCGGTTTTTCTTGCTAAAGCTGCTGGATGCAGCTAACACTGATTTAGAGGGCCGAACACCTCTGGGTGCGCAGCTACTCTAATCTCATAGTCACTTTCTGACTGCAGAACTATTGCATTTTCTAACTCGGATCCTCATTCACACCAGCCCAATCAAACACTTAAAGTTGCTTAGCCATGTAATCTTATTGGACCCGACCCACTGCCAGGCCAACACTGCCCCCTGGCAGCACCAGAGCCCAATCTTTAATGCTTTTCTTTTCTTTCTATATGTACATTTGAGTCCCCTTAATCAGTGGAGTCTGACCTGCTGTATAATTTATCCTGCCTTTCCATCAAACTCACACCAAGTTGACCCAGTCATGCCTTCTGAGCGCTTTTGGCTCCCGTATGCTGACCCTGGGGTCAAAAGGTTACAGGTTCAAGGTTCTGAATGGCTAGCTCTCGGCCATACACCTGAGATGGTCTTGTAAGCTGGGCCGCAGCAGAATCTGTCACTCGCTATGTGACGCAAAACATATAGTGTTGCTCTGGTTTTCACTGCGCCACTCTGTCCAGCACAAACTGCACACCGGCAGCGTAAACAAAAGCCAAGTGGGCTCTCGAGGGGAAAGAAGGAGAGAAGAAAAGAGAGGGAGACGGAGAGACGAAGAGGAGGGGAACCTGGCTACCTGCAACCTCTCCTGCTGGGCTTCTCAATTATACACACACCAGGGCAGCTAAATGCATTAGGACCTCAGCTGTATACATGATACAAAATCGGATTCGCTCTCTCAAACAAACGCACACACACATAAAGTGCTTTTGGGATGGGGGGGGTCAATTGCGGCAGGATGTTAACGGCACACAGAAAATTCTCTTTTGCATGCCTACACACACATAGAAGCGTACCAGGGCGCCCAAATACATTTGGACTGGAACCACACAGCCTGTTATTAATATTTGATGGAGTTCTCCATCAGCTTTCTGTGTGAATTCAGGTGGTTTGTGGCAGTTGGGGACAGGGACAGTGGGTGAGCCGTATAATTACTATTATCTAAATTCCATTTCTGAACGCGGCCCTTCCCGCGCCGTCCTCAATCAGTGCTGTATTTAGTATGGAGTTCTCTGTGAAGTGGCTCCGCTGTGAATTTTCAATATTTAAAATCCACTCTCTGCATTTTAATCCCTCTCTCCCTTATTAATGAATTTCAATCTAAAGGCCATAAACCTGCTTAACTCTTTGCGTTCCAGAGGTCAGAGGTTGGGATTCTAGTTCGTAACGTAAAAATGTGAGAAACGTGATTTTGAGTCTATGGGACGACATGTGTTTCGTTCAATCTGTCTGTCCTGACTGATTGCGTACAACCTTCAGCGCTCGTCACTCTGGAGATTTGGAGATATTAAAAAGGAAACGTGTGTGAGTGTGCGTGGGGGGAGTGGTCTCAGGGGTCGCTCTTTCCTAAGCCTGTCATCTGTGGCCCTTATCAGGGTCGGTTTGACTGGGTACACTCACATAAACGTTTCAATGTTCCTACCAATCTCTCTTTAAAAACGGGGGTAAGTTGAAGGAGTAAATATAAATAAATATATATATATATATATATATATATGCACGCTAAGGCTGCATTTATTTGGTAAAAAATATAGTAAAAACTGTAATACTGTGTAATAACAACAGTTATTACACATTATATTACTTTATAAACATTATATTACTTTATTTCTTTGTCTTTGTGTTGTCAGTCATTTCATGAATTGGTCAAGATCCCTCCCAAAACAGTTTCAAAGTTACTAGTTTGAATCAATCTAATGCCTCACTCATGTGGCTCACTGACCTACAGATCAAAATTGCAGAAATAAACGATTTGCTTCCTTAAAAGTACTTTAATATTTGTTGATGTTTAAGGAATGAGAGTCACTTTTTTTTTTTCACATCCCTTTTAATCAACTTTCGTCCCTGGTGGCGAACTTTTCTGTTCAGCCAGTCCAAAATGTTTTTGTCTCTTTTTTTGTAGCAAAAAAAAGTGTCTATCAGTCCTCACATACTTGGCTGTTTTTTGAAAATAACATAGAGCATTGTATGGCACAAAGTCTGTGTGTGAGTGTGTCTGGGTACATGTGTTAGCGTGTGTGTCCCAGGTTGAGTTGTCCACTGAGAACAGATGAAAGCAACAAGGCCTGTGACTGATCCATTTGTCCTGATCAGGGGAATTCTACCTCCCTCTCTCTCACTCTTTCTCTTCGTCTCGCCATGTATGACCCACTTTTCCTGTCTCTCCCTTCTTTCCCAAAGTCCCCTCTGAAGACCGGCCTACAGAGAGCTGGCAAGGGGACAATGTGTGTGTGCGTCTGTGCCATTATGTATCCCGCTAAATATAATTGTGTGTGCTAATATGGGGTTCATTTTCCTGGCCAGCATTTGATGTTCCTAAATCAATACTGTTTCCTTTTTGCCCACATGTAGATGCCCTTGGCATTGTTGGGGGGGAGGTGAAGTGGGGTAAAGAATGGCTCAGTCATGGCATGTTGGCAGGACTTTGTGGCGTGGCCGGCCCTCTGAAAGGCTGCTATTCTGAGTCTGTGAGTTGCTTTTTGTCTGCCTCTCCGGAGGAGGTGAGAGCCGTTCTTTCAATGCCGCGGCTGCGCTGAGAACAGAGGGGCCCGCGCACCACCGCAGCCCCATCAGGAGAGCTCGCCGAAGAAAAGAGCCCTTTGTTCTCCGAGGATAGAGACAGAAAAAACACCCATCTCTCCGCAGCACAAACAACACAAACTGTTCACAATCGCTGACTTCTGCTAGCGTGACAGGTGATAAACCGCCACCACGCCCCCCCGCACCCCACCCCTTTTCATCTGAACTCACCCCGACTCGGCATGGGATCTAAGCGTCCTATCAGATTTCCCATCAGCTTGTTAGAGCTGTAAAAGTTTGTCTATCCCCATTTATTATAGGATTAGTTCATCCAAAAAAGAAAACTGCCGTCATTTGTCAAGTCTTTCCAAAACCTGTTTGACTTTCAAGAGGACAAAATGCAGGATGTTTGCTGTAATGTGATAGCTTCCTCTTTCCCCTATGTAATTACATTGAACAAGGTGGAGAGTTTAAGAGCTGTAAAGATTGTAGAGTACTTAAGGGCATAAAAAGTTGAGTTTAAGTAGCTGTTAACTTAATTCTGCTGCAATCAGGTTTTTGAATCTGTGAGCCTAATTTGAGAACTGAATCAGAAGATTCAGACCAATTTTGTGATCTGCATCAGTTGATTCTTTGAAAAGATCTAATTTCATTCCCTGCTCTTTTCATGAGCTAGCAAGCTAAGTTATACAGTTTTGGAACGACATGAGGATGCGTAACGTTACACGATCATATTTTGGTGAATGATCCTTCTGAACCAGCATTTTTTTTTTTTATTATTTACATAAGTGTGACGTTGAACAAAATGGCTTACCCGGGAAAGATTCACTAGGTTTTTCGCCTCAAGCTTGTGTAACCATGCTTACTTGCATCAGCAGGTGAAGCGCGGCGAAACTCAAGGATGGACGACGGCGTATTACAGCCTTCCGCAGAAACTTGCGCACATTATGACAGAGCGAGAGAGCAAGAACACCATTAGCATTCACGGACGTTGTTTGGCACTCCAGCCGCCCCTCTGCGTCGAATCAGGCGTCGTTGATTAATTTCAGCCTATTAGCACCCCCTACCCTCCCCCCGCCCCTCCCAGGTTAATTCCCCACGCCAGCGAGCGGGAAAGGGGGCTGCGGGTGTGAGCGATGGTGCAGGGGGTTGCAGGGGAGCACGTTGTTGTCAGGACTGTATTAATGAGCGCGCCGCTCAGGTCCCGTGGACAGGGGGACGGTGTTCCTGGCTGCGCACGGCGACGGCGGCTCTGTCGAGGCCTGGCCTAGTTTCTGCCCTCACCGGGGAGCGGGAGGATCCAAGGACTGACGCTGATCACCTGACAGCGGCCCCACTGCTGCGAGAGAGTGTGTGAGAAAGAAAAAAGGCAGCAAAGAGAGGACGCAAGTGCTGTAAATGTTGTTTTTTTTTTTGTTTTTTTTAATTTCAGGTTTCTGTCTCTGAATAATTTTGGAAGTTCTCAGAGATGGTGTCATGTGAAGTGTTGATCAGCGGTAGATATTTTCCCACTTTAACTTTCCGTGATATTCTGTCAAAAGAGCTGTAATTTTGTTCCTTTACAAAAGAACAAGTTCAGATTTCGAGGCCGTTTGGAGCTGCTGTGATATTGCAGGAATGAAAAGAGCACCAGGTCTAGTTTGAGCTCTCGTGGTCATACACCTGGAAGTGCTGCACCTGGACTTTCTCTTACCGCCACTTCCTGTTGAGCTACCACATTAACTCCAACTTCACAATTCATTGTGCCATCAGAAAGTGATTATGTGCTCTATAACATCAGCTGACCCTATATCATCTGTTCCCTTACAGTATATATTCACTGGTATATAGAAACAGGTGTTTTGTTCTTGTTTTATGTTCATACATATTATTGTACGACATGAGCCGTACCAGAATTTTATTCTTCTTCCTCCTGGCATTTACAGTACAGTGGTATTGATATATAGAATCTTCATCATCACAGGAATTATAAAAAAAAAAAAAAAAAAAATTAATTTGATCCACTAAAAAAAGTATTTGAGGACAGTAAAGCATAACATATGTAATCAATGGCATTTCACCGCATCCACAGGTTGTGCTATAGCTTATTTTAGCTAAAACCAAAGATTACTGTATGTTGATGTTCAAAAGACAGCTTTCACACTAATCCAGCAAACAATTTTTACAGTTCATTGAACTCAAGGCTACACCTGTGCATTGTGGGATACAAGCTGTTAGGTAAAGGATTCTATAGGTTGGTGCTCTTATAACTACACAAAATATAACTCAGAATTGGGAGTGCTTATAAGAACCGTGGTCCATCGTTCAGGCACACGATGTTGGCTGGCCCACTGAGGCGCTATAAATAGCTGTCATCAATATCTTCTTCTCAACCTCCTCACGTTCCCAATCCACTCAGGACGGCTCCTCTAATGGCATTAAATTTTCAAAAGAGCTGAGTCCACTGCGCCTCTCCATGCCCACATCCGCCCAACAGGAGAGCAAAGGAGAGAGCGATAGAATGGGAAGAAAAAGTCACGGTGAAAGAGCGAAAGACTCAGACGTGGTCGAGTGCGGTTTAAAACTGAATATGCAAGATTGAATGTAGGCTGTGGAGAGATGGGGACATGTAGATGTGGTCGGTGTCCATATAGACTAATTCTCTACTCTGTTGTGAATAATGCATTAGCACTTTAATCATCCTCCGCGGTCGCCCGCCGTGCCACGCCGCTGTCATGGTGGTCTGAACAGTGCCCGTTGTGGCCCCTCCATCAGTGCCCTCTGCCCTGACCTGGGACGTTTAGCTGTGTCAGGCAAACGCGCCATCGCAAGAGATCCTGACCCTCATCTCTACCTACAACTTGTCCAAGTCTAATCGATTACTCCTGAGCACACAAGATAATGGGACACACACACACTGTTACACACGTTCGGCTCGTCTCCTGTCCACCGACCCCGATGACCTTTTCTGCTTTTGAGAGATGTCAGTTCACAGCTGTCTGTGACCTCGCAGTGGACACTGTAGTTAAATATACTGCTACTAAGGAGAATTAATTACATTCAAAAGATGGCACTTGGAGTTCTTTTTTCTTAGTTTTTTTTTTTTTTTTTGCATTTAACACCTGATGAGACTCCTTAGGGAGGTATTCATTCAATTACTGACTAGTCTGTACTGGTTAAAGACTGTACTGTTTATTTCTGTTGTACTGTATCTAAAAATGTTTATTTAATGTTTAAAAGTAAATTAGGCCATATTTAAACCCCCAAAAATGTAATGATAGACTTCAAATTTGTAGTTGGTTTCTTTCTGTTGTTTTTTGTTTCCCCTTCCTTTTACATTTTTTAGTAGTAATCAAAATACACACTAATCTTTTTGTTGTCCCTGTAGGAAAGCGGCTGCAGGAGTGGGTCTGTGTGATTCTGTGCCTCTCGCTCTTTGTTATAAACCTCTCCTTCCTCTTCTTCAACTTCTCCACAGTGCACATCTTCAAAATCATCTTTGGCATTGGTAAGTCTTACATTCCCTGTGACCTTTCTGTTCATGTCTTTCCTTTGTTTTCTAGTAAAGTGCTGCTTTCATTATCTCTACAGAAAGCCATTGGTTGTAGTGCACCTTTTCTCATGTCTTGGTCTCATAGTCACTTTATTATTTTAGTACTGACTGAATTTAACTTCTTTCTCTCAAAGTGACTGGCATAGTGACAGCAGACTTCGCCTCTGGGATTGTACACTGGGGAGCCGATACATGGGGTTCAGTGGACATCCCAGTAATTGGGAAGGTAAGGACCAAGCCCTATGCATAGTTCAATATGCACTGTATGGCATAACTGTCTCTATACTATATGAATATTATTGGCTGTACTCTAGGTGTGTGGGCACATTTAGGTACAATGGAACCATCTTTCTGGCACACACACACTCGTATGCACGGTGTAGTCTCTAAGCGTAGTATCTTGTTTGATTTTAACAAATTACCCTGTTTAATTTTCATATCCGCTTTTGCTCTATTGGCCTGTTGTGGTTTACCGGGCTCAAAAAAACGGCGAGTGTGAAATGCCATCTCCACCCTGGGGAGTTCAGCCCTTCCTGCTTTCCTGGAGCGCCACATCTTAACCCCACCCACTCTCAACCCCAAAGGGTGCTGGGGATCCTCAGGGGGGTTGCATTTATGCATAGTACGGTTGTACTCTCCTTGCCCAATCAGAGAAAAGGTCACCCCCTCGCTGTCCAATTAAAAAGCAGCCGACACTTGCTTTCTGTGTCGGACAAGTAGGGCCAATGAATCTGGGAGCGTTTATGTGTTTTTGTGCTGACAGGGGTCATTGTGCTATTATGTGGAAGGGGGCAGTAGACTGGCAGTAGAAAAATGGCTAACCCAAGCTAAATCCGGTCCCGTGTGCCAATTATTAGGCTACTTCAGGAAATATGGACTGTTAAATTTGATTACAGCAAAAGGAAATGACAGGTATACAGGTTTAGCAATGATCAGAATACACTTGATAATGAGTGCAGCCATAAAATTGTCACAGTTTGAGGCCTGTCCTTTGAGTAACAACAACCTTTCCTATTGTTCTCTGGCTGATGTGTTCTCTAAAGAAATGGCAATGTATAGGACTGGGCGGTATGACGCTTCATACTTTGCAACTCTGCTATAGCATTTATATTGTGACATGATTTGATGTGATATATGTTTTTTTCTCAATAATCTAGTGTTCAATACAAAAACAAATTCAATGGAGTAGTTACATCTAATTTTATATATTTGCATTGCCTAAAAAGTCAGAAATGTATAAAACAGTTGCTCTTGCCACAAGTCGAACACTTCAACACTATTACTGTAGACCTAAAATTAATCCTAAAATACTTTGCATCCATTTTACAGTAAATGTAGTTAATAACTGAGGTGCAAGACGGTAGCAGCTGTGTTTGAATGAAGTGAGAGCGTGCATTTGTCTTGTGATACAATAAGACAAGTGAAAGAAGCACTGGGACTTTGGAAATCCAAAGTCCTTTTTAAAAGTTGGAATTAGTACTATCAGGGGTTCAATTCACTCCTCTGTAAGAGCCCTTTTTATATTTTAGAGCTAATTATTAATTTGCTTTGCAAATAGTGATTGAAAGCCAGATTCATTTCTGTGACCAGGTTAATTTAATTCAATAAAATCTTTTCAGAAAATCGATTTAATAGATCTTTTACGTCATTTTACTTCATTGTGTCGCACTAACAACTTCAAATAACTGCACGTGTTGCTATATAGCTGATTCCTATCCAGAATGTACAGTAGGCTACTGACAAATAGAGTTGACTACATATTGAACAAGTTTCCTGTCATAAAGTGTTGCACTCGAAGCAGGCCAAAAAAAACACTACTGTTGCTATAATAATGAACGCAACTTCAAGCCATTTTCTTTATTTTAAAGTAAACTTCATTAAACTGAACTGTGCACAACACATGCAGGTTAGACATGTTATGCTCTTGCTGTAAGCATAACTTAAATGCATGTGCTTCGATGAGCGTTTTAGCATGTTTACTGCTTTTCTCTTTGGGCTAATGGAATCGTTTCCATCGATTCTGAGTTCTGCAATACTTAAAAAAAAACTTAGCACTGGCGTTAAGTACCTGGATGAGCGGCCATTAGTCATCTGGGAATGTCTGACTTAAGAATGTCCCACCTGACTAATCATAATCAAGCATTTTGAGAGATATTATTGTACCATACCGATGTACCTTAGTTTTGGTCATACTGCCCAATGCTAATGCCCTGCTTCTATAAATGTTTACATGCTGGTCATTGAGGCACTGAGTTGTCCTACATGCCCAATACTTTGAGGCCAAGAGCAGGATTGTAGAGAGCAGGTGATCTGAAAGGCCCGTCCAGCACCCGCTGTGGGTCAGGCCGAGGGCCCTGCATTCTCTCGCTTTCATCATCGTCCGTCTGTGCTGTAAAACGGCTCGGCCACACCGCCCCACTGTGAAGGGGTTTCCACCCGACTCCGCAGCCACCGCCGATCCTTCTGCTGTCGAGGATAATTAGGATCCGCCACCTGGGAGTGATCGAACTTCAAAAAAAGCGAGGGAATTTACAGACATCCAGAACGCCGCGCTTTAAGACCCTTAACCAGCAGATTAAAGGCGGCACTTAGCGGACCGATATATATGGCTTTTTGTCCACATGTTCAAACAAGAAGCACCAACTTGAGGGAGAATCATTAATGACCGTGATTAAACAGGCACTTAAGAGCAAAGAGCGTAGGGAGGAGGAAAAAATGAAAGAGAAATGAAATGGATCTCTCATGTGCGCTCAGGGTTAAGGGTGGGGGAGGACGGGGGTTTCGGTCTTCGGCTGGGTTGCTAGGGCAATCCAAAGATGTGAGTCGTGATTAGGCAGAAGGCGGGTGAGGCGGGGCAAGGCAGGCCGTTAAACGGTGTGGGATTAGCGGCGGCGAGGCACAGGTTTGCCGCAGCGTGCCGGTGAGTCGACATGCACGCCGTGTGCTGTCTGGGGCTTAGCGCTCTTTTAATCTCGCGCACAGAGAGACGGAAAGGAAACGAGGAGAACAGGAGGGAACATAATTGTCGAAATATCAACAGATAGTTTTCTCCGCTCCAGCGGAGTGTCGCCACGCGCTCTCAGATATAGGTGTGATTGAGTTCAGCCCACAAACACGCGATAATGACATTTTTCCCCCCGCGCTCCGTCTCTGAAACGCTATGGTAATGTGGCTCCAAACGATTCCTCCTTTTTATGTGGAAAATAAATTACCTTCATTCTTGTATTTTCCTTTGTGCTTATACGATCCTTTCTCTTACTCCCTTTCATTTTGTGACACCCGCGCGGTCGCAGACGGGTGCCCGTCTCAAAGCAGCACTCCTGGGCGTGAGTGACAGGTGCTGCTGGGTTATGCTTTTTCATGATGCTGGATCTGAACCGTGGGGAAGTGCTGTTTAATGCCAGGTTATCTCTCCGCTCCGTAACGTGTAGCTCGTGCCGCATGCGTCATCTTTCATTTAGGACCTAGTACCACTAACAGACCAATTTGCGTCTATCAGTCAACATCTAACCCCACCCAGCCCTGTCTTATGGCCAGATCCGGGCAAAATCTGCCTTATCGCATTTTCAGTACTAGTTTTTGTTGTAAAGCTATGGTGGCTACACTTTAACTTGCGTGCATTTTATAAATTGACTTAAACTTTTTACTAAACTAAAATGAATTAATTTGACCTTCATGATCATCTAGTTAATTGACCATTGTGACCCCTTTCTTACTCAGTAGCTGAAAGAATGATCAAATGAGCTTCAATATTTGTTTATAAATAAACATGAAAGGGTTTCAAATGTGTAGAACTTTGTGATGGATGTTTGTGAAGAGTTCTGCACACAGGCTTACATTCATTATCAGTAGGAAACTCAAGCAGAAGATGATTCTGGTTTCTGTACTGAATGTTTTAGATTAATCTCCTCTTCTTTCTTATTTCTCACCTTCAAAATGCACATTCAATGATCGTACAGTGTACTGCAACACAACAGTAGCTAGTTTGACCCTGCCTTTATCATAGACGTACCCATTCATTACCACAGGATAATGGATCTAAATCACAGCCCAAGACACCCCTGCCCGTTTTTCAATTGAACCTTAACCTCTCCTTCTCTAAACCAACCCCCCACCCCTTTACCTCTCTCTTTCCATTCAGGCATTTATTCGCCCGTTCCGGGAGCACCACATTGATCCGACGGCTATCACACGGCATGACTTCATAGAGACTAATGGAGACAACTGCATGATCACCATCCTGCCTCTGGCCCACATGGCCTATAAATTCCTCTCCTACCCACCAGGTACACGCACACACACACATCCAATCACTTTTCCAGTGTGTCGTGAGAGTGAGTCAGCGTGACTATTTTAGAACCAACGAGTGTGACCCAAGTGCGACTCCTTGTCCTGGAGCAGTTGGTGTGTCCCACATTCATCTTAAAATACCTAAAAACTGGGAAATCGACAAACGAGAATATGGTTTGAAAAGGGTAAAATGTTTTTAGTTCCATTTTTGCCCTGCATGGGTTACCGGAGCAGCTCAGCCAAAAAATGAAAATTGTCATCCTTTACTCATGCTCACATTATTCCAAAACTGTATGACTTTCTCTGTTCCTTAAAACACAAGAGTGAAAATCTAGCTAAAATGTCTTGCAGGGTTTTAATGTTCCATATATTTGCATCTTTTTTTTCTTTATTTAAAGTTTAAAACGTTAACAACAAGATATAATGCAAAATCCGTATTGAGTGGTTTTTTGAAGTGATTTTATATTGTTGGTTGAAAGGAGTTTATGATGGAGATTGTCATCCTCTACTTGTGCTTCTGTTATTCCATACCTGTATGACATTCTTTCCTCCTCATAACATGCATCAGTTGCTTTAATTGTCCTTAAATAAACAAATTTTTTAATCCTGTTTCGTTTCACATGAATCCATTAGACTTCAAATGCTTCAAATACAAGTTGTGTAGACCACCTTAATGGTCCTTTATGTAATTTGGGCATGACACCATTTATCCCATCCCAGTTATGGTTTCCAATCATTGTTGTTTAAAGCATGAAAGTAACTGGTGACAGAATGTTCATTGGATAAAATTCCTTGAAATCAGTTGAATTGCATTCATTTCTGTTTAAACATTTCTGTTGCTGTTGATCTACTCCATCCTAAGAAAGTTGAAAGGTCAATTTGTTTTGATGTTTCTCATGCTAAAGGGTAAGGATAGTACTTCACTACAGGGTTAGGGCATGTTGTATTAATTTGCATATAATTTTCTCTCTCTCTCTCTCTCTCTCTCTCTCTCTCTCTCTCTCCACCTTTTGCTCCTTTATCTCTCCATACACCTCACTATCTCTCTTTCCCAGATGCCCTTGCAGAGTCCTACCCCTGGGAATGTTTTGTTTTTGCGTTGGCGGTTTTTGTAACCATGACTAATCAGATCCACAAGTGGTCCCACTCCTACTTCGCCCTGCCACGCTGGGTCACACTACTGCAGGACTGCCACCTAGTGCTGCCACGGAAACACCACCGGATCCATCATGTATCGCCACATGAGACGTACTACTGCATCACCACAGGTAAACACTCGTGCTTCACTTGATGAGTTAAAGGCTTTGTGTCAGTGTTGTCTTAAAGGCATAGTTCACCCCAAAATGTGAAAGTTCAGTAATTATCTACTCGCCCTCATGTCATGCCAGTAGATATTTTTAAAACATTGTCTAAAACAACTATATACGTCATTGCCTTTCATTGACAAAAACAGTGAAAGCATTCTACAAAGTCACACAGGTTCGGGACGACACTAGGGTGAGTAAATTATGTTTTTGCGTGAACTATACCTTTGAATATACCCGTAGGCATCTTTACAACAATAATACTTACCGGATTAGATTGAGATGAGGTAGGTGAACTTCCTCCTGAGAGCCTTTTATGTTGCTGATCATGGTAACCTACAGTGTCTGGCAAGGATTCTCCCACGGAGCGTGGCCTGCATCGCCAGTAGCTGTGAAGAGGGGGTTAAAATAACTTTTTTAAAGTCAGCTGTGTGTGTGATACACACATAAGTGGGTATGTGTATGTGAAGGCATTAAACTCCCATGATAGCTCGAGCACTCAGTATGCGTCGTGCGTCTCTGGGAGAGAGGGGAGCGAGGATTCTTGTGCGTCACCCTGCGCCCCAGCGGACGACAGATGTGTGTGCGCACGCATGCTCCAGAGCACAGACCAGTCCTTTTGACCCTCCCTCTTTCCTTTCCACTGCTGCTCCCTGATCCCACGGGGAGACGCTGATGAAGGGAGAGGAAAGGGTCTCTCTCTCTCTCGCACACATACACAAACGCGCACGCTTGGGAGTCTCTCTCTGCGTGAGCCCTGCTCCTCCACCCTCCCTGCCCGAGTCCCCGGGGGCCGGGGCCCGCCTTTGTGTGTGCCAGTGGCTGACAACCTCCATGTATATTTAATGCTAACCTGCTGTCAGTGCTAACAAATAGGCTTGCGCGAAGGGGGGGCGGGGGTGGTGTGGGTTTGACAAAGATGAAAAATCAAACAAACATGATGAGCTGTTCTGCTCTCTTCCTGCACCAAAAGGGTCACTGTTGAGAGAAGGTACACACACACACACGCGCACGCACACACAACTGACACAGACGTGACCGAGGAACAGTGTGGTGCTTATATACAGACATACAAGGGCAGTGGAGGACCATGTGATGTCATATTTAGGGGGTGCTGAAACCAGTACTGTGGCGGTAAGGTGGAAATACCATTAGTACTGAATCAACAGCATGTTTCTATACCATTACCTTGGTGTTGACGTGGTGCTTCTAAGAATACCATTGTACCTGCACAAAGGGGTGGGCAATATATCAAGGTTACTGTGAATGTGTTTTTGGTACTTGACTATTAAAGGATAGTTCTTAAAGTAAAGGAAGACCTTTGTTCATTTTCAGAACAGCAATGAGAAATATTTTTAATGAAATCCGAGAGGTTTCTGTCACTTTAAAGTGCATTCCACCAAAACTTTGACGCTTTAAAAAAGTTTGTAAGATTATAAATAACATCTATCTTCTTCATAAGAGACATGACATACATAGAGCACTTTGAATGCGGTAAATGGAAGCTTAGCTGACCTGTGAGAACAAACCTTATATACTGTATACACACACACCTGTAGGTAGATTATAGATGTTTTTTACTAAGGGTTTCTATATTGCTGCGTGAAAATGGCAGGATTTTTTGACTGTTGTACTGTATATTGGTTCTCATTGGTTGTTCCTCTTAGTTATTAAAAACAAGCACCCTTTTATACTGTAGCAGTTCTTAACTGTACCATCCAGTCATGCTACTCCCAGAGGACATGGTACAGTACAATGGACCATGGTAAATGGTCATTTTAAGACTTTCTGTTTTCGTGTTTGCAATTTTGTTAAATTTTAAAATAATGGTTGAATAAGCGTTTTTCATTGGCCAATAACAATGTGCAGTAACTGATCCTAATAGCTGTAATACAATTCTATAATGGCAATACATTTTGACATTCAAATAAAAATGCATTCATATACAGTGAAAAAACAAGCTAAATGGATTTTGGAACTTCTGTCAATTTCTCAAGTAAACACATGATTATCGGCCAATAATCTCAAAATGGCCAGATGCCTCATTTATCGGCCTGGATGATATATTATGTGTCACTGCTTTGAACTTTGTCCTGCACGTTTTTGTCTGTTAAACGTCTAAATCTGTATGGTTGAAATGGTTTTCTTGTCAAAACCCAATGGAATGCATGTCTGTGAGCACACAGAAGTGTGTGTGTGTGTGTGTGTGTGTGTACATAGTGGAATTGAGGCAGGCAGGCTGGCTGGGGGTGGGGTGCTGCTACATATTTATAGCAGTAAGTGTGTACATTACTCTACTGCTAGCACCTGATCTTCTGTCCATCCCCTGGGAGTCCCCATCCAGGAGCTTCTGTGTCTCACTGCTTCTTGATGTTGTTCTCTGTGCCTTCCCCTCTTTCTTCCTGTCTTGCTCTTTTGTCCTTGCTCTCTCCTTTTTGCTTGCCTTGCCCTCTCACTGTTCTCTCTCTCTCTGCCTCTCTTTTCTCTCGCTGGCGAGTTTTCGGAAAAGTGTGTAATTCAGTGAGAGGAATGAATTTATATGGTTGGTTTTACACATCAAGTCTTTGCTTCACCTTTTCCTTTTTCAGTTTTACTCCTGTTTCGAAGTACTCTGGCATGATTGTTTTATATCAAGTTTAAATATAATATTAATGAGGAATCAACAGGAAGAAATACTGTTTTACAACTATTACAATTTATTGATAATACATTAATTAAAACGTGATGATGTGAAGTTTATCCTTCTTTATTTTTGAAGTTTAATTTATGTTTTCTAATTATATACACTACTATTTAGAAGTTTAGGTTATTTAATTCCCCCGTGACGGTAAATTGGTCTTCAGTGTCACATGATGCTTGCAAAATCTGTTGCTCAAGAAACATTTTTCATCATTTTCACAGCTAAGAAAAAGAGCGCTGCTTAATTAAAAGAAATCAGGAGTTGATGAATAGACATTCATTTAAAATGACTTACTGTTGCTTTTGATCAATTTATAATTTTTAATTGTTTAATATAATTATTTCAATTATTATTTGAAAAATTTTGCAGAATTAAATGTATATTATATCAATAAAAATAATAAACACATGCTTCCCAATTTTAAATCTTGTCTTTGCTGTACCACCTAATTATCTAGTCATGCATTCATATAAATAACTACTTAAAAGACAAAAAGGTTTGGGTTTTTTGCCATGTTTTGGCCATGTCTTATCTCGCCTACTGCACTAAGTGGGCCGCTGTCATTGATGTCTCTTCATAAGCATTGGTGCCTGACACCCCGACATCTCTTTCTCTGTCATTCTCTCCCTCAGGGTGGTTGAACTACCCGCTGGACAGAGTGGGTTTTTGGCGGACATTGGAGTGGTTGATCGAGAGATTGACGGGTCAGAGGCCACGCAGTGATGACATGGCCTGGGCCAAGAAAACCGAGGACTGAAAAAGCAGGACTGAACCCCTCTGTCCTCCATCTTTCACCCTTGTTAAGGGGGAACAGAAACCGAATATAAGCCTTACCTCTGTATCCCAAAACCTCTCTCCTGTAATATTCCTGCGTCCCTTCATCTCCCCTAAACCCTCTTCTCCACAGCACACAACCACAGAGCACTCTTACTGCTGGGGCCTTTTCCTGTCACAGGTCAGCTACACACACACAAGCCATCACCCGCTTCTCCTCTACTGGCTTCCTCCTCTGTTTTGTAGATGTCCACACACAACGGTGGAAAGATAAGAAGAAGTTCAAAACGGGGGTTTCAAACTGTTGAGATAATGATGAGAGACACTGTTCCTCTCGCAATCATTTCCTCAATCTCCATGTGCTTTCTCGTTTCGGTGTGTAAAATGTATGTTTTCTGGAGGTTGGGCTCTCCAGAGGACCGAAACCATGTTGTGATTTTCCCAGCATGGTTGTCATAGCAGTGCATGGAATGAGAGAAGCGATTAAATGTGGATTTGATTCCAGAAACTGCAAGAAAAGATTTATCGCTATTTCAGACACACTCCAGTTTTACAAAAGCATCTCGGCAGTGTTAAAACCCTCCCTTAGTTTGGACCGAAGGACCAATGGAGGATCCATTTCTCAAAACGCAGGGAAAGGGTTTTGTTGGCCAACCAGCGTGGTCAGTGCTCAGTTGACCCAACTGAATGTTTTCCCTGAATGTTTCTTACTGAGCTCGTGTTGGCCTTAAGTACAAACCCATTACACTTATTTCTAATCAGCTTACCGGGGCTTAGCGGTGATGAACATTGATTGCATCTCTGGTGTGTTAGCTTGACATGTTATTGATATTTGGAGTAGTATTAGCAGTCTAGCTAGTGATGTCCTTCTGCTGGATCCTGTGGTACAACGGTTTAGCAAAGGTTGCACTAGCAAAAGGTCACTTTGAATCGGAGTTACCAAAATTTATTAAAGAGAATCTTTAATGTTTTTATTATTATTATTAAATAATATTTGCACTCTGTTTGACCAATGGTATTTCTCATGCAAAACTAATGCAAATACACTCCCTATTTTTTCTCTCGCACATATTTGCACTTGCACACTTACAGATTTTCATCATGAACCCTAAAAACACACACACACTATGAATTCCCTGTGGATTTTTGTTTCTCCATTTGCGCAGTGTACTGATAAATGGGGAGAATAAGGGTTTTATAAAGTGTTTCAGTGTGCATTGTTTCACGTTCTCTTACAACAGCTGCAGCTCCACAATTTGGGTTTCAGTGTCTGGCTTTTTTTTTTTTTTTTTTTTTGGGGAGGGGGTAAAATCATAGAACAATTTAACTTTCAGCCTTGTATTTGATATTTGTTCTTATTTTCCATCTCGCAGCTAATGCTCGCTGCTAGTCTGCCTTAAACCGATGTTTTTATTAGCTGTATGATTTAATAAATATCTAATAAATGACATTTGATTATTTATTGTTCATTTGCAATTCGAGTGATTTTTAAACGTTGCTCATTACATGCAAAAGTTAGAAGCTCTAATTTAGTTTTTTTTTTTCGTTAAAATGAAACTGTAAAACAATTACAAAGCTTTGCAAAGCTAATTGCGCCGGAAATCTGCAGGGTACTTTGAGGTGATTTAATGGTGAGTCACAAGCGTTTTAACACTTTGTTCTGCTCAAGTAGAAAATGTTTATGAGAGAATCAGGAGGGTTCATACAGCAGAGCACGAAACTGCCACCTTAATATAATAATTTGTCACAAAGAATTGATTGGAATTAGCAATTTATGTAAGATGGACTGTGAGGACTGTAAATGATGAATTAAGAGCTCCCTCTGGTGGCTCAACAATGTCCACACATGAATAATACTGAACTCTATTTACAGAGTCGAGCTGACGGTGCCCCAACTAAAAGAATTATAGTACTACCATGGGCCATATATCACTGTACCATAGTACCTCCACAGAACCTTGATCATTATGTATTTGTAGTCAGTAAAAGGTAGTTATTGTGACTGCATAATTAACAAATAAACTTTAAACCTGCCAGCTATTATTGAAAAAGGTGTTTGAGAAATCAGGCTTTCTGGGTAGGAAAGAAGAGGTAAGTAACCTTTTTAAGTTTCATTCTAAAATCATCTGATAAAAACAATTGATGGTAAACATGTAGTGCACAATGCCATTGTCGGTCTTTATCACAGTGCTGCATTGTTTGTCCTGTCAGCTTCCTGTTTCCTGCAGCAGAGGGTCTCTTATGGGGATAGAGTTGATGCTGCTCTAGATCTGCCTGAGAAAATAAAATGTTTTCTTTAATGATGAATGATGTGGATTATGTAATGTGCTTTAAACAAATCTTATATTCAAAGCCGCACATACTGTCATTGTATTTTTAATCAGCAAAGTGATGTCACGCAGTTCAGAGACACGTTGTAATGGTGTGAAATAATTGATTGTTTTTATTGAACAAACCCTTGTTGTGCAGCTAGGGTAGTCTGACCTCTGTGACCTGCTCATGAGGACCGCAGTAGTGCTGTGTTTTTCTGCTTGGTGAGGATGGGGCAAGTTGGCAAATGCTTCTCACATTCTACTTTTGCAGTGATCTTGACATTAGCTAAATGCAGTATCTACAGTATATAGGACAGGGCAGAACAGAGAATATTGTCTTCCCCTCGAGTCCCAGAATGTAGTAGGGGTTATGTAACCACAAAACAAACACTGATTGCAATAACATACTATCAAATTAGCCACAATTCAGCTGCAGAAATTCACTACGCTTTGGAAATTACAGATTGCGCTTTAATGCACTACTATTCCTGGAAGTCTCTCGTGAATTTGAGTCAGTTTTGTTTTTTAGTTGCATATTTGCATTACAATTCCAAAGTGTGGGGTCTGTAAGATACTTTTTACCAAGTGCACCAACATGTCCCTGGGTTAAAGACTTTGTTGACCCTGGAACAACATTGTGATTAGCCAATCAGATTTGAAGAAACAGTTTACAGTTTTTGTGAAGTTTAGGCAATCAGTGTTTGGTGCTTGTACATCAGTATCAGTATCACCATCACTTCCTCTAATTTTAGGGATTACTCATGGGTAAGGTTAAGTTTAGGTTTAGAGATATGGTCAAGACTATATTTTTACATTAAAATGTTGTTCCAGGGTCAACAAAACATGTTGGGACACATTGAACTTGGCTAAATTAGGACGTGCAGGTCAGTAAAGACTTACGCATTATAAAGATTTCTATTGAAAAAATTCGGAAGAAAAAAATGTAATGGTAGGTTCTCCAAAAATTGAATAAACAGCACAATGATCAACGATAAGAATTGAGCGCAAAATCGGAAGATTTCAGAAGGAACATGTGACACGGAAAAGCCACCCTATGGAGGAGCTGCTGAAAATTCAGCTTTGTCATCATTTTAAATGGTAATAATGTTGACTGTATGCTTTAATATATTTTTTGATCAAATGAAAGCAGACTTGGTGAGTATACAATGAAGGTCAGACATTGTAAGGGCCCTAAACCTATTAATAAACCGCTATAGGTATATTCTTAATCTAAACAATGAAATATCCTTTAAAAATAAACATCACTTATATGATATTTCTGTCTTGTGGTGTTTTTAACTGGATAACTTCATAAAATGATCTACATAATCCCACCAGTCTACTGACAAACACGTAATCAGAGCCTTTCTTGTGAAATAGTTTGACAGTTTTGCTAACAATCAGGTCCAGAATGACAGAGCCGGATCTCTGGATCTCTATGCTGACAAATGATGGACAGAACATCTGATTTGCATAACAGTCTTGATGCCATCTATTAGAGTGCTGGAGGCAAGTTCCTTACCTCTTTTTATTCACTGAAGAGTGCACTGGAAATGTTGTTGGTTTTGAATTCATATCACTTTATGAGCACCACAGCTCAATATGTTAGAGCATCTGCTGATCAATATAGGCCACAGCTTGTGTTTAAGCTAAATCAAAACTAAGGACTTAGGTCGCAGTTCCCTCTTTCCTTATTCCGAGGTTATCAAATTAGCCCCCAGTTTTACAGACACGGCTTAAGCCTATAGTCTAAATGTAAATCTGAGCTGTTGCAATTGCACTGGCTGATCTTAAAACACACATGTTAGTGGCTTTCTATTATCTTTAGATGCACACCAGTTATGCCTTTTTCTAAGACGTGATTATAAAAAAATTATTTAAATGTCCTAATTAAACCACGGCCTAACCCTGGCTTAGGCTAAACCCTGTGTATGAAACCGGGCCAATGTTAAATACATATATAATACATCAACATATGTTGATTGTCTCAGTGTAGCCCTTATAATAGGCTAAATTATGTTAAATGGAGCTCAGTATTTTTTACATATTGCTGTGTTTGTGCTTTGGTATATGGTTAAGGGTGTGGTCAGAGTGACATACTGTACAGGGTGAACGGCAGATAGATAGAGAAATGAATTGCTGATTCAGTCCACTAGAGACCACAGTGCTGTCAAACTGTCAAATCACACACAACTGTCACTACAGCCCTGTTCACTTATGGGTATAGCTGCTGTAGTCGAGTGTTCTAGCTGAAGTCAGCATAGTTGTGATTGTCCTTCTCCTCCAGGCCTTTAGATGGCCCCCTTGTACCTCCTCTGTGACACCTCTTTCATATGCAGGGGTGGGCAGATGTGAACCGTGTTGCCTGACAGCGATGAAAGTGAAGATGTTGATTAGGTGATTTTAACTTTCTTGTCAGTTGCTTGTACAAAAGTGATTGTTTGTTTAGGTGTGGCCCAGATTTCTGGAAAAGTCCACACAGATCTTGTAAGATTACATTTAGCCTAAAGTTGACCTTAATTTCTTTAATGTAAATCAAATTATGTCTCAATTATAGTTTAAAATTCAATAACGTTTGTAAGGATCAGTGTGTGGTAATTAGAAGTTTGTATTTGTATTCCCATACCTGTAGTAAGGAAAAAGCAAATATCAGTTATATCAAACGGAGAGGAAATGGAGGATTTCGTTTGTTTTCTGCTTCTCAGATATTTTTCGTGAAAAAGGTTTATCATATGAACTTGAACTTTTTCTTATCAAATTATTTTATACAGTATTATGCTACGATATAGCCATCTATTAGCTATCAGTAAAATATTTTCATGCTATATCCCATCAATTATTTTGCTTGTTTCTGTATTTCTACTGTAGGAAGAACATCTAAGACAATGTTCTAATTCTTAAAAGTATGTAGTAACCACTCAAGTTTGTTTTCTCACTGCATATTTTGGTTCTCTCAAAAATGCATCAAATTATGGAAATTATTTTTAATTCACATTGACTTTGTGTGTCCTGAACTGCAAAAGCATAACCTCTGAGCAATTAAATTTCCCTTCGCGTTTGTGTGGGCATGTGAGCGAAAGACAGAAAACATATGAATTGTGAGTCAGGAGAATGGGTTTACAAGAAATATCAGTGAGTGGTAGTATACATCTCAGTTGCGTTGGAGGAAGTATAATTATACTTATAGCATCCCTGCTGTACGTTAGCCTATGCTCTGATTGCCACTCTAATCAGTGACTGATTTAGTCCTCTGTTCAAAGCTCCAGGTCTGCGTGAGTCACTGGCCTTGCTGTACTCTCTCCTGGGCCCCTTGGGGCCTCTCTGATTGGGTTTTAATTTGCCGGTCAGGGGTTGGCACTGGTGCTTTATTAGCTCAGTGATGGGTTGAGTTATGTACAGTGTCGCTTCGTTCTATTGATCTGTGATTTCCACAACAAGGTCATTGTAAGGAGAGACAAGGGAATGGATTAATCAACAACCAATAATGCTGCACCAAGAGTTACCTGCAGACATTAAACATTTCCATCAAAGTTCTTGTGTAATTGCTTGCTGTCGCTTCACTAATGGCATCAGGAAGGAGCTGTATATACATGTGGTAACGAAGGAGAAACCGAGGCATGCGGATCCAATTCAAACTACTTTATTCACAGAAACTCAGGGTAGAAACAAGCAGGATCGATAACGGCAATAGGGACATCAGAAGGCAAAGACAAGTATAATCCAAATATGTAGCAGAGGTCGGGAAAACGGCAAAAAGTATCCAAAGGGACAGAGACAAGAGCGAATATCCGGAGCAGACAGGGTCAGTAACAATAACTCCAGAACGATGAACAGAGCAAAAAAAAAACACAGGGAAACGCGAAAGGGGTAAATCCACACAAGGTACATCCACAATGAACAGTGACATGCAAAATACAACTTAGTACTTAAATACAAGTCCAAACATAACAAGGGGGCGGAGGAACTAATTGTTGGCCATAGCAACATACAAGGTAGGTGGAGACAACTGTTTATAATAAGTCCTTTAACAGGAAACAGACAAACAAAGAACATAGTCTGGGCTGGAATGCCCTCTGGAGGCTTCCGAGGGCAACTCTAGTGAAGCTTGTGACAGACCCTCCCCTGGGAGAGGATTCCAGACACTTCAGGGCAGATCGGAGGCGGAGATGCCTACCTGGGCGGATCAGACGGCGGAAAGATCCTTCAGGGCAGGACAGGCCGGACTGCAACAAGAAGCTTCTGGTTAGTGGTGTCCGCTTTGGCCTAGACGTACCTGCATCCAGGTTGTTGCAGCTTGTTCCCATAATCAGGGGGGATCCGGTAGAGAATTCCACGACCTCCTTGGCGGGTTCAGGGCTGGACACTAGTTCAATGGCCTCTGTGGCCAGGTCAGGGCAGGGCAAGAGTTTAAGGACTGCCTCCAGAGTCGGTACAGGGTCAGACGAGAGATCCAAGGACTCCATGGCCGGTACGGGGAAAGGCACAGGTTTTGAGGAAATGTCACTAGTAATTCCAGGCAGATGAGAAGTTTATGCAGCCACCGGCTGAACCTCCAGATTGTCTGCAGGTGGAGTCGACACCTCGAGTGGCTGTGCAATCACCAGTGGAACTTCTAAACCTTCTGTGGGTACACCTGATACCTCTGAGGGTTGTGCAGCCACCAGTGAAACATCCAGATAATCTACGGCAGAAACTGACCTCTCTAGAGACTGTGCAGTCACTGGCGGAACCCAAGGGGAATCTGGACCACTGTTGGCTCAGGCCATGGCAGATCAGGATCAATGGCAGGCTCTGGCTGATCAGGCAACGGTGAATCAGGATCACAGAGAGGTTCAAGAACAGCAGACATTTTGTGCAGTGACTCGGTTACGGCGGGCATCTTGTGCAAAGGCTTGGGATCCGCGGCCATCTTGTGCAACAGCTTGGTATCGTCAGCCATCTTGTGCCAAGGCTTGGGATCGGCAGACTTGAGTATGGCAGCCATCTTGTGCAGTGATTCAGGTATCTCGGTGGTCTCGTGCAGCGGCGCTGGTGCGGTGGTTTTGTCGCCCCTCTGTGCAACCGGGAACCTCCTCTGTAACTTCTCCTACAGTGAAAGCAGACCCACAAAATAACAGCACTGAATCCACCAACTCGGCCAGTGACCAGTCAGGATTTTCCTCAGGCAGACAGTCGATTATTTCCAGATCTAGCCCCAGGAGGAAACAGTCCTTAAGCCGTTCATCGTCCTCCTGAACTAGATGACTATATGTTAAAAAAAATCCTCCACGAAATCCTCAATGTCATGACCCCGCTGAAATATGGTACTTAGCCGCAACAGCGAAACCTATTCATTATCATGCCGTGGTGTCGCAGTGAATTCTTTAAACGTGGGAAAAATCCCATCCTACCGGAGACTCCTGTGAATAGTCGCTGGATCCTTGGTTGCGGTTCATTCTGTAAAGAAGGAGAAGCGGAGGCATGCGGATCCAGTAGCAAACTACTTTATTCACAGAAACTCAGAGTAGAAACAAGCAGGGTCGATAAGGGCAACAGGGACATCAGTGGCAAAGACATGAGAAAAATCCAAATATGTAGCAGAGGAAGGGAAAAACGGCAAACAGTATCCAAAGGGTCCGAGCCAAGAGTGAATATCCGAATCAGGCAGGGTTAGTAATAATATATCCAGAACGGTGAACAGAACGAAGAACACAGGGAAACATGAGAGGCTTTCAAAGAGGTTAATCCACACAAGGTACATAAACAATGAGCAGCGACATGCAAAACACAACTGAGTCCTTAAATACAAGTCTAAACAAACAAGGGGGCTAATGGGTGGCCATAGCGACAGACAAGGTGGGTGGATACAACTGTTCATAATAAAAGTCCTTTAACGGGAAACGGAGGGACAGACAAACAAAGAACATAGTCTGGGCTGGAATGCCCTCTGGAGGCTTCCGAGGGCAACTCCAGTGAAGCTTGTGACGCATGTGTTCAAAGTGCCAATAAGAACAGGCGACCGAGTTCATTCCATTATTAATAATCTCAAAAAATAAGTGCATTTAATAGTGTGAACAACACAACAGAATTTAAAATTAGTGATGCCACAAGACACAGTCTCACCAGCGTGTCCTAGATCTTCCCAGGGGCCTACTCACAGTGGGACATGCCCGGAACACCCGGAGGCATCTGGAACAGATGCCCGAGCCACCTCAGCTGGCCTCTCTCAATGTGGAGGAGCAGCAGGTCTACTCCAAGCCCCTCCCTAGTGACCGAACTCCTCACCCTATCTTGAAGGGAGCACCCGGGCACCCTACGGAGGAAACTCATTTCGGCAGCCTGTATATGGAATCTCAATGAGATCCTGTGGTCCCCAAACCGGACCCCCTCCAGCTCCCGACTGCGCCTTGAAATCCTGTCTATAAAAATAATGAACGGGACCGGTGAAAAAGGGCAGCCCTGCCATAGTCCAGCACGCACTGGGGAAAAGCCTGACTTACTGCTGGCAATGCGGGCTCCGTGGGGTAAGACCCGGCCACAAGGCACTCGCATACGAGCCCCAACCCTAGGTCTGCGCTGTACCAGACGACGTCATGATCTTATCTGTGATCCTTTCCATAAGGTTTTTTTTGGACCCCTCTTTGTCTGGCCTGTCACCTAGGACCTGTTTGCCTTGTGAGACCCTACCAGGGGCATACAGCCCCTGACAACATAGCTTCTAGGATCATTCAGGCACTCAACCCCTCCACCATGGTAAGGTGGTTATATTTTATATTACATATAAATATTTGTAATATATAAATTTAATATTTGTCTTAAATATATACATGTATATTTGTATTTATATATACATAATATCTATGTATACATATTTTATATGTACACATATATTATGTAAACTAAGACTTATATTTTGGATGTGATTAATCATTTGTTAATCATTTGACAGCACTATTTAAAATATAATGTCAAATAATGTTATATAATATATGTAAAATAGTACAATATAATATAACGTAATAAAGTATAGCTTTTTGTCTGAACAAAACAACATATTTTCTTCATGACTGTCTGATTCTAGCAGGTCTGCAGGCCATGTGCTTAACATTTAAAGAACATACAGGTGCATTACAAATTGTATATTTAATGATTCATACGAGGCAAAATATTGATGATATGTCAGAGAGATTGGGTGTTTGATGATGTTTTTGCCCTGAAGGTGATTCTTATCTGTGTGGTCTCAGATTGAGATGGACCAGGTCTTATCCAAATGTATTTACTGCCTGGGTTTTTACCATACAGCCATATAATCATCACTAGAATGCTCTGATGAGTCATCTGAGATCTCTGTCTTTGTCTTTTCCCAAGGCCTGATGGGAATTTACAGTGTTTGTTTGAAAAAGATAGAGCAGAAGGGCATAAATACATGTCTTTTCTAATACGTTGTGTCATAGGCCCAGTGTAAAGGTGTGCGTGAGAGAGAGAGAGAGAGAGAGAGAGAGAGAGAGAGTGTGTGTGTGTGTGTCATGTTAAAATCTGTTGCTCAGTGAGGGTAAAAAAGACAAATGAGGGCCCTGAGTGAAGTGACAACACATTTCTCCTGTCATCCTTCTCTCATCTCATCACCTTCTCCCCTCAATGCTCTTCTCCTCAGCAGAACGCACAGATGCCCTCCACCTGGGTTGCCAAGGTCCCGTATGCACCTCCCTCCTGCTCTCTCACACACTGCTACCTGCTCTTCTCCACTTTCTTTATACTCTCCCTCCTCAATTTTCTACTTCCATCATATTTCCTCATTTCTCTCCGCTCATACATCCCAATTAGCCACACGTTCGCATCTCTCTCTTTTCTCCTCGGCCGTATCCTTGCAATTGGTGTTCTCTCTGCTTCCCCGATTCTTTTCAAAGTGATCCTTCATGATGATCACGTGGCATTTTCATCCGAAAGATTTAAGGAAAACTCACTGCGCCTTTTTTAAAGAATACAAAAAGAGGAATTGTTATGTGTGTAGGCCACAAACATATTCAGTATGAGGTTTTATATTGAAGAAAAACAATATGTAATTAATTGAAAAAAACATTACTGAAAAAAAATTTGTTTGCAGTTTCATCCACAGAGATTGGCTTCAATACTCCTCATAAAGTTCGTAGGCTGCCCTGCTCACATCTAACAGACATAAGGATATATACCCTCACAAAGGTCGCTAATTACATAAATACATTAGTCATCTCCATTAGTCCCAAAAGCTAGACAATATTCAGACGTTTGTGGACGGATGTCTGCACATCTTAAGGTGAAAAAGATGATGATTTGGGAGCCAGGGCTTCCGGACAGCCAAATATGAATCTTCAATAGCAAACAGGGCAATTCAGGGAAAGAGAGAATACACACACACATAGGAAAAGTCTACTTCAAGGCTAACTAGATCACTCCAAGCGTCTTATCAACATAGCTGGATACAGTCTTAGGAAAAAACAGGCTAGTAAAATACAGGCTAGAACTGGATTGACAATTTATCTTATAGATAAACTTTTAAATTTTTAAAGGTTCACTTAAATATGCAAATTATGTCATTATTTCTGCACCATCATAAACCTGTAAGTCGTTTTACTGCAAAGCAAAAAAGAAAACATTCTGTCATAAATGACAGTATTGTATAATTAGACTGTTTTTGTTTCATATTACAGGGACAGAGCTACAGATATGAACAGATTAATATCCAAAAATGCAACTTTTCTGAGAGTTTTACATCTGACATCTAAAAAACAGCATGCTTATTAAAACACCACTGCTAAAAATCATTGTCCTACAACTAATCAACCCTTGTCTTATACTATGACCACAGACCTTCGAGTGTCTGATTCTATCAGGGTTTTTCCGAGACCTGGAACAGTTGTAGCAGACTAGATGTGGGCCTACTGGTTGGTTGATGTTGAGCGAGTGGCTGAAGGGTAGATGTGATGTGATATCACTGACAGAGGACAGTACGATGTAATGCTGAACCGCTGCTTCACTATAGCCACACAAGCCTTGGGGCTACATGGACCTTGTGACAGTAAGTGAATGTGATTGAATGAGAGAGTGTGTGGTCTATGCTGTATGTTCATTATGTGATGATAGATGCATACCACAGTAGTAGTGGCCCTTAAAGACCTCATGACATCCAAATTTTGGCTAATTACTTTTAATACTGATGCAGAGATTTTTACACTGCATTACATAGCCCATTGGCTACTTAAAAAAAGGGACATGCCCTATGTTATATTGATATGTCTAACCCAAACATATTGTTTCAATATGAAATACATCAATGGAGGAAAGAAAAGTGTGCTTAAGTATAGGTTTGATTTATTTATTTTTTTTAACCTCTTATGCAATTAATTTCTGCTTGTCCACTAGATGGCAACAATTAAACAAAATCTGGCATAGAGTGGCTCTGACTCAAAATGCATTCATTTGTCCATCAATTATCCATCCACCCATTTATTTATCTTCATTTTTGCCCTTTTTTCCTTTGTTCGGTTGTCCTTTATGTCTGTTCATCTGCTTATCCATTTCACTATCTATCATTTGAGTTTATTATGCCTTTTTCTCTGAGTGGCTCCGTGCAGGTGGAGGCAGGTGTGTGTGTGTGTGTGTGTGTGTGTGTGTGTGTGTGTGTGTGTGTGTGTGTGTGTGTGTGTCAGATATCTGTGGGCTACTCTGACAGCCGTGCTGAAGGCCTGTCATTAGTGACCTTTCTCCAGCTGTACGGAGTTGCTCCTCATTCGACTAGCAGGAGGCCGTTCTGTTTCCTCTCTTTCACCAGAAAGAAAGGAAGGAGAGGGAGAGAGAAATGCGATGGAGTATTACAAGAGATTATTGAGTAAGAAGAGTCTGGATTATGATTTAGGGGCAAGAGAAACCTGCAGGCAAAAAACTGAAACTAAGACATGGAAGGAGTTCAAGGAATTGTTTTAGTGTTGATATTTCTCTTGCGCCCTTCCTGGAGATCGACTTTTACACCCATATTATGCTGGATACACTCACTTCCTGTGTAAACATACTGTGGCAATCAAAGCTACAAATTTGTTTGTGTGTGCTTGTTTAGCAGCCTGTTGTCTGAGCTTCCCTCTATAATAGCTAATATCCAAACAGGTTCAATTAATATTATGTTTGATCAAAAATAGAGTAAAAATAGTAATGTTATGAAATATTATTACTTCTTAAAATCATTCATCCAGGCTTAAGTGTCATATTATCTCTCAGAAATCCTTATATTATGCTAATTTGCTCATGAAACATTTTTTATTGCTACAGTTAAAATGCTTGTGTTGTTTAGTAGGTTTGTGGACACCACAATACTTTTATTCTTTGATTTAAAAAATTGCTTTTTTTCTATTTTTTTCTTTTATAGGTTCAAGCCTACCTTAAAATGTTACAGTTTTTGAGCTTTTGAACGTTTCATAAGATACAAAACTGAGAACTAATTATTTAGAATAGCTATTGTACTCACTTCCAGTACAATAGTACAACAGTAGTTCACTTCCAGAATGTAAATTTACTCACCCCATGTCACCAAGATATTTATGTCTTTCTTTCTATATTTCTATTTACTTTCTATAATTGTTTTTGAGGAAAGCATTTTAGGAAAAATAAAAAATTATTATTTTTTTTTTTATTTTTTATTTTTTTTTGAAAAGCACAGATAATTCCCTTATTCCTTGCCTGGGATTGTGTAGCGCTTTTTGAAGCTGCATTAAAATTGCTGTTTGGACCTTCAATCTGCTGGCCACCATTGCAGTCCACTATACTTCTGTTGAACAGAAAATAGCTGTATGGATATTTGGCAAAGCTTCTCATTCAAATGGTTTAGGAATAATTTGAAGATTTATATTACAATTAAATCTCTTTTTAATTGTTTTAAAAGCGACATAGAAAAATTGACATTTACTCTTACTTCAGAGTCTTCTCTGCATGTCCACAGCCATTTTCCTTTGTGCCTTTTTGAGAACGGTTTTCTGTTACCATGACATCACATCTCTTTCCATCCTGTTCTCTCCTTTCTCTCTTCCTCATCCTTGTCCTGTTGGCCCCTGCATAGCTGGCTATTGAGGTCTGGAAAAGCTGAAGTGTGCATCTCTCAGCATAACAGCATTTTCAAACGGTCTATCTGTTTGGTTGTCGCACACTCCCTTTCTCTCTTTAAATGTGTGTAAAGAGTGCACTTTAGGAAGACCTCTCTCAGTGCAATGTTAACATGGTCAAGTTGGCTCGTATCTTTGCATACATTTAGATTCATTAGGATGTATGAACCAGACAGCTTTTTACTTTCAAAATCATATAAGGTACATTTTTAACACACTCAGAATGCAAATTGCTACCTGAGCAACACTTCTCTCTTCTCTCTGCAGTCTCATTTTAGAATCCATATGTACACAAAGTTCCTTTTGTGAAATGGAATACAAGAATGGTTTTCAGCTTTTTAGGTTTTTAGTGGTTTTCAAACTCATTCTTTTTTGTTATTTCATTTTTCATTTTTAATACTATGAGTTGTCATCCAGTTCTATTGAGCACCTTTATGGTTTCCAACAAAATAGTAAGCAGGACAACTGTTTTCAGTGTTGATGATTACAGGAAACATACACCAAATTAGCATATTCAAATTATTTCTGACTGTTCATGTAACACTGACTGGAGTAATGGCAGCTGAAAGAAAAATAAAATGTTTTTATTGTAAAGATATTTAATCTTACTGTTTTTGCCAATTGATCAAATAACTGGAGCCTTGATGAGCACAGCAGATGCAAAAACACTCAAAAACATTAAAATAAAACTTTTACTGACCCCAAACCTGATGTATAGTGTATGTTAGTGTACGTATTTACAATGTTCACTTCTGTAATTAAATGTATTTTGGAGTAAAACAGAATATTCTATATGAAGAAAATGTAAGGCAGGGTTTGATTTTATACAGGCAACATTTGAATCTCAAAAAGTTGCCATTACATACTAGAATAGAGAAAAATGAGCTTGGTGACAATCTTTGACAGATATTTGATTGATACTTTTAAGAATTTATTATGCTTGTCAGCCAAAGTACCCATCCAATCTAGCTCTCCCACTAGAATCCTGTCTCTCATGAATTCAGTCAAGTGTACACAGCACAGTACTTACATTTGTGGCCACCAGGAATGAGTATAGAGCTTGAGATGTAAGAACCTCATGTTGACTCGAGCCCAAAGCTGATGAGCATGTTTTTAAATACGTGACTGGCTGCATTTGTGTTTTAGCCTCTTTTTTTTCTTTCTTGAAATGTCATTTAATACATGTGCATGTTCAATGACACTCTGACCAACATCTCACAAACGTTTATTAGTGTGCATGTGTCTGTTTCAAAGTGTTAATGTGTGTAGTATACACACGCAGATATTGGGAGAGCGATTGTAAGATGCTCATCAGGCTGAGTGACAAGCGTGTGTGTGTCTGTGACACTGGCGGTGTTATTACCGAGGGATCAGAAGTGAAGATTGTTCCGTTTCCCATCAGCAGTGGCCCAAGTATCGATCTTTTCTGTCAACACACCACTCCTATACTCTGTTTACTGAGGATACACACACCTCATGTGCTGAGTGCAGACTGTATCTGCATTCTATACAGGGGCTGACGAGTGTTTACAGTATTTATACAAACAGTCTTGTGTGTCTTAAACATGAGACACACATTTCACATACTGTACACACAAAAAAGTTAAAAAAAAGTACTCGCACAAACATATTGCTCTATTTGTGTGATCACACACCACCTGTGCATTTGCTCACACTAACATAAGGAGTAAGCTTCAGTGCTTCGGTTAATGTTAGTCTTCTTAAAGGGACATATGATGCAATTTCAAGTTTGCCTTTCTCTTTGGGAATTACAAGCTATTTGTGCATAAATAAGACCTCCAAAGTTGCAAAGGCTCAAGTCTCAGAGATACCAAAGAGATATTCTTTATAGAAATTAAGACTTGACAATGCCTTCCTAAAAAAAGGCTTGTTTAAACACGACGCCACATCACTAAGTCCCTATAACACCACTCAAATGTTTTCGCAAAGAAAGAAGGCGGAGCTATTAGTCTCACTGTAGTAGTGATGGGAAGTTCGGATCAATTTACCGTCTCTGACCTTTGAGTCTCGTTCAGCAAAATGAACGAATCTTTTTCCGAGTTATCTCGTTTAATTCGTTCAAAACGTCACCTGTTACCTGCCTAACACATCTACTGCTTACACAAACGTTGATCACACTACAAACAAGACAAAACTATAATGCTATAAGAAATAGAAAAGATCAGTTCATTGTTTACCTGGGTCCTTGATCTATGATTCGCTCACCTCACCATTTGTCTGACAAGTGTTCTGGTTTTTCAAGTCGTTCGTTCATCACGTGACAGGCCCTTAATGTTAACCTATGCAGCCTGAGCCAGAAACAGAATTGATTAGTTCATCTCTCGAGTCTTCAGGGTCGAGACGTTCGTTCCTTTGTCACGTGACCACTTGGCACTAACGGATCAGTACCTGAAACAGGTTAATCGATAATTCCAATACAGAAACAATAGGATGTTGCGCAAATGCGCATGCGGGACTGAAAGACCGTAAAATGCATTATAATCAGTAATTATGTCCCCACTGGATGCAACAAATGTCTTGTTTGAAATAGCTTTTATTGTTTTTGTCATCGCGTCAGGCACATTATGGTAAGGGGCATAACATTTCAATCACATGCTTGAGATATTCGGACAATGACAACACACTGTATAGCTGGCCAATCAGAGCACACCTCACTTTTCAGAACGATGAGCTGGTACAAATCAACGTGTTTCAGGAAGGCAGGGTTTAGAGGAGAAACAGTAATGCATTGCACACATTGCATTACACCAAATACACTAAATAATGTTCTTTTTAGCAACATCATATGACCCCTTATATATTATATTGACATTTTTATCAGTTTTTTTTAACCTGTGATATAATGCTAAATTATCCAAGCCTGTTTTGATGAGGAAACCAACTAATCTATATCTTGGATAGCCTGAGGATGAGTAAATTTTCAGCAAATTGTCATTTTTGGCTTTGCGATTGCAAAACAATTTTTTTATGAATACTCAGTTTTATATAGCTGTCTGTGGAGAAAGATGTTTTTTTGCTGCCAGATGGTGGTGTAAGCTAACTGGGTCATACTAACCAGCAAAACCTCAACCTCCTCACACATATCGCAGTCACAGATTCACAGAGTCACTACCCTCACCCGCTTAAAATAGATTTGCTCACACCTCATTTTCATAATCATGATCTCTTCATTATACAATCCAGTTATTTTCCACCACTCACTCATCAATATACAGACTATTTCAGTAAGTAATGAACGCACTTGTTGCTGTGATGCTGGAATATTTTAGGTTGTTATATCTGTCCTCATAAATGATAAAGACAGCTCTGGGTAAGGGACGAGTTTTGTGTTTGCTGAAATTTGCCACTTATTGATTTTGACTTTAGAACAAACCTTTTACTTCATGGTATTAATAATTAAACCACTTCAAAACATGACCTGTATACCCAAGTTATCTTCTGCTTTCTTAGGTATCTCATCACGTCTCATCCAACTATTTTTTTTTTCTCACTATATCTCTCTCTTGTACATGCTTCCGATTCATTTTGTAGTATGACAACAAGGTGACTGCTTCGTTTAGTGGTGTGAGCTAATTCTGTGATAAATAAATAAATAAACTACAAATGCGAAAGTAAAATGTGGCAGTCTTGTAAATTCCGATAACTTACATATTTCTTTCCACTTATGTTTTTATATTTAGTATCCAATCATATGCTTGTTTGCTTATGGTTTCAGACACTGAATCAGATCTCTTTATTTACCACTCCTGTTCTGTTGAATGAGTAGCTAATATAATGCCCTTAGAACACCTTAAAAACTATAGAGATTTTTAAAAATTACAGCGAAACATAGGGAACAGTTGGTTATTTACAATTATAAAATTATTACATTTATAACACCCAACACTACACAGTTTGGATGTATCTCTTATCTATCACACATATTTGAGGTCTACAAATCTTTACCAATGAGCTGAAGAGTTGATTTTGCCAAATTAAATGCATTTCAAAATATCTTCTTTTGTGTTTAACAGAAGAAATGCATTCATACAGTTTTGGAACAACATGAAAGGTGAGTAAACAATGATAAATTTTCCATTTTGGGGTGAACCATCCCTTTTACGTCTGTGGGTTGTGCTGGGTTATCATAGCGGGTTATCTCATTTCATGTTTCACACTGCTCATAATTTACTCAGAGTTAACAATTAATCCTATTCGTATTCCTACACTGATGTAAATTCCTAAACTCTGAGTTAACGATCTTGTTTTCATGTTTGCGGTGCAGTGTTACTAATTGGATGAACGCAGCACACAACCTGTTTACAGAATGGCTCTAGCATTGTGTATTGCCGCCTTATTTTTCCAGTAAGAGTGGGTGCGGCCAATTTGTAAATTTAATGTGTCTGGCTTCCGGTGTCATCCACTTTAAGCTAATTTTAGCTGTACAAAACAGCTCATTTTGCTGTTTAATATTGCAAGCTGGTGTTTTCTTACCATATTATTTTCATGTATTGTCTTAATTGGATTGTAGTGCAAACTGTTCTACCATTTACTGTACACTTTTATTCTTCTCCTTATTTCCCTACAGTGGCTAATGAATTTGAGGTATTCTAAATGGATTTTTCCAACTATGAAACTACAATCGGTAATTTCTTCACTCCAGTTGACATATTTTCAGTTAGCATTTGACATGTTTCTATTCCATGCTGACATAGTGTTTTTTTACACTGTGTTTCTGTGACTGTCGAAAGCTCGTGAAGAGGCACAGGATTGGGTGTCTGTCACACATCAAGGCATAACATTTTCACACTGCATAAGTTGGGCTAACAGGTATAAAACCCTCCCTAACCCAGGGTCAAAAGTGGGCTTTAGAACAACAATCGCTTGGGATTATTATAAAAAGCCCTCTCGGCTTCTTAGGTTGTATTTTTAAAATGTTACAATTTTGGGGGTCTTTCAGTAGCATCTTATAAGTATCTATGCAGCTGTCTAGAGTTTTTAACAGCACCGTAACAAAGGTAAATACTCCTCATAATACACGACTAGCTCTTTGCACATCCTTCCTGTTTTTCCTCTCCCAGTCCTGAACTTTCTCTCTCAGGAGCATCTTCCCTCTCTCCCACTTTAGTTTCCTTCTCTCCTATGCTCCATCTGCCTCCTATCAGGCTGTCTCTCTTTATTACAGACCGCCTGCGTCTCTCACCTTGTCCCCTGAAAACCCGCCTCGCGAATTAGACCCAGAGAGAGACTGAGTGACTGAACAACCGAACCGATAGAGGACCGAGAGAGCGGCCAAAACCAGCGAAAGTGATGACAGGTTATTTTTCACCAGCCCTCCCTAGATAGCGCAATGCTGTTTTCTCTTCTCCTCTGACACATGGAAGATTTAATCTAGCCATCTCTGGGCGGCCTTTCCGCTGCTGTAACCAAATGAAAGCCATGATTACACACGTTACAGGCGGAGGGGGGTCTGGAGGCCTCTGCGCCAAAAAAAGGCCAGAGCAGCAGATTCGCCGGGCTCGGCAGGGTGATTCAGAGTGCGTGTGGGTGCACATGTGCAGACTTGCTTGCATGTAAAACATTGTCTTTATTGTTATGGAAGTTTATTGTTTGTGCGCCAGGTGGGAGACATCTTGAACCATAAAAGTGAATCGTGCACAGAGGACTCACACGCTGCTGCTTTAAATGATCATTCTAATGGCCTGACTCCTTATCTAAATTTCTCCTCCCTTCCTCTTCTGAAGGATAACCGCTTTGACTTATATTACATGCAGCAGTTCACAGACATAGCCTTCTATTGTTATATGCAATGACATATGAGTCATAACAAGTTTATGGTGCTGTATACTAAAAATTACACCATGTGGATTTCTCTAAGAGACTCTTCAATCTGATGTATAATTGCTGTGACAGATCAAAGATGGCGAACCTTTTCTATTCCTGCAATTGCAACAGTTGGTGGAGATTTTCATAGTAATTCAGTGTTTTTTGCAGTTTATCCCTCAAGAAGTTTTTGACTGTCTCTTTAAGAGTCAAGTGAGTCCTATATCACTGCATGCAATATTTATTCTATTCCACTGCAAGGCCTTAATGGTTATTTTCCCAGCCAGCTGAGTGCACCATAACTCCAGACCAAAGCAGCAGGGAACATGGAAATCAGAGGGATATTTTATGTTTAGACAAGAACGTCTAATCGGAGAATGCATTTGTGTAAAAGCCTCTCATACGCTCATGATGCTGTGACTACGCAATTTTATGTTTGCGAACTCTGATTAAGGCGATGATTTTTCTGATCTTGACTGGAAACACACAATTTGAATAATTTAACCTCATTGTCACTGGCTTAGAGAGCAAAGCGTTCATTATTTTAAGTGTTCAGTGTATGCCTATGTCTTTTTAATAACTTGATTATCTGTGTACCATGGTTGTGCAAAATTCAGAACTCATACTCCCTGCCTAAGCAGTTAGAGTTTGCTCGCTGAAATTGGCTTTTTCCAATACTTCAGCCTAATCGTGCTTCCTTACGTTCAAAATCGCATTGCACTTTAACACCCCGTTTGCTACCAAAATTCAAAATCAGATTGGAATTTATATATTTATATATTGTGAAGGGTATGCAACCATACTCACCTTTTCCTTGCTGACACATAATAAATACTTTAAAGCGGTGACACCGATGTACACCTTGCCTGTTGTCCTTGTGCGTCCTCTCTGGAGTGGCCTCGAGCCAAACTCTTTTCAAATCATATTATCGAATCGCCTACAGGACCGAAACTATATTTCTGACGAGCCCACCAACAGGCCGACAATAACACACTAATGTGATTTGTCAAATTGCATTTACAACGCTTTACATTCTTGATTGGATTACCCCCAGCAAAAAAATTGGGTGCAGTCCTCTCCTAATCAAGTTAATCATCACTTTCACCTCAAAAGGTGTAAAATGAAAAGAGAACAAGGTTCATTAAATATACAGTTGTGCCAGCCCTTAAGTTTTAATATGATTAGTATCAATCTTTCATTTCAGAAAGGGAAACAAGCTTGCAGCAATATCAGTTATGCCTCCCAATCCTGTTTGGAATCGAAAACAGTTTAGCTCGGAGGATTATTTGCAGTCAATTGAGTCTGTATTTAGTTACAAAACTGCAAAGCCAAGGCACCTCTATGGAAAGCTTGATTTTTAGTTCTCCATAAACAAACAATAACTAAAGAATGCTTGGAGTTATGGAGGCTCTTAGGGAAAACATGTCATTTGCAAGGTGATAAATATTTTAGTGTGCTAATTACTTTGGTTGTTAACTTCTCCTTTTGAGAACTGAAGTGTTTGCATGCTAATTGTTCTTTAATGACTGTGTACTGGGTAGTCTTACTCTGCTGGGAGGGATATATACTTACCTTGATTTTCTTTTTCTCATCATTTAGACAGACATGCGTTTTGTTATTTTGTACTAGAGGTGTTTTCCCGCACTAGCAGCCAGGCATTGCGAGCCAGCTGGCACCAGCACACACACCGTCACGCCCAACATGTCACTGACACACCTCTCTTTCTCTCTCTCTGGCTGGATTTCTTTATTTACACCATTCTCGCTTCATGATGCGGGGAGATGGAAGCACCTTAGGCAACAGAATGATGCAACTAGACCTGTGGGATGTGGAGTGTGACAGGACATTCCTCACAGGGAAGCTGTCACAAGACAACATCTGTCCTGACGCTCCACTAACCTGGCTTTCATTGTTCATCTACACCATCAGGCGACTGTCATTACTTATCTATCTAAGTATCTATCTATCGGTCTGTCTTGCTAGCTATCCATTCATCTGTCTGTCTTTCTTTCTGTCCATCTATGTTCATACTCCATGCATAATATGATTTCTAAATGACATAGGGCAGGTTATGAATGTGCTACTTTGGGGCTACAATCATTAAGTTACATATGGCTTCCGAAATGTGTTTCTGGTGTTATGAATATTTAAAATCTTAAGAGAATGTTATTTATTTGTATTTATAACCACCAAACTTAAAATATATAAATCTTTGCCTGCCTTTTCATTCAATTAATCTGTAATTTTGAGTTTTTAGGGTTTTTTTTTCAGTTCCCTCAATCCATTGAATGCATTGAATGTATATCTGCATTGTGTAACATTCAGTGCCACTTTGATATTTTTTTTTTTTTTTTACACTTTTAAGGTTCAAGGTGAATTTCAACTTTTCAAATTTATTTTTAAACAGTGCACCACTGCAGTCTTGTGGGTGGCTGACCTCAGTAAAGCTGTGCCTACAGCTAATCATCTCTTCTTTAGAACATTTCTTTGGATAAAATGAATAGGTGACTTTCTGACTCCAGACCAGCATGCTGTCCGCTCCTGTTGAGATATAGTGATGAGATACAGGTGGTAAGGTATTGTTTTTTTCACTTTGCTTTCATAACAGCAGGTGTCCATACACACAAAAAAATCTGTGACTCAAGAAATATATATATAACTTATATCTGTACAAGCTTCAGGTCTAATGCCAAACAAAAAAAAATTCTCCTTTCTCCTTGATAGGATGGCATCCAATTTAATGAACTCTTCTCACGTATTCTCATACATGCTTTGTTGTCGCCGTTTCTTTCAAATGTCAAGCTCGTCCTCTGTTCTTGTTTAGCTCGCCATGTCTCTTTTCCTGCTAAAACCTGCTCAGTGATCTCATTTATTAAATGTCATGTAGGAACTGCGCTGGCGCAGAATGACTGCTGTCAGAAAAATGAGAGTCGCGCGGGCCTCAGACGCCACATCCCATCAACGTGTTCAAACTCTGGGCAAAATATTTTGAGCAACAGCATATGCTCTCTACATATATATATATATATATATATATATATATATATCCTAAGCAAGCTTCCCCGTGTATTCACAATGCATCATTCATGAGAAAAATGCGGTAAAGATTGATGGAGTTATATTACGTCAGTATATTACAGTCAGCTGGAAGTGTAATATGATATTGATTTTGATATCGATTGAATTAACTGGACTAGTTCCATTAGTGTTTTGCATTTGTTTAAAAGTATTTTAAATGTAAAATAAAAATCTCTCATTCGTAGTTGCCAGTAGCTACCTCTCGACCTTTTAAGCCTTATAGGAGGCACTGTGCCTCTGTATTTTACAACTACTATATGTCATTAACTTATGTTAACAGACGTACCGCGTGATACTTGAACTATTAAAATCTATTTTGTGCAATATAGCAGATTGTAAAATATATAGGCTAATGGTAACCGCCATATTTGTACAGGTGTTTAAGCAGAAGGCCACATTATGACTTGACTGTTGAACAAACGTGGATGTTTTTATGAACCATAAATAAAATAGGTTCAGACAGCACAGTATCATAAAACACAACCAGACTTTCAAATGAATAAATAAAACAAACAAACAAACATCTAAGCCAAACCTGTAACACCATAATGAAAATGCCTAATAAAATGCGATGCGAATGATCTTCCATGAAAGTCTTTAATATTTTCTACCAGGAATGTATTTAGTGAAATTACATTTATTGTCCATTAAATCTTAGATAGTTTTATTTACGTTTCATAAGGTAACCAGTTAACACCTGTTTATACTGTAGCATAATGTCTGTTAAAATTACTTCTTCTTTTCAATAAAATAGTCCTCCCTGCTTAAAGCTGGCTTGTCCATCTGTAGAAGAATGTCTAATCATCACTGCTCTCGTGAAGTCTCCTTTTCTCAGCAATAGGTGTCCGATAGTGAGCAAAAACAACTTTGCGAACTTCTTCCACCCGGCGTTCGTGAAGACAACCTCCGCAGACTTTCCTCGCGCTCACAATCCATTCATCTTGAGTAACATGTTAACATGGCGCGGAAGGACAAATCGCGTCCTTGTGTGCGGTAGAACGATGACAAAAATAACGCGCCCCCATTTTCCAAGGATCGGGGTGTCATCCCCTTCTGTCTGCTGAGTAGGGTTCACCTGTAAGATACTTCTTTTGAGGGGTGGGACCCCACCGGCGCTGTCACGAGAAGAGGCGGTCCGTGCGCTGGCTTGGAAAACGATTGGAAAAGTAAAGACCGTCTCCTGCGCTGATTGGGGGCCCGGAGGGGAGAGCGAGGAGGGCGGGAGGATTGCGCTCACGAGCCTTTGTGTTTCACTTCTAATATCTCACATATCAATAATTGAGCGGGCGAGCAGACGGACCCCACGCGCTATGTATTCTACTGCGCGCGAGCTCGGTAAGGGCCTTGATCCGCTTTCAGTCGGCTCTTCCACTACGGACTGAGACGGGAACGAGGGGGAAAACTGTTGTAGTTTTGACTTGAACTGTTGGAAGGACTTGGCTTTACAGTGCGGGCAGGTTTGGAGTGGTTTGGGATTTGAGCGCGCTGCGTCTTTGCGAGAAGACTGCTGTTAGGTGCGGAGTGAAGTTGGCATGATGTTGACGTTGGTGCTAGGCGCAGTGTGGTTGGTGTGCCATGCATACGCACAGAACGAGACAGAACCCATCGTACTGGAGGGGAAATGCTTGGTCGTGTGCGACTCAAATCCCACCTCGGATCCCACTGGAACGGCTCTTGGGATATCGGTGCGCTCGGGAAGCGCCAAAGTGGCTTTTTCCGTGGTGAGGAACACGAACCACGAGCCGTCGGAGATGAGCAATCGAACAATGGTGATCTACTTCGATCAGGTAAATTTTCACTCTGGAAATGTACACTGGTTTTGTTTGATGTTACTTTTTACGCGCTCGCCGGTTGGGAATTGCAGGAGAATTTTTGTGTCACGGTTACAAAAACAAAGTAGATCACAAGACCAAAGAAATATCACAGCATTTAAACGTTTCACTGATATGTGTAGTCTTGGGAGGTGTCACATTCCCTTCCACTTCGTTAAAGGTCAATTACAGGCTAATGGCTTTCAATTATATCTAATAGCCGTGAACTTCTTTTACGTGTCATAAAACTATTCTTCATCTGCTCTTGTGTATGTAATAAATCCCGAAATGCTTGAAACGGTTCGCTGCTCTATACCAGCGAGTTTCCATTGTAAAACGTCAAATAAGAGCCAAAACGTAAAGCAAAAAGTCGTGATATTCCCTATTGTTTGACTTCCATTTCTAATGTCTGCATCCTCCTTTAGGTACTCGTGAACGTTGGTAAAAGTTTCGATGAGGAAAGGAGCAATTTCTTCGCCCCGCGCAAAGGGATATACAGTTTTAATTTCCACGTAGTGAAAGTGTATAATCGTCAAACGATCCAGGTAAGTGCTCATACCTTTATGCTTAATAGTGTATTACCAACTGTGCTGCGCGTGGGACAGTAAAGTGTGTGAGAAAATGTGATTTTTTTTCAGTTGCCTAGAGAGGAACTCTTTATTTTATGCACCCAATTAGCACGAGATTAACAACCAGCCAAAAATTTGGCGCGTAGACAAGACTGGCGCGTGTTCAGGACCATGGACAGAGAACGCGCGTGAAAGATTCGCCTCCTGTTTTGTTGAATTCTGCACAGCACAAATAATGAAATAATTCTATATATTATAATATATTCATATATGCGATGCGTGTAAATATGTGGGCTGTCTTTGGCTAATTAAAGTACACTCACTGTCTTGTCTCTGAGGGTTTACAATTACATCCCGTTATTCCGCTCTGATCGAAGGCTTATTTAGAAGCCAGTCAAATCACACATTTCCCCTATTCATCACTGAAATGCACTGAAACGTTGACTAATTGAAGACAATGAGCTGGAGCTCTGTATACCACACACGCACAAACAGATATAAGATGAAACGATACATATAGCGAAACCAAAGCTCTAATCCAACAAAAGCATTTAATTAGGGCAAATATTACAAGCAAGCACTTGAATAGTCTTGTATTGGAGGGCCTATTTAAATGCTTCTGTTTTTCTACCATGTTCACAGGAATTACAACAATTATATTTGTACCTTATATATATATATATATATATATATATATATATATATATATATATATGTGTGTCTTTATATATTTTTTTTATAGC
>JAUCMU010000036.1:21071872-21082814 GCA_032275025.1 Enteromius treurensis
ATATATATGTGTGTATATTTATAATTTTTTTATACATCAGCTGTAATGATTTTGCGCACAGTCGGGTAAAAAATGAGCTTTGGGGCTATTAGAGTGTGCTTTGCATTAATTGTGAAAAGGCCAGACTTTTAAGGACAGAACATTGTTTTCAATTGATTCTTTTCAAATTAAATAATTGCTCTAATAAGGCTTAGTTATTAATTCTTTACTAACTAAGTTTGCAAGTATTGTGTCCAGAACAAACAGAAAAAGTATTTGTATTTTTTAAGCATATTATCTTTGATAGATTTTTCTTTTCTTCTTCTTTTTTTTTGTTTTTAACAAAGTTGTTCTCAACTCCTTCCATATTTTTGGCTGGAGTAACACAGCTGACTATGTGTGAAATGCTTTGTTTAGCGATAGAATAAATATTTTCTTTGTTCCTCCATATACACATCACACTTAGTACTTCAAAGAAAACATGAATTCCACTCTGTTGATCTGAGAAGGAGGGGCAGGCCTCTCTATTAGCATGCAGAACATATGATAAACACACACACATACACTCACAGTGATCCAAAAGGCTCCATAAATAATCCAGTAACACACACAGTATCTGTATGGATCTCCATGAATAGTTTGGAGGTAAAACTGCATGCTTCGGCATGTATTTTAGCTATTTTATTGCAAAACATATAGTCAATTATACATTGTGTCACAGACTTGGGTACTTCAGTACTCAAAGGACAAGCCCATCTGTCAACATATGTGTCTGATGTGCAAAACTTTTTTTTAAATTCTGGTCTGGTTTAAGGATAGAAATCAAGGAATAAACATTGTCTATTTAAAATTCAAGTCAGTTTTTTTCATTATAAGTTAATTGTATCATAAAACTCGCAAACATGATTTAGTTAACACATATTTTGTGAGCTTTGGGGATACTGACATAGACTGAGGAGTGTAGCACAATGCAAATTGCCACAGAAAGTTCTTCTCATGCAAAGCTTGAAGCAACAATTTTCAATAGACAAAGCAGCAGACAGCCATGCATTTGAATATTGATTGCAGATATACTGCCCATACTTTGTGGAACACAATTCTCTTTGAACCCGCAAATGTGACAGACGGTAATTAAGAAAATTACTCTCTGACCTAAAATAATGACCCTGTGAATAGATATGACAAAGGAGGAGGAAAAACATTTTGTCGTCGCTCATGTCCAACCATTATGTATGACTGAGACAGGCAAAGGGACTGAGAGAGAGAGAGAAAGAGGGGGGTTGTCCTCCATCACATCACTGCGTCATTTGGACAGGAAGCTGTCTGTCGGTTCTGTTAAATGCAGAATTAAATTGTGTGTTGAGATCCGTTTGCATTATCTCAAATCTCATTTTTGGCTTCTTCTATACAATGGTCCATTTATATGTTTTACATGTACTTGAAGAGTAAGGATGGAATCAGAATTACATGGCCTTAAACCTGGAGTTTTGTTTTTTGAAAGGGGAAAGGCAGCGGAAAAAACGATTTACACTGCATGATGATTTTCTCATTTGTGATTCTGCGAACAAATGCATTGAGTCATGATGAGGGTTTGTTAGTGGTTTGTTAGAGCCTTTTGTGGCTTTTTATCTCTGTGTAAGAGTGGTTTCTCACTGTGTAGCAGTGTTTTTGCATATTGATAATGATAGCATCTGATTTCGTCCATCTGATGGTCACGCACTACATTCATAGGTGCCTTTCCAATAATCACTGAGAGATCTTTTGCAGTATCAAAAGTCATTTTCGCCCTCTTCTTATGGCTCAGTCTGAAAATGGCTGGCATAGGGAAACAGACACAAATAAAGCAATGTGCCGTTTTCATTTCCCCTGGCAAAAGCCTATAAATGCTTTGATCAACTTTTATGATTTCATGGGGAGCTGTCTACTGTATTATCAAGGGGCTTGTCAGCATGCAAAAGAAAGGGAACAAACATGTATAGATTATGCATGTTATTGTTGGTTAGGAGATTAAAATGGGCTTTGATTTATTCTAATAACATTACAGTTTCCATTTGCCCCTTTGGGGTTTTGCGTGTTATTAGAGCATGTTTTTTTTTTACACCTCTGTGCTAATTTATGCTTCCATGTTCCAGGTGAGCCTGATGCACAACGGCTGGCCGGTGATCTCTGCCTTTGCAGGGGATCAGGACGTCACACGCGAAGCGGCCAGTAACGGCGTTTTGATTCAAATGGAGAAAGGTGACCGCGCCTACCTCAAGCTGGAGCGAGGCAACCTGATGGGCGGCTGGAAGTACTCCACCTTCTCCGGCTTCCTGGTCTTCCCTCTGTAGAGGAGGGGCACGACACAGAGGGACTATTGCTCTTTAGCTCGCCGGCTTGTGGGAGATAGAAGGGATATGAGGGCGGATGAGAGATAGAATGATAGCGAGAATGTAAAGAAAACATATAGGAAGAGAAAATTTAGTTTGGCAGGCTCTCAGTCGCACTCACTTTGCTCTGCTGCTTGACTTCAGCTCTGGACAGCCAAAACTTTTTATTATCCTTATGATAATTGAAATAATATGGAAAGAAAGCGTACAGAGGACCGTAGCCTTTTCCACCCCACCCCCTCTCTTACTCATCCCATCACAATCCACCCTCAAAAGTCTTCATCTGCTTTAAGGATTGTCCTTCAACAGCCCAGATCCCCATTTCACACAGGTCACATCTTTGTATATTCTCTCCATACGTACATACTGTGAGTCTCAAATGCCATTGTCATTCCTCTCAGTCCAGTCGCCCCTTCTTTTCTGACTTCCTCCAGCTCACCCTTTCTTGTTACTGAGAGGGTGTCTTTGCTCTGTCATGACTGAAGGATCTCTGAATCCCCACGAAAAGACTGCATACTGGATATATACATATATAAATACATAAAAAAGTTTCTATATGATTATGATATACTCAACGCCTAACTGAATCTGGTCGACTCTCTGTATTTCTGTATTTCAGTGTTAATACTTAGTGATTGTGTGTGGATTTTCAGGCTGCTGTCCAACTACCAATGCTTCTTGTTTTTGTTTCGGTCAAAAATGTGGCTAAGATGAAACTATATCAGAAATACTATAAAGTACAAAGTTTTATTATCATTGATTGTAAGATATATGTGAATATTTAGCAGACAAAATCCTCCCTTTTAATCAATTAACCATTGTTTTTTTTTTTCTTTGATTCAATAAAAATTAAATGGTACTTTTTATTTTTCTTAATCTGATTCTGTGCTTTTGAAATTTTAAGATTGTCGTCTACAGGTTTCTGAGAGCTAAAAACACAAATCATTTTGACTAAAACGACTCCTGACAATGTGTGTGTGCCACAGAGACACAATGATGCACTCTCAGTGTGTCTCATTGTGCTCTCTCATGATGTAGATATGCTTGGCTGGTCTCTCTCTCCCTGTCTCTTTCTCTCTCTATCGGGTGATTGGGGCCTCTCTCTGCTGCACTCAAGGCTCTAATGAGCTCCTGGGGGGAAATTAGCGCTTGCATAATAAGCAAACCCCCCCTGTTTACACAAAAATCATGTTGCGTGTACATTTTTCCTACTCTTTTTCTTTTGCTTTTACTTTTGCATTGTCCTTGAGGCATTTCATACCATGAAAGGGATTTTTAATCCATGTGATTCTTGGCTTCATTTGATGACCGTCTCCATCATCCCATATTTATTTTAGCCACACCATGCACAAGAGCTGTAACCAAACTAAAATTATAATTGGACAGAAAGGTTGAAATTGAGTCATTTTTGTATTTGCATAATAACAAACTCAAAAATGAAACCAGAGATGAACCCTCGCCCTTCCCTTCAACGTAGCAACAAGAGTGCAGTGTTCTGACAGGCAACGCTCAGCTCAGCACATTATACTGCTATCTCTTCACAATGTGAAATAATGCTGCATTTGAGGGCCCTCTCAAGAAAACTTGCTGCTTCGGTGCTCACCGTTCAGAGGATATGAAGAGGGTGAATAGACAAGTGTTGAGCTGTGAAATGTTAACACAGCACCATAAGAGCCGTGGTGTCCCTGCTGGCCTGCGCCCAGACAGTACAGGCCTGTTTAAAACCACTCATTAGTGTCTGCACGCTTATCATTTGTCTGAGCAAAACTATGGAATGAGAGCTGAGGGGCATGTGGGAAGTGAAGAGGAAAAGAGTGTGAGGAAACGAAAAATTGAACTCAGGCTGAGTGATAATTATAGCATGTTGATGTTTAAGTGCAATGCATATTTTTAATTGGTGTAGTTATGATTCAAGATCACTTTTTACCATTTGTTTGAATATTACATTACATATTAAACAGAGGCTGCTTACTCTGCAAAGCTTGACATTAAATTATAGTTAGAAAATGGAACAGTATAAAAGGAGATCTATGAGAAAAGGTGTTTGATGTTTATTTGAAACATTAGACTTTTATAGCCCATACAGTATATATGGTAGAATATTAGTAGTAGAATATTGAGCTCACAAAAAGGAAAAAAAAAAAAGTATTATCATTATTTTCAGAGGCCCAAAACTAAGGAGAATATGCTATCAAGCAGTAGTTATTTATATGGCCAAAAATATAATATAGCCTATAATGAATTTTTTAACACTATATAAATTAAATGTAAATCTAAATGTTAATCTAATTGAAAATACAGATAAATCCTCCTCAAAAGCCTGTTGTATCATATTTGATAATTACTGTACATTTTTTCCTACTATGAAATAGTAGTTCATATGGTTAAGATTCACTGTCAATAAATCTGTTCTTTATCTGAGCACTACATGCTGAACTCATATGGCTGACCAACATTTATATACTCTGAAATCAGATAAAAAATAAAAGTAATAAAAAAGTATAAAGTCAGACATCTGGATTGGTGTCGGCGTGTGAGCGCGGTGTTATGGAGTGGGGTAGCCTAAAGGTCGCGCGACATACGCTCCAAATGCTTCCTCATGTGGCACGTGCCAGGTGGCTCACTAGGCGCGAGCCTGGTCCGTTGACTGGAGGAGGGCGCGTCATCCATCTCTCCTGCTCTGACTAGATTTCCAGAGACCTCGGCCGTCGCTCATTACCGCGACGCTACAGCGAGCCATAACGACGAAAAACAGCCATATGGTGTCTCTCCTGGAAGTGAGTTCCTGTTTAAGATTGATACAGGGGGATTGAGGTGGTTACACTTACATGAAGAGATAAAAAAGAAGGTGGATTTTTGTTCAAGTGTTTCGATGGCAAAGGTTTCATATACCGAATAGTCCGATTAAGCAAGGCATTTGGTTGGATTAATAGCCTATGTTTACGTCATTTCCACCTCAGGATAGCAGTGTGACTTTATTTCTCACTTTATTTGCTTTTAAAGTTTAATGTGTATTTTCCTTTTGTTTCATCATGCTTTGAGCGTCCAACCTGAATCAAAGTTGGAAAGGTCCAGCTAGATGAAAAGCTCACACACGTGACTATTGAAAAACTCATACAAAAATGCTTTTATTCAGATAATATCAAGCGTTATTGCTATGCTGTGCTTTGGAAGCTTTGTCAAATGTTACTATGCATATTAATGCCAGTAACGCATATTAAACTCCATTTAGTAGATACTGAATTGAAAACGTTTTACCTGTTCACTCAGCAAATTTTTGATTTTTTCACCTGTTTGGCTTCTGAATAAAAGCATTTGGTAATATTTCCTACAGTTTGGTGTGCAAACTTCTGCTCTTTTTGCACTTAATTTTTTTAGATTACGCACTAAAGTAATTTCCATTTTACACATTTATTCAGTATTTGATCCAAAGGTTTTACAGCGTTTCTGCCAGTCTTTTATAAAAAAAAGTAGTGCATCCCTATAGTAAAAATAAAAATCTACACTACTATTCTTGTGTTTCAATTAATTGCAGTATTGCCTTAATCATTAAATGTAAGGTTCTAATCTAAAACTCACTGTAGGCGCTATAATATTTCAGCGATATTTTGTTCTTTTGTAGAATAAAAAAATTCACATAACTCACAAGATACATGAAGGCATTGATAACTAAATAAATCAGTAGAATGTGATCTCTATCTTTCTTCTCTATCAGACACAGAATTACTCTTTACTGGCTCTTGGCAGTAGACAATGTCTTTCTGTCCCAATGTTTGTAAACCTAGCCAATTTCAAAATATAGCTCCTAAAACCAAGGCCAGTGACAAGCAATTAGAGGATGGCTCCGTGGTAGTTATTTCCTTAAACGCTAAGGCAAAAAGAGAGGTGAGAGAGAGCAGCAATTAAAAGGGAAAGCGGTGAGACACTGCAGATTGAATTTTAATTGCCATATGAGGAACCATATTAGGAATATTTACTTTAACTGATGTTTACTTTAACTGTGATGCTCGAACAGGAGTGGAGTAATTATAACGGCCTCTGAAATTAAATGAACCGCCTGCTGAATTTGATTTGTGCTTTAGAAGCGAGTGACAGAGACGTTGACATCATTTTATCTGTTTTATCGGGGTTATGCGCTCACGTCACACCAACGCTTATAATTACGCAGCATCATCAACATCTGCTGCAGGTGGCTCAGTTTATGAGAGCTTGATGCTGTGCGGGGTATTTTGCTTCTAATTTGATGTAACCGTGTTATTTATCCAGAGAAGTGCTGTTTGAGTATTTCAGACCCATAATGCGCTTGATAAAAACAAAAATAGGCATACTTCCAATAACAGTCTGTGGACTGTAAATGTACCTTCCTTATGTGGTGGTAAATCATCCTCAAATCCTGAATATAGCTCAATGAAGAGACAACGCTATTTAAAATAGAGACATTTTTGCTTTTTGAAGTGTTCACTAAATCACCTTATAGTTTAATCTCAACTTTACAGCTTGACATTTGGTGAATTATGCATATTGGGTTTTTCAGTTTCTCCTTTTCTTTTACTTGTAGGTAGAGTCGAAAGAGTTTGTTGTAGTAGAGCCTATTCATTTTTCTATAGACTCTGCCTTGACCCTGTGGAATCAAAATGGGTTTTGTGGGTTTTAGTCAACTCATTGGTTGTAGTCATGTCACTTCATTAATTCGTTTATTTTCCCAGAAAAACAGATCTTAAATTTTCTTGTGGCTCTTCTTGAGCAATATTTGTCAGATCAAATAATCTCTAGTCTAGAATGACAGTGTCCCAGCAAGTAGGAAATCATTGTTCATATATGTGACTACACTGTAAAAGTTTTAATACTAAATATGATAAGGCTGAATTATGCAATTTTACAGTAAAATACTGTTAAATGTACAGTTTAGGGTGAAAAAACCCCCACAGTCATCATGTAATTTATAGTGAAAAACCACATTCTTCCTGGCATAACACTTCACATTTGATGATATTTTACATTTTTTAACAAAACGTTTTAGAAAAACTGTTATTTTCTTATCAGTTTTGAACATTTGAAATTTATTTCACATTTTTGTTGAATTGCCTAATTTATTAAATTTCAGCATGTTTTGTATTTTTGTGTATTACACGATGCATACAGTAGTTTATATAAGTACTCGCCTCAGCTTATGAATGACTCTTAATTCATAATCTCTCTTGCATATTAATATGGTGAATATCAGTATAATAAAGGTACAAAAGGGATTTTATCCCTTTAGACAGAATATTAATATATTAATTGGCAAAATAATTTAGATTTTTCTCCATAAATTTAAGTTCAGCCTCCTAGAACATGTATATTTACATGGTATATTTAAAGTAAATGGCAACCTAAGGTTTTTTACAGGTACATATTCTACAGTTTAAAGCGTAATGGTTGATAATTAATTTTTTTAAATGGCATGTCCCAACCTAACTTCCAATAGGCAGGAAAACTGCGTCAGGTGGTTTCATGCATGGCAGTGTTTTTAAAGTGGTTACGTATTTGAACAAATGTCTGAAAATTACATACTGTAGAATAAATGGATACCATGGTAACTTTGATGTGAATTGAAGGACTCATCATATTTGTTGTTAATAAGCACTACCAAGATGATTACTATATGACCTTCATAATACTATTTGTTTATATAAATGTCAGGCAACAAGTTTTTCTTTTTTTTTCTTTTTTTTTATTTTTATTAAACAATATTTTTTTTTTTTATAAAAATCTTTTTTTTTTATCGCTATGAATAATCAAAGGCAATTGAGTCATAAAATATAAGCACATTTAAACATTTCATGAAGAATTATGTGGTTAATGGCTCGAAGTAAATTTGGGGATTTATCGTTTCTCTAAATTTTTCCATGGGGAAATAAGATTGTGAACTGCAAGGATATTGATGATATTGTCAAACGACTGAACAACAAACATTTTAAATATTTAAAATGCTAGGAACTGATGTTTCAGCAGATTGTGTCACCTTTTAAAGCCAGACAATATGTCACTTAAAGTGTTCAGCCACTCTCCACTGTCAGTCAGATGATCAGTTAGAGACGTGTCATAGAAAATGTGCTTCAGTGGTTGCTTGTGTCTTAGAAAATACATCCGTTTTATCTTGGTGCTACATAAGTTTGAACAGACGACGATTTTAAATTGTCATGTTATGTTATCTCAGGAAGGATTCAGATTTTCTTTTTTATCAATAGGCTAATAACAATTTAAGTAATGGTCAGTGTCTCTAAGGTTTATTTATTTTGCCTTCTATAACTTGTGGGCGAGAAGGCCTATTACGTTAATGGGGAACAATTGAATGTTAGTGTCACAAATTATCTCTGCGAATGATATCATTGTGCAAATTAATCCCCTTCCTATAAACAACACCGGCATGCTCAAACTGAGAGAGAGAGAGAGAGAGAGAGAGGTTTTAATCATGCTCATAATTAGTTTATGTGTGCTTCATTTAGCTACAGCGCGTTTATCTGAGTTCTGTTGTACTCGCTTTAGCAGGTTAATGTGTTTTCTGTTTACAAACAAAAAATGCAATTATCTCTTTAATCAAATTAAGCATATTTTCAGTGCATACACCAAGTCTGCCTCCTACCACACTTAAGAAACAAAAGTGTGAGTTAAGCTGTTATCAAACATCTGTATTTCACAAAATATCATCATCATTTTCTCTGTGCTACAGTATGTTGTGAATTTTAGTTGTGAACTGTCTGTCTATAGATGTCAGAATGAGTTGGTGAGGATAAGAAAGGGAGTGTGGATTGAGAGAGCATGATTTGGCTGAGTGGTGCCATAATTGGGAGGAATGACTTGGTTTTGACTGGAGCGAAAACACAAAGCACTGGAATATTACATTTATTTCCTGACGCGTTTCTAAGAGCTCTTTAGCAGCCCTTAAACTGTCACCAGGCACAAGTTTGTCATTACTATAAAGGGCTGCAAATCTACAAGTCATCAAATATGGATGCAGGACCATGGAGGGAGGGAAATTTATGTGGAGAGAGGAGAATAATTGTATGACTGCTTAAGTATTTTAGATAAGTCCTAATTACGCCGCAGAAAGCAGCTCAGAGGGGCAGATAAGAGGAAAGTGGGGCTCGAACGTAATATTTCTCGTTGTTTCAAGAGGTTTACGATCTGACGCAGTCATTTGAAGTGAATTTAATTCTCTATTGCTTTAATTGCAGCTGAACTGCATTTAAGCAAATTATGTTATTCTGAAAGCTTAATCTCAGTAGCTTTTTGGCACCACATTTAACATGATGAGTAGGTATGCAGTCATTAGATGACAGTGTTTTTCCCCCCCTATTATTAGGGATATTACTACTTAAAAAAAGACCATAAAACTGATTTTCATTACTTAAATGTTAATGTATATTTCTGTCCACAAGCATAGTAATTTTTTGTGTTAAAATTAAATAAATATATACCAATATTAATAAAGAATTTATTTCTGAATAAAAAATGTTTTTATCTGATTTTTGTTTTTTTTGTGTATTTTATTATTAGTAATGTTTATAGTTAAATATATAATAAAAATTATTTGCTTATTGGCTTAATAATAAGCCAATTAATAATGACCCATACAGATGTGGATGAACAAGCTTCCATAAGTAATAAGGCAAATGAAATAGTTGATAAGACAGAATACACTATTTCAGTGGTGTGGAATAGTGATGGGTAGTTCTTGAACTATCCGTTTATTTTAAACAAATCTTTAATGTGACTTGGGAAGACCGAGTCATCTCGGGGAGTGATTCATTCAGTTGTGCATGTGCATTGTGCAAAGTTCTTACTGGAATTAGTTCACCTCTCGAGTCTTTGGGTTTAAGTCGTTCTTTCGTAACGTGATGTGACAGACCCAAACGCCTATTAAATGCAGTCAGACCCGGAAAGAGAATTGATATGGTCATCTATCCAGTCTTCGGGTTAGAATAGTTCGTTCATCACGTGATAGCAGAGATGGGGACTCAAGTTTGAGACTCGAGTCGCACACACAGTGACTTTAGACTTGACTTGGACTCGTCCTCGAAAGACTTAAGACTCGACTCGGACTCGAGGTGCTGGACTCGTGAACAATGTTTATTTTTAGGAAACAACCGATGACCTCGCTGTTATTCCCCTCCCTCCGTTACCTGCCCATAACACGTGACGTGTATCTGCTGTGCGCGGGCGCGGCCGCCACACATGAGAGGACAACGAACAAACTTGTCGACTGCTGTGCCATTCATCGTTAGCTTTGGATTAAAAAAGCTTCAAACAAGATGGCCCAATCCACATCTAATTTTATCACACATCTGAAAAGGCATCCTATAACGCTAGGTCAGTAACGTTAAAGATGTTTAGCTCAGCACTGACCATCTACCGTTAGCTTGCTTCTTGCTTTAGCTACGATCTAACATTACGGTAGGTTTAATAAACAATATGTTATTATTAAGTGTCTGACTATAACACTATTGCCTGATTTTGCTTTATTTCTTCGTCAAAGGTCTGAAACACGTCACAACTGAGCAGCTGCGCATCTCCATTTAAACACAGCGGTGTTTCGTTTATGAATGAACTAG
>JAUCMU010000036.1:21092071-21102076 GCA_032275025.1 Enteromius treurensis
GCTTTGAAGCTTAGGTTATTGTTTTGCAGAACGTCACAGAACGTTATATATGACATGAGAATAAGATAGGGAATACATTTGAAGGAAAATATATATATATATATATATATATATATTCTTTTTGTCTGTGTTGTAAACATTCTTGGCCAAATACCCCCAGAGGGCATTACTATCCACTTTAATAATCACTGTAGTTACCTGAACATCACATCCTTTCTTTTTCCCCTCAAATTACTATATCAAAAAAAATTTGACATCATCTAAAAATGGCTATAACTTAGCCCCAGCAAGCTTGTTAGCTAAACAATCAGCATCAGATAACAATATTTAGACCTACTTATTTTCAGTATGGTTATGAATTAACAGTCTTATCTGTCCACTCCGCTAGTTGATCCAAACAATATAAAAATATAGACCGTTGATAAACAGTATAAAAACAGACGTAGAGCTAAATGAGTAACGTTAGCATTTTAATAAAACTGCTAACGGTACAGGACGTTACAGCAGCAGGGAATGTGAAAATTTTTTGACCTGAAGACACTTATGTTGATGCGTCTGCATTCCGTACAGTGGACTTAAATGGATCACCCTTTACTGCAGTGTAACAAACTGACAATTTTTACCTAAATATGATTTTCAGTTAAAGTTAGCAACTTTATGCATCATCAGTTGTGCGCGCCAGTTGTTTGGTTCACTGGAGACTCGCTCTGAACGGATCGTTTGAATCAGTGAGTTGTCGAATCAAGAACAGCTGCAATCGGATTATTCCAATTCGAGAATGAATCGTTTGGTGTGATTTGCGAACCGATTGAGCAGGTTCATTAAAAAGAATCAGTTTGTTAATGACTCGCTCTCTGCGTCAAGGAGCACGTGATATATAAGTAACGATATGTTTTATGAATGTAAGAAGTATGATCCTTTGCTTAGGAATGTAGTGAAGTAAAAGGAAAAGTTGCTAAAAATAAAACTACTCCAGTAAAGTACAGATACTTGAAAAAAAGTACTTAAGTACAGTAACGAATTAAAACTACTTTGTTACGGTCCACCACTGTTAATTTGAAAAGCCTTTTGTAAATAGTTTATTTACTTTGTATTATGTATACTATGTCATTTGATTTAAAAAGTTTCACGTATTTTAGATTTTTTTTGGTAAATCATTGATTATTAAAATAAAATGGTTAGTTTTAAGATAATTCTTCAAGATATACTTGCAAATGCTGTTTTGTTAACTTTAAGCAAGAAGTTCATTGAAGAGGATTAGTTTTTTGTGTATGGATTAATTGCATGCAAATAAAAATGTTAGACTGTCTAATGAAGTCATTTTGATGGAACTGTCCTTCGAGTTAGAGACTCAGTAATGCTGGTTGCCATGGCATCCTTTACCTTCAATCTGTTTGCTTGCATTTCAATGTCAGCTCTATTGATTGGTGCTCTATTGTCTGTGGCCATGAAAATGGAGGCTGTGCTGTTTTGAGAAAAGTATAGACGGATTAAGAGATCGTGGGCCCTGGGCACAAAAACGTGTTTTTTTGCTTTTCAGTTTCTCTGTAGATAATGCTAACTAAATCAACATGCTTTTCTGACATGCAAAATGTTTTGACAGGATTTTTAGTTTATTTAGTAATACAAAAAATAAATTAAAAAACCACATGATTTTATTTTAGCAGAATGTAATTATGGGTTGTATCCATGGTTTATTTGCAACCCGAATTCCAGAAATGTTGGGACGTTTTTGAAAATTTACATAAAATGAAAACTAAAATACTTGAAATCGTGTGCCAATATTTTCTTCACAACAGGACATAACAGATGTTTAAACTAAGCAAATTTAGTTTTATCCACTAAATGGACTTATTTCAAATGTGATGCCTGATACAGGTCTAAAAAAGGGCTGAACATTTTTGAAAAAAAATCAGCTGAGAGAACATCTAGCAACTTATTAAGTTAATTGAAATCATGTCTGTAACATGATTAGCTATAAAAGGAATGTCTTAGACAGGCAAAATCTCTCAGAAATTAAAGATGGGCAGAGGTTCTCCAATCTGTGAATGTGTGTAAAAAGATTGTGGAACACTTTAAAAACAATGTTTCTCAATGTCAAATTGCAAAGGCTTTGCAAATCATCTACGGTACATATCTTTTTTTTCAAAAGATTCTGAGAAACTGGAGAAATTTCTGTGTGTAAGGTTGGATGCCTGTAGTCTTCGGGCTCTCAGACAACACCGCATCACTCATCTTGTCACGGTCCTGGTGAGGGAAGGACAAGCAGAGATTCAAACTCTTCAAATATCATTTCTTACTCACAAATGTTTTCAGACAGGCAGGTAGGCAGAAAGATATGCACACACGAACATCTCAACATATACAATGAACCGACCCAGAGATTAAACTGAACAGACATTAAATAGAGCATGCAATAAACTAAATGAGACACACCTGAACATGATAGATAATTAAACAGAAACTAGGTCACACAGAGACAGAGCACATGGTGAAATGAAAACAAACACAAACACTGTGTGGGGGTGTTACATATTGCCCCCCTCTCAGAAGCCGCGTCCTTGCGGCGTAAACAAAGAAGGCAAGAGTCGGGAGGAGGTTCAGGAGGTGGACGGGCAGCCGGGAGGAGGACTGGGAACAGGGTCCAGGGTGGTGAAGACGGAGGGAGAAGCCAGGGAGGACACAGGAGGGATCCGGAGCAGGGGAAGTCCGGGAGGACCCAGAACCCAGCCATGGTGCAGATCCACTGGAGAGCCCTAAGCGGAGACGGAGAGCCGAGGATCGAGGGCCCCAATGAAGATCCAGAGGCCCGAGGCGGAACAGATGTTCGTGGATGTACGTGGATCCGGAAGGCCGCAGCGGAGCCAGAGCGACAGCAGACTGCAGCGTAGTCGGAGGGAGGGAGGAGCCTGACGGAGTCAGCGGGATGGAGGGACGAGGCGTAGCTGGAGGAATGGAGTCCAGAGGCGATGGATGGTCGACGACCGACCAAGGCGGAGCCGGAGGGACGATGGAGCCTGGGGGAGCTGGTGGACTGATGGGCCACGGTAGAGAGGAGGGAGCTAGGTGGCATTGTGGAGCCGACGGGTCGGAGGGACAAGGCGGAGTCCGAGACTCTGAGGCTGGAGACATGTAATATGTATAATTGTCTGGGATGGCCCCCGAGCGATCTCTCCCCCAGCTCCAGCAGGAAGAGGAAATAGTCCGGGTTAAACGGGGAATCCATGACTGGGAAAAAAATTTAAAACATCTGTCATTGACTTTACTAAATGTGCCCAGGAGTAGTTCCAGAAACCACTGTAGGTAAACACACTCTGATGTGCCATTTGCAGATCATGCAAAAAGGTAGCCATATGTAAACATGGTCCTCATGTGCCGTTGTGTCCTGTGGGTTTCAGAGTGGGAAAGTGTTCTGTGGTCAGGTGAGTCCAAATTAGATTTTTTGTTTTTTTTGTTTTTTGGAAATCACAAACGCCATGTCCTGCTATCGGCACTCAGTTCAAAAGCCAGCATCTCTGATTGTTATGGGGGTAGCATAAGTTAGGGCTGGGCGTTTTGGCCTAAAATCTAAATCTCGATTAATTGAACATTTGAACTCGATTACGATTAATGAACGATTATTTAAATTTTTTTCCCCCCTCATAGTTCACTGACAAATCTTGTACAGTAAATATGCTCACATACAAGTGAGAGATTTTTGATTGAAGGGTGCATTACTTGATTTTAAAATAATTGAAGGAAACACACTATCTACTATCTATGATTATTTATTAAACATCAATTTTGAACAACTGAAATTAAAGTACACATTCCCTAACACTAACAGCCACTTGCTTCTTATTAAAAAAAAAAGTGTAACTTTATTTTGGAATAAAATTTGCAAAATACATTACAAAATAAATTATCTTCAATGTTTTCCTAAAGTTTAAGTTCCTTCTTAAAGTAGAAAATAGGCAGTATCTCTTCTAAGTAAAATAACCCTTTTATTTTCTGTAAATAATATTTTAAACAGTGCATTTCTTGCATCTTCTGTTAACAAATATTTTAATGTGCAATAAATTAATGTAAACAACAGATGTTGTAATGAAAATAGAACGCTCTTAAACACGGTTGCATGAGGTGATCTGAGTGATCTTGTCAAGTCACTATATAAACATAAACAAGAGCATGTTAACCTTTTCAGGTTTCAGGCAGGACCCGAGGCATGTAACAACGTCTCCGCCCGAACTGAAAGCCCGCTCTGATGGGAAGCTAGTAGCTGGTATGCAGAGATACTTTTTTGCCACCTTACTTAGAGTGGGAAAGTGTACAGAACATAAGGCTTCCTCCACCAGTCCAGTGGATTTGCCTCACTATCCAGCATGGGGGACACCAAACAGCTGCTCATCTCTGATTCTAGCAATTGCTGAAGTGAACAAGTGGGTGTAGCTGAAGGTACCTGAGGATGCTGATCTTGATAGTTTTAGTCAACTCCACATCATCTTCCTCCTCAGCAAGCACTCGTGAATTGAGGATGTGCAGTGCAGGCTTTAAAAATGAAATGGTCACATACTCTTCCTCTGATAGGGCATCTGTGAACTCCATCAAGGGGGACAGAGCCTCTAAAGGCAGCTGTACACAGTGCGAATTCGGACAGTTGGAAGACCGTATGGCCACGCACACGTCACGAGTGACTTCGTTTACGGACGCATTGGTACACGGTACAATTTTAAAACCTGCCGATTTCCGAGGCAATCACATTCACAAAGTTTTGCGGCAAAAACATGGACTCTGAGGAAGAGATCCTTTTCTTTGTGGCAGCAATGGCTTGTATTGTCGTATTTTAAAAATTTTTTTTATTGACAATATTTTATTTATACAGCTTTAACAGTACAAAAATTAATGAGCCTCTTATATTTCTTAAATAATATCAGATTACCATCACAACACAATGATTTTTACTTACATTGTAATGTGAACTTAACATTGTAACATTTAATTAAGCTGACGTGTACTTACCAATTGCAAGGTGTAGTCGGTGTCCAAAACACTGCTGCTGTATCCATCCATTAAGCGCAGCAGCTTTGACAATATTAGCACCGTTGTCTGTCGTAATGGCTGAACGTTTTTCTTCCGCAAGGTCCAATTCAGAAAAGCATATCTTTCAGACATTGCGCAATAATATCTGCCATGTGATCGGCTGGAAAATATGCTGTCTCAAGGCATAGTGCAGCTTCCAATCGCGTCAATGTAGTGCAAAGTAAGGCTCAAGAATGGGTCCATCGTCCTACTTGACCAGAGATCAGATGTGGCTGCAAAGTGTTGAACATTTTTCAGTTCAGCAGCTACATTTTTACAACATGTCTTGTACGTGTCTGGCAGGGCAGTTTTAGAAAAATGTGATCGCGATGGCACAGTGTATCTTCTGTTGAGAGTTTTAACGTGGTGTTTAAACCTAGCCTGGGCCCGCCCATACTTCCTTTGACGCTACATTCATTTCGCGAGCAAAGTCAGTCTGGCCAAGCTGCCATTTTAAAACATTTCTGTTCCCAAAAAAGTGGGAACCAATTAGAAACGAGCACCCCCCTCCCCAAGCCACTTCACCCTCTCCGGCACGACTGAGGTGAGTGTAACGCGATGACGCAGCAGTTCTGAGACCATACCGGTTTTCAAACATGGCGTGTACCAGCATCTGCTTTGTGGAGGTACTTGTTGCTGGGCCCTTGTCAGTCTCGTAACGTAACGGAGCGGGGTCACGGTACTCCACAGGCGGTAGTTTTTTTAAAGGGAAAGTAATGTTAATCGAAATAATGGACCTGGAACAATTTGGTCGATTATAGGTTCTGAATGTCGATTTCGCCCTTGCATAAGTGCATACAGTATGGGTTTTAGAGATACATATTTGTGTATTTCAGTGGGACAATGCAAAACCGCACACTGCAGCTTTTACAACTGCATACTTCATAGTTGAGTCCAGGTGCTGAATTGGCCTGCTTGCAGTCCAGTTTTTTCACCTATAGAGGACAGTTGGCACATTATTAAACAAAATATGTCAAAGAGGATCACAAACTCTTTAGCAGCTGGAAACCAATATTAGGTCAAGAATGGGACCAAATTCCAACACCCAAACTCCTCTGACCTTAATGCCCAAATGTCAACAATCTGTTTTGAGAAGAAGAGATTCTACACCATGGTAAATGTGCCCCCGTCCCAACTATTTTGAGACCTGTAGCAGAAGTTTGAAATTAGATCATTGTGTGCATAAAACTGTAAAAGTTCTCAGTTGATGTTCTATTGTGAATAAAATATTGCTTGTGTGTTTAAATTATTTTAGTTTTCATTTTATAAAAAAATAAAAATAAAAAAAACTTCCAACATTTCTGGAATTCGGGTTGCCAATATGAAATTCTATATTTATTTGTCTATTTATTCTTTAATTTGCTCAAATTAAACATACATACTGTTTTATTTGGTGTCAGATTATAGCTGTTGGATGGTGTCCCAGTGCTGCTGGTAGATTCTTTCTCTCCAAGGCTCCAGTGTTTCTGTGTTTTGTGGTCATGAGTCAATGCACTAACCGTTTTAGTGCACTGTCCTTTTCCCCCACAAATCTCTGATCACAATATCTCTCCACAGGCATTCTCACTAAGGTCTTGAGATGAGAAACTCGGCAAAGGTTTGCTATAGTTTTTCCCTATGAAAGTTTTGCCAATCAATTTCTGAGTACATGCAGGCCTGACAGATCCTGCATCATTTCTCAGTTTGACTGACAGCCCTTCTCATTTTCTCACAACGCTTGCAACCTGATCATGGACGTTGTGTGCGTGTGAGTGAGAATGCTGGGAAGCGATTGTGTGTGTGTGTGTGTGTTGAGTATGCATGTTCCTTTGTAGATATAAAAAAAGAAAATCCAATCTTTGAACAGCATATTCCTGTCTGTCTTCACTGGGCGCTTTCCTTTAAAGTCTATATATTGGGGGGGGGGGTTGAGCTGTGATATCTTGTCCTCTGTGAATCAGTTCTTATGTCAAGGGGCTGTCAATTTAATTCAATCTAAATATGTTTTCTTTTGTGGGCTGTCAGATGGCCGACGTTGCACAGAGCCCAACTCTCCTCCCCCTTTTTAAGACAGTAATGTAATGAAAGATACAAGGCAGATCTGTGGGTTTTGGTTCACATAATTCCATCAAGACTATGAAAAATTACTGCTTAAAACAATCTCTCTCACTCTCCTCCTTCCTCTGTCACTTCATCCCCATTCTCATCTCGAAGCACACTCACAAAACTAAATTAGTGCCAAGCACAAAAGTGTTGAGCAATGATTATTCCTAATGGAGGGCGATTTACCGTTGCAGGGGTGCTAACGTTTTTATAATTGACTTCTGATCAGCCGGATGCCGAGCAGCAGAGACAGATGTTGTGGCTCATTCTGGCTTGTCACGGGGCTTGCCAACCATAATTTGGAACATTCGCTGCACCTGTGCCCTGTCCTCTCCAGTTACAGACGTGTAAGTGTGTAATCCCAACCCAATGAAATCGCCATTGTCACCAAAATGCAAACAAAAGGCAAATCGTGGGCTATTCGGAATTGAATGATTAAAAAAAGAAAAGCAGACAGCTGTCGTTTTGCATGCCAACATAAAGCATTGAGTGGCTACAGGCGTCCCGAGTTCGAATCCCAGATCCTTCTCCGATCCTTTTGCTCCCTGATTCATCTACACTGTCCTATAACAATAAAGGTGAAAAATTCCAAAAAATAAATCTAAAAAAGCAGACAGCATTTGAGTCCTGCTATGAGAGAAATTAATTCGAATCTGAAATTTCATGTAAAGAAATAGATCACCCCAAAAATTTAAAATGCTGCCACTATTCACTCGCCCTCATATCTTTCCAAGCCTGCATGACTTTCTTTCTTCTGTGAAACATAAATGAAGACATTAAAAAAAAAAGGAACAACAGACCAACATTCGAAATACCTTTCACTTTCAGCAGAATAAAAAAGTCACACAGGCTTAAAATGACATATTTCAATCATCATTTACTTTACCAAAATCTTTTGCAATACATCTCTTTGTAGTGGCGTTCTAGGACATAATTCCCCTTTAGAAATCTATCTGTCCTCATGTGTGTAAGCTAACATTATAAATGCATTGCATATATCATCTCTGATTGATTGAATCTCATTTATTTAAAGACCGGTCCTCTGGAGAATGGCGTAGATGGAAGACTTGGAGGTGTGGAATAGATTGAAAGGTGTAGAGGGATAATCTGTTCAGAGCTGCGTGGTCTTGGCCTTGTGTTCACACTCCTTCAGCACTGCATGATGGCTTTAGAGCGGATTCCTCCCTAGAGAGGCTTTCATCTTTAATAACAGCAAGATACCCTGTAGAGACCGTTAACCAAGCTCATATACTGAACCAAAAGCAGGGAGTGAATTACAATGAATGAAGCTAATTTATAACTTAAGGAGAGAATGAATGGGACAGATTTTTTAGTTAGTTTCTTTCTTTTTGTTTTTTAATGTATTCATTTATGTTGTTCTAGAAATTCAGTAGATATTTTCATCATTCTACAGTTACAGTAGCTTCATTGAAATGCTTTAACTGAAAGAAAAACTGACTTATGAGGTTATTGTAAGAAATGTACAGTAGTTTGTAGTGTGTGTGTCTGTGTGTGTGTTACTGGTCCCTTGGATGTATAAAAATCCCTCATTTCACCAATTAGGCGACCAAGGCACTGCAGGGAAGTTGAATATAAATAATGTACCCGTGTCATGAAGTCAGCCACTGTAACCTTTTTCTAGCTCTTTAAGACGTCATTTTCAATGAAGCAGCATCTCCATCACTTAGCACAGAATGAGAGAGAGGCTGGTTGGAGGGATTCGGAAGGAGACAGGCGGAATTGCACAGCCTCTTAGAAGGTCAAACCTGGAGATCAGGTCTATCAACTGCCTGCTTGTCATCTGTTGCCTATGAAGGAAAAATGAAGAAAAGAAAAGGGAAAGAGCGGAAAATATTGTAGTCCAACTGCAGCAGATGTTAGAAGAACAAAAATGACAGATAATAAAGAAGAGAGCGTAAAGTTACCAGTGCATCATTTCTCAACCATTGAAAAGAAATATTCCTTTTTCCTCTGAACAAATTATTTTTTGGATGTGTAACCCACGCATCTACTACACATGTATGCATTGCTCTTCACTATAAGTCAAAGGCTCTGCTTGCAGTTGAATACTGCTGAATAAAACTAGTTGTAAATTAAACAGTTGGCATTATTCCACAATAAACATTTCAGTTAGCATCATTCTATGTCATATGACCTTATCACATTGCAAGTTCAATTATGTGGTTAGTGCTTTGTTCTCATGAATATATATATGTGTGTGTATATAAACTGGTGTATAATAGCCTAATTAACCCTGTTGGTTTTATTTATGGAATCATATGTAAGCTAAAATGACATACGTCCCGCTAGACTTTCTTTTAGCCCAGTTGAGGAAAAGGTTGAGAATTGCTGTACATACTAGAGAGGTGTTAGCATGAATAGGTTGTAGGGGTGGCACGGTTCACAAAACCCACGGTTCGGTTTGTATCACGGTTAGGGTCACGGTTTTTGGTTCTGTATGGTAGGGGTGGGCGATATGGAAAAAATATCAGAAATTTTTTTCTGGGGAAATCAAGATTCACGATTTTTTTCCTGATTCTTTTTCAAGTAGATTTTTGCAAATTACAGCGGTAGGGGTGGGCAGTATGGCAAAATATTATAGGTAGATATTTAGGCCAAAATGAGCGAAGATAAAAAAAAAAAGTAGTAATTTTAACTTTGTTATTCCAATAGATACACATTACAAATAAACATAATATAAACAAAGAGTGCTTTTATTTTTCAGGAAGAGTAGGTGTATTCAACAGTATTGAATTAACAAAGATGAAAGCTGAAACACTATATACTGTACTTCTACACTACATCCATCATTTACTTACTCTCAGCTCGTTTTTATCTGAATGAGATTCTTTTTTCTGTTGAACA
>JAUCMU010000036.1:21118067-21156877 GCA_032275025.1 Enteromius treurensis
TAAAACCCATTATGAACGGCACTGATGGTTTTACAGGTGGTCAACTGACTCTCTTTTCATAACTTCAATTTTGGCTTCTCCTAGTGGTTTACCCTTAAGCTTTCTTTGGACTTTAACCTTGTGTGAATGTATTTATACGTGTGCGTTCAGTTATGTGACTTAACGTAGAGTTAATAAAACTTTTGCACAAATGAAATGAGTTTCTGATTCTGCCTTGCAAATGAATCTCCCTTTACGAGTTCAATCCTTGCTACAGGCTCTAATGCAGTGATACTGTAAGAAGGTATTTTTTTGGTATTTTGTTGTTAGAGTTTTAATGAACTTAAAATATATTCTCACTGAATGAACAAATTAGTTGATAGTAATTCTGCTACAGTTACTACTGGCAGCTGTTATAAATAATTGCAATTAATCATAATTAATAGTAATTATTTATATACATTTCCCTTATTAACCGAATATGCTACACCCTGAATCAACCGAGATCTTTTAAATTACATTGTTCTCCCAACATTCAGTTCGTTTTTCTCTTGTTTTCTGCGTTTCAGCAATACATTCTACCCAAACATTCAGACTTTTGCTGGCACACACATATGCAATCCACTGTGGGATTTTGCAACCGCTCCCTAGTCTTAATGGAAAGCGCAACAATGGAAAGTGAGCCACAGTGCCAAGGCAATTAATTCACTTCTGCAGTCCGTGGTACAATAATGGTCACATGAGAAGTAGTGAAATTCTTTCAGTGACACTCAAATGAATGTCATGGTGGCCTCGGAAGCCTGCGGTCGCTTCATTAAGGCCACATAAAAGAACATCGGGGTCACAAACACGGAAAATATAATAACCACATGTGTGCTTTAAGCTGCAAGAGTTCACACACCCATTTGCATTTAGTAAGCAATTTAAAAATGTACACATAAACAAAAACAGCCACGCTTTCATTTCCTATCGCCCTTAATGAAAGAGACATTATTTTGCAATCCAATGAGGAAAATGTGTGATAAATGTGATGGGGCAAAGTAAATGACTACGGTAATTAAATGCGACAATTACTGTTTATGTTGTGTACCTGATTCTTAGAAAACAATGCCGTTTGCTCCCTAGTGAAACATGGTGCAGTATTGCCCTGTCTTTCTTCCTCTCCCACAGATGACAATGGTATAATAATTACAGAGTAAAAAATAATCTGTCTCTTTTTTCCACCCTTCCACATCCAGTTTAGCTTGGGGCTGATAATATACTGTACTGGTTTTGAAAGCTATTTGAATATTTCTTTGGCAGGAAATCATATTACAGGGCTATTAAAAAGTAGTTATTTGTACATAAATTCCTAGGGAGTCAGTGGTGGATCTTGGCAGAAGAAGTGCATGCGGCTCGATACAAAGGCAGTTAGGAGATGATATTTCGCCAGCACCGTGTTTATTAAAAAATCGGCCTGCTCCTTCATCATCCTCTGAGGGAACTGCGTGTCAGCTAGCTCATATTTCATAGCTCATGCTAATGTAATTAGCGCTGCTTTAGCGCTGTCACACGGGAAGGAAAACGCTCATTACCACTCTTATAAATGTTGATTTCACTGGGTGGCAAAAGACAGCAGCTAGCAGCACTGGAGGTCTTGTTTGGAATTGTGTTTGGTTTCCTGGAAGATTTTGTTTTACATGTTTTGGGGTGTTTTTTTTTTTTTTGATTGTTTCTTGCATCAGTTCGTACCTTCTATTTCGTTCTAGTGTATGTAGCCAGGTTTGTTGTTAGCAGGTTGTCTGTTACTGTGGTTGGTGGGTCACAACTCTGAAATTTTGTATGTTAAACAATGTGCTGCGTCATTATTTGATGGCCAACATAAATCTGGGTCCTGAACCAAAACCACTTGAGAACCACTTTAGTTATAGGTGAATAAACGTATGCATTTCTTCTAAATAATTCAACGACGAGTTTGCCCATCCAATAGAAGTCATTGGGTTCCAAAACAATATTGTACCTATTTTGTATATAGAAGCCAATATGAGACGTGCAAATATCCTAATATAAAAAGTATATAATCAGGAATATGGATCAGCTGATGTCTCATGCTATTTGGAAAATGTACTGTTGTACTGTTGACTCTGATGAAACCAGATGCTGAAAAGCATGCAGTCTTGTTAATTTGGTTCCCACCTATCAGAACATCTGGTTTGTATGTCTCCTACATAAAGTACAAAAGCAGCAGCTCTTGTGTTTGTTCTCTTAGTTATATTTTTATCTCCGCTCATGAACCTTTCCCCCCCTGATGTGTAGCAATGTGTTTGGGACATTAAGTTAGTTCAGTCAGCTGATTTAGTCTCAATTTGGCTGGAGATGAATACTACTAATAATAGTTAACACGGGGCCATAGCTTGTGTGAGCGACTGGCTATGGACTCACAGAATCTGCTTGGATGAAACCCACACTTCATCCTAATGCACATTGTATTCAAAAACACTCTATCATTAGCGCTAATGGCTCTGTTTACCAGCTAGGATATGACTACCGATCCCACTCACTGTAGCTTCAATTCCAAAACAATAAGAGTTTTTGTTTTACCCTCTCTGTTATTAAATTTCAAATGATTATGCATACGGTTATAGAAAATCCCAAACAACTAGGAATGATTTTGTGCCACTGTGTAAAGAACCCATGAGATGTTCTTTCTGAGGAGATGGCGAAACTTTTTAGATGAGGATCTAGAAGTTGTCATGGGTAAGTATTCAGAGAAGAACTGAGATATTGTGGAACACATACTGTGCTTTTGGCACTAGCATAAATGATTAAAGAAATTGGCCCCGCCTCAAAAAACAGTCCCTTATCTTCGTTGTCATGGCGAGTGTGTCAAAACGGCTCATTGTCTAGACCTGCGGTTTTAAATGGTGCTGCTCTGCAGTGTCGGCTGCATTTGATTGGACGCTTCATTAACTAGCAGTGGGAGAATGGTCTGTAGATAGAAGGCAGACAGGAGAGAATGGATAATTACCTCACTCTCCCAGAAGGTTTTCCAGCCTGGTCCTTACACACACTGACAGACCAGAGAGAGAAAAAAGACAAAATTGCCTAGAAGGCTCACTTTAAGGTATAGCAAACTGTCTGTATTAGTAGAGGTTGTATTGGAGGATAATGATGACAGGACATTTACAGGTCAGTCGAACGACCGCCTGAACTGATTTGACAAAGACACATTGTCGTGTTTCACTGTTCTCTTCGATTGCTGGTGTTACTGTCCCACCAGCAGTTATTTATTTGTGTGTTGCAAACTTAACACTACAATAAAGATGTGTACAGTTGGGGATTTCAAGATATTTTATTAAGACTGCTACAGTCACAGCCAGGCATTTCATGGACCATCTGCTTGATATTGCACACAGAAATAGCAATACCTGGCTAAAATTGCTTTCTCAGACAGGTGTTTATTAGTCCTCTGAGAAACTTGCGTAGAGGTAGGAGGCTGATTAAAATAGGATTTAGGAGGAGGATTTGTCAAAGTTTGTAAATTTAGGACATAAACATTGATATTTGGGATTCTTAGTAAAAGGGATATCCTTTATCATACGTCTCAGCATTGCTGGCAAGCTGATGATTGGTCAATCTGATATAAGGTTCTTCATCAAAAGGACAGTGCTGAATAACTAGTATTAGGTTTACTGAGGTAGACTAGCTTGTCTTTGTAAACATGTGTATGTAACATTAGTAATATATGACATTGCTTTAAAGGGGGTGTATCTTCAGGCACAGCTTCTCAGAGGTTTTTAGTGTTCTGATGGCATGTTTTACTTGAGAACATGTGTTCCTAAATTCAATCTTTTTATAACACAGCCAGCCATCAATGCACCCTGGTGTAACCCTGGTGTAACAAACGCAGCGCTTCAGATATAAAGACAAGACAATTGGATTTATTATGCATAAAGCATTTGTTTACGAGGACCATTATAGATTCGTCACCATAAAGGTTTATAGCCATTTGCTCTGTGTTGAATATTTGCCAGTTTCCCTATTGATGGTTGAGCATTAGATTCATTCTGTGTTTGGTTGTATTGTCTTAGCTTGTTGTGTTTTTGATATTAAAATTATGTTTTAGGATGTTGTTGTTGTTTTTTTAAGCGGCTAGCTTGAGAGCTCTGCATTCTACTGTCTTTTATGATTCTATTCAGACAGAAAATGGAGTTAATAGTTGTATAATTGTTTAAAAAGCCCACATTTTAGTGGACTTTTAAAGTATAGTTACACATTCCTACCCTCCTCCATCCAAAGTTTTATCAAATAATAATCAGCTTCAGTTAGTTAACTTAAGTCGTTTTGGAGGAAACGACCCAGGTCACATGCTCAGTCCTCACATTGCAGACAGTAAGCCAAATCTATTCACTTTTATAACTCTTGTGGATTGAAAATGACCACCAGTCAGTGGCTGGGAACGTGTAACAGGCTATTATAGAGTAAATACAGGTTTTTAGAGCCATCGCCAAGCCATTTCTGTAGTGTTTGCTGTGTGTTTAAAAGCTACAGAACATGTCCCGCAGGTCTTGTTGCAGAAGCAGAGAAATCATTACATAGGCTACCTGAGCCAGAAGAGCAGTGGGAAATTCGAACTACTAACACACAAACACATGTATACACGCCAGACCACCTGCTTCCTCCTCAAGGGTTCTGTCCAGCACAGCATGAGGTTAGAACCAGACACATCTGCCTTTGGTTTTCAGAGTATAGAGAAGGTGTGAGACAAAGAAAGCCAAGCCTGAGGCCTAGCGAGAACAGTGAGAGAATCAGTTAGAGATCCTGTCTCCTCATGTGAGCACCCGCTGTCGGCCTGTAGGCTGGAATCGCAACAGGTTCCTTGTCTCAAACAAGCTCAAACAGACCTGGGGTGTTATGACTTAGGAGAGATTAGGCAATATTTAATGCTGAACATACAACTACTGTAGATGTCATGGTTTTAGTAAACATTATTCTGATTTGGTTCAGAAAGTGGTTGCTTTTTGGTTCGGGGCCCAAGCATTTTTTTTCATCACAGTTTCTGAATTTGAAAAATTCGCAATTGAAAGTATTTCGTCAGTCCACTTCGTCATGTTGTTGTGGACCACACAAAATAAAGTGTTAGACGAAACGAAGCAACCAGTAGTTGACCTACAGCATAGATACAGTACTTACTGTTAGTGGAAAGTCTAAAGTGGGCTATTGAAATAAAGTGTTACCTAATTTTTATATTAATATTACATCTTTGCTGTGCAATAATGTAAAGGCAAAACAAAGTAGCTAATTTTTTTTACTTTATAAGTTGTTTAAATGTAATTTTATGTAATTAATTGTAATCTTAGTATCTACAGTAGTTTTTATTTTCTCTCTTCTGCTGACCTCCTTGTGGCAAAATCATTTGCAGTGTTAGCATAGTTAATGCCGTTTACTTTTATGCATAAAGGTAGGATAGTACATTTCTCATAGCTTCTTGTCTCTGAGGGAATTGCCTTTGATTTTTGCAATATTTGGCTCTCTTACACTGCATCTGAGACGCACAAACACAAGTGCTTTTCTGTGCATGTGAAGTTTTAGTGCTAAATCCAACGTGACAGAAACATGAATAAAACAGTGAAGCTGGCATCTTCTCATCCTGAGTTGTTACCCAGCTACAGTGGTATACAGCTGCTGCCAGTTGAATTAGTTGTACTTATGCTGATGTGCTGCGGTTCAGACCCAAAAGTATGTTGTGAACTCTGGTTTGGATCAAGCAGCATGTGAGATTTTTAGCATTCAGGATAGTGTTCAACTTGTCATTGATTTTATGAACAGTGATGTACTCGCCTGACTTCTCTGACAATATTTCCATGTCGTGTGTTAAATTGTGGTAATTAAAATGTCATCAGGGCTTTGTAATATGATTTAGTTCACTATCAGCCTCAGGTTCTAAATCTCACGCGTTAGTACACAGGCAAATCATCTCAAACACTAAAAAACGCTGGTCGTTTAGTGCTTGACCTAGCGCGGGTGTGTTGGCGGCACTGTCTATTTACAGATAAATGCTGCTTCTGGCCCGTGGCTTCTATGGTGTACTGACCTTCCCAGAGACCTGAGGGCCAGGGTGTTCAGAATAAGGGGTTGCTGACCAGTGAGGTCACGCTGGTGGGTAAAGCTTGGTGGAGCCATTCCAAACAAACACTCCGACCCTGCCATTCAGTCCTCTACCCGTTTTCTCTGTCCCTTCCTGTCTGTTTTGAATCATTCAGCCTTGTTTCCATTTTCAAGGGCCGGTGAATCACATTGTAACTACAGGGAGCGCTGACATTTAAAGAGACTGGATGAGAAGCAATTAGCATGCTTTGCAAAACAATTAGACCACACTGACTACACAGATGATCAAACACTGGCCCCGCAGAGTGTTTACTGAAACAGCCGTCGCCCACAAGCTTAGCTCAACAACCACGCCTGAAGCAATCCACTGCTTCCTCAGCAAAATCCACCTCCTCTCTATCTTAACATGCTCACCATAAAGCAAATATATGTGTTAGTATGAGTAAATTGTTGCTTGGATGTACTCTTGTGCTGACTAATTTATTGGTTTATTTATTGTATATTGCCGCTGCCACACAGATCTAAAATAAACATTCATTTCCCAGCTGTTTACCTGCACAGACATAACTGACTGTAACTCGTGTTTGTTTTCAACATAAAGTTGTGTGTGAATCTGAACTTAGTTTAGTACTTGCATGCTGTGACAGCCGGTTTCTGTCCGTGTGCTTCGGATATGTGCAAGTTTGAACTAATATGGTTTAAAGGTACCAATGAAGAATGCATTGATATGGTCTTTTAAATTGTTCTCTGATATCTACTTAGAAGGTGGCTTAAGTAAAGGCAAAAATCTCCATAAACTGTTTACTTGTCTTTAGAATAAAACAGTCTGTTATTTGCTCATTTTGGAAGGGTCATGAATAATAATGTTGAGCTTTGCTCTGATTGGCTGTTTCACAGTGGAGCTCATTTTAATAGCTCACAAAGCAGGAAAAGAAACACAGGGAGGAATGTATTTTAATACCTTTTCTTGCAGTTATATCCTTAGGTAATTATACTGTATATAAAATGCTCACATGCATTTAAAGAGACGCAGCTTGTTTATGCTTCCGCTCAAAATAGGCATTTTTAAAATGATGTATTTTGTGAGGTGTTTTGAGCTGAAACTTCACAGACACATTCTGGATACACCTGAGACTTACATTATATTTCATAGTGTAAAAAGGGCACAATATGTCTTCTTTAGAAAGGCAGACCACCCAAAAAAATTTATTTAGAAAAGTGTCAGGTGTGTCATGCAGGTAAGGCCACTGGTGTTTTGGTCCTTACCTGACCCCAAATTTATGAGTGATAGCATTATACTTTTGAGATAATTATTTGGTAAGTGGTCATGTTTTCCCACTGTAATCTTGCGAAGAAAGATTGACACAATACCCTGTCGCTTGTTAAGCTCACAGCTAGAACAAAACTCTGATTTACATGTAGACTTGACTACATGACCATGGCAATTATTGCAAAAGCAACCCATTTGATTTTAAGGGTCATGTAAGACTTTTGTTAAAAAAATTAAATTCTTGCACATCATAACATTATAATGGAACCTCTGGGAAATAAAGCTCAAATGCTTTAAAAATGATGACATGACTACTAAAAGTTTATTAACAAGCTTTTCTCCTCTTTGTTCACAGCGCTGGTATACGCTGAAGCATGCAGCTGCAGCAGTTAGGAGGAATGCATCATGGAGTTGCTGGTAAGACTGGAGGAAGCTACTGGGATAAGGTACTGGATCAGTGGTGTTGTGAGACGCAGACAAAGAAAAATAGAATCTGCATAATGTTCCTTCCCCTGTCTCCCTCAGTGCCACACTCTCCCGCCCCACAGGGCATTGTGGGTAATATATAGAGGTGCTCAAGATGCGTTGGGCTCAGGCACTTGTTTATGGTAGAAATAAAGTGCAAACAAAGCAGCCGGAGAGACGCTTAATGGCCTTCTCCTCCATCTCCTCTCTTCCCTGTCTCTCTCTCTCTAACTCTGTATTTCTCAGTCTCTCGCTTACATCCTCTCTTTCTCTTTCTGTCTTTCTTCTTTTTTTAAACAAGAAGCTGGACCACTGAGATCATTTGCTATTTTCTGCTGGTCTCTTGACAACCTGACAGCAAATTACAGAAGCATTTTTTGTCGTCGGGTAAAATGTCTCTCAGTGGTCATTTCATTAAAAGTCTTTCTATACTGTAAGCAATTCCCACCTGTCTTTGTTTGCATGAGTGTGTGTGCAGGCTTATTGTCACATCTAGAGCCTCATTTGGATCTCGTAGTCCCATACTCAATAACCACTCACGACTATGAAAAGGCATACTTAATGATGCTTTTCGCAGGTTTTTCTGCTCACTGTTTTGTACAGTTAGTCAACAGACTTCATTAAAGGTGATTTGTGTAATATTTTTGATAGTGAAATACCTTTTCCTTGTTCAGTTTAATGTGTAGAGACAACTCTAGAAAGTAAGTAAGTCATTAGTAGGTTGGTTTTCTAGAAAAGCGTAAAATGGGTGGCTTTATGGCATTCATTAACATTGCTTTATTCGTTTGAGTCAAGGGAGTCTGTAATAACTGGAGGAAGTTATCCATTAGCATTCCTAGACATCTCAGTGGCAGTTTTCCAGCCTGTGCACGACTCTCTGAAAGTACATGACTTCTCTATCTTTGCTAATGGAACTTACTCTGAGTCCAGTGAATGCAGTGTGACTAATCACTCAGGAGCCACAGGAAATCATGACATCATCGTGATGCCTTCAGTCCCATGCTAATTATCTTGAGCTGTGACATCAAAGGCAGCTGAACCTCCATTATACGCTTTTAAGAGCATTCAAAACAATTGGTAAAACATATTACAATTAAATAATTAAAATTTTCAGATTTTAATGTTTCCTGCTTCAAAGTCAGAATGCACATCATCTTTTGCAAAGCCATCAATGGAGATCAAATCAGGCTGTGATAACCAACCAAACCAACAGCCCTTTAAGTAAATTCTGTTATTATTTATTCACCATCGTACCACACCTGTATGACTTTAATTCCCCTCAGCACCATGGTGAGTACATTTTCGGGATTAACTGTTACTTTAGGTTTATCCAATGACAAGTGTTTGGACTATTTGTTTGTCTGTCCAGTGATAGAATCAAGGAGCAAATTTTAGTGTAGACTTTTTGTGATATACAGTGAATTTCTAATGATATACAGACTGCTCTTTTTTGACTCTAGAATTTCGAGAAATGAAAAAGGTCTTTGATCTTGACCTGGTTCTGGTCTGTATTTATTCCTTGTCATTACAGTAGATTATCATCAGCTTTGTTCCAATATATTTGTGCGTGGACGCTGTCTCACTTAGACTGATAAGAGAACTCAATATGAGCTCCTATATTAAGATATAAGCTCATAATGACAATCCAATTATAGAACTTTAATGCTTCTTGAACTTTGAGCCATAAGCATCCAGTCATCTGCTCCATCATCAAAGGTTCAATCAGTGACCCACAACCTTAAATATACATTGTCAGTCATTAGTTTGAGTCTTAGTTGAACCGTTGGAACAGAATTGGTGCAGTTCTGGCATGGACATAGCGGCTAAACATTGGATCTAAGTATGTAATGAGTTAATCGATTAGAGCTGGGCTCAAGGACTGCGCCGTCTCATAACATGGCTTCCACAGCCCAGCTTCCTTTGCTGAGGGAGTTCAGCCCTGATTATCAGAAGGGCTTGGCACTGAAAGGCTGGAGCTTACTTGTTCTCTGGATGTAATATTAGGAGCAAGCCACCAGAATGATTTCACATAGCATGGTCTAAATCCCTCATAATTGACTGCAAATCTGAGCACACTATTCTTGAGCCTAATCCAGTTTACTCCTCTATCTCTCCTTTTCTCTTCTTATAAATGCACATATAAATATGTGTGTGCATATACGAATGTTTAGATGATAAATGTGTTGATAAACCCAACTTTCTAAGTCTCCGTTTACGTTAAGGCTCGTTGAGCCTTCATTTTCTACCATGCAAATGAAATTAGACTCCATTAGTCCTGCTCGGGTTAACCTGCATCTTTACAAACATCAGCACATTCGTAAACTTCACACTAATATAATTCGCAAAAATATAAATCTCTGTTCAGTTACATTCAGCCTTCCTTTTTGTCGTCTCCCCATAGTCTTTCTCCACAAGTCTTTATAAACATCACACAAGCGAGACTGAGAAATACAACCTATTTAACATCATCTGCCTTTCAGCAAATAATGTCAAATGTTCTACTTAATTAATATTAATGAGACAACTGTTAGATTTGTCCCTCCTATTTTTCAGTTCAATAATGAGATCAAAATTTTATTAGCACCTTTGGAAGTCAGTTTGTTTAATCCGATCCGATCCGGACCTGGAACTAATTATTGTTTAGGATATGTTATGATATGATGAATGATAATTGCCATCGGCTCTTTATGAGTGAGAGGTCACTCATCATTTCCTGCTGGCCTTTCTTCCTCTTTTGGCCGTCTGGTTCACTGCTGGATAAGACAAGAGGGCAAAGTCTTTGTGGGATGCAAAAAAGATCTCTCCAGTTATCCAGGCGATTTATCACAGGATCTCTCTACACTTTCTGATTTCAATTGTAGTCTTTAAATGTTTATTGGGTTTCCTTGTTGATGCACATTATTTACTCTACCTAGTGCTTCCGATGGTGTCTGCGGAGTGTTTTTTTGTGGTATTTTTGTTTGTTTTCACTCAGGCAGTGCCCTTTCCAGCTGAGCTGATTGAATGAAGGGCGTTCTTTGAAATTAATGATTGTCTTGTTTGAGTGAAAAGCACTAAATATTCATGAAGAGAGCAAGAGAGACAGAGGGATAACAAAAAAAAACAGCGAATGAGAGGCAGAGAGATACTGTGATAATGTTTGGTCGGTGCGTGAATCAAAATGACTGTCACCATATACAACAAAGCGTTTGCGCACATCGAACGGCATGTTTTTTGAACATTTAATTTTGAAATGTGAGCATTAATAGGAAGTTGTGCATCATTCAGAATCGAATTAAGAATGCTCTAATGTTCCGGCTCTGAATTTGAAATGGATTTGAACTGAAGCACAATACAGGGTACAGAATTGCATTTGGATGCGGTTTGAATTTGAATGAAAGCACATGGGAATTCAACTGAGTTGAAATTCACAGAAAAGCAATGATGAATGGATGGATGGATAGGGGGATACAGAAAGATTCTTTTTCACATTCCAGTTCAGTTACCTGTAGGGTGTGGCCAATTATATTCAAATTCGCATTCATGGAGTCAATTTGCTTGTCTCGCAGTCTAGAAGTTGTATGACAGAATCTGATCGGACAGTACTAACTAAATTGTTTCTACCTGTTTCCAATCTCGTGGACTGAAAACACGAAAGTCTCATTTGCTGGACAAATGGATTATTTTTGGTGTTTTTATGTGTGCGTGTTTGTCGCTTGGGCCTAATGAGGCAGTAGGACACACAGAGGAGAGAGCTGCTATACCTGCACAGCATGGACAGCCAGCAGGGGTGGATGAGAGTTTAGCAGTACACACACTGTGCAGAGCAGCTGTCATCACATCCGCTCACACACACATACTTTCATTCTGAGGTGGGGCTGCTAAAGTTTAGAGAAAAGAGAGGCAGATGCTGTTGGAAGCGGCGCAGTATGGAGCCCCTTGTTTTTCACACCAGACACACACACACACTCACACATGCAGCTGGCTGTGTTGGAAGAAGTACAGGTTGAATGTGACTTATTATTTATGCAATGCAATTTGTAATCCTTCTCTTTCATTTTTTCTGTACTGGTGTTCTTACTAAGAAGCTTGGCACTAAATGTTCTACATAAGTAAAATTCCACATAGCGTCTAAATAAACTGTAGTCTTCTCCAAAAAAGTTGTGCTTCTTCAGTTGTCTTGGTCTTTTTAAAAAAAAAATTTATTGTTATTTTATTTTTCTATTTTGGATCTTTTTTTGCAGATCCACTTGCGACTGAACTAGATTTCTTAAGTTCTTTTGATGTGTGGAAGTGTTTAAAATATTACTATAATTTCATAGATGTATATTATCTACACTACTGGTAAAAAGTTTGAAATAATTGCTGTTGTTGTTGTTTTTAAAAAGTCAAAAAAATAGTATAAACAGCAATATAGTGAAATATAAGTATACAAATAAGTTATTAAAAAATGTGGGATAAGTAATATTTTTAAAATCTAAATTATGAATCAAAGACGTATTAAAGATGTATTAATTGGTCAAAGTAAATTAAAGACACAATGGTACAAAAGATTTATTTTTCTAATAAATTATGTTTTGAACTTTCAATTCACAAAGAATCCTGAAAAAAAAAAATGTAGCATGTTTTCCACAGAAATATTTGGTACAAACTGCTTTCAACACTGACAATAATAATAATCATTATTAATAACTGAACACTAATAGTAATTGCTAATAATTGACCAGCGTATCAGCATATTAGAATGATATCTGAAGGATAATGCGACACTGAAGTTTGCATCAGTGGCTGCTGAAAATCCAGCATTTCTGTGACAGAAATGTATATAGTTTAAAAAATATATTACTGTAAAATAGATGGTGAGTATAAGGGACTTCTTTTAAACATGTGAAATAAAAATGTTGAATTAAAATGTATGTATGTTTTATTTTCAAGTCATATTAAATAAGTCATATTTTATTAAAAATAATAATAGCAATAAAAATGTTCATTTACTGTACATTTAAAAAATAAATTATGTTGTTATCTGTTATAGCAATAGCTTATTATTCTTCTTTTTCAGTCTCTTTTCTTCTACTTTTTTTTTCTTTTTTTTCTCTCTCTCTTTCTTGCCATTTAGAATGCCTGATGTGTGTGTGTGTCTGACAGTGAGCTTTCACACTCCGCTGTCAGAGTGAAGTGATAGGAGAGATGACAGACAGACAGACAGATGCCCAGCGCTCTCCTCTCTTTTGGCATACAGAACAAGCACACCACAGAAAACCGTTCAGAAAACGTTTTGTTTGCCTTTTCCTCCATTTGACCTACACTATATTCCTAAAAATAAGTGGCCACCCAGACACCTTACCAACATGCGATCCACCATAATAACTGTCACTTGATGTGATCAAATATCAATTACATTCATCTCAAATTGTGAAGCTTGGTTGAATGAGATGATGTTTTAAGTCGCAGCACCACACATTTACGTCCTCTGCGTTTTTCTCTCTAGTCATCCATCCCTCCTTCATCCTCTTCTCCTGAGTGACAGTCTGATGTTAATCCTCAGGGTCAGGGGGTGGCTCACCCCTCCTTGCTGCCGTTGTCCTTGGCCCTGTTTCTTAATTCATCCAGCACTCATTACACATGCCGCTGTGTGTCTGAGACAAGTGGCCATTTGAAACATGCTGCGGTGAGCACGCCTCGGTGGCCGGCGATAATTAACATCAGCTGGGGCAACACACATCTATACCTCCTTCTGAGACATGCAGGATGATGAACCTGATACAAGAAGGGATGATTGAACAGAAGCAGGAAGAGGTTAAAGGGTGGAGCTGACGAATAAATAAGAATATAAGAACCTGGTGGACCATGGAAGATGAACGTATGAAATATCATCTTTACGTCCCTGGATGTGTGTTCCTTGCTCCTGTCCTTATCATAGAATAAGCATAAATCTGTTAGAACATCCATAGACTACCTACATAGGTCGGAATGCTTCCCAGAATACAGTGTTAGCCAGAGGTCACTGCTTGCCAGAACGCTCAACACTTAGCTCTCGCTTCTGATTTCACAGTCAGGGCAGGTCACCTCTGGCTGCCCACTAATTTTTTCCAGGCTGTGAAAGATCGGCAACCTTTTTGTCTTTCAGTTGCACCGTCTTTATTTTAAGGTTAGCCTGTCGACTTTGCTTTTTGAAAGAGCTTTCATGCCTTAAATGAATCACTGTGGGGCTTGTTGTTAAATATTCTCGCAAAGCTTCCTGTCCAGCAGGTCATGTCAGTCAGATGTTAACTATGCAGCTCAAATATGAGGATTGGATCTCATTTTAGGATATGTGTCACTTCTGGATGGCAAAAATTACAGATGCAGCATGTTTTGCCTTGTAAAAATATGCATAAATGCTGGCATGTGATTGGCAGGGCAGGTTGGGAGGGATTTGCTTGGCTAGGACATATGTACCATGGACATGCATAAACATCTCACGTATACAGTATGTTTTACTGCACAAGGGTTTGTATCAGGAGTATATCAGAGCAAAATAGAGTCAGTTTGCATCATATCTGCTGCACTGCTCATGTTTTCTGTGATTATCTGAAATAATAGCAATAGCACTGACCATAAAAAAAATAAAAAAAAACTTATCATGTATTTACCCTCATTGCACCCTCTTTTTTTTCTCTTGAATCTCTTAATATTTTCAAAATAGCCCACATCTGCTTAATTTGTTCCAAACTTCCTCTCAGTCTCTCTCTTTCACTTCCTCCTTTGATATCTTTTTAGTTTTGAGTCCTTTTGTCTTTATCATTTGCTTTTCCGCGGTGGATCTTTTCACAGCAGGAATGATAACAGACGAACAGGATCTGGAGGCAGCACTCAATCCCGAGTCCAGAGGGTGGATGAGACGCTGTGATGTGTCCACGGTTGTGGTGGGCTCACGCTGAGTGGGGAGATTGAAGAGGGAGACTCCAGAGCACACTCTCCACGAGCAAGGGAGGAAAGAGGAACGAGAGATCTGTGATGTAGTCAGATAAAGGAGAAGGAGGGATGGATGATGTGGTGCAGCGGGTGGGGACGCTCTCGTAAGTTGGATGATCACAGCCACACCGGCCCCCCTTGTCTGCAGCATCACTCCAAAACATCCCTAACAGATCAATCCATTACTTACAGAAACACTCCATAGCTGGCCTGTGATTTTTTTGTCTGATGGTCACCCTGGGAGAATGTATGTTGCTCTACAGTTTTCAAGGCAAGTAAATGTGAGCATAAAATGAGAGGTAATATTAAATCAACATGATGTGGAAAGGTAATACCTTGTCTTAAACAAGTTGGATTTTGCTCATGTCCAGTTTGTTTTGCCGGGTCACGGCACCAGAAAATCAGCAGCATACAAAACAAATGAATGTAGCAAAGAAAAAAAATACACAGTAAGAAAACCCCTGACCTTGTGGACCACTGTTGTCCATGGCAACAGCCGTATGAAGCACATTTCAAGTTTTAATAACACAAGAGACTATAGGAGAATTACTAGCAATTTTAGCTTTCTGACTTTCTTTTTGCTATTGGATGTTTCTTCAACTTCAGGCACTTTTATGTTGTTTTTCCCTGTTTCTGGATTTTATTTAATTCTTTTCTTTTCCTTTTTGTTAGATGAAAACTTACTTGTAATCATTCTTCAATTATATAATTGGCGGATGATTTTATCTAAATGGAATATAAGTATACATTTGACCAGTTCTTGGGAATCAAACCTGTGACCTTGCTAGCTCAATTTTCTGCAGTTTGAGCTCAGTTGCTTTTTACATGCTTTAATGATTTATATTCCCTATGCTTTTCAAATGTCTTTATGTAAGCTATAGATTTGTTTTACCCTTATACCAGACACAGTTTTTAAAACCTGAAATATAAAAATTCATTAATGCATTTGACTAGTATAGAGCAATCGTCCCACATTTGTGAGTTAATTTCCACCACACAGAACAATTTTGTCCATAAAATTTTTTTATTTGTGAAGTATATAAAGAAAAATCTCTGTGTATAAAATAATTCAAGAGTTATTTACAATGGCTCAATGACCCAAAAGTGCCCATAATTGAAGAAAAGCACTAAAAAAAAACAAATGTATTCATTACCTACATGAATAACTGAGTCCTTTGTGTTGTGAGAGACCCAAATCCCCACCATTCCTGAAACCCAGGGAGAGAATGGCACAATCATTTCCTATCATAAATTTTCAGCTACAGAAACATATTTTCTGTCCTCCTCAATGACCTTCTCTCATCAAAAACATGGCAAGAGAGGGAGGGATTGAGAAAAAACGTGCATGTAAAAAGCAGTACATTTCTCTCTCTTCTCCACATTGGCCTTGGGCTGTCTCTTCTGTTTGTAGAAGGTCTTGAGCTCGATGAAAAGACCCATTGGCAAATACACCGGCATGCTCCCAGAAGTGCTTGCGTGTCTCTTTTGTGTGTGTGTTTGTGTGTTTGTGTCTGTGTACGTTTGAGTGCATGTTTGCATCTCTGTGTTTGTGTGTGTGCACTGCGCCACACGCCGCCGCAGCCTTGTAGCCTCCGCATCAGCCTTCAGGAATGGGATCCTACACGCATTCGCAATACTTTCTCTTTTCTTCCTCTCAAACAAGTGGCAGACTGCTTTAATAAAGACATGTGAATCGGCTCTGAACTAAGAGCTGGCTCCACAGTACTGAAATATATTGCATGTCCCAGAACGGTCTACTGCCTTGCTGAAACAAACTGCTTAATGTTTCTTGGTCTGCCCAAACAGTTTAGACTGGTCTTGTTTTATAGTGTTTTATGGTGGATTTCTAATTCAGAGCACTGTCTTTAAAATATATCTCATTTATATAGCCGTTCTCCTTGTCGTTTTCCATCTTTCCAAACCAGAATTCGCCCTGTCACACTCTATCTCTCTGTCTGCACCTCTGTACTCGGGTTCAGATTTGTCTTTATATGTTGCAAAAGAGCGCACAGAATGCCTGTCATTTGAAAGGTTACTTGGCTAATAGAATTGCCTCATATAGAGGGACTGGTATACTAGGACAGATTGAGCTAGTGTCCTCGATTGTGTGGTAAGAATATTTCTAGTCCGTCTGTTTAAACGTTTCAATTTAATGTGTGATTTTCAGGCAGCAAGGTGCAGAGGGAAAAGATGTAAGACAAGCAACATTGTGAGTATTTGCCCAGCCTTTTTAAAAAGTCATGAAGTCCTGAACTGAAGTATCCATTATTGAAACACTGGTCCAAATGGCTTCTCTATGCGTAGATTTCCTCCTTTAGAAAAAAAGAAAACTAATACCTCTGGTACACCGCAGTCTAGTGGGAAATGACCTGTGTCATATGTCTCCTATAGGCTGTCAATACGGAGCATAGTGATTATAGATCCTGAGATGCCTGTGATAAGTGTTTTTCATTTATGTGGTTGGGATATTGATTGTGGAAAATTAGGTTCATGTTGTTGGTGAAATTGATTATGAGAAAATAAGAGAGAGACATGCAAAATATATTGTAAAATAGAGGATGTTAATTATTAAGCAGCAGCTGGTTGGTAACCTATCATAAGATCAGTAGTAAATATTTTGGTTCATTTAATTTCTGATAACTCTAGGTGCTTTCACCATGAGAGCCACAGGGAGATGGTTTGATTGGCAATAAAAGAAATTACAGGAGTTTAAGTCAAGAGAAGTGTAGGTTCTAAATACAGTTCACTTAAAACCGACAAGCATAGATAAAAGTAATTCGGTCTAAATTAAAAATGAAATATTATACTCCATATATGTGTATTTCTTTGATATTTCAGGCTGCTTTGAAAACCAGGTTGTTCGCATAGCAAACTCTAATGCTGAGTAAGGAGTACAGATGTGCTACACTGTCTCCTGACTTAAACCCTGCCATTATTTCCTGTCCCTAAAAGGCCAAAAAATACAATAAAACGCAAGAGATTCCTGGAGAAATTTCTGTTTGGAAAGGTCCAGAGAACTTAAAATATTGTGTCCTATGTACAGTACACTCTACAACACTGTTATATAACCTACTGTTCTATTTCCTCGCCACAAATGATAAAGTGTTCTATGTAACGCTCAGTGAAAAGAAGTAGTCAAATTCTTTTGGCTTTTTTTAACAGGGAGACAATGTCGCACCGTTTAGACACATTCGCCCACTTCCATTGCGTCAGTACAAACACACTTTTACACCTGCTGAGTGAACACACACAGGAGTGGGACTCGCACATGCACTCTCATGCTTTCACATACGAGTGTGAGAAGCGTCACCATCCGTTTTTTCGCACCCGCGTCCTCACACCCTTGTTCAGGTGCATATCTGGTTTGGGGAGGGGACACTGATGTTATATTAATAGAATTTTATAAAACATTTACCTATGTTTCTTCTAGTTGTATTTACTTGAAATCTTTTAGCAAAAAAAAAACACTGTGAAGAATAATAGATTATAATCAATTGTATCAGATTTCCATGAACTTGTTTTTAAGTAGTCTTATACGGTGTATTTTTTATTTTATTTAAAGCTGTGTTCATTTGACTCTTGAAACCACATCGTCTGATTCAATAAAATGTTAAAATGAGGTTTGTGAAGATTAGAGCTAAAGTGAGGGGTAAACCGTAGGCTGTGTTTTGCAGCTTTAAAATAAAGTGTGAGCGGATTCACCATCCTTCCCTCCAAATCACACACTGACGCTTCCAGGGACGCGGAATCATGTAACACAAAAGACTTTAATTTTTCTATTTTAATTCATCGCTCTTCGTGTTTACCTCCACTTCCCGTGGTTCAAGGTGAGATCGAGTTGCTATGGTAGCATTGCTGAGATCACTCCACCTCTTTTCAGTATTTCAATAATGTTTTCTTGTACTTCTCTACCCGTTTCAAGGGCATTTCTGTAAGAGCGGTATGAGGAAGTGAATGCATCTTGCTTCTTCTGCTTGGAGAGTGTTTGAACAGAAATGCTTGTTTTGTCTTGGTGAGAAAGAGGAGGAGGTGAGGAGATTTTTTTGGGGGGGGGGGGGGCAAGTACTGTTCTCTGTCTAGAGTTCATATTTGTTGTTGTGTATGAGTGGATGTATAAGTGAGTTGATGAAAAGGTGTCTGTATACAGTATATATATCTTCATATACTATGATGCATCCTTTCAAACTAAATCACATCTTTAGCCTTTGCACTTTCCATTTATTGACTCAAATACATCAGGATGTCAGTGTCAGTGGAATATATTGGTATGTGGACTCTGGCAGATGCTTAGACGAGTTGGCATTTAGCTTGCCTTGCGTATAAAGACACTTTTATGTCTTTTAAAAGAAATAGTTAACCCAAAAATGACCTTGTCCTCATGTCATTACAAACCTTTATCACTTCTTGTTTTGAAAAAATAAATGTATTTTGAGATCTTCATGTAGGTCTTTTTGCACAGTTCATGGTGACCACATCTGTTAAAACACCAAGAAGCATCATAAACATACAGTATAGCCCAAATGTTTTGTTTTATTTCATGTCTTCTAAATCTAAAGGATTGCTGTTTAAGTCTGTATTCCCTGTAAACCTTCCCCTCCAGTGAGCTGGAGACTTGGGAAAAGCTGCAATTACATCTCTGTGTCAGCGAGTTGAACTACAATTCCTGAATCAATCTTTCCAACAAATTTGTTAAAGAAAACATTTACAGTTTGTTAAAAGAACTTGTTAAAGTCTTCATTTACTCCAAACCTGTATGAAACCTAAACATTTATTTTTCTGTCTTTTTTTAAAAAACATTTTATGGAGAGCTTTATGACAATTCTTTTAGTAACTGACAAATAAACAGTAAGCAGGTTTGGAACAAAACACGATGGCGAGCAGGTTCAAACTTCTGATGAACTACTCCTTTAATTATCCATCAGTAGCTGCAGTGTCTTTGGCTCTGGACTTGCTTGAGGTAGAATATGCTGTAAATGAGCTTGGCAACAGCAGATTTTTTGGCAAATTAAAGCATATATTCTACTCTGAATCAGTTCTGAATGACTGTCTGGGCATGAACTAAACTGATGGACTGGGTTTTTGCTGGCATTGAATGGACTGTTGGTCAGTGTGGGCTGTTCTGAGGTCAGTTGTGTGGGCAGTAGTGTGTAGACTCCCACCATGCCAGAGATTAATGCTGCTCGTTTTCTCTCCAGAGGAGATTAATGAGGAAACCTCAAACTGTTTGAATCAGAGAGCCAGAGCTCCGCTGAGATGTATACACACTAGACACACATCTGCTATTTGCCCTTTCTCCTTCCTGCTCTCTAAAAGTTTCTTTCTGACATTATGTAGTTGCATGTTGAAGCTTGAAAGTATTTGTGTGTATGTGTTGCTTTTATAATGAATTTGCTGCCTCATGTTGGTCTAACTTTTCATGTTCTGTTTGCTATTAATTTGGTCGTAATGGAACTGTGCTGCCAATGCACACTGTGTATTTATAGGCAATTTCAATAGTTCACTGTCTGATATTTTTCAATTATGATTTGATGTGTGTTTCCCTGTTATACACTCTCTCACTCAAGGTGTCTAGAAGTAATGGAGTGTGCGCTGAACTGATTTAATCTAACATGGTCCTATTATGTGGCCAAAGTCATAAGGTCCTGGATATGTTTTCATTGGTTGGGAGGCATATCTGACTGTGAGAGTGTGGTATGTGTGAATCACAGCTTTCTAAGCATTTTAATGGACTAATGACTCAGTGCATCAGGTGTGTGTATGTCCAGGCAGCCTGACCTGAGCGAAGCTGAGCAGCTGAGACTCACCTCTCGCTTCCTGCTGATTCAGCCCATTCCTGGAGGTAATGCCTGCCTAGCCATGACCTTAAGCAACGTTTCGGAGTAACACCTTGGGTCTGTGCATGGACAGCTAAACTTTAGGATATTTGGCAGCATTGTTGTCGTTTGGCTGCTGGGTCTGTGTAATGAGTCATGTTACGTTACGAGCTTCAGGCTGGTCTTCAGGGTTTGCTCTCTCCCCAGCTAATTATCTCTCATTCGACCTCCAGATCACCTAGATCGTGGAAACGTAAGAGGAAATTTAGTGAATGTTTTAAGAAGCCAGAACAGAGTTCAGAGACACTAAATCAATCATTTGGACTGGGGTTGTGAGCAATTCAGAGGTGAAGAATACCTTTAGAATTCCAATTGAATTGCTAAATGTGAATTGAATTAGAATTGAGGTGACAAACAAAATGCCAAATTGTATTTTAAGGAAGAACATAATGTATTTCATTGTCATCGTGTAATTTTATTGTGAATGCATTCAAGTAAATTGTATTATTAATAATAATAAAAAAAATTATTATCCAAATTTATATCTATTTAATGCAAATTGTGTATTTTATGCTTCTAATATAATTTAGATTTTTAATAGAATTTGCAGTGGGATTTTGAACATATATTGTAATTATGTTTCAAACTTTATTCTTATTTTTAATTTAGATTTTATTTTATGTTGTAAAACACTTTTACTTAATTTCCTGTTTTCCATTTTCTTGATATGTTCGGCTAATGAAATTCCTCTGCTGTGTGACTATTGAAAATCTCTTTTCTTTGCAATTTCGTAAATTCCTCTTCCTGTCATTCCACTTCAAATTCTAATTCTTTTGTTTCAATGTCAGAACTAGCTTCGCTTTGGGACATTGCCATTTCAAATCAAATTCCAACTCATGAACTGAACAACAGGCATTCAATTCCTGAAATTGGGCCCAAACCTGATTTGGACAGAAAAGGACAGGCCATTGTTTAGAACATTTACAAATTGTTCTCTATTATGATTGCGTTTGCCATAGGTACAGCAAACGTCTGTGGAGAGATGGACAGCTAGAGCATGAGTGGAGTGTGTTGGAGAGAGGACTCTGATTTCCCCAAACTGACGATGTAATAATCCAGCTAACAGGTAGATGCTGGAGTCTGAGACAGTGTCACACTTCCACACAGACACACACTCGCACACCATTTCATGTTATTAAAGGTGTCACCACGCTCCCTCAGAATTAGGTTGTCAATCATAGCGGCCGTCGTCCACGGAGAGAAAAAGATAGAGATGAGTCCATCCTCTAGCCTCTATCCACTCTGCCTTTGTCTTCCCACCGTTCAACGTCAGTCTCAATCTATCTGCCACCTTTACATTCCTCTCTTTAAATAGAAAAGAGACAGCGCGCATCCCCACCCCTGCCTCCTTTCCTCTCATCTTCTGTAGCTGCCTCATCTCTCTTCACCTCCTTTTTTTCTCCTTTCTCATCCCTTTCTAACCTGCCAAAATATCACAATGCATTTTTATCCTTTTTTGTTTTACTTGCTGTGTCATTGATCAATGCGGCCAAAATGCCAGGCCTCCATCACCGCAACAGAGTGTGATAGTGGAGCTTTGCTGCGGCCCACTGGAGCTGATCTGTTTTATCTCAGCCTCTTGGGCAAAATGTCACTCCAGGAGAGAGAGGCTAAACCAACATATGTCAGCCGCCCTGTCATCCCTGGTTGGGCCACGGACGAAGGGGGGAGGAGGGCTCGCTTTTGACGAGCTGCTTGGTCACGGCTGAACGGTATCTGATAGAGCCACAGGGCAGAATCAGGGTGAACGGAGGTGGTAGTTATAGAGTACGAGGGTGGATGGGGGGCTTGTGTGGAGTCACCGTGTTTGGTGGTCTGTCTGCACAGCGGAAAGCTCTCTGACATTATGATGGTGGTTAAGCATGACTTGTCGGGGCAAAAAGGAGTGAAAGATATCTGTCTGTGCTTGTGTAACCTTGACCAGATCAGTTCATTCAACATGCGTCATTTAATAGCGTTGTTAATATTGATAGACTGTATTGAACAACTATATCATTATTTAGCCCGATTTAGTTTCAAAGACTTCCAGATGTTGTACCATATTTCTTATTAGAATATTTTTTTTGTTTATGATATTTGTCTAATTGGGTATTGGAGCTGATATTGGATATATAATTGTGCAGTTTCTTTTCCTTGTTTTTACATTTAGATTGCTTTTGTAATCTCAAAAATAGCAAATTTACATGTACATTATAAGGACGTGGTGCCTAAATACACTAGCATTTTTAATTTAATTTTTTTTTTAATTTTTAATAACTGTTTTTAATATTTTAATACTATCCAGTTATTGAAAAATATCGATTGAAATGATTATTTAAGATATATACCATGGGCATTCACATCTTTCATTTTTTTTACTTTATATCACCTTTGTTGTCATCTAACACTCTCACTTACAGTTAATCATAACACTTTTAATGTAATCTTAACACATTTAACTTAACACATCTCAGAATGAATATCCATTTTACTGTACATACTGTACATTATAATGTTGTGATGCTTAAATCCACTTTAAGTTGCTATTTTAATATTTTCCAGTTATTGATTATTAATAAATATGAATGACATGATGGTTTTTTATTTATTAAATATAATATCTATTTTAAATGATCTTTGCTATCATTTAATGCTTATTTACATTTAATAACTACACTGTAAAAAATTTTTTATTTTAACGGTAAAAAACTGTGAAAATGCTGCAGTAAAAACCTGTTAAACGGTCAATGGTAAACGCCTGTACAGTTTACTGGGAAAAAAACGTTGAAGTGACATTCCCAGATTTTCATGCATTGCGTTCCAAATTTTGTTTGAATTGTATGCTTTTTCTTTGAAATAGCTGTTTCTTCTTAGTTTTTTCTTATCAGTTATGTTTATTAGGGTTGTATGTTACATGTAATGTTGTTAAATTAATGTTTATTCAATATTTCAGTTTTATCAGTTATTGATAAATATTTATGATATGACAACATTAGTGAATGAATGAAATTGTATTGGTTGATGCATGTGTCATCCCAGTGCCCATGTTTAAAAGTGCATAAATGCAAATGAGGTAACAAGTCATGACTATCTTAAATTTAGCCTCTTTTACCTTTACCTTTCAACACATTTTTTTAGCATTTCTCCTCCATCCCAGCTTTCACTTTTCTCACTGTGGAATTATAAGCTTAAGTCAAGACTCATGGTTAAGCCTCTTTATTACAGACAGCAGGTCCAACCTGTCTACCAATTTCCACATCACTCTTAAATGTTAGAACATGGGAACTTATTATGGAGTATATATATCAGATATAATCATTTCACATGTGCAACTAAGATGTCTTTTTATGCAATACTTTGGGTATTTTTGTGATATTAGCGTTACTCTGGCTTTTCTCAGATATCCTGTGAAATGTGTTGAGATGAGCACATGCTTTGGCATCGTTTCCCACAACTCAGCCAAACCCCAGAAGCTGCCTGTTCTATTACAATACAGCGCAAAGCAAATAATTCAGAGCCAGATTAGAATTGAATTTCAATTTGCTGGGAAAACTCTCCAGTCTCCTTTATGTCAATACAGGGCAGGTTTCTGTTCTCTGTGAAATAGACATTCTGCCAGCCTCCCTTGTCTGGGCTGTGGAGCACAACAATACAGCAGACCCCCTCCTTCTCATCTCTTCGTTTTATTGGTGCGTGCAGATGTTCTTCTGTTAATGGAGTCATTCATGTTCTTCATTCTAGGGATCATGGGCCGCTCGGTGCTATTAAGGGTTCTGAGCTGCATCTGATCCTTTCTACTCCTCTGTTATCTGTAAATGAGAATAAGAACTTGATCAGCTGATTTGAAAGGTGTAAAGGTGAAAGGTGAGTATACTGACCTGTTACCAGTTACTAGAAATGCATTGTCCATGTTTACACAGCCCTAGCACATCAGTATCATTTTTATATAAGAATATATCAGTGATTAGTACTTTTGTCTTATGTACCCCTAAATTAAATGAAATTAAATGATCAATTAAATAGTAAATTTTGTGGGTAAAAACAAAACAGCAAATGTTATACTGAGCATCCTCCACAAAGAATGTTTACCCTTCAGATGTTATCCTTGTTTCTTTACTTAAAGGGAAGTTAAAAAAAGGGGGAAGTTTTATGTATTTAACAAGCTAGCTACTTGTTTCACTGTCCCTTGAGTTATATGATTTTACATTATATCTATTATATATTTTTTAAAAGTCAACAATGATATGGCTATTTCTCTTTTCACTTTTCTGTCACTGTTCCCTCACCTCTCTCTTTCTTTCACTCTCTCCTTCTCTCTCCCCTCCCTCCCTCTTTGTCTCTGTCTAACTAGAAAAAGGTGTTCTGATGGATTAGAGGTATTTTCCTCTTTATTTTGCAGTATGTTGTGACCCTGGTTGTGTGACAGGCCTCCTATATCTCCAGTCCTAGGGGGATTTTTTTTCTCAGCACAGCCCACTGCTCCCAGATGAAGATGTATCACAGGTGACCCATTAACTGATGGGCACATTCTACAAATGCAAGTGTAACTCCTTAATGCTTTACCACTGTCACCACTGAATGAGGAGCTTGCGCGTGCGTGTATGTGTGTGTGTTCACAGTTCCTTTCCTTCTGTGAGTCTAATGCATCAATGCAGTTGGGAATCTTCAGCAGGAGTAGATAAAAATAACCTCAAAAGTGAAGCTTAAATCAAATTGTTTTAGTATTTACTGTAATATGACTGAATCTATCATATTATATTAGGTTACACTGATGAAAGTACATTTTAAAGAGCTAATTCTTTGCATGTCTTTCCAAACCTGCAAGGTACAAAAATTATAGAAAATAATTGTTATTGGGAACCATTTTTGTAACGAATTTTGCTAACCAGGTATTTGACTACAAATAATTATTAATCTATTCTAAATTGATTTTAGTGGACTTCTTGCAAAGTTATCATATGGCTTGGCTTCAATAGACTACAAATACAAATAATATAGAGCATGTATAATGATATGGACTATTTTTTATGATATGGAGCCCATTAATTTCTAATTGACTGCAAACTAGCCATTTTCTGTTAATAATTTGTCCAGCTATGTTCTGCATAAGGCGGAAATATGGCTTTGGGGATCAGATCTAGTAGAGATCCATTTTCACTTCTTATAGTGTTTTGTGTGTCAGGGTGTGTGTGTGAAGGAGAGTTTTCCAGTGTGAGCACATTTCTTCTCACTAACTAAAGCGGCATGTTTTGTCATTTAGTTTGGACAGAGCCCACCTGGTAAGCGTTTGCTGAGAGAGCGAGGGCTGGGACACAGAGACAGCCTCATGTTGTTGGCCTAATTAGGCTGCTGGTGGTGTTAAAGGGGAGAGGCCACTGAATCAGGCAAGCCCTGTCTACACACGGCCCCAGTGGAGTCATGGATAAGGCAGCGCGTGCCACGCTCTACACTGACATTTAGGAGAGATATGGAGTCTAATTTGTGCCTTTTGTTGCTCCTCAAGTGTGCTCTGTACTAGTCTAGTCTACACATTTCACTGGCACAGAAAGAATACCAAGGTGATTTGGGGGCAGCGGAGGTGTGTGTGCGTGTTTGTGCGAGGCCCACTTTTTTCATACTAACATCTGTTTAGGGAAATCAGTTTAAAGTGAGACTACACTAGATAAAGATGTGAACAGTGTTGCATTTGAAAGGTGTCAAAAATGCATATGACCACACTATCTTACGTTTGTCCTGATAGTAGTCCAGTTAGCAAACAAAGCAGTTTAATGTGTCCATTCTTTTTAGTGAATCAGTCACAGCATGCCCATAAAACTTAACAGTGCAATTCTCATCTTGCAGTAGTGATAGATTGTACAGAAAACCGCATGCAAATGTGGCACAGCTGTTTTAGTGAATTCACCCCTGAGGGTCTGTGATCTTACAAATTACCCTACTATGTAAGCTTTGCGCTTCTTTGTATTTCTGGATCGTCTCCCTACACACACGTACGTATTGGCACACGTACCTCAAGCTAAAACCTCCGTCTCCGTCATTCGCGACTCTTTGTTCTGTACACATGCTTTTGTCTGTTCTCATTAAAAGTGATGCCTTCACATCACGCTCTACTGTCATATTAGTAAAATATTAATGATGCGGATCTGTCTGTTGTTCCCTTGGCTGTTCCTGCGTGTTTGCGGCTCCTCTGTTGTCAGATGCAGGAAGCGCTGTTGTTATTGCGCAGTAAGCGTTAGTTTGGCATCCAACCTGAAGAAAAGCGTGAAGTAATGGGGTCGAATCAGAAAAAGCGAAGCAGCCCGGCCCCTTAGAAGGAGAGTGTGTGGGTTTTTGCTAAGTTTGGGTGGACTTGATAGAAGAATTGCTGGCAGACATTTAAAGAGAGAGGTGTGTTTGAAAAGTGTGGAAGCTTTTTTGAGGGACAAAAAGTGGGAAACAGAGAAAATCTTCGGGAAGGAAAGGAAGTTGTTATTAAAGTGTGAAATGTGACTTGAAGGAAGAGGCGTCTCTTTTGTTGTGTTGTATTCTTTTGTGGGAGATATTGACCCAACATAGAATGTGATCTCTTAATTATTTTTGCTCACTGCGTTTGTTTCATGCCTTGTAACAAATGTTGTGGGCATAAAATATTTTATCCAACCTTGAACGCCAAGTTTTTTACAATTCTTTGTGAACAGCACAATTACTGAGGTGGTTTTGATGGACAAAATATTTTTTTATAAAAATCTTAAATGTGCAGATGCTATTGTAAATAATAGTGAAAATCACTATGTTGTTCCACTATAAGCCCTTAGCAACATATATATATGACTATATAGTAAATTTAACTTGTCAACTGTTGCCTATATGAGCAATCGCTCAAAACTTTAACATCAGCTCCTTGACTTCTCAAGAGTTTTCAGAAACCTTGTAGCTCGCAATGCATAGAAAATCTATACAGCTAAAGGTATGTGTTATAACACTGCTGTTTGTTCAGATTTTGCCTCGTCAAACTTTCAGCTCATTTTTGTGCATGGGAGAATCTGGATTCAAACAGAAATGTCAATGAAAAAAAATTATATAAAAGGTTTTCTTTATATGTCCTTGGAGTGCCTACAGTTTTGTGTAGTCAGGCCTTTTCACACCCAGACCAGTAGAATAGCACACACAACCCACTCACACACACAACATGAAAAGAGCTCTGACCTTGTCCACCGTGCCCTTAATACACGTCTATATTTCAGAGAGAAATTTCAGTTCGAACTTCATCTGCATAAGATGTGCATGGTAATGTTCGCTGAGGTAAGATATCCACATTTAGGTGGATATTTCAAAATCCTCAGCGTGTCTCTTTTTGTTTCTTTTTATTAAGGGAGACATGAATATTTTTCCATGTGTCATTCAGCGATACAGACACAGGTGTGTGCGTCATTGCGTTTGTGTGATCTAAGTTATTGCATTATTGCACAGTGTTGCCAGCACACCCAGGGAATAGAATGATCAAAGAAAACAAGGCCTTTCTTTATGGCTCACTCTGTCTTTATTGTGGTTATTGTTTGTGCTCCAGTGGGGCTGAAACACTTCAGCCTTGTCAATTAAAACTCCCTGTCACCCCAACACAGATAAAAACTGCCACCTCTGAAGGCCATGCATTGCATTTACTTATACAGGCATTTGTAAAGTGAATTTGATATATGTCAGAGTTTGACAAAGAGTCTGCTCTAGCATGTGTGAAAAGGTCTAGTTTAATTTAAACTTCCAATTATATGACATTAATATTGGATGATCATATTGCAGTGTTTTATTTGCATATGCATTTACATTTACATTCTTTCTTACCAAAATAACTTACGAATACATGCCCCAGAAGAATTTTTATTGCTTGTGTAATAGGTTGCTCTGTTGCAGCTCAGGAGAATTGTTGGCATCTTCAGTTATGTTTCATAAAGGTTTCAGATGTTTCAACTAAAAATTTAGATACAGCTGAGACAGTTGTTGACATACGGCATCCTTGAATGAATGTGGATTGCATTGATTAAATTATTTCTATGTTTGTGGTTATATTTAATTGAATATCTAGAATAAAACATTTGTGTTAAGACAAATCACGTTGTTACAACCAAGTCAAGTATTTTTATACTGCACAGTCGGAGCGGCATGCGTTTTAAAGAGAGATAAAGGATATAAAGAAAGTGAGACACACACAGACGCACACACACACACTTCAAGGTATCTTCTTTAAATTAAAGCCATTTATTTAAGACCATGATAGCCACTGGAAAAGAACTTTTTGAGAAGAATGATGAGGTTTGGTGTGGTGGGCCTCAGGGTGAGGGGGGGATGGGTCCTCTGGTGTCAATATATCACCCTCATTGTTGAGTTGATATATATAATATATATAACCCTTTTTCACTGGAAAAATAGAATTACGGGTATAAAGCGATGGAAAAGATGGAATAGTTCTGAATAAACATTTAACACAATAAATAGAAAACATCAGACATTCTAAAGGAATATTTTCAAATGAAAATTGTCAGTCCTTTACTCACTCTTGTGTCTTTCAAAAAAATGTATGGCGATCTTTTTTTTTTTAAGGGTCTAACTATATTTTAGATCCACTGACCTTCTAATATTGAAAGAAAGTCGTACAGGTTTGAAAAGACATGAGGGTGAGTAAATGATAACAGAACTTGAAAATATCCAGACTTATCCAGAGTTTTCGAGTTTTGATCTGGCTCGTTCCTGACCTGAAAAATGAATCATGTCAAATGCTAGACAGACTCTTCAGAGCTCCGGCAAGCTTCATTCCTCTCCCGGCCCCCCCACTCACATAAACAGGTGTGCTGGACTGCGGCACTGGATCTATCACGTACAAAGTGACAGACCTCTCCCCAGTGCCCTCGTCTTCCCACCATCTCAAGATAGCTAACTTCATAATGTAGCATTAATAAACAGACAGTCTGTTGTTTACGAATGACGCCATTAACTATTAGGAAAATGAGCGTGTGATTGACGTATGCAGTTATTTTGGTGCATCCGTTCACCACATTTACAGAGATGCAGTGAATAGTGGCAGACGCCATATGCATACTTTTAAAAGGGTTTTTGGGTGTACTCTTCCTTTATGCGAGTTCATAAGAAACACACCCATTTTTTCAATGAGCATCCCTCTATTCAATGCTCTGGCTGTCAGACACACACTTGTGTAGAATGCAAATGATTCCCAGCCATATCACCCATTCTGACCTCTACTGCATCTCTAGATGAAGATCACATAGTGTGTGAGCCGCTATAGCCTCGAGCTAATTAACAAAATGGATGCAGGAGTGTGACTAAGATTCATTCAGCTTCTAAACATCTGAGGGATCTGTGCTTCCAGAGCCACTCAACACCTTGACCCTCTTCTCAACAGAATGCCCTCTAGTTTATAATTCAGATTCTTGAACAATCTTGTGTGTGTGTGTTTAATGCATCTATAGGTCACTTCACTGTGTCTGTATTTATACCACAGGTTTCTCTTGGCCCTTCAAACTGTTATGTCCCATAAATCAGAAAACACAGGTGTTGATCCGTACAGAGCTCAACATCATGTTCCTCCTCCACTAAACAGCTGTGTGTTCACAGGTGGACTACACATCAAAGATGGGAGCTCTGAGTCCATCCCCTCTACTTGCTCTGACAGTGGATTTCTAAAAGCCTTTCCTTCATGTAGTGATCAGAGACAAAGGAACTTAGGCGGGCACACCTCACACCTTTGCCTTGCCCTGTGAGGGTGTTGGTGAACCGGGGGCCTGGTTGCTTATTTCACTTATATTTCCACCTAAAAGGGTAAAAATGTACTCTGTCATCTCTTCACAGTGTTCAGATTTTAAAACAACTCACTTGGGAGTTGAAATGCTAAATATAATAGGATTGCTCCCATTATAATCAACAAATGCTTAAATGCCTGAAGCAGCAACATAGCAACAAGTTACACTATTTTATGTCTCTATTCAAAGTTGTTTGGTTGGTAATACTGTATATTTCTTTAAACATTTATTTTATTCAGCAAGCACTTTCTTCTTGAACTTTCTATCGAACTTTTCTATTCATAAAAGAATTATCATTGTATCCAAAAATGTATAAATATATACATTATCACAAATATCCAAACAGTATAATAGGTGAAACACTAACTGAATAGTTTAAAGCGAATGAACTGTTTAACTGATTTAGCTTATTTACTTAAACTGGTCAAATTATTCATACTGTTTTGCTAAACTGTTTGGCTGATTCCTTTAAAAAAATATGTTCATGAACCTCTAGTTCTGTTAATAAAAAGCTGATCCAAAACACCTGACACGGTTTGATTGCTGAAATATTGCCTGGGAAATATGACTGTGGTTCTTAATTATTTTAACATAGGTGCATATTCACTAGTGCCACAGCAGAATTAATGCAAATCCTTAAATATTACACATTTAATTGGAGCAGCTATTCCATAGTGCTGTTAGTAAGTGTTGAATCACAGTATTGTAGAGAGCACTTACAGAAAGAGCTGTAAAGAGTGAAGAGCGGAAGGTGTGGAGTGTGGGGTGTTTCACTCAAGTGTTCAGCTGCAGCACCATAGGTTGTGCTTTGTTCTTGTGCTTCTTGGGTTTATTTTGGATATGCTTTCTTTTATGCAGCACACATATAAGAATAGTTGAGATGGGCTTTCAAACGGGACAGGGGGACCCCTGCAGATGGAGGTGGGCGTTACATCCGCCCAGTGAGTCATCAGTGCTAAATTTACCAAAATCACTCGCTCACACATGCTCACATGCAAACAAACACATGGAATTGTTTTTATCATCATTGTCTTTATTATTGTCACCATCACAGGCTTCTACACGAATCTACACTACATCGACTTTCCCACATGGTCAAACACATAGGAAGAAGATGAGAGGTCAAAACTTGTAACCTTTCTGATCTATCATACAAAATCCAGCAAGTCAGTTAGATTTGAGTTTGATTTCCTTCATAATCTGTTTGTTTTTCTACTGTTTATCTCGGTGATTGCTTTATGGGTGTTCTATTATCTGCATGATGTGATTCAGAATTAAATAAAATGTCATTAGTTGATTAGCAGAATCGGTGAGCCTGTTGGTGACCTCATCTATGACTTCAGACTCAATTAAGTATATTATATAATCACTTAAATCTATGAGATTTCATGAACTTTCCTAACTGGAGTTATGTGCTCAAAAGTTACAATCAGAGCAGTTGTTTATTTCACACAGCTGAGTATATGAAACGAATGAGGAAATTCCAAACTCCATCTGTTACCACAAAATAGTTTGTATAATCAGTTAATGTTTATTCGTGTGTTCAATGTCTTAATAGATTTCTACCAGTAATTTAAGGGCACAGTCTGTCATGGTAGGGCATACTAACTGCACCGCATTGGATAAAACTATATTTTGGTATTTCCAGTGCAGTCAGCTGAACTTAAAAGATATTGTTCACCCAAAAATGGTTTACTCACAAATTAGTGGAAATTCTGTGGAACACAAACAAAGAAATTTGAACAGTTTTGGACAAAAAAAAGACATTGCTCATATTTTCTTGCATTCTACAGAAGAAAGAAATTCATATAGGATTCTCCATATTTAATTAAGAATGACAAAATATTCATTTTTGATGATTTGACTTTTCACAAGCCTTCTTTCCCACCATCTCTATTGAAATTGTTTTGTGACTTTTGTGGTTACTACAGTGAAACATTTCTGGAGAACCAAGTCTGAATATTCCTTAGTGGTAGAAATAGAATTAAATCTGATTGGAATGTGTACTTTTTTTAGAGCATATTATTCGTTTGTGTGCTTCGAGTCTTAATTAGGGAAATCAGACCTACCTTATTAATTTTAGGTAGACAACGAATAAAAATAATTTGCCCTGTGTTTACAAATTTGCATAATAGTTGTTGTTTTTGAGAAAGCAACCTCTTTTTTAATTGCTTTGTATTCTCAAAGATATCCGATTCCTGAAAGCATGAAATTAAAACCTCATGTTTCTTTTTGTGCAGCTTTTTACATTGAATCTTGTAATGTTTAAATGTGTTGTTGTTGATGATGTTGTTTATTAAGCATATTCACAGACACAAAACACTCCACTGTCTCCAATAATCTAAATAGCTTTTGTGTTGCTTGCAGAATCTGTTTGTTTCTACAAAGACACCAAGCAAGAGCAGGATCAATATTAATATACACCCATGCTGTTATTTTATATGATTATTTTGATCTATATGTTTTATTGTTTAAATATGCGCTTTTCTGCATAGATTTCCACTTAAAGTCTTGCTCATAAATAGCAAGAGTGACACCAGCGAGGCCCTCACCTGCTTCCCCTGGTCATCCAGAGCACTTCTGCTCCTTAGACCTGCTGACACAGGTTATTAATGTGGCTCATTTAGCCTGACCCTCCTTCCTCTCCCAGTCCAACACACACACACACGAGCCTCCGCAGCAATCAGACGCCCCGTCCAGACGCTCATTAGAGAATCATGCTCGCTCACACACATATTATTAAGCCATCTGCAAGTGAGTGATTTTTAGAAACAAATTCCATTGCCAAACTTACAAATGCTCACATTTTTTGTAATCAAATGCAGATGCACTCTGGCACAGAGACTGTATGGGGGTCTACCTCCATCCTGTAGTCCTCTGGCACTCGGCTGGCAGAGGCTGCGGCGCTCCTCCCATCCTTGAGCCTCTGGTTGCAGCTCCAGCCGCTCCATCTGTTCTGCCTAGAGCTCAAGGCACCTCTCATATTCCCCACCACACATACCTGTAATGCTGCTAAACTTGCATATACACATCCAAAAATGGCTCATTTTAATCTGTTTGTGGTTTGAAAATAATCTTCAATAAACAATTAAGTAAAAAAGAGGCTGAAATGTATGTAAACACGCAGTGTACCACAAAGCCACATTCACAGACGTCTCTCTCTGCATGTGGCTCTGTTTGTTTACCTCAGCTCTAACTGCAACGCTTCTGCGCAGCGAGAGCAAAGTCTCACCCTAGTCCTCTCCAGATTGCAGCTCCCTCCCTCAACCCCCTACCATCTCAGCAACTGCTCCAAGCTAAGCTGAGTCACTCCCTAATTTCGTACCCTCTCCCGGCCGTTCGGCTCTCTGGGAGAACAGAGCAGAGAGCGGCGGCAGTAATTAAGCCGTGCGACGGGGGGCTGGGTTTGGACGGGGTGAAGTGCAGGGTTTTTCGGGGGAGAGAGAAGGCCACTCCTGTAGGGCAGAGCTGCGATGCCATCTGTTGATCGGGCTCTCGGAGGGAACGGGGCGGCTGGGTCTGACGGAGACGAACCCGGCACACCTGCAGAGAGATTCTCACACACCTAGACATGCCGAGACCGCTGCGCTGCGGTGCCACGGCTGTGTCTGCAACAACTAAGCCTGTTGCAGTCTGTTATGGTAGAAAGATCACAAAGCAGAAGCTCTGTATTGAGACAATAGGTAGAGAGGCATAGCGATCCTTTTAAACCATTTGATACATAGTAAACCATTGAATGGTCATAAAGTGGTGTTAAAAGTCTGCATAATATTATTGATGTTTTATTGATATAAATTGAGAAAACAGCCAATCACTGAACTAGAGTCCATAGCAATCCATTTTGCAATAGTTATTAGAGTTAGGGTCATATTTACTAAACTGTGCAAATTAACGTTAGAGCAAAATTCCATATAAGCGCAGATGGGAGGGGGGAAATCTGCAAATTAATACACAGCCAGATAATTTTCATAATGACCAGCGCAATCTACAAATATTAGGGCAAATTACTATCTGCTTTAAGATCTGCTTTAAATAATGGCACAAATACCAGTTATTTGACAAGTGCAAACATTAGTTAATCACACTGCATGGTTAATAATAATTATTGATCTGTATGCAATGTCTTTTTTTTATCAGTCTTATTATTCCTTTATTTTCATGTGTTTTTATGCACAAAATTGTTGCTATGACATTTTTCTCACTATAAAAAGATCACAAATTAAAAACATTTAAACTAAATGAAATATTTCAATATTCTTTTATGTAATTGTTTTTTTATTTTATTATTGTATTAAATTAATTTTCGTTTGGTATACCTTAACTATTTAACTATTCACCCATATATAAAGATCAGTGCACAAGTGTTAGCGAATATGCATGGCTCTTACACATGGATGTGTGTTTGTAGATGTTTTGATTCTGCTATTGGCCGTCCCTCTGGTGTTGTGTGATGATGGGCTCTGAGTAATACTCTGGTGTCTGTCAGCATGCATTAGTGACATTTGTTAACGTCATGCCCTACTTCCATTGCTCCGCGAAGCTGTAGAGGTGCACATCTCACTGGAGAAAAGCCTGCCTACTTAACGATGATCACCGTTAATGAGCACCACCAACAACATCAGTTATGCTCAGATTTCAGAGCGTTGTAAAGCTGCAAAGCTACAGGGACTGTTAAATACAGTATGTTGTACAAAGTCATTAATGATGAGATGTGCAAGCATTGTTTCAAGCTATAAAAAGTGGATGAACAATGCATAATGATGTTCATTTTATTATGACTTGTGCGAAGGATGCCAGATATTTCAACTGACTGGGTGTTAGACGAATAAGTCGAGTTTAAAAAATTGTGTCTATTGACAGTTCAGACAGAATATAGATTCTGTTCTCTCTTGTCAGGCTGCCAAAAAGAGGACTTGACGGGGAGTTATTATTACTAAAGAACTCAATTTTTTTTCTCTTTTGCTCTAGTGCTGTTTGATGCTCAGAAACACACACACTCACACACAGGGTGGCAGGTGTGAGAGGCTGGGTTTGATGTCACATCGGGGGCCAGTCCCTTCCCTATTAGGCTGAGCAGACCACCTGTCTGGCTCTTGGATGAAGAGCTGCGCTTCAGGCCCGCCGGACTCATTAAGGCCCCGTGAGCAATTACTGCCTCCTCCTGCCGAGAAATCGACCCCATGCCCCACTGAAGCTCATCTGAAATCCCTCAATCCTCTCCTCACCACCTCCTCGTCTTGTGTTTTACCAATTCACAAAAAAACTACCTACTACAACCCAACTACATAACCCACCTGTACATGCTATTCATAGATCTATTGCAGTAACACCGCTACAGTTCCCGATGACCCACTGCCCTGTCTCTCCACCACACTGTGGGATGGTAAAAATCTGGACTTGTGTTACCAGCGACTCTCAGTCATACTGATGAGTTTCCAAAGAACTTTTTACCATCTCTGTTTCTCTGACCTTTGCTTTAAGGGCAGATATTATGTGTTAAACATTTAGGCTATATTGATATTTCCCAGTTTGTGTTGCTACACCACAAATGAAGTGAGCATGCAAAGCATCATTAACCTTCAAAAAGGTTCTATAATCTTTAACATCAGCTACAAATTCCACAGTGCATGTGCTATTATTAACCTTAACTCCAGAGCTGCCAGAAATGGTGGGAAACCATCCATTATAAATGACCCAAAAAGGCACTTTTATGATTTATAAAATGATGTTTTCACTTTTATGAGGTCACATGGGTCTGTTTTATCCACTCCAAGTCTTGATTTCTAAAATGCAATGTAATTGTTTTGTTAACAGAAGCAATGTTAGCTTTGGCGTATTTTGAAGTTTTTGAATATCACAAATCCATTTGTACTAGTTTGTACTAGTTGTCTTATTTTCTTTTGATGATAGTAGTTTAAAATTTTGGAATGTTTCTTTCAAATGTGTTGCACATAATTGACAGTGGCCTGTCTTTAAATAAATATTGGTAACACTTTCTATGAAGCCGGTAAATAAAATAGATTATCCCCCGGTTTCACAGACAAGGGTTAAGCCTAGTCTTAGACTTAAATGTAAATCTGAGCTGTTTCAAGTGAAAGAAACTTGCACTGAGTGATCTTAAAACATGTCAGTGCCATTGTTTTATCTTAAAGTGCACCCCAGTAATGCTTTTTTTCTGAGGCATGTTCATAAAAAAATACTTGAATGTTCTAATTAAACTATGGCATAATCCTGGTTTAGGCTAAGCCCTGTCTGTGAAACCGGGCCATAAAGTCAGAATTGTGAGATAAAAAGTCAGGCCATTGTGAGAAAAAAACAAACAAACATCAGAATAGTGAGATATTATCTTATCAGTGGCAGAAATGGGCTTCCATAGATGGAGCCACAGTGCATTGTGGGAAAGTAGAAAGTCTGTAAAACTTGTGCTCGTCCTCAAACTGAGGAGTGTGTGACGGGTCTCCAGGCGGCCGCTGCTCTCTGACCGGTGTGTGCTGGAGGCCGACGCGTCACGGCCAGAGGAAGACGACTGACAAGAGCGGGAACACAGCCAAGGTCAGCGGGTCACATGTCCTTAAAACAAACTGTAACCTAGTTTCCCTCTGACAAGCAGTCCTCAAAACGACAAGGGCAGCACGGCCACAAAGTCAAAGCAGATGCTCTGTTTGTGTTCGCGAGAGACTTCTGATGTTCGTGTGAGGTCACGCCTGACGAAAGAACAAACCTCATTTCAGATCAACCTGCTGTGGGTTATTACAACTAACCTACAAAAACCACATTAAACGTCCATAACCAGGTTTGAAATTTTGTTTGAAATGTTATTCTTCTAATTGCACTACCATGTTTGTGTGTGTGTGTTTATTAGGAATTATATACATTCATAGTACATACAATCAATATAAAATGTGCCAGATTTAGAACAGGGTGGCTAATTTAGCTACTTTTTGTAAAGGAAAACAAATATTTCTGTGGTTTACCATAATTTTTATTGTAGACTTTGGTTAAAATACAGTAATTAAAATGTATGTAAGTGAAAAAAAAAAAAAAAAAGTATATATATATATATATATATAGATATATATATATTTAACAATACATAATAATAATAATAATGCATAATATCTGTGTAAAACGTGCCAGAAACAGATATTTAGTTTTGTATAAATTAGTTAAATTTCAAAAACATCACATTTTTGTGAGGCGAACATTGAAGACTTTGTTTTGTTATTGTTTATTAACTGTTCATTAAGGTTTGTATGACGTTTACAGAAGATAGAAAGTCAAAAAGGTTTAGGGCAGTTGAGTCAATGATTGCAGTTTAATTTCTGGAAGAACTGGTGCTTTGAATTGTGTCTTAAAGTTCACGTTAATAAAGTAAATATCAATTCTTACTTATTTTACTGTCTTTTCTCAGAATTAAACATTGAAGTAATGAACGAGAGAAAGAGAGATTGGTCCTTAGCGGAGCAAATATCTCAGATATTTGAGAGAATGAATGTGAGCGGTCAGAAGGAGGGCAGATGCTGGGGTCCGTGTGTTTGCGTGTAATTCCAGCTCTTGATGAAGACACGCGTGAAGAGCAGGAAAAGAGCGTCTGATGCTGATTTATGGGCACATTTGTTTCCTCCTAATCTCTGCGGCCCTCCTGAACAACTGATAAATCAGCCCAGCGCTTGATTCTGTGACAGCAGCGACGTCTCTCAAGAATAAATAATGGAGGCGAGTAACGACAGACGTGCCATCTCATAACATGCTTAAGACTTCATCAGAGCCCAGCGCTGCTTTACTGCGCTGCATTTGGACAAATCTTAATGCAATGAGGATTTATGAGGATTACAACATAATCTCAAATAATCCAAAGTGCCACGGACAGGGAAACGCTTGTAATAACGGCATAAAGCCGTCCTGCGTTCTGACAACATTGTCAGTCAACAGCAGGATTAATTGTTTGCAGGAGAACTTGTGGCAAAAGTGGCTCGGTGGCGAAGGAATCCGGATCCAGACACTGGACTAAAGACCAAGAGAAAGACCCATGTGAACCGTTTCTGTCCCTCCAGTGACCCCAGCCAGAGTCAGTGCACTTCAACCATTCTTCATCTAGTAAACTGCAAAAAATTTTTTTTTTAGTATTTTTGACTTGTTTTTTTCAAACAAATATCTAAACATTCTTGAAGCAAGATACATTTACTCAACAAGCAAACAAGCAGTTGTGTTCTTTTTAAAACAAATTTTTTTTTCTTGCCCCATTGGCAGATATTTTTCATTCAGAGTACATTTTTATTTCAGCCCTATAGTTACTTTGGAAACTGAAGTTCTACTAAACACAATTAGAAGTTAAATTAGTAGCTTTTTCAAATTTTATTTCAAATAACTTTTCATTAATTCATTTTATATATATATATATATATATATATATATATATATATATATATATATATA
>JAUCMU010000036.1:21156977-21176389 GCA_032275025.1 Enteromius treurensis
TACGCTGACAGACACAGCAAACCTTCTTGCCACAGCTCGCATTGATGTGCCATCCTGGATGAGCTGCACTACCTGAGTCACTTGTGTGGGTTGTAGCCAGAAAGCATAGGAACTGAGAAGTGGTCTGTGTTCACCACCTGCAGAACCACTCCTTTATTGGGGGTGTCTTGCTAATTGCCTATAATTTCCACCGGTTGTCTATTCCATTTGAACAACAGCATGTGAGAACGATTGTCAGTCCGTGTTGCTTCCTAAGTGGGCAGACATGTGACTGACTTGGAGTTACATTGTGCTGTTTAAGTGTTCCTTTATTTTTTTTGAGCAGTGTACATAATAATACACAGAACACTCACATATTTTATGCAAATAAAATCTTTTATTTTGTATGGGATTAATTGTGACCGATGTATTAACAGCACTAATTATATTTTATTAATTTTTCTACAAGTTTTTTTTTTACTACAATCTGACCCTCAGCACTGCTTTGTGGTTTATTTTAGTCAAATCAGTGGAATAGAGGTAAAAAAAGAGAGAAAATAGAGTACATAGAGAGCAGTTTAAATGCCTTTACTTTGATTTACGCTTATGATTAAGTGGTTGCTGCATCTTAGTGGCTTTTTATCTAAATTTGACTGAATTTCATTCACTGAAAATGTCAACAAGCGGTTAATTCCCATGTGAATTTCTTCACAGGTGTTTTACTTGCTGAAAGATCAACATCCCAATGGTCTTAATAACCACACCAGCCATAACCGTCTGACAGAGCGTCTCGCGCGGGCGTTCTGCCTGGCACTGTGTCAGTCTCTCTGTCTGCTTAAGGAGGATGGCATGACCAAACTGGCACTGAGAGTCACCCTGGACGGCCAGAAGGTGATATAGTGATAAAGGGATATATCAGTACAAAATACTCCTATACATTTATTTTACTTAAATCTCTCTATATATATGTATAATCTATATATGTAAATGTGTGTGTGTGACTTAGTGGTTAAAAAAACAAAACAAAGCAATTGATCTCTTATCACATGTACTGCATCTCATCGATTGACTTTTCCAAGGCTATCTCAGATGTAGACTTTCAGTTGTTCAGTAATTACTGTAGTTCAGTATTGTGTAAGGGCCGGTCAGGAGTGTAGCATGTGACTCTGATCTGTGTGACTTCCTCCCCAATGATGCTGATCTTCTGCTTTAATATTAGTGCTGTATTCTGATTATAATCTCTGGAGTTTTGAGCAAAGGTCAAGACACCAAAGGACAAACGTTTTTTCTTATCATCATTTCTTTAATCTTTCAGCTGGAGTTCCTGGCAGGCAGTAACGGGCAGCGCCTTCCAGCTCCGTACCAGGAATGTCTTAACCAATCATTAACGTCCGTGGTGCAGAGTAACTCTCAGTACCAGGGTCTGGCCTCCTGCCAGCTGGAGCTCATCTTCTATATTCTGGAGGATACATCGTAGAGACGGACCAGCCACTGTCACATGTGCCAACACTCCCAGAAACCTCACGAGCAAAACCTTTCAGTATCATTTGAGAGTGGAATGTAGTAGACGTGCCCATGGGGCAGCTTATTTTAGTAGTTTAGTCGATACCCTACTGCTCACTGTGAAAGGGTTTGGGCTTACAACATCAAATGGCTTTAAAAATTACTAATATCTCTTAGTCATCACTAGAGGCTGACCAGTGTGTCACTTTAACTGATCAACCCACACCATTAACAACTCTTAACTATTGAATAACAGCAAAAAGAAACTTTTGCACTTCTTATCGCATGTGCAACTTTATTATCATATTTCAATATTGTGACATCATTTGTCACTTTTTATTACTTGTTATTGAAATTTTACCCTTGTATCTTGCTGTTGCAACTAGTTCCCTTGATAGTGAGTTAATATCTCACATCTATCTCAGGAGTAGGCAACTGAAGGGCCAATGTCCTGCAGCGTTTAGCTCCAACCCTAATCAAACACTCATGAAGAAGCCAATCAATGTCTTCAAGATCACTAGAAAGTTCTCATGTTTACGCAGTGAAAACTACATCACAGAGCAAAGACGACAGTGACAATGTGCCGACAGATAAGACCGAGCAGGTTACTTCTGCTATGAAACAAAGTGTCAGATTATAATTTCTATCATTTTGTTAGATATTCGAACATTAAATGGTTTTGTGGCTCTTTGATGTGTTGTGACGGATTGTGCTGTATTGCCTCGGTTCAAGCAGCATGTGAAATGACGCTCTCTTCCTCTTTACTAGGTATAGCGCAAAATAAACATGAATGTCAGAAGTTCATGTCTCATATATTGAGACCCAGATGCTGAAAACTGTGCTGCATGTGTATTGTTTTAATCACAGAAAAACATCAATACAGTCTTTCAAGTTCAAGGCCACCGAAAACCTCAGGTGTTCATTTCAAGCTATAACTAATGAATATGAAAAGGCGATTGGTTCATGTGCCGCTTGAAGTGAGGTGCTAGAGTGATCGGTCAAGATATATTAAAGAGCCACAAAACTGTGTTTGTTTGAATTACCTTTAACAAATGAAAGATTTTAGAAAGTTTCATAGTAACCTGCTCTGTCTTGTCTGTCGATGTGTTGTCTGTTGTCTCCACAATGTATTTTTCACTGTGTGAGAACATGAGGCGTGGTGTGAGAAATTTCAGCTCAAAATTGCAACCTTTATGTAATTGTAACCTTTTGTCTACTAGTTACGATTACTTCTCACAACTGACATGTCTATTTAATTATATTAAATATTATATTATATTTAATTATATTAATAATATATATATATACACACACATTAGGGCTGGGACTCGATAAAAAATGTATCTAATTAATTAGAGGCTTTGCAATTAATTAATCGCATATAAATATTTGACCTGAGAACAGTGAGAAGTAAGGTGTTTTTAATATGGATTTTTACTATACTATTGAATAATGACTGAATACATAAGCTTAAGCAACAGACCAATATTGTGCCGTGCGTGATTTTACATTGAGCCTTATATATACTACACACAGCCGTTGTTCACTGACGAGCTGCGCAAAACCTTTGCTGCGTCCGAAATCGCATACTGCTTAAGTAGGGACTATATTTAAAACCGAACGTACTACCCTACCGTTAAAACAGTACGTTCTATATAGTATGAATGGGGGTAGTATGAATGGAACTCGGACGTACTACATCCGCCATATTGATGTTGTCACGTGTCATGCGTTGTTATAACAGCGCAACAATTAAAACTTTCAATAAATCATCCGTTTATTTAGATTGTGTTAAACAAGTGTAATTTAATTACAATAAACAAAGTTTTTTTCCTGAGGTACATGCACTTGAAATGAGCCGCGTCTCAACTTTACGCCATTTTTCAAATATGGCGCCTCTTCTCCCGGAGCCTCATGGAATAGGAAAGTGTTCATGGTATGCCTACTATAGAATTCGGGCGGAAGCAGTAGGTCTTCTGGGTACCTCTCGCCTACTGAATTTCGAATGCTATGAATTCGGACATACTACTCGCCTCTCATACTGTTTTTTGCGCACTATATAGTAGGGAAGTAAGCGATTTCGGATTGATTTGTGTGGGTATGCACAAAATGTGGTTTCTGTTGGAGAACAATTAAGGATGGTGAAAACACATGTGATAATATGAGATGACAAAGATACAAAGATGAACAATATACTCTATAAGAACTCTATATAAAACTATATAATTGTCTGAGGTAATAATGAACCAAAGTAAACAGAGGCATCTTTATTAAACAGACCCGGACTGCTGCTGCAAGGAATAAAACAAAGGAATAAACAAAGCCAGGGAAACTCTGTATTACTCCGCTATGCTGGATGCTGCCGATCTGAAACTTTTTGCGCATATTCGACTCGCGCATGCGTGAGGCAGGAAATTTTTCACATAATGCAATCCACTAAAAACTCTTATTTGCAGTCTATGATAGGGAATATAAAGAAATAGTTCAGGCGTGTGTATGTGTGTGTGTCACGGGTGTGATGTTCATAATGGAGCCCTTCCGCGGAAGGTAATTGCAGCTTTCAGGTCATTTACAAGAAAGCCCCCAATTAATGGAATCATAACGCTGCATCCTGCTCCGCCTCCGCCCTCACCATGCATTTGATCAGGAACGCCTTCTTGCTCTCATCTCTTTCTTACTCCTCCATCACTCGAGCTTTCTTTGCCGGCTCCCTCAGAACTGTGAAATAATGATAGTTTTGAATGTGCAGACGATATTGAATTAACACATCACTTTGAAGAGCACGTGGTGACGATCAGAAGAGGGTTTTTTTTCTACGGAGAGCTTCGCCTACGGGGAGCATTTTCTCCATGCTGTGTGCTAGTAATGAGCTTGTGTGGATGGGGAAAGACTATGCTTGACCCTGATGGATGTGTGTGGTTTGTAGAAGTCTTACCTAAAAATATCATAAATATACTCATAATACTCATAAATATTTGATCAGCTGTTTCTTTTGAGACCAGAACAAAGATGTTTGTTCAAAACTCCTTGGTCTTTCAAAGACAAAATTTGCTTTTTTAAAGGTTTTGTTTGTTTTTTTCCCTTCCATTTTTGTTTTGTGTGTGTGTTTTGCTTTTTTTTTTGTATTTCATAAACTCAAATATTTTATCAGCTATTTCTTCTGTGTGGAAAACAAAGAAGTTTTCTTTTTTTCAAAACCCCTTGGTCTCCCAGGTTTGAAATTTGTCAAGATTTGTGACAAGACATTGTGTTAAGCTCTGTTAAGGCAACTGTAATGAACAAACAATAAATAAATAAAAGGAAGGAAGGAAAGTAAGTGTATGAATCAAAAAATCTGAATTAAAATTAAATAATGCAGTCCAGTAATGTAAAGTGCATCATAGTGCTTAGTCAGAGAACCTGCTGGAAAACTATTTTTTGCTTTTGGAACATGACTACCGTTGGGGCACAAATCTGACATTTTCTGGATGCTGGTTCCAGCTGTGAATAGCATAGTAGCTAAATGCTGTCTCACCATGTTGAGAATAAACCCTAGGATTTGTAACTCAACTATTTTGCTGATGTTGTCTGATTGTTCTTTTATCTTATTCTGGACCAACAGTACATTACTTTTTTCCTTCTTTTTCATATTTTGTGTAATGTAATGCAGTCTCACTCTCTTTCTCTCTATAAAAGGTGAATGGAGTGGTCAGCAAGGGGCAGTACAGAAGCTCACCGCAGAAGTGGAGAGGAAATTAAATCAGCGGGATACACAGGTTTGGGGCAGATGCAATGAGTGCCAAGTGCAAACTAATTTAATTGTGTGTGGGCTGCTGTCCCTTGATGCCCGGCCCAGACCAACCACCCCACGACCTTCACGACCCTTCAGACCGCCACAGGGAGACAGCAGTCTGCTGCAGGGGGTGGCTGGGATAACACACTTGGTAAGTGGTCTGCACCTACAGTAATTTGTCAGAGTGTGTTTGCCTATGTGTGTGTATATGTATAATTATAAATGTTTCATATGCTAATATGACTGACAAAGACATGCACTAAAGTCACACAGTTTCAGCATCTGAGAACAGAAGGTGAAGAAGATCAGGACGGAAAAATGAAGCATCTCAGAGGGATCAGATGGAATAGGAGGCAGAGGCTGAATAGAGATAGAGGGGAACAGAGATAGATCGGAGTGTGATGGAGAGGTAGGAAGTGCCACAGGTTTGTCTGTGACACCGCATGCTGTTGTGTAAGCCAAACAAACAACAGGTGTTAGTTCCGTAAAAGCCCTCTTGCTCCTGACTGTGAGGAAATTGAAGTCGGCAGACCTGTGAAGTTCAAAGGAGGATAAAAAAACATAAAACAAGAGAAGCATCACTCTCAGTATGGATGGGAAATCAAATGCCATGCTAACACGCAGCACACAGATGTACACTCATGGGAGCAGACAAGCACACATGCAGATATAATATTACATAAGATGACTTTAATGACTGAGAATTTACACTTTATATGAACACAGTACATTTGGGTGTCCCATGTGAACAAATCTTCAATACACCACCATTCAAAAATGTATGCTTACAAAGACAATCTTTTTTTTTCATCAATACACTAAAAAATATATATTTTCTTGTGAAAACCGATGCATTTTTTAGGATATTTTTGTAACAAACTAAATTTTTTACTGTCACTTATTATTTTTAATGTATCCTTGCTGAATAAAAAATCCTTTTAAATAATAGTGTATGTTGAAACTTAAATAACATAACAGTAAGCTAGTATGAAAAATAGTTTAAATGTATCTAACATCTATATTTACTAAGATGGCAATTTGTATGTGTGTGTGTGTATGTATGTATATATATATATATATATATATAATATAAATTTAAATTCATACTGTAATATAAGTTTTATAAATTAAAATATTATCTGCTGTTTATTGTTATACAAAAAGTTTCACACTTTATTTAACAATACTCTCAGAATTCAGTAAAAGAGTAAGAGTTAACATAAAATGAATAGAAAATAAAACGCATCATTTTTAATTTGACTCCCTGAGGCTGACAGACATTTTCTGAAGGTTAGGCAATGAACATTTAGTTGAAAAATACTTCATTTTTTTAAGAGTTTGAGGCTCTATTTTGTACCCAATTTGCAGAAACTGCCACTTGTTTTTATTTGCGCCTGACTTCCTGATGAGGAAGTCATCCTGATGAGTTATGTAATGAGGGGAAAAACACATATTCAGTCATTTGCACAATGGCCATTATAACACAGAACCTAATAGCATTTATTTTCCATTTGTCAAGGATATAAAAGGCTTCCATGGTGAATTCAAATGTTCGTTTGCCATTAAAGCTTAGCTCAGCGGTTCTTCCATCATTTGCCTTCTCTCCTGCTCTCTCTCCCATTCTGTCTGTCTTTTTCTCTTTACTTCCCCGTGTGTGAGTTTTAGTTGGAGTGAAGTTGATCTTCCTATATGCTGCCATCAGTACATTCGCTCTCGCTCGCACTGATTCGATTTTGAATTTTCAGTCAGTTCACGCTGTGTAAATGTTTCTGTTCTGTCACAATTAGCCAGTTTGGTTTTAATTCATTTTGGAAAACATTTTGAGGTTCCTGGAGATTGCAACTGTGGGGGAACCTTAAAGGTTCTAATTGGAACCTTTACTTAAAGGTGCATTAATGACCCTCATAGGTTCCTTTTTGAGCCTTTTTCTAGATACCAATAACATTGTCATTATTATTATTAATGTTATTATTGTTGTTTTTATTATTATATATTACTATTCCAGTTTCATTATATAGACAGAACATGTCTATTTATGTCTTCCATTTTCTAATAATTGTTCCCACAGTTGCTTACCTATTGCAGATTCAGTCTTCCCAGCCTGGTGCAGGTCTACAATTTTGTTTCTGGCGTCCTTTGACAGTTCTTTGGTCTTGGCCTTAGTGCAGTTTGGAGTGTGACTGTTTGAGGTTGTGGACAGGGGTCTTTTATACGGAGTTAAAAAAGATTCCATTAATACAGGTAACGAGTGGAGGACAGAAGAGCCTCTTAAAGAAGTTACAGGTCTGTAAGAGCCAGAAATCAAATACTTATTTTACAGAGGAATTTACAAATTAATTAACAGGTTGTCTCTCAAATTTGAAGCATATTCAGATTTGAAGATGAAGTGTAGAGCTGTGTTCACATCGTCTATTTCACAGTCCTCCCTCTCCACTTCCAACATTATTTCTAGAAGAGACTCTGCATCCAAGACATGCACAAGGTTTGGGTCCTGAACAAGGAGAAGATAATGTTAGACTATAACAATATTTAGTAATTAAATTAAATTTTTTAAAGATTAAAAAAATGAGTCAGAACCTGCAACAATTTCAATTTGTTCCCTTAACATTATTGAAATGTGATCTTTCTTTTTTTTTAAGCATGTTTTTTTTATCTCAAAAACTGGTATTTGGTAACAAGGGCTGAAGACACCTTGTTGTGTTTGCCTGTTGAATACCTGAAAATAGAGAAAAACCTTTTTACCCTCATCATTCTCTAAAATTATAAACTTACTACACTGTGGAAATTACCAAGTGCATGTGCACATCTAATCGAACAGACTTTTTTTTTTTGCGCTCATACGTTGCTATTGGTCCAGGTGAAACATCAAAAGGAAGTCCTACAAAGGTTTGCAGAAAGGTGCACGATAGTATGGTAAAAACAGCTGAATAATTTGCAAAGATAACAATATAGTTTAGCTAAACATATGTGGACACCTGACCTGACCATCACACCTATTTCAGCATCACAAGTTAAAAATGGAAATGCAACGATGCAAGTTGCTGTGTAATAACAATGTCAACCAAATGCATAAATGTGAGAAAATGTTAGTCACTAAGTTCTTCTGTACATCCCATTAAATAATTATAATAACTATATAAAAATAATAATACGTTTTTGTCACTTGTCATGTTTTGAACTGAATAATAATCTAACCGAGATATAAAGGTTGAATGGTATGGAGACAAGCTGTATAACATGAAGATAGCTTATGATGAATAACATTGTATCAACTCAAGGCCTAAACATTTTAGTTAAACTGAATGAGGCCACCTGACATCATAAATAGTAACTGAATAAAAACTGAATCCAGAGTAAATTCATTAATACTGAATGTGTAAATTAGTAAATGACTAATGTAAACAATAAATGGTGTTCTACTTACAGTAGTCTAGTCTGTACAGTACAAATTAGAAAAGGTTCATGAAAGAACCTTTACTATGCTGGGTTCTAATATGAACCTTTTACCACAACAAAGTTTCTAAAAATAACTGCCAAATAACCAGTGGATCATTATAGAACCTTTTAAGTTCAACTTTGAACCTTTTTGTTAGCTGGAAGTTCATATTTGCACTTTAAAGTTCTTTTTTGAACTCCAAAGGTTCAATCTCTTCTAAGAGTGTGTGCATGACATTAAACATCCATAAATAACATCATGTCTTCGCACCAGCATTTCATTTGTATTTTGACACTTTTCGTTAAAGTGACTAATACAGCATTCGAGGTTATGCTGTTTGTGACTAACTTTGCTACAGTATGCACATATTTATTACTTTTACCTAAACTGTGTATTTGATACCATGTCTCAGATGCTGTTAATATGATCAGATAAACTTATTAATGGGTGTGCTTCATTGAGATGTTGGCAATGTTCCATGGCTCATAATGCAGAGTGACCTTTAAAAAGCTTAATGCCAAGTCAGGCATATTGAATTCTGTCTGTGGACGTAGTAGTTTGTGTGTGTGTAGGTGTTTGGATCTTCCTGGGCACAATGGGGCATCGTCAAACAGAGGGTACTCCGCATGAGGGCATTTGAGCCAGAAATGTGAGGGAGAGCTTTTTCATTTGATGTCTTCTTTAAAGGGCTCTCCAGTTTGGGTTGAGGTAGGTGGTCTTCTCTAATGAGGAGACCAACCTCAGATCAGGTCAGCTTTCTTTTTCCCCTCTCTCTGATGCTTTCTCTCTCTTTCAGTCTGTCACCGGTGTGTATCGGATCATGCTGTTCTTAAGTATTGGCGAGCTGTTATATGAAAGCTTTGTATGCTACCCAGTCATCCTATTGAAAAATAGCCAACGCTGCCACAACATATATAAAGCAATAAACTTCAAAGATGTTAATAACACCCGGAGAAACTTTCGGTTAGCATTTGCATAAATGCGTCGTGTGTATGTGCGCTGGATGATGTCCCGAAAATTGTCATAATTAGAAAAATTAAAACAAGGTCCTCATTTGACTTGGCTTTGTAGAAATGCTTAATGAATTTAAAATTCTGAGAAACATTATCGTCAGCAATGTCCAACAACATATATGTTTAAAAAAACGTTTACATTTTTTTTATGTTTCTGTCAATTTAATTTTTTTTTCTTTATTAGTTTTTTTTTTTATAAACATTAGGCTACTCTCTTATATATTATATAAAATATATATATATATTAAAATATATATATATATATATATACTCTCTCTCTCTCTCTCTCTCTCTCTCTCTATATATATATATATATATATATATACATATATATATTGTATATAAAATTTCACTTTAAATACCAAAAAAGATCTTATTCTTTTATTAGTTGAATGTTATAATAGTTTTAGTTAATGATAATAACTGTTTATCACTGACTAGCCAAACCTTCATCTATTAAGTGAAAATTCAGCGAACACTTTGAAGACATCCTACGAAAATAAGCCTCTTTGTTTCAAACTAAACTGAAAAAGATGTATCATCTCCTTATAATCTGAATTTTTTTGCAAAAATCATTCTACCACCTCCTTCTACCACCTCGACAGGATGCCTAATCAAGCAAAGACAGTCAAGCACTTCATCACTGATTTGTGAGTAACCAGCATCCAACAAAACAAGACAATTATATCAACAATAATGTTTAATGATTGTTCAAACTGGCTTATTCTGGCCAACACAGTTTAACTTCCTTCCCCTCTCTTTCTCTTTCTCTCTCTCTCGCTCCAGGACAAGGGCGGTTCTTTTTGAGCAAAACGAAAAAAGGTGGTGAAGATCAGGAAGGACATTGTGGCCTTTTGTGACCAGCAAGGTTTTCATTCAACCCACTGATTGAGCTTCCAGCCCTTCATTCATAATTGAAGGCCATTAACTCCCATGGTAAGTGCTTGCAGTTTAATTAGCTGGTCTGATGGCCTGGGTGCTTCACTAGTGAGCACTGAGCTTTAATTGAGTCTTCGGTCAGCGGGCAGACAGGGACAGTGATCTAGATCACCTTCAGCACAAATAGCAGCGAAGGTGGACATTTTAAAAGCTGCCTTTTAAACACGCTTTTTAAGTTTCATTGCTCTTTGTTCTACCTATAAGAAAATCAATGAATTCTCAATCCTTATCTGTTCTTGTGTGTCCTTGAAAGCTGTAAGAAAAGATGATGATGTGTCGGGTCTGTGCCGACTAGTTGCGGATCACATGACTTCATCTCTTTTTGTTCTGTACATCTGAGATGGTCTGAGTGTTTATGGAGTCTTGTGAACTGCATTCAGACTAATCAAGACAATGCAAGCTGCAGTTTGTCAGTGGACAAGTGCAGTGGATATTTGACGTGCATTATCTCAGCTGCACATTCTCTGCAGTCACTTATTCTGTCAACAAAGCATTATACTTGGCAGAAAAAAGTAAAGCCTGCTGATAGAGCACTGTGTGAGACATTTTTGTAAGGTAAACACTCACCCACTGATATGTGTATATATCATATGCAAATATTTTGTGTGTGTGTGTGTGTGTGTACCTTTCAGAAGTTTAGGTTCGTTTTTTTTTTTTTTAAATACTTCAGTTATTTGAGCAAAAATACAGTCAATGCAATATTATTCTAATTTGGTGCTCAAAAAAACACATGCACATAAATGTATCAAAATACATTTTGTAACATTTAAATTAAACAAAAATAGATCAATTATTATTTATTTTTTTATTATGCAAACCAATTAATCCCAATCAAACTATAGTTGAGTTATTTTGACGAGGTTAAAAAATGAGCTAACACAATAAAATGTAATAGTTTATTTGCAAAAATCATGTTTTTTATTGCTCTTAATAAATATATACATGCATTTATAAATTTTTTTTGGGTTATCTGTCCTGTCTTCCTTTTCCTTGTCTTCTTCCTCTCCATTGTCTATCACTTGTTTTCTATCCTCCTCCGTCTTTCATTTACTCTCCTCACCTTATCTGCTCTCAATCGCTTTATTCTCTTATATCTCCCACTTCCTTCATACATCTGTTGGCATCTGTGTGTGTGTGTTTATGATTGTGTAGGAGTACCAGGGAGGGAAAGCTCAGCTGTTCATAAGAAGTGATGGGTAGAGGTGAGATTTTCTTACACTTTTATCATTGCAGCAGAGCCAGGGGGCAACTAATGTGAACAGAACAATAGGCCAGGCCTTATTGCAAACAAAGAACACAATGCTGTTTCATAAGGCTTTTCATTCATTTTGTGACCACTGTAAAGACATTTTTCTGTTACCATGTTCAGTCATGAAGAGAACATTTTCTTGGAATCCTCTGAATGAATGCATAAAGTGCGTAGGCTGCAAAAACAGTTAGGTCAGAAGGTCTATAGCACACATATGTCAAATGTCAGTCATTGTCACTACTTATTTTCATTCCATGCGGTCCAATTACATTTGTCAATTGAAATTGCTTTAAAATTAAGATACTTTGATTGTAATTGGACATCAGCTGATTTTTTTTGTGATTGTTGAATTCAAGCAATGCTGAAAAATCAAGGAGTGTTATTTTTATGACCTGTTTAAAAGCTTTCTATGGCTTATGTGATATTTTATGCTGTGAAAGTGGGCACAGTGAAAATGCACCTCCTGTAGGTAGCTTTTGGTATAGCATAATGGCAGTAATGCAAGCCAGACATCCTCACTGAACATGCTTAATAATATCACCCTCATCATCCAGAATGTATAAATGATTCTTACTCAAGGCTTTTGCCTTAAAGTGCCCCTATTGTACTATTTTAAAGGTTGCTAATATTGCTTTATGAGTCTCTTAAAACAGGTTTTTAAGAAACACTTTTAGTTTTCACAGGTCAAAAAACACTTTAGTTTTCTCCAAAAATAATTTAATTTTTACCCCATTTCTAAATGATTCGTTAGCGACTCATGGGAAGCAGTTCGAATAATCAGTCTGTCTAAACCCCTCCTTCCCATGAGCCCTCACTGCTGTAATTGGTCAGATGGCGCAGTCCTTTATGATTGGTCTACCGCTACAGCGTGTGTCGGAAAGTGTAGAATACAGCGTCTTCTTGACATGATGTAATCCATGCAAATATTTTACTTTGTGACGTGTGGCTGTAACAGAAAAAGTTTCGAATCACTGACGACTTGTTAAGGCGAATGTGAGCAGACACTTTTTTTTGATAGACAAAAAAAAAAACGGTGTCACAACCTTGCATATAGTTTATGTTCACATACAGCTACATGACTCACTGCATGAAAGATCTTATTTGAAAAGATATAATAGGGGCATTTTAAGATGTAGGAAGAGATGTACTTCTAGAAACATTAGATCAGACTGCCTGTCCATCTCGCCTCAACTCACTGTGTGTGTCGATAGACTCATTTGCAGAGCTCCTCAACAGGCTGTTTTTCAGGATGCTTTGGCATTGACAATTGCCCTCTATTTCACATCTCTGGAAATGTGTGATTCTGTCTGTCTCTTGCTGTGAGAGATTCCTTTGGGGATCTGCAGTACCTGCACTCCAGTGTCTATAGGATATAAGGCAGATGTTGTGTTATGGTGGCTTGATTGTGTCGTTAGACTTGTAATGTCTCCTACAACATTATGAAATCCTTTCCCGCTGACTTTTTGGGTTATTACGGAAATTGCAGAGTTCACTTTAAGTAGAGTTCCGGTTAAAGGTAAATTTTTTTAAGTTTATTTTCAACAATAGTTTACATTGATTTTCATTGATAGTTTAGGTAAAATGGATGATTAATTTATGAAGATTATATATTTTTGGGGAGTCACTTTACAAAATGTTTTGTTACCTGAACTAACATCCTAAACGGATCAAATTAGGACTTGAAATACAATTTCTTTCAATAATTAAAAAAAAATCTAAATGTAATCTAAATCAAACACACATCAAAGTGTGTGTATATATATATATAATGCATTGTAAATGCATTTGGAGTGGGGTTAGAGAAAGTGTAGAGCTTTAAAAACAAGAGCCTTTCCAAGTGTGTGAAGATAAAGCTTTCTTCCAATTTCTGAAGGTGCAGGTTTTTTATGAGCAATAATACAGCTATAACATCACTTAGATTAGATTGATCAAACATAACCATGTTTGAACCAATGAGTCCTTTTAAATTGACTTATGTTTTGCCAGTTTAACTGCACTTTGGCTCAATGATGACATTACTGATCTGCGTTTGACCTCAAGTGACTCAGTTTACCCTTCAAACACCAATCCCTGTCCAAGGTGAGAAGAAAAGACAAGATCTGACAGCTACTGAACCAAGGGAGCAGCCAAAACTACAAGCACTGACACCCTGAGATTGATTGATTATGTCTGTCTTGGCTCAAACATGAGCCTGCAGTCGGTACAAACTCGGCACTTTGGATGTCCCTGCCCACTTCTCAGTATCCCTCTGCATCTACAGACTCACGTCTAGTTTATTACATTAATGCCAGGCATTTCACCTCCTGTCAGTGGCAGAACGACAGCAGTGAAGAGTGACAAGGTCGGAGCAGGGCTCAAAGTCTAACCAGATTACACGGAAATTAGGCGAGCATGCACGTTTCCACTGATGCTTAGAAATGTGCTTTCTGCGTAGTGGAGTGTGTGTTAAACCACAGGATGACAAGACTGTCTGCTCTTATGTCCTTGTGAGCTTCATTACAACATGTTTTTAGTGTATTTATATGATACCACATACTGTACTGTATAGTAAGTTTGGAAACTGAAAAGCAGTGCTTATTCAGAACCCATCTCTTTAAAAAAAAAAGCAAAAAAAAGTCTTCAGTCATTGTGGACTAAACTCCACACTAAAATACTCTGACGGTTTCCTGCATTATTTATTCAGTGATGCTGAAACACAGAGTAGAACAAGCAGCAAATCAGTATTGTCCAATTACAGAAAGATAACTCTGTTGTTACGCTGTTTTCATTTTTTTAAGGTTTAAAAAAAAAACAATGTAATCCAATGCAAAAATACATATAATGCAATCATTGTTGTTTGATTCTAGAATGAGTGACTCTTATGAGCTGATTCTTTTTAGTGACAGCATAATTATCGTAGTGTATGTACAATTCCCAAATTAATGACCTTTTTGGGTCTCAATTTTTATCAAGTGTCCCCAATACCCGTGTACTTCCATAGTAACTAGATGTGTATATAGTATTTAACCACAGTGTAAGTACACACCGGTACATAGTATCTACAGCTGTATTATATCTGTAACTACACACATGTAACAACCCTCAGAATGTTGTGTGTAAGTACAAATTAGTAAGAGGACGTTGCTAACAACACGTTTTTCACTTCGATAAGTAGTCATGTAACAGGAATTACATAGCTACATTTTGTAACAGCAATATGTTTAAGAGTAACTGGAACAGGGGGTATAGTTGGGTAGGTTTAGGGATATGTAAAGTGGGTGGAGTTGGTGCACCTCTGTAATACCAGTGTATATACATGTTAACTTCTCTGGAACTGCCCACTTAATATAAATTGTAACATTCTGTACACCAAACACAATTTATATGGAAAGCTTACTGCCCGCTGCTGTGTAACATCAGCGTAATTACATGCTAAATCCATAGCAATTGTCTATTCAATATAAAGTGTAACTCTTTGTTTACCAAAAAGTGCTGTTAGTCCATTTACAAATTTGTACTTTTATTACCAAAAAGTGCTGTTAGCAATGTCCTGTTATACATTTGTACTTACACACACCATTCTGAGTGTTGCTACATGTGTGTAGTTACAGAAATAATACAGCTGTAAATTCTATGTACCGGTGTGTACTTACACTGTGATTAAATACTACATACACATCTATTTACTATGGAAGTACACAGGTATTAGGGACACTTCATATAAAATGGGACCCTACCTTTTTTTTTTTTTTTTTAAAAAGTAACATCAGTTAACTTGTTTTCCCATTTATTGACTGATGAGTCTCCTGTTGGGAGAAATCAGAAGATCAGAGGCGTTGTGTGAATACAGTGTAGTAGATCTAAATGTGAATCTGCATTAATTCATCTCACTCACAAAAAAGCAGATGTAGTATTCATCGAAATTAATTAAAATGGTGAAATGCAAAAAATGTTGCAAACCTGCAATGCGGTAATACAAATGTATCGAATCCCATTTTATTAACCAATGCTGTTGACCTTTGATCCAGTCCAACCATACTAATAAGCAAAAATTACTTGAGATAAACTAACAATTGTGCTTCGTTGTTTTTTAATTGCTGAAGAGTATTGAACCATCTTCAACTGTATTCTACTGTACAGATGTGAATATACTTTTCCTTCAGCCTTCCTTCAGGTTTATACATAACATTTGTTGGTGTGAACGTGCTTTTATATGTACTATAAATAGAACTTCCTATATTAAAAACAAACAATCAAGATCTGATCTTATTTAAAAAGTAATGTTAAAGCTATGCAAAAGTAACGTAATGCATTACTTTTCATAAAAAGTAACATAATTAGTTAATTTTTTAGGAAGTAATGCAAAATTGTAACACATTACTTTTAAAGGAACTTTCCCCAACACTGGTATGAGCAAGTTCTTTTTGGTGAAACAAAAACATGCAAGACAGCCAGTATAGTTCCATTACAAAAAAAACATTACAGGAGTCAGTTCTTTTTAGCGAATCCAGTTTGGTTCGATTCCTGACCAAATTACTCCACTGAATAAGTTCTTTTAGTGAATTTTTCACTTCTCTGTGTATCTCTCTCGCTCTTAAAATTACCACACCATTGGGCTTTGGAGTAACTTTTGTATTTTTTCCAAACATGTGCACTTAAAAGTAAAAAAAAAACAATGAACCTATATGGAATCAGAATTGGAATTAAGTTCTTAATGATTCTTATTGTTTTTAAAGGATTGCTCCTTCTGGGTAAGTGTAAATTGCAGTGTTTCTGTTGGCTCTCAGGTGTCAGTGATGTCCTGGTGGGGTTGGACAGAGGAGGGTCATCGCCTCACTGTGTCCCCTACGTCCTGTCTGCTTGCTGACAGGGAGGGCACGGCCCATTCTGACCCCTGGCTCTTGCTCCCCTGAGGTGGCTAACTTTATTTCTGCACAATCGAGTTAGAGCCCAGATTATCTCTGCATATTCAGCAGCCCTCCCCGTTTCATCTTCCTCCTACACACCCATCAAATCAACACGCACACACTATTTCAGATACATATTCATGTTTACCAACCTTGAAATAGTGCCGTATACGCTATGTATTTTGAAGCAGACAATGTTTAGGGCAGAGCTCACATTTATTCAGCGTACTTGACAGGACTGCTGTCATATGTACAGATTCCTTGTGTGTTTTTTAATAAATCGGCTTTACCAGAGTTGTGCAATGCACCATAAATCACTTATTGTCTTGATGCAGACAATTTTACAGGATCTCTCCCATCTTTCGCCCTCCGTTGCCACTGTGTGTGTGCGCAGGGAGCACGATGCCTCATCTTGCCTCGGCTCTTATGAAAGCTTTATTGGATTCCACCATCCCCGAAGGGAAAACGCTTTAAATGTCTTTGCAATTATACCTCTAATAACAGCGGCCAAGCCAACGATAAGGAACTGCAAGTTAGTCAGTCAATAGAGGGGCTATTAATCTCTGTCACCTGCCTGTCAAGATGAGTCAGGCAACAACAGTGGTGTCTCTTGACCTATGTATGCGTCCCGGCACCGTTGATGAACTCAGTCAGAGCATCAGTCTTCATCGGTGAGGGTGGCGTATGTCTACGGACCGGAGGAGAGAATTTTACATGCTCTCGCGGGACCCGCTTTAGGCTGAAGCCTTCAGACAGGGAGATGAGGAGAGATGGTCGTGAATGCAGACGATTATTAGTTGCCACCGTTTGTAATTTGCTCTGGCCTTATACTCTCACCGGCGTGACATCACCTGTCTCTTGTTCTTGACATCGCCTCCATATTATTTAAACATGCCCTGAAGCAGTTATTAACTATATAACATGCAAATTAGGATAGATATATCTATTTTCTGACATAGACCTGTTTCAATAACATTTTTAACGTAATTATTTTCCTTAAAATGCTAATTATGTCATCACTCATTCTCATGGCAGTTTTGAATAATATATTTTTTGTGGCAAATAGATCAAAATGTAATGTTATGGCACATTTACGGGGTCAGTACAGTACAGTACAACATGATTGGAGACTGTACACCCTGACCTGGCTTGCATTTCCACCCCCAACAGTAACTTAACTCGATTTCTGTCTTCAATGGCGCCTGCAGGTATATGGCTGTACGCACTGTGCATACCATGAGCACTCAGACTGACCTGAAATGAGCCCGGCAAACATTTCAGCAGTAAATTATATACCTGTGTCCGGTATTGCACACCAAAGTGAATAAATATTATGCCAAATGTGCACTTTCATGAGGTTTAAACTATAAAAATTTGTTCAATTAATTAATTTAGTTTTAAAGTAGTAATTGAAGCTTTCTATAGATATATTTATCATATGTTGTCAATTCACTGATCACTCCTATTCTAGACAGAGATAGCAGAAACTGTATCCTGTGTTTTCCTAGATATTTTATAAAAGCACAGTATTTTGTTGATATTTGAAATGGACACAAATAAAAGTAGATCCATGATGTATCCGAATTACAGCATATTTAAATAGTTTCTACTGAAGAAATAATATGAAAGTAATTATGCTGGCGCCTCCAGGTCCTGCAGAGAGCTCTTCAGCTTCTGTTGGATATGAGTCTAACAGTGCACATTTACGTAGGTTAAACATTTACACTGTGATATGCTTGAACTGTTTTATATCTATAGATTTTATTTTAGGCAAGTGGTGATGATTTGCGAAGGTTAAATCATTCAAAGATTGCCTATGATCAACAAGCTACCACTGGCAGAAAAAAAAATCTTATAATTGTGTACCCTCGGAAGAAATCCTGCTGGTGCCCCTGGCTGTAGTGTATGCCAGAAAGTAGCAATATCCATGACATTCTTGCATGAAGAAGAAAGAGTAACATTGGGTGCTTCTCAATACTCAAATTGATGCTTTCTTGTTTCCTCGCTCCTCCGTCCTCAAACCTGTGACCCGTAAACCGATCGAACTCAGCCATCTTGTAAGACACCTCAATTAATAAGGAGACTTCTTAGAGCTATGAGCAAAGATACATAGATGTGTCCTATTTGGAAGTTTTTCTGGTCACGTTATCCTGACGCATGTATATATTCTCCTGCCCCTTCACATCTGTCATAATAATTTTCATTTACGTTCTACCATTGCAAATTAAATAAACCATGCATGTAAAGTTTTTCAACAGAGCATCTTTATTAATATTTATAATGAATGTCTTAAACTTTAAATGGATACTCCACCCCAAAATGAAAACACACATATACACTTTTTTTGTGTCGACCATGCCACAAGAATGCACTTTGCTCAAATCAAAGTGTAAATATATAGAAAATGTATCACGGCTGACAGAGGAGTGCACATAGTTTGCACATATTCTCCAAAATATCTCTGTCTCTTCTTACGCAGAGAGACACAGATTGTTTAATAAATCATTGTTTTTTTGTTTTTTAATAACATTCAGATTGAACCACTGATGGCAGATGAAGTTGTAAGGTTTGGAAAAATGAGTTAAAAGAAATTTAATTGAATTAAATCCTTTTGGCTACATAAAATCCGATCAGC
>JAUCMU010000036.1:21177165-21212102 GCA_032275025.1 Enteromius treurensis
CGATAACGGCATTCGTTGACAACGAATTTCATTATCGATAATTATCGATTTTATCGATTAGTTGTTGCAGCCCTAGTCCCTTGATTCTTCAAATTCTTTGCACATAAACATATTTAAAGTTGTTGGGTCACAATGTACATTGATTTTAATCAAGTGACACCACACAGTTAATTGAACAAAATGTGGCAAGTATCTCTCCTTTCTTTCTGCTGTCCTTTCTTCCTCCCGTCCTCTTCTGTGCGTTCCTGTGATGGGCTCCCACTTTCTTGTTGCGTTTTCTCATTCCTGGATCAAACACTCATCATGACCAACCCTTGTTTTTTTCCATGTTCTGTCTCCCGTCTCTCCTTGACCTTCCTAGCCTTCTCTCGGTGTTTGATTAGGGGAATGTGATTCGAAATTGCCCCCTGATGCCACGGTTCTCTTAAATGTCCGAGTCACACAGACCCTTCCTGAACCGAATAGGAGAAAGAACTAAAGAGTGAAACAGACGAAGAGAGAGGGGGAAAAATACATGATGTGCATGATTGCTGCTGCAGTTTACATAATGAAATGTGTGACCCGGAGGGTCTCTATATATGGAAATCTTTTGGAGATATTTGTTGTGATCTTTACAGATTTTATAAAGGTCACACCGGTGTTGTGAGAGCAAGCTGAAAGGGAGTTCGCTGTGTTAGTGCTGATCATAATGCCAGGGCACATCGTGACCCCTGAAAACAAACAGACTGTTGAAATGTAAGATACAGGACGAGAGTGAGAGAGATACACAGAGAAGTGAAAAATTCAGCAGGTACGCCAAAGAGGAAGCACTGCAAGGTATAACACAGTGTTCCATCCAAGACATTCCACCTTTCTCCATACATTTTTAATGTGCCATATATCTCTGCTACACTGGAACATGACATCTACCCTGAAGTGTGGGAGACTTTCATCAGGGATTCTGTGTGCGTATGTATGTGTGTGTCTGTCTTGATAATAGAAATAGATCTAGAGGCCTGTGAGTAGCAGTACCTTTCAAATGTGTATTTATGTCAATGAGGCTACAGATTTGCATGTGCATAACGAATGAGAGATTAAAACAGAGAGCGTAGTGCTTTAAAACAGGGTGTAAGATATCTTGCTCTCACTCGCACACACACACTTACACACCCTTTCCATCATCTATGCTGTAAAAGTTAAATGCCCTGGGCCGTCCCTGCTCAGCTCTAAACGCTGTAGAACGTCGTTGTTTGACTGCCGCTGTAAAAACAGAGTGCCTCACTCGTTTTTCCACTTATCACTTCATCCCTCCATCTGATCCCTCCACTCTAGGATCTCGTAAATCTGCTATCCTCTCCTTCCACTTCATATATATCCATATCATATTCATTTATTCTTCCGGATGAGGTCCTCTGTTATCAATGTGAGCTTTACAGCTTTATTTTCTATTGTATATGAACCTTTTCCTCTCCTTTTGTCTTCCCATACCCATTCTCATCTTTCTCTTTCTTTGTTATTTATTTAATTGTTTGTTTATTTTGCAGCAAGTGCTTTATCACTTTTGGGAATGCGAGCTTAAAGAGATGTGAATTTATGCAAATGTATGGCTGAAAAATGAGAAGTCACCTTCTCGCTAAGTACGAAGAACAGCAGCGACTTGTTACAATATTTCCCTTTGTTATGAATCTGCAGAATAATAATTAAGAATGATTTGTGGACTGAGCAAAAATTTTTTTTTTCCAGTGGTTAAAAAACTGGTTAGACTTCACCTAGACCCCAGCTGATATTCAGCACTCTTGCTGATTAGACCGTGTAATTTCGCCCAGTGGCGGTTTTTAATCATACCACAGGTAGTTGGCAGCACTTATTTGCACAATTGCCACTTCTCAAAATTAATGCAAACACCCATGTTTTTCTTTATGAGATTGTGCTTGCATATACGTATGTACTGAGAAATAATGCATTTGTTAAGGATCATTTTTCGTACAGATGCATGTAATACATGTTTTTTAGCAAACAAAATATTAGTATAAAATATTTGACAGTGAAATGAGTGTCATTGCCACCCTGAAGGATCTTCTGTCACATTACAGTGCTGACAGTGATGATGCAGACTGCAGAACATGACCCTGCTGGGGTCGGAGGTCATGCATGAGGGGTCACTTCAGACTCTATGCCCTGACACAATGATTGACAGATGAGTATGTCTCTGCAGCATAGGTCAAGATGCACAGTGTGCCACTACTGCGGGTCAACTGATGCGGCACTTGGCTGACACAGCAGGTATGATTTCTACTTTGTGATGCTTTTGTCCAAGCCGCTGCTGAATAACATAAGCCGTGTTCCATTCATAAGGGTCCTGAGTAGTTCACTTCAGTAGTTCACAAATAGTTCAACTTGAATATTCTGCATCGTCATTCAACAGACTTCACACAAGCTGCATAGGTATGTGGTATACTTGTGTATATAAATACAGAAGAAATTAGCATACTTACCGAAAAGTTGTTTGTGAAAAAAGTGTCTTATACTGTATTCTCACCAAAGCTGCATTTCTTTGATCAAAAGTACAATGTTATATTATGAAATATTACTATAATTCACAATACCGTTTTTCTATTTTAACACATTTTGAAATATAATTCTTTCCAGTGAAGACAAAGCTGATTTTTTTAGCAACCATTATTTCAGTCTTCAGTTTCATATAATCCTTCAGAAATAATATCCTGATTTTGGTGCCTTAAGTAAAAAAACTCTGCTCATTGTTGAAAAGAGTGAATATTCTTGTGTAAATCATTGTACATTTTCTTCCATGGTTCTTTAATGAATGTAAAGTTTAAAATAACCACAACTGACCTTTTTACTAACCTCAAACTTTTTAACAGTATGTATAATATACTTTATACTAATTATATTCAAAACAACTGTTATATTGTATAAAAGTATACAAAATTTCTGTTTACATTAACAATGTAGTAAATATTATATAGCTATATAAACACAAAATATTTCTGTTTATATTAGTATTCATTATAATTTTTATATATATATGCATTGATTTAAAAAAAATTTGAGTACAACTATAAATGTGATTAGTCTGTTACAGTATGTATATTTTAAAGTTTATCTATTATGTAAATGGTACTGTAACAGTTACATCTCCTCCTTTTTAGTCACACTACAGTACACTCTTAGAAGAAAAGGTTAAAAAAAACTGAACCTTTTGAGGTTCCTGGAGATTGCAACTGTGGGGGAACCTTAAAGCTTCAGGGTTTGAAAAGGTTCTAATTGGAACCTTTACTTAAAGGTGCATTAATGACCCTCATAGGTTCCTTTCTGAACCTTTTTCAAGATAGCAATAACATTGTCATTATTATTATTATGTATGTTATTGTTGTTTATATTATTATTATATATTACTAATCCAGTTTTACTAGCGAGGACACCCAGATTATCTATAAACTGTTGTTTATAGATAATGACATATTATCTGTGGGTGACATATTAGTTTTGGCATCATGATACATTAAACAGTTTTCAATGAATGTCAGGTTGTCTCTCAAATTTGAAGCATATTTAGATTTGAAGATGAAGTGTAGAGCTGTGTTCACATCGTCTATTTCACAGTCCTCCCTCTCCACTTCCATCATTATTTCTAGAAGAGACCTGTCCCTTTGCAAACAGCACAGGTTTGGGTGTGTATGATTCCTGAACAAGGAGAAAATAACGTTAGACTATAACAATATTTAGTACTTAAAATTTTTGTTTGTTTTGTTTTTTAAAATGAAAAAAAAAAGAGTAATATTTGAATTTTTTGCACCTGTCACAATGAAATACAGGCTTTGAAAAGAAAGTTATGTCATTATAACAAAGAACCCTAATAGAGAGAGTAAAAACAAACTAAGCAAATCAGTGATTTATTACCTTTGTGTGACAAATCAATGCAGTTTTGATTTCTTCATCCAACTCAACAGTATCTACCCCCGCTGCTCTTCTTTGGCACTTGTTGATCACAGTTTGTGCCGCCAGACTCTGTGACATTTAACCCAAATGACCTTGGCCTCTTCTGAGGCATATCTTGGAGAGATAAATCCTCCATCTACAAAATAAATAAATATGCTTGAAACATTTACATAATGCGTGCTTACATAATAATAAAAATGTTGGTATTGAAGTATCACTGTATTTCAGCAAACCTATGGTTGCTTGATGGACTCCTGCTCTGTTTTCTTACTTTGCTGAACCTGCAACAATTTCAATTTGTTTTTTATTCTCAAAATTGAAACAATATAATCCTAATAGAAATAATAATAATAGTAGCCTAATAATAATAATAATAATAAAACAACTAGGCCTACTACTAAAGAAAGAAATACAAACAAAATGAATAAATAAAAAAGAATCTTGCTGATAAAAAAACACAACACAGGTCATGCTTCACATTTGAAGTAGTGCTACAGAATGACATACGTTATCAGTTAACTTATACATTTCATTCTATACTTTGAGTCCGCGGGGAAATAAGAGGACAGAGGGATGCCTGCCACACCGATCCTCTCATTATTCATCAACAGCTTGGCAGTGCTTTTAGCTATCTGCATATTCACAGGGAATTGTGGGAGATGTTGTCCTCTGGGGCCCAGACGGGGTGCCGCATCTGCTTTGCTCTTGAAAAGTCATTGAGTGAGTCAGAGAGCAGTCCAGGCAGACGGCGTCTTCTCTGACTGCGTTGTCTTAAACTGCTCAGCTCCACAGCATTAAGCATCCTCTCTGTTTAATGAGCATCCGCACAGAGAGAAGAAGCACGTCGACACGCTCCTCGCCTGTCATTAACGTGCCGACAGAGGGGACACGGGACGGGCTGAAATGGAGAAATAATAGGCAATTTAGCAGTGCGTGGAGAGAAGAGGGGGATGAGAGGAAGGGCAGGGTCATCCCTCGCTCTGTTTTTTGGGGATCCTTTTCTGTCATCCCTGCAGAGCCGCAGGCAGATAATGAGGAGTTGCCTGCAGCATAAATAGGCTTAAAATAGAAAGAAGGAATAAATAACTTTAATAGAAGAAAGTCGGTGATGGGAGGAGAGGGATGAGGTAGGCGGCCCCTGCTCTCTGTCCATCTCTCCACACACCATATCCCTCTGTCCTGCCTCTGTCCTTTTCAACAAATGTTTCTTTAGAAGGGCAACCACTGGACAAGGGCACTTCCTTAACAGTAAAAGTAAAAAAAAATGTCTTATGTAACAATTAACTGTAAAGTAAATTATATTTCCACAGAATACAACATATAAACTAAAAAGTCCATACTGTGTGTATAAATCAATCCGTATCTAAAATCAATAATGGGCAATAAATTATATATACTTAGGCTATTTAAAATGTATTTGTACGTTAAATATAAATTACCATTCAGAGTTTTGGAGCCAGTTAAAATTCCTTACTTATTCAGCAAGGATGCAGAAAATTGTAATTTAAAGACACACAGAATGTAACAAAAATTCTGCTATAAATTCTGTTCTTTTAAATTGATAGAGGCCGCAGGAAGGAAGAATACTGAAATAATACATACATTATAAAAAAGCTAGCAATATCACACTTGTAGAGGTGAGATATGGCTGTGATTCGTGCCATAGGTAATTACAGTGTGCTGATATACAGCCATATCTCACATCTCCTGATATACAAGAGTTCGACAGCATGATTGTGTAAATACATTGTCTTTAAAAAAGCCCCATTTGAAAATGCTAAACCGTGCAAAACGAAGACTTTTAAAAACAATGGGCTCGGCTGCACACAGGTGTCCACAATCTAAATAATAGGGAATCTACCTATACATAAATATGGTTGTACCTGCATCAGTGTGTGACATGCATTTTAGGTTGTGTAGTGTAAATAGAGAGCGTTTCTGGAACACATTGGAAACACTAGTGTACAAGGGGATTGTTTTATTTGAAAACGATTCCAGATGATAGCGCTGCACAGTGCATTTGTTGACTGCGTACAAGCAGGTTTTGAAAGGAAAAATAGCAGTGTCAGATTCAAGAACCAGAAAGGATAATAAATGTTGCTTGAACACCATATCATTATTTGGCATTATAGACATTAATGTCCTCTGAAAATTGCATTTTGACATAAGAGGAATAAATTAAGATATATTGAAACGTAAAACAACTATATGGTAATCTGGGAGACCTCTTTCAAACAAGAAAATCTTAGACCGGTAATTTTTTGACAGAGCTGATGTAGGTACCAAATATTTCGTAACCTAGTGCCTATTTATGCTGGAAATAAGTTTAATTGACACACAGCTGGTGCAGCTGGCCCCTGATGAGAGGAAAATCGCACAAAGAGTGACTGCCACATAACAGCTGAATATCTGTTTCTAAATGAAGAAAGATTCTTGGTGAAAAGCTTTGTTAAAATGCTTGAAAGTACTCTAACAGCCAACACTTCATTCTTTCCAGGTGTATTTGAACCCAAAGATAAACTGTTACCTCATGATTGGGTTGTCTCTGATGTGACGCGATGTGATAATGACTGTATTTGACAAGTGAGAACGACTAAGCAGCAGGAATTTGAAACAGTCTAAACTTAACTTAATTACCAGCTTTTCAAAGCTCAATTTTTTTTTTTCCTGTGTCCTCACCTGTAGCTTAGCCTCATCTCAACCTCACGCGAACGACAGACAATTAGTAACTTGTGTTTGTGTGCGCAATAATACATCAACAGGCAAAGGTGCACAGCTGTGAGAGAAGGATAACTGGGTTTTATTTCCAACTTGGTGACTCTGATGTGTGGCTGTGGCAGGGAGGGGAAGAGGAAATCGGTGTAATTATTCTCAGTGTGCCGGGGAGCCAGCTGGGGACCCCTTCAACAACATAGGCTAATTTATATCTGCGTGGCACTTTCCCAGTTTCTGACAGAGCCCCTCTCTGCTCTCCAGGCTCCCCTGCCCGTACTTCTGGGAGCCCTAGTGCAGCTAGTACACTGCTTATAGACTCCCTCCAATCTCTTGCTATTCTGCAGCACTGCGCTGTGAAGGAGCGAGTCATTATGGGAACAGGCGGATGGCTCAGATCGAATGAGTCACTCTTGGTTCAAATGGACTGTTGCCTCATGAGACTGAACTTTTTAATCATTGACTTCCAAATGAGAGGTTATAGTGTTTTTTTGTTTTGGCTGTGTCTGATTTCTGCTTTGTCTTTGTCTTTGCTTGGTCTTCTTTTGAAATCTTTCAGTAATCATTCATCTATTTCATGAAGAATTACCTTGATCTCCGTATGTGTAGTGATGTATAAGCATATTAGCATCAGTGTTTTATTTAAAGAATAGCTTTGATGATTTTCAGCCAGCTTTGTTTTGTTATGAAGTCAAAATACAGCTTACTTCTGTAAGAGTGAACCCTATGCATTATGGGTGTTAACCTTTTTGGCGCTGCCTTTCTACTGCATAGATAGCCGAGTTTTTCTTTCAAAGGCCATCTTGCCAACAGTTAATTACTACTTTAGAGGTTCATTCTCATGCACTTCTGTCGTATGATGTTGATGCATGACATATTTTATTATTGTCATTCTATATAATACAAAAAGTAAAGAAATTCTACTTTTGGTTTGTTATTGTTAAATTGTCTTTAATAACATAAACTTAAATGAAAATGACAAATATTGCGTTGGCGACTAAAGGTCTGAAATTACTATAAGACTGAAATGAAAATAAAATGATATGTAGAAATGTTTAAAACATGTAAATGACAAAAGCACATAGCAAAGGTGCTCAAATTAAAATGAAAAGCAAAAATATGAGAGTATTGTCGTCTGAAATGGATTCTGAGCACGGTTTTAGATTTTCCATGCATGTGTACAGCAGCTGTTGATTTGATCTTCTCTTTTAGCAGCTAATTAGAGTCTTTTAGTTCCTGTGAGAAAAGGTCACTTTCTCCCTCTGCACAGATGCATTAACAAGCCAAGTATTAATACACTCACCTCCATGTACAGGTCAGACTAGAGCAGACAGCTCCTTCAGTTTAAAACAGCCTTTTCCCTCCGGCCTCTCCCCCCAATTTAACTCTCAATTAAACCGTCTCTATGCTTTTCATGTTACAAAACGGTCAATGTGTGTATGCTAGAGTCAGTGTTTTTTCTTTTCTTTGTCAGTGCAGTTGGTAGCATGAAGACAATTGATTTTAAGTTCAAAATGGTTTGCGTGTGTCCTTCAGACCCTGTTTACACCTTGTAGTAACAACCATTTCAGATGCATCTGTGTGTCTCAAATAGTTTTTGTTTTTTATAAAATTTCAAGTCACTGTGTTGCTGCAATATGACAAAGAGCAAAACAATCCAAAGAAATGATCCCATTTCACCATCTCCTCCATCAGAACATTCATTCTCCAATCCTGACAGCTCAATTACAATCCTGAGTAACAGAGCAACTACTTAACAAGCCTGCAACTGTCCAGAACACACGTTCATTGTGTTATCTTCTCTGTTCATTCAATTCATGCAAGCACCCACACAATTACGCAAAGGGCTGTGCTAAGGTTGTTGTTTTTCTACTGCTCTGGCTCATGCTGTTTTCCTCTTCCCAGCAGTATTGATTTGTCTTTGGTTTGTCTGTAGCAAGTACCTATTCTTGTCACAGAGACACTTAGGTGAACATCCCTTTAATTGCTTGCCATCTATTCTGAAATAAACACTACCCCGGGGTCCTGTCGCCTTTGCATGGTGAGATTTAGTACGGAGAAAAGATGCAAGGTCGGTGTCCTTTAGGAATAGGGAGGGGAAGTAGTTCTACTTGCAAACAGTTTAATTTTCCACAAAACCTGCTATTAAATATACTTACATATTAAAATGTACATATTCATATATAAATATATTAATGCACAGTACAGTGGCTTCAGCAGGTGGTGAATAGGAAAGGAATAGTTCACCCAAAATATACTTACCTTTAGGCCATCCAAGGCGTAGATGAGAATTGGAGAAATTTAGCATTATACTTTTGGGTAATTTTCAATTTTTGGTGAACTTTAATGTAACCACACGTTGCTGTCTTCATAAGAGAGTCTTTTAATCATTCACTTATTTGATTCTGGATCATTTAAGCATGTCACTATAGTTCTAATATTGCTTTGGCTTTAAATAGAGCTTCTTTTGGTTGAGGGGAAAATCTAAGTTAATCTAATCTAAGTTAATCAGTTTGAACTACTTTGTTGAATTATTGTAATAAAACAATACCACAAATAAGCAAATAAATATTTTTAAGAAGAGATCCTTTTTTCGTACACGTGCTATTTTTTGGAGGAAAAGTCACTCTCTAAATATTGAATACATCCTTATGTGTTTCCTCGTGTGGAAAAGGATTATTGAATATTACCTTGTGTGTTTCCTCACATGGAAAAGGATTTGCTGGCATTGGTGTTTTTATTTCATTTTCACCGGCGCCCGGATCTTTACACCTTTTGTGAGAGTTTTGGAGTGAATAAGGTTGAATGACAGCAGCGGCAAAATAAATCAAGCGTTTGAGCTGCAGAGAGGAAAATCTTTAAAACAAACATGGTAACTGCTAACAGACAGAGAGAGTGATTGAGTGAAGATGATGGAAAAGAGGTATGAAGAGAGAGAGAGAGAGAGAGAGGTGGATCAAAAGAGAGACATGGAAGAATGAAAATAAATGATGAGATGAAAAGAGCTGCTCTGAGGGCTAGCAAAGAGAACAGTTGGACTATTTTGAGAGAGTTTGATCCTGTTTGCTGACATGTGTCGTTTCAATGATATATGTTTAATATTTCAGAGCTGTAAGTATCGTTCTAGACATCTGAGGGAACTTGTGTACAAGCACAATAAAACCAAACTTTGAAAAGACTGGATAATTTGCATAACTATCCCTCCATCCCACAGCCTCCTCCACTCAATGCAGGTGCAAGCCTCATATCATATTTCTCTCTTATAAATGTTTCTCTCTGGTTAATTTCTGAAGAAAGCCTTGTTATATATGTGATTGCTGTTCAAACACTGCTATTAGAGTGGATGTGCGCACACACACTAATACTGCAACCCAAATAATGCAAACTTGAGATATCTTTGATACATCAATCTCTTGGGGGCATGAGGATATGCATATTATAATAGCAGTGCTGTCTTCCACTGAAACCCCCCAGGTGCTTGGTTGTGGGTAACATTATTAATGGAGGAGCTGATGGAACAGATAAATGAAGTGGTTAATCTCTGTCAGATTATTGTTTTACCCCCCACATAGTCTGCCACCTCCTCAAAACCAGCGCACATGCCTAAATGCTGAATATATATTTAAAGTTTAAACCTCCATCAGACAGTGCTGATGACTTATCATAGGTTATGAAAATGTATCATATTTTACTGTGTATAAATAACTAGAACTGAAATAAATAATACAATATAATGTTTTAAATGAATAAATGTTTTAAACAAACCACTAAAAATGAAAAAACACAAAATGACTTAAATTTTAACAAAAATCTATAGTAATAAATAATAGTAAAAATAGGCTACAAGTAGTTATGTTTGTGATTTGTGGCTAACCTGTATAATAGATGGATGTAGTGTATTGTGTTATTATTTATTAGTTATTTTTAATCTTGCTATAAAAAAATCCCACTGGCCATATTTTGTTTGCTACATTCACCTCCAGTAAAACTCCCGTAATCACGTCAGTGAAATGCATCATTCTTACACAATCAACACATACAAAATTTACCCATTTGTCCCATCAACTTGGCGACTTTACAACCCAGTGATGCTTTTGATATCTGTGCCGTAGTGATGTGCGGATGGCAGTGATATCTGTGGGTTGGGTAAAAAAATGCATTCTGCTTATTTGCAGGTGGATAAGATGAACCATTAATGATGCAAATATTAACTACATGTTCATAATTTGTAACTATTTACAAAAAAATAAAAGAAAAACTGTTAGGGTGCCCCTTATAAATGTTGAGGGACACCTCTTCCACCATATGTAATCACTAGGACCTTAGCATCACATAAAATTCTAACTCTGTTTCTCCATGTTAAATTCCCCGGGGCACAATATAACTTCTATCGCCTCATATTATCGCAGGCTTCCATTAATTGTTAATAACCGGTCAATAATCAGTCAGTTAAGTTAACTGCCCATGGACGTGTAAGCGTATTTGTTTTCATAGATTATTAATTTTCATCAGTACAGAATTGCACACAGGTGTGCTATAAAGATCTCTCTCACAAACACACACAGAGTGCTCACACAGGTAAGAATGATCTGTGCGGCCCTGTTTATCCCTGAGCTCTTAGAGCTGAGAGAGAGGTCTATTTTTGTTGATTGCTGGGGGCCAAAAGGCAGACTATGTCCATCCAATCAAGTCCTCTGCCCACCATGTTGAGGAGTTAAATGTCATGAATTCTTAATGCTTAATGAGTCCATCAACCCTTGAGTAAAAGTGCTCTGTAGTGCTTCTGCTAATTGGCTTCAGTGGCTGCTCTCCCATGCTAGGCTGGACCCTGAGAAGAGGAGGAAAGTTCGGTAGAAGTAAAAACAGGCAAGAGTGTCTGTTTTGGGAACAGGGTCTGAGACAAGGTTGAGTGGCCTGAAACGACTGTGACACAAATACACAAGCACATTTCCCTACCACTCTTTTGCTCTTACATGCTAGCAAACCATGGCACTTATTTGGGGATTGTTTTTGATTTGCAACACTGTTCCAGAACAGTTCAACCCAAATGTTAGAATGTGTTCAGTGCATTTACAGAGGACAGACTCCTTAAACCTTGAGAGTAGAGCTCACAGAGACTATAAAGTGGAGCAATTCTACATCTGCAAGGAGAGTCTGGTGCTTCTGACTCACAACCTTTAAGTAAGTTGCATTATCTTATTAAAAAAACCTGCTACTTACTATTCAAATGCGAGTTTTGAGAAGTGAACGGGAACATTAGTGCTTCTTGTTTGTCACAAAAATAGACATGGTGTTATGTCTACAAGGCGCGATGCAAGGTGACTTGTAAAAACACAGTACTAAGTCATAATAATCAGTAATTATGTCCCCGCTGGATGCAACAAATGCCCTTATTTGTAATGTATTTTAGTGTTTGGTGTCAATGCCGGGTTACAGCATCAAGTTATGGTAAGGGGTGTAACATTTCTACCAGATGCTTGCGGTAATCAGCCAATCACAGTGCACTGGATAGCTGGCCAATCAGAGCACAGCTCGCTTATTTAGAATGATGTGCTTTGTACAAATCAACCCATTTCAGAAAGGCAGGGCTTAAAAGGAGAAACAATAATGTGGAGTATGTGTAAAGTAATGTGTTTTTTTAATCATAAACCGCATAAACAAATTTGCTTTAAAAATACACCAAAAAATGTTCTTTTTAGCAACATCATATGACCCCTTTAACATCAATTGACTTAAAATTGAAAAATGGTGTGTATCGATGTCTTTCTGTAGTGGAAACGAGAAACCCTCTGATGTTCATTGACGTTTATTGTGCTATAGCCTAATTAAGAGGAAGAGATGATCGGTTCACGTGCCACGACACAAGCCACAAAACTGTATGGACTGTTTTAATTTCTTTAAAAATTTGAAAAGTGAGGCTTAGTTTCATTGTCATTTTCCTCTTTACGCTGCAATTTTGTTGTTGTTTTTTTCAGAAAGAGCAACAGTAATGAAGGGGTGCGAGTATTTGCAAAGGGTCAGTCAAACTTGAACTTGTAAACATATACATATAAATATATGTATATACAATATGTATATATATATATGTGTGTGTGTGTGTGTGTGTATATAAAACATAACAAAGCACAAAGCAACTTACATAACTGAATCAGTGAATCCATTTTTTGTTCGTTTACATGAACAATCCAACCAAACAAACTGATTCTCTTGAATGAATCATATTTCTTAGCTCTGCATGAGAGCTAGTCAATCTGAATACTTTGGTTCAGGTGTGTTCAAACTCTGCAGGACAGTGGCCTTCCAGAATGAGTTTTGGCCCCCCCTTGATTTACTTGAACCATCCTAACAGAACAAATGGGTACACTAGAATGAATTAAACCTAATACTGCATGAGCCAACTGCACCAATTTACTAGAATGAATAGGACTTTCCAGTGCCATATATGAGAAAGAGAACTGTTTAGGATGGAGTGATTCATTAGAATGACTTTCCAGCTAGAAGAAAGAGGATCTTTGAAGATGATTTGATTCACTAAAATGAATCAGACTTGACAGTGCAACATGGAAGGGTGACTGCTGAGGTAATTTGCTCGACTATTAGAAACAGCGGCATATAATTGGGACACAATACACCGCAATATTTTTAAAAGAAAAAAAAGGTTTTGAAAACTGCTAAAGCTGTACAGTTGCTACATTCATAGTAGTTAATCACCAACGCTGTTTTTATGGCTTGCAATCGCTCTGTCTACAGGACAGCTTAACGGAAAACCTGCCATGTGAAGTGGTACAATATATCCATAAATGAACATGCTGTAGTTCTTTTTTGTTATTTATTTTCCTTTATTCCATCCACCTGCGGTTCACAGAGGGATACTTAGTGCATTGTCAGCTTTAACAAACGCCATCCACAATATGCAAAGCTACAGGGTGGGGTTAACATATCAAACGGCTGAAAACAAGTGGATGAATGCGAGCGACAATAAGCAAGTGGGAGTTTAGAGAAGAGGGATATAGTGAAAAATAAAAAGGGGAGGAGGGAAGGCGTGTTGCAGTGGGTAACATGAGGACTTTTACTTCTCATTCCGGCGACTCCCCTGAGCGCTCATTGACAAGTGTGCACCATCGCCGTCTCCCCTGCCGTCCGTGGCCAGCTTCCTCTAACCACTGCAATTGGCGTGAGCGGCGAGCAGGCACACACCGTCCTCCCCTCCCCTCCCTCACCTGCAAGCACTGTGCCATTCCCAGCAACGCTACCAATTACCATCCAGCCCAGCTGCCAGGTCTAAATCTGTGGCTGAGGAGAAGAGGCATGTCTGCTGATTCAGCCCCTGCAGAGCTTTTACTCCCTTTGCACGGGATGCGGATTTTGCCGCCACCAGTGGATTGTCTGACTCCCTCAAGAGTGAGGATGCCGTTCACAAGCCTCACCTTCCCACGTCACTGTGACACCCACCTCAGGCTGTTTTACTTCGTAAATATTAAAGTTGGCCATCGATCAGATCAAGATAATCATGTTGTGGATGCTGGGTTCTCAATTTTTGGTTTCTTTGCTCCATGCAGCCAACAGTTGTTGGTTGGGGTTTGCTGATGTTAGAAAAGTGCAAAGATGCTGTGTTTTGGGGGCTAACATAGAGGCACACCTCATTAGGTGAAATAAGGGGGTAAAAATGTTTACCCAGGGTGTCACTCTATTGCAGTGTCACTTTTCTGCATTCTGTGCTAGCGTGCTGCAATTCATTTTTCGCTTCAAGTAAATTTCCCTGCAAGTTTGTCAAGCTCATTTGGAAAGATATGGCATATTTGCCTCATAACAATAAGACAAATGGTGAAGAAAGATAAAAATAGGAGTTCAAGATCAGAATGAGAATTAACAGAACACATATTATCTTGTTGAATGTAAAGCATTCTTCCTGAAAACCCATAAAATGACTTGTTTTTCACAAGGGAAGTAGACAAATAACAGACAATTAAACCATTGTACAACATAAAATCTAAAATCCCTATGTATCTTATCTCAACAACATCAAAACCAATGGATAAAAATGTCTTCAACCTAAATTTAAACAAGTAATCAACATTAGATGATGATTCCACAAAGCTCAGTCTAATTTCAGTTCTTAAAGCAAAAGTTGAGAGATTTTTAAAGCTTAAAATAGCTCTCTATTATGCTTTCAATTAGTGGGTTGCAGAAAAGATAAATCTATGCTAACTATAATCATGCATAGTTGTTTAGGAAACCAAAACCCTCTTTTTAAGGAAGTTAGAACACAACATTTATGTTCACAATATGGATGGTACTATATTAAACCAATATTTGGCCTTGTGTTTGTTCACTGATTTAGGCTTTCATCTGATTTATACCCTTGTTGATGCATTTAAAAATTGTCAGTTGTCCGATTCAGCCTGTCGTGTTTGCAAATTTGCATATCGTTGTTCCTAATGTATGTCATTTTGGTTCTGTGCTGGGTCGCCTCTTGATGTCCATTGCAAAATCAGAGTTTGAAAGACCAACTGAAGCAAAAGTAGTTGAACCATGAGTGTTATATGAATTGCAAATGTCAAAAAAAGCATCATCATCTGAGGGCCAGCTCCACTGCAGTTGGTACATATATTTCTCTCCAATAAGTGTTTACCAGGCATAGTGCAATTTACTTTTTATCAACAAGCGTCCTGCTGGGGGAAGCAACCTAGTACATTTTCTCTGGAATCTTATGAGCCCTGTTCTTGTACGGGATGCTGAGGAGCGCCTGAAAGACCCTATTTGTCTCCCTAATCTTACACGAAATAACATTTGCATTCAGCCAGCTGCCTGTAATAAAGGCTGGCAGTTATGAGGCCTGCTTCCATGCATTACCATTAATCACAATTAAATAGAGCTTAGCGCTTGTCACATGAATATTTACAGTGTGGCCGGGGCCATCTCGCACTGTAAATTCATAAATCATTTGGCCAGATTATGGAATTTATGGCTGTTTTATTATTCATGATCTGCCTTTTATGTGGTGTTATATTTATTTCCCTCTCCACCGGACGGGCACGTTGAGCTGGGTTTAGTGGGCTGTCCATCACACCTGTCACACACACATCTGGGCTGTCACAGACACTCACCTACAGGGACAACACATCTCTTGCTCTGGGTCTTGCATGCAAGTTTTCTGTCCACTACAGCATGTCGGAGAAGCAAATTCGATTTTTCTGCCATAAAATGAGCTTGCGTATGTGTTTGGCTGGCTCCTAAAGTAATCGAATCTGTGCTCTGCTGTTTCATGTCGTTGAGAGCTCCCTCCGGAGGCCGGGCCCGAAATGTTTTGAGGATTCACAACGCTCCAGTAGGACGTGTGACAAGATGAACTCCACTGCATGGCATCACTTCCCCGTCAGCTTTCCCTTTATATCCAACATATAGCAGCAGGTGGCTTTGCTATGTATTCCTATAAGATCCTGTGAAGTCACCATCCGCCCCCTCCTTTTCTCACTCATGCTGGGAAAAGTTATGGAGAAAGCAAGTGGAAGATCTGAATGAAAGATTCGGCATCTGAAACTGTTAATTGAAAACCTCTTATTTTTCATACTCACCTTTATTCTTGGAGTAACTGACACACTTATGGCAGAGATTTGCCTGAGCTTGAGTCCCGTGATTAACAGCTGATTCAGCCGTTGACCTGCGCTGTGCACAGCTGTGGCCCGAGACCAGCCAATCAGAGCTTAAGTGGACCATGTGTTCAGGGTCAACACAGACCGGGCCCAGCGGCCGAGAGGCCAGCAGCTGCCTTCAGCTGGAGAACCAGCCAGAGAGATAGCCTGTGTCCTTAATGAATGCCTTATAGCAGGTAACGCCTAGCTTACAATAGCAAATTTTTAATCTTGCTGAACAAATCTTTTGCTTTTTTTGTCATTATAATAAATGTTCTGTATGCAAATGAGGTGGATTTTGGAAAGAAGATTTGGCAAATGCATTAGTCCTGTTTTGTTATTGTTTAAAACCCACTGATGTGATTCATAATGTGCATAAGAGGAGTCACGGAGTAGAGTGTGTTTGTGTGTTCAGAAACCAACCGACTGGTAGGGTGTCAAAAACATAATGGTAATATTTTGCACGCAAACTGATCCATGCCATCTTCATCTCCAGTAGCAATTTGTCCAATATTTTAGCTGCTTATGTGAATGTGGAGGACAGACATCATGGTTGTTGATATTACAGTCACTCCTGTCTCCCATTGGATGGACATACTTTCCTTTCCTGTACTGTTCAGCACTACACCTCTTCTCTGTGAACTTTAATAAAAACTGTATTCCCCTGATCTGTACGTCTGGACTCCAAATAATGAAACATATCGATCTGCGAAATGCATCTCGCTCAATACTCACACTGCAGCTGGAAGGGAATAAAGGCAGACATGGTCCAAAATGCAAGCTGAGACACAGAAAGAGAGAGAGAGAGTGCGCCATCTAGTGGTTATAAAACAAACACTCGTGATAGATAATAGATTGGTGGATAAACGAGCACATTTGACTCTGTAAAGATAGATTAACACAGAGAGAGTGATAGATTGATAGATTTTTGATAGATTTGATTTAAGTTTTGACACAAAACTTGTATTGAACCTTTTCTTGTTCCTTTAAAACCGATGTTCCTTTACTAAAATGGGTGTGATGTTGGTCTGATATGTGGCAGGTTTCATTTAATAATAATAGAGAATTTCACTTTGCTAAATTGTTTAATTTTATAGATCTTCACTATATGTGATTATTGAAAATATGGTAAGAAAAGTAAAAGACAGGATGAGGAGGAGTGTGACATGTGTGGGTGTACTCACGCGAGCTCAAAACTGCATGTGTTTTTCTGTGTCTGAATGTGAGCACTCTTTTGTGCTGTCTGAATATTTCTCATCTTTTCTCTCTGGAGAGAGCGCTCTGGCTTGGCCCTTAGTTGAGAACAGACTGTTGTCGTGAATGGGCTGTATAGCTACTGCCTCTGCTTGTGTAGCAAACTACCTCATGGCCTTGTACCCTTACAACAGTCTACTTTTGTTCTAGTTCCTCTTCAGCCCATCCCTCCCCTGCACAGATGCAGTGCCCACACACTCTCTGTCCCTGAGCGCTTGAAAAAAAAAAAAAAAAAAAGGGGGCTTCTTTTGATGCGCAAGTTTTAATTGTATCCTGAAACTCATGTGTTCAAGTTTTATGCCAGTTCTGTGAATGAGTGTGCTATCACTTATGTAAATGCAGAGATTATGTGGGTGAGATCACGCTGTAACTTTCAAGATGTTAGTAAAATGTATTATTTCGAAATAAATCATGCGATTTGAAATAAGTCACAGGCAACATCTCAGACGTTCATTATATATGGACCAAAAAATTTACATTTTTCAAATTATCTTCTTTTGTGTTCCACAAAACCTGACATATTAAGTGATAGTTATGAGATGAAAATAAAAACTGATATACTAAACCATAAATATGACATAAAAGGTTGAAACTGTTGAAAGGTTGAAAGTCGATTCTGAGATAAACATTTGAAACTGACATTAAATCAAAATTCTGAGAGTCAATTTGTTTGCCTTAATTGACTTTTTCGTCATAAATGGCTTTATATCTCATCATTTTGACTTAGTGTGACATAATTTCAACTTCATATCTTGCAGTTATTATTTAATATGTCAAGATTTCAACAACTTTAGTAATTATGGAGTTTATGTCATTACGATTTGCCAAATGAGTGTGAATGAGTTTCATATGAGGATGGGTGAACTATAGATTTGACTCTACTTTTGAAACAGATGTGAGTAGTAAATCTCAGGATCTAGTTCTCCTCTCTAACATCCAGTTGGACCTTCAAGACCACGTGTTGTTATCCTCGGACACATCGACTACACATACATAAACATTTGCAGGGAATTTCCAGGGAATGAAGAGAGATTAGAATACGAGCCCAGAACATTCTTTCCTCTTCTCAAGGCCACAAGGCTATCAGGTCTATGCAAGTCAAGGCTATGCAGCTGTGAAAATTGTTATGAGAATCAAGGAAAAGATAGGAGGCAGAGAGCAGCTAATGTAGTACAGAAAGAACTAAAGGGACATTTCATATAGCCTACCACAGTAAAGAAAAACGGTTTTAATCATGTGATTGTGAATAAAAATAAAAAGACTGATAATAAATAAGAATAAAACAAGGCTGCTGTAGTGTCAGTTTATATATATATATAATTACTATTTTATCATTTCATTAGGAAATTATAAATAAAATGTAGAATATAAATACAAAGATGAATTTGCCTTTGAATTTGATTTTTTTACATTTTATTTTTTCATTTTTCCCATTTGTAAAGTGATGGAAATAACAGTTGATAATAATAAGAACCATTATTAATCACTGGGTACCTAGAACTGAGCATATTAATAAACAGCCTATGACTGCTACAAATTCAGCATCGCTATCAAGAATTAATTAAATTTTAAAATGTACTAAAATAATAATAATAATAAAAACAGGTACTTTAAATAACTGAATAATAATATTTCATAATATTACGTTTAAAAAAAGCCTTTTTAGTATGAAATTGTTTTACAACGATAGGGTGTAAATTTTACTGTTTCTTAGTATTGGCAGCGTCTAATGAATGATCATGCTAACCAACATGGTTTCACAATATTTTGTTATTTTCACTGTAGCGTGGTAGGTTGGTGTAAACAATGGTTGCTCCGAGCAACATACTCTTATCTGTAGTCAGAAAGTGATGACATCTCAGCAAACGTCGTCGTGTGCTAATGACGTACGCGGGGTTTTCCGGGTGCGACGGTTTGAGATGTAGGCTAGCAGGGCTAACCGAGAGTAACGTCAAAACAGATATTACCGCGCTGTTGACTAACGTCAAGAGTCAGAGGGTGGGAATCGAACATGAAGGGGGTAAACGATTCATTTTACAAGAGGAGTTTCTGAAAGTGAAGTCGCCGTGATCTACATAGATTAATATAGCTAAAAATAAAATGTCAACAACGCGGCCCCTCCTCGGGATGAAGCGAATCACCGAGGTAACCTGCACAGAGCCGCCGGGAGGCAGGCAGTCCCCGACCGCCAGCAGAGCGCAGTCCGAGTCGCTCACCGTGGACGAGTTCACGGTACACGAGGACAAGCAGACAGAGCTCAGATGTAGCAAACCGAAGGTCGAACAGGTTTTCCAAGTGACATTCACCATTATTGGGCTCTTGGATCACACAGGAGCCCACGGAAGTAAGGCTTCCAGGCAGATCTGGCTCCAGCTGAAAGGAAAAAAGGAGGACGTGTCTAAAGCGAAGGTACATTAAAGTACATTGTGTAAATGTTTATCTTGCTGCTTGTTTTTGACTGTCAGAGGGGAAATAGATAAACTTAACGTAACTTAAGTTGCAACGTAATAGCTGGAGGAAGCTGATGTCAGAATCAACTTATCCTGCGTCTGACAGCAGCATGTTTGTCTTTATTTGACATTTAAACAGGCCTGTGGTTAGCTGTAGACTTGTTTGTGCCTCGCTGTCCTCAAAAATGGTTTGATCGAGCTTTTATTTAGCCTACTAAAGTAGTGTTCAATGTCAAACAACTTGACTGATATTTAACAATAATTTTCAGAATGAGCACTGTACTTTTGGAGGTGTGCGTTTGTTTGGTTGCTTGTTTGTTTGTTTGTCAAGTTTGACAACCTAGAAATTGCAGAGCGCTTTGTTGCTCTGCTCCTTTCACAAATGCTGACCCAGACCAGTTTCAAGTTTTTCCCTTTATTTGGTTATATGCAAAGTATCATGTTTTGGGTTAATTGGAACTTTGAGAAGATAAACATTTTAAATAGAAACTTAGTATCACATTCACAATCATAATGTAGTTTTGAGCATTGGCATGTCTGTGATTCATACCTGTGAATCACATTGGCCAAATCCCAGCTATGCTGATACTCAAAACAACAGCAGAATTGGAAATGATATTGCTTGAATAGCCCATAACAGATCTGCTTTATTATGTCATTTGGGATTAACTGTCGCCAAACCACATAAGTCCATTATAGCCAGTGTAAAAGTATTGTGTTTCGGTGGATTTCATGTCTCAGCAGCCAAGAACACTTTAGTAAGCTTTCACACACATTTATTGATGATCCAACACTGTACATTTTGACATAGATGTTTCCCGTTAAAGTGGTGTCGAAAAAAAGAGTTACCAAGGCAGCAAAAAAGACGTGGTTTTTCACTGAACGTGTGTGGTGTCATCGCCTAGTTCTGACATGCCATTGTTTGCAGTTCTACTCAGATCTAATAAGGAAATTATAACCATCAGTGCCAGTAAACCTGGAATATCCTTATTGTTAAACCATGAAACGGAAACCACTCTGTGGATGTGTTTCGCCACCACCACGTGCACTTCCTCTTTATCAAAATACTTTGAATATTGCTAATACTTTTTTACGGGTATAAATATTGTATTCACAAAACTGAAGTGTCAAGGAATTTTTTGTGAATTCACATTGACAGGCGAAAATCTATTCCCTCCACATCTCCGTGATTTTTGAATATCTTTTGCCATTTGAATTTAAAAAAAAAACAAAAAAACGATGTGAGCTGATATCGGATTCTCATCCAAACTGTGTCATGAATTTTCTCATGAGTTTTTGACAGAGATCTGATTGCTTAGTCAGGAGAAAACGGGAGGCCCCCAGTTTATTTCACTTTCGGTTTTAGTTACTACTCAGAGTAGTGGCTTTTAACCTGGTGTCATTACTGGTACTGTATATGAGTATTTCTTTTACCGTAACTTGCTCACGCAGATCAAAGAAATAAAAAGTTCAGCAAATATATGGTAGAGTGGTCCACCCCAAGGGGATCCTGTGTTGTTGTTTCTTTTGAACTAGTAGGCCAACCCACTCAATCAAAGCCTCCCAATCATGCTCATATAATGTCTTGTAACCAGATTATCTTTTCTTTCTTTTTTTTAAATACAGTACTTATAGGGCTGGACAATAAAGTTATTCTGGTAAAAATAGTGATGTATATTTAAATGTAATTTTTAAATACATAAAGTATTTAAAATAGCATATTAATAAGTAGTCAAAAATACATTGCATATACATATATATTGCTTATACTCTGGAAGGATTTATATTGCTTATAAATTGCGTAATGTGAAACATAGTAGCTCTGTGTGACTACATTTGGGTGCGGCGTCATGCTTGCTTACTTTGGTATGTATTCACACTTTCATCGATATGATAATGGGCATGTGGAATATCCCTAGAAAGATGATGTAGTTGCTCTTGGTCATTTAGTCCCTTGAAGCAAATCATATGTGCATTCTAGATTAAAATAATGAAACCAGGTTGACTTTTTATATATATATATTGACGTTTTGTTTATATATATATATATATATATATATATATAATTATCTTAGAGTGGTATGCTTGTACTGTCATGTTTATCTGCTCCTTCTAGAAGTGACATTTTCTATCTTTCGCAATGTATGTGTTGTAATCCATTCCTGCTGTGATTGTTTTGCAGGAGTATGTGAAAGGCCTATGTGACCCAGAGCTTCAGAAGGAAGAATGGTACCCAGTGGACATGCACTGCATTTTTGCTGGTGCTTGTGGACTCTTTTTAGACCGGCTGCTTAGAGACACGAGTTCAGAGGTCCAAGTACTGGAGCCGGGTCGCCTGAAGTTGAGCGGTAGCGCAGAGGCCGTTGTCATGGCCCAAAGTCGTGTTCAACAGTTTGTCGCCCTCTTTCAGGAAAAGCGAAGCTTGCCGGCTGACAGAGAGCCCTCGGTTAAGCGCACCTTTAAGATTTTTGTGGAGGGCCGTGCTGATAAATATACCATGGAGCTGCTTTTACTGCCCAGTGCCCTCAAAGAGGAACTTTTAGGGTTGGCCCAAAGCCCCACACAGCCTATAGTTGTCATAGACCGTGAGCAGGACCGCTCCCAGACTAGCACACCTGTAACAGACCTCTCCAACCGTATCCTGGACACCACTTTTGAGGATAAAACTACAAGTCCTGCAACCACTCCTGATGTTATGCCCGGTCTAAACGGTCGGCCTTGCAACAAGCGGCGGTCCTCTGAAAGTGAGCAGAGAGACACTAAGAGGCAATACTCACTGGAGAGGAGAGAGGAGGAGCAGTTGGAAGAGCGACAGAGAGAGTCGGGCCAAACTTGGACAGTTACGTCTGCGAAAGGGGTGCTGGCTGCTAGTGAATCGACTAATGAAAGTGAGGCGGTGAGCCCTGAGACTAATTTGCGTTGTCTTGTTAACTTCTTCCGAACCATGGGCTACCAGCAGGAGGTGGTGGAACTGGTGGTGCGTGAAACGGGGCAGACAGAGGACACATTTTTACTTCTAGAACGAATTGTGGAGGAGACCCAGAAGGGTCAGGGAGCACAGCGGACTTCTCGCACACCTGACCCATCCCCCTGTGCAAATGCCTCATCCGCCTCTACCTCCGTCAGGCTCAAAGAGAAGGAACGGGCACCGATGAGAGCTCTCACAGAGATCAAATGCAAAGAAAACATTAGACCTCCTAGCACTAACGGCATAGGTCAGAAGAACCAGACAAGCAGCGTGCCACGAGCTTCTACCACTCTTAAAAGAAACAATGGTGCACAGACTGACGTGTGTGAAGTGATTATCATCGATGACGATGATAATGACTTTACAGAGGTAGAGAGGAAGCCACGTATTTCTGCACTTGACTTGAAATCAGAGTCCCGGTTTGACTACCTGCCCCGTGGTAGCTCTCAAACAATGGTTCCTGTGCGGATGGAGAGTGTGACCAATCTCCGCAGCTCCTCTCAAGGCCCTCCTCTCCGGAGCACTGACACACGACCAGGATGCTCTTACCAGACTCTCCCTGGAAGGGCACCTTTACCTCGCTCTGAGGCACATAGCACCTCTAAACCAGCACCCCTCACCGGCATTTCTCGTTTCCAACAGTCCCTGAGAACCCCCTACCGACTAGTCCTACAAAATGAACCGGGCTGCCCTGATCTGCGCCACATCATCATCGATGGGAGCAATGTGGCAATGGCGTAAGTCTCCATCATATTGTGTCATTTTTAGGGGGCTGAAACAGTTCAAGAACGTCAAAGAATTTTTAAAAACCGTAACAGTAAGGTATACATTTAAAGCTGGAATCAGCTGCAAAAACATAGAGTAGATGCGTTTATGTTAGTTGCTGCAGATTTTGAGCAGTTAGAGTTGACCGATTTAACAGAAAATTGCATAGTGTGACCTTTTTTAACTGCAGACTATGATTCCATCCAGTTTGTGAAAACCAGATGTTTAATATTTTAGTTTGCTGTGTTTAGACCAATTTGAAGGTCATTGCTGAGAGTAGTTGTGGTCCTTAACCATTTAGTTCATGATGTCCCAGTTTTTCTTGAAAAATATATATTCAAAGTCAGCAAGTGTACGATGCCTGGTGTTAGATGATAGCACAACTTACTGTAAAACTCTCAAAGTTACCAAAACCCCATAAATGGAGCCTATTTAACATTATTTGAAAGCGCAAAAGTTTTGTCTGAAGATCGGACTGAAATTTGTCGGTATAAATTTTGGCCCATTTCTCACGCCGTCTTTCATATTAGTTGAAGACTTGTAGGGGACTTGACAGATGAAAAATAACATTTTGAACATTGTTTCAATGTGTGTTCGTTTAGAGAATGAAAATCATGATGATGACGTATGCATTCATTATTTGGAGTTCTGCATTAAATGAATGCCTGTTCTATGAAACTGTTGTAAAGGACAGGTGTGATTGATGCTATTTTTGAATACAGTTTGAGGGAGTGTGAAAATGTTGGTGTTGTTCATATGTAAGTGCACAGAAAGGTTAAAGTAAGTCACTTCCAGTAAGCCCTGTGTGTGTATTTAGTGTAGTATGCAAGTGTTTGTGTTTGAAAACCTATAACCAGGTGCAACCCCCTTTTTCCTTTCTTCAAAACAGTATCTGTCTTTCTCACCCACCCCCTTCCTCTCCCTCCTACGTTAAAGGCAACCTCTTCTGTGGGTCTCTCCCCTTGTCAGGCCCCTATTTTGCCCTTTAAGTGGCTTACCGGAGGTGACTGCACTTCTTAGAAGTACTAGTATGGAAACTGAGGTGTTATTTGGGGTTAAAGAGAAGAACCTCTTTTTAGACCCTACAAGGGAAGTCTAATCGTGGGATAAGGTGTCAGGTGGGATTTTCTTTTATATCATAAGACCTTTACCTCAACAAAAAACGTGGGCATATACTAGAAAGATCTGAAACAGAGTATTTTTTAATCTAAAGGGGTGTGTTTAATGTGAAGGTTGTCCTTAGCTACTCAAGAAAAGTCATTTGGAAAGTTAAGGACTGTTGCAGAACGCTCATACCTCAACTAATTATACCATATTATCCATGCAGAGCAGCGAACAGTCAGTCTATCACATGTTCAGCCACACAGGGTTTCTCATGGCTGATTTGAATTCTTCATGATATTTGAGATTTGAATCCTCGCGTGAAATATTGTTGCCAAAGCAGCCCAAATACGCAGTCACAGCAGATAAGGAGGATGTCAATATCTTGCAGTTGTAAATTAAAGTCAATGTGAAGGAGAGGTCAAAGGCCACAGACTGAAACTGGGGCGGCGTATGTACAGTTCCTGATCCTGCAGTAATGATGTTGCTTTGGCCTGGCACGTATTCAGGATGTTGTTACAGTTTCATTTCTCATTTCACTTTTCTCATGTAGTAATGTTTTGAAAAAAAAAGATTCCTCACTAGGGGTGGGAGAAAAAAATTGATTATTCCCCTGAATCCCGATTCTCTCATCGACGATTCTTAAAAGATTCTGAATATTTCAGAATTAATTGTAATTAATTCCCGCTGGCTTTGTAGCACAGACTTTGCGCTGTGAGACATATGCACATTGATAGTGTGTGCTTCAGTTCACCGTGGTTTACTTTAGATATTCTTCAGATATGCTTTCATTCATACTGTTTGGTGTTCAGGGCTATTGGATGCACAGAAATCATGCACGGACAGACTTTCATGCATGCTTTGTGTTTGTTGGTCTTAAATGCACTTGCATTTTCAAATGCTTTTATATGAAACGTATGTACACACCATCAGTTATATTTTCTGAGCAGAGCAAAAAAATCTGATATATCGAAAGAGATCTGTGCATTAGTCTGAATGGAGCCTGTTACCGCTGCCACTGTCCATGATCTCATCAGTAATAATCAAACGCAGAGGTGGGTAGAATACCCAAAAACTGTACTCAAGTAAAAGTAATAGTCAGAAAAGTTACTTGAGTAAGAGTAAAAAAGTTTTTCGGATAAAAAAAACTGCTCGAGTAGTTAGTTCCTAGTTACTTTGGATCGTATACTGAATATCCATAGTCTATTTTTATTTAGCGATATAGGTCAAATGTATTGTGTGTGTATATAAATATATATATATATATACATACACACACACACACACATAATTGTCAATTATTCCCTTGAAAATGTAATTGCGATTATTAATTACAATTTTAACATTTTACACTGAATGAGGTTACCATTGTTTGAACCAACTGCATGTCATATTTATTCATGCATATAAACAAGATGAAAACACTAACTGAAAAATCTTTATTGCTTTTCTAAAGTATTAAGCCTCAAATGACAGTTATACATGGGATTGACCTATTTAAGTAGAAAAAAAGAGAAAACATATGAATGGTATTATAATGTTCTACACGCGGTGTTAATTGTGCAGCCTTAACACACACACACACACAGATTTTAATGTTTACTTTTATTTCAGTGATGCAAATCAGAATTTTCATCAGCCTTTACCTCAGTCTTCAGTGTCAAATAATCCTTCAGATATCCTTTCAATATGTTGATTTACTATCAATGCTGTTCTTTTTAGCCTTTTTTTTTTTTTTTTTCAGATCCAGAACAAAATTTCACAGGTTCCAAAAATATTAGGCAGCAAAACACTGCAATAAACGGTTCGGTTTGTATCACGGTTTTCTGGTAACGGTTCGGTTTCGATACATCAATATTACTGTACAGTACTGTATGTGACCTGTAACATAGCGGGAGGTCATTTACCCTTTCTATTTCAAGTTATCAAGGTACAGAAACAATATTAAGTGTAAAAAAGGTACAGATTAAGTCAAAACACTACATTTACTTTTGAAAAAAGAACACTTATTTTTGCCCTCTTTCAAAAACAGACGATATAAAAAGTGCAGTATAAAGTGAAATATAAACATGAACATTATTCAAAAAAATATTGACGGCAACAAGAAATACACCATCAGAACAAACAACAATAACAAAAAGTATCACTAAGCGGTGGCGCTCACTCGCGTCGTAAAGTTCTGGAATAATTTTGCTGCTGAAATGTTAACCTATGCAGCCTGAGGCGGAAAAAGAATTGATTCGTTCGTCTCTCGAGTCTATGGGTTTTTTCGAGTCGTTCATCATGTGACAGCCCCAGAAGCTTAACCTATGCAGCCGTGCGTGACTGAACGAATCTCTCCCAAGAGACGACTCGTTCTTCCCGAGTCACATTAAAGATTCGTTCAAAATGAGCGAATCGTTCAAGAACGACCCATCACTAGTCTTGAGAATTTCTTACCATCGCCTGATTGTCTATGCGCTTAGTATACAGAAAATGCCCATTTTAAATAAAGTGAAAGTTTAATGCCTCAAACAGGTTCACGTGGTTGTACCGAACCGAACAGGTGATATTCTCCCGGTTTCACAAGGCTTAAGCAAGTCCCAGATTAAAATGCATGTTTGAGCTGTCTCAACTGAAAATATCTTGCTTTGACATATCTTAAAATATGTCAGTGTCATTGTTCTTTGTCAGGATGCACACCTGTAATGTTTTTGTACAAAGCATTTTTGTAAAAGTTGCTTCAATATCTTAATTTAACTAAGGCCATTTATTAAACCGGGCATTGAGTTGATAATGATAATCGTAATTGAACTGAATCGTGAAAGTAAGATTCACACCCCTGCTTTTAAGATGGCAGTACTGACTCACAGATATTTCAACTATAACAAAAAGCATAGAAATCATGCAATAGCAATATCGAATTGCAATACTTGTAGAATCGAAATACATTTCGTATCGGCACCCAAGTGTCGTGATAGTAAATCAGGAGGTAGGTGTATCGTCCCGTCCCTATTCCTCACACTATGATTTGACAACGGGACAAATGGATTTGATCATTCACATTGGCTCGTTCAGTGTTGGGCACAGTGCAATGGTGATTGTGCCCGGTGTAGTCACATGGTCAGTCTGTACTGACACAGACTACAGTCATTTTGGACATAAGTCTCTTACCTGTCCTGTCAGTGCATGACAATCAGGTCAGAGTCTTCAGTCACTGGATATGATCTTCATATGGATGAGTTAGAGGTAAACCACATGGGTTTTTTATTTGGTGTGTTTTTTTTTGTGTCAGAAATACAAGGGAGAAATGAAAGGTTTTTTTTGCATATTTAGCAATTTACATTTCCAGACTGGGAAATTTATCTGACTTTTTTACGTCAGCGGTCGTTGATTTAGTAACACTTCCTGTTTAAAATAACTTTCTCTCGTAGAGGGAACTTCCCCGTGACCCCTCTGTGGTTCAGTTTGTGTGTCTTTTCGTAGACTGGGTTGAGGGGGGAGGTGACGGCTGCACATCTGTATGCATATCTTTTTGTCTGAGCATTCTGAATGGATGGAGATCTGTATCTATTTTTGCACCCTTTTACGTCAGTTGTGTCTAATCGAGAATTGGCAAGATTAAAGGAAGTAAATTGCTAACCAGTGTTCTCAAACGCATTTACATATGTGCTTATCTCTCTATCAGTGGTATCGGATGCATTGTGAAATTGAATGCATAGCTGTTTCCTGATCGAGCAAATTGATATTCAGTAGGGAACTTTTGTCTTTGGTATTTAATCAGGCCTCTAGCTAAATTTGGCATGTTTGAATGTGGATGTATTATACTTCTTATACCTTTTAAAGCACAACACTGTTTTCAAACGATCTTACTACATTTAATTTAAATACTGGCATCTATTAATCATTTAGTAATGTATAATTTTTGTTAGTCTAGAATGAGATTAAAAAAACACAACAACTGGTGGTTTATTTATGGCTGCGCATCCATAAGTGAAAACATAGTGTTGCATTGTGTGTTACAGTATCCCACATGTTGACAAAAGCTTTGGGTGTTCCAAACCTTTCTTGTAAACCGAAAGTGTTTATACAGTACACCGCATATATGTCGAGATACTGATAAAATGGTATTTGTAGTTTGATCTTTGACCTTCCTATTTTCTGTCACTAGGCATGGACTCCATCGAATCTTTTCTTGTCGTGGGATCGCCATCGCTGTAGAGGCCTTCTGGCGCAGAGGGCACAGAGAAATCACTGTCTTCGTTCCCCAGTGGAGACAGAAGAAGGACCCCAACATCTCAGGTAGGAGCTTGGTTTCCTTTTGTTTTTAGTATCAGCAATATAGATTTGGAGTCAAAATGTGATATATTACATCTATTATTACAGAACAACACTTTCTGAATCAACTGGAAAACCTGCGACTCCTATCTTTCACCCCGTCTAGAGAAGTGTGTGGACAGAGAATTTCCTCCCATGATGACAGGTATAGCTTCTAACAAAAAATCATCTGTAGTTTTTTTTTCTGTCTGTTCCTCAACATATTACTAAACAAAGTAGTATTTGGCTTGTGGTTTGGTCTATTGGTTTTTAATGATGTTTCTGGAAATCACACAAATGTACTCAGTGTATAAAAGATGTTTACACGCAAAATGGAGAGGGACATCAAAAAGTGCCATTTCCCATGCACACTGCATATTCTCTTTTGTATTAGCGCAGGCATGTATTTACAGTGTGTCATCTATTTTCCTATCTGGATGCCAATGTGAATATGGAAATAATATGCAGATGGGGTCGTGCATAATAAAAAGAAATGGTTATTTCAAGAGCAATTGGAAAAATTTGAGAAAGTTGATGAAATCTGTACAGCATTTTATACATGCCCCAGGTTTTTGTCTATGCCCTGCTTGATCTGTGACCTTCTTCACAGGTTCCTGCTTCATTTGGCTGAGAAGACAGGAGGGGTCATTGTCACCAATGACAACCTTAGGGACTTTGTGAACCAGTCGGAAGCATGGAGAAGGATTATTCAGGAAAGGTAAGAAAAACAAGATGTCCTGAAGACCGGCAATATTTTTTTATTCTGATGTTAATAACATGCTACTCAATGTTTGGAGTCAAGAAGAAAAGAAAGAAATGTATTAAACTGATTAAAAAAGTGACAGTGAGGATTTATCTGAAATGTATGTTTTGTAATATTATATACTATATACCGTTCAAAAGTTTGGAGTCGTTTTTTTTTTTTTATTTCAAACAACATTTGTTCAGATTTAGAGCTCACTGTATGGATTTTTCAGACTCTTACAGTTCACCTTTGTGGAAGATCACTTTATGATCCCAGATGACCCACTTGGAAAGAATGGACCTCATCTAGATGAGTTTCTATTTAAAGACCAACGGTGAGTTAATAATTACACATTTTTGTTAAAAATAACAGCAGTGGTTATCACACGTTTTTAGTCTCATCTGTTACTTTAATAAGAAGGCTATCCCCTCATATCTTTTCTGTCCTCTCACAGAGGTAGTCCCATAATGGCCCCACCGAAGACAGACATTCGGGCAACCCCGTCGGTATACGCCACAGCCGGCCAGCCCACAGCACATCCCTCTTCCCCTTCCCACTGGCCACACTCTGGACCTCCGGACTGGCACCTTCCTCAACCTTCCCCTTCTCCACCTCCACAACGGTCACCCTCAGAAACCACAGAGCTCAAAAGGAAGTTATACGACATCTTTCCCGACCAAAAGCAGCGTATCGACCGTATCCTCAGCGACAACCCATATATGAGGGACCTGAATGCTCTGTCTGGCCTTTTGCTGGGCTGACACACTTTTACACCCAAGATTGCAGTTTCCACTTTCTTGAGTACGGAGGGCTTTTTGTATTATTATAGAATGCCATGATGGAAAAGCGCTGCTACGAGCTTTTGTTTGTTCAAGGGACTTTGTTCAAAGCATTTACTTTTTTCCATCAGTTAATTTAGGTTATGATATCCGGGGCCCTCCGATCGACTGCAAGCACAAGTACAAGTTATAAATTGTTTAAACGCTTTAAATATCCGAGAATGTACAGTCCAAAATGGCATATATTTTATGTAAATATCTGTGAAGAATAATTCCTTTCCTGTAAGTTATCTATTCAGAAATCTTCATTTTAAAAGGTGTTCTAGCTACACAGTGGTTATGAACGGGCTTTGCTTTAATTACTGCTGAAGGACACTTTTGAGTTGCAGTTTTTGATATGATCATGCTTTATGTCATGTCTGTTTTTGTAAATATTGACATTATTGAGCCAAATGAGTACTAGTTTCCAGTCATTCAAAGTGCCCTACTGAAGTGCCCTATCATCTGCTTGCAGGATAAAATTGCTCATTTCCTGTTCACTAATTTTAGTTCCCGTTAACTTTGGTGATGGTGACAAAATGGTATGCTGTTTCTAGGAATCCCTGGAGACCCCCATGTCACCCGAGAGGCTGTGTGAAACTGTTAGATGTTTGAAAAAGTTTCCAGATTACTCAGTGACCTGGCATGTCCCTTTCTTCTGCTCTGTTGTGCGAGTCAATAGCGAACCGGAAACCAGAGCCGTCATTGATGTTAAACCTTTGTCCCAGTTACGACCATCAGAGGGTGCTGTGGGATTGCCAGCCACTGCTAACCTCATTTGGTAATGGAGGACATGTACAAAATGCAATTTGTTTTCTGTCAGAGCATTTTATTGCCACTAAAGTGAATTTTCACTGTTCTGGTTACTGCATCAGCCTCTCACTGTCTCTGAAATGTGTGTACCGTTGGACATTGTGAATTGGTATTCAATTTTGGGAATGAAAATACATTGGCGTTAAACCCTTGAAAGGGTCACAGACTCTGCAGGCACTGTGGGTATCTCACAGTGTGGCTGCTGTAAACCTTTTGCTTTTTCTGAAAGGCAGTGTTAATAAAGGCCAATTATGCGTTTATAAAGACTACTGTGGTCTGTGCTTGTTTATTATTTTGACACATCTAACAAAGTTAGGATAAACCATGGTTTCTGCAAGTCGTAAAAGGGTCTTCAAAAATTAAGATCTTAAATTGGATTTCAAAAAGATTAATGGAATTAAATGTTGCAGATGTTGCTAAAAATAAAAAGTAAACATCTTCCTGTTTTTGTATGTTATTGCCTTATGGATATTACTTTGGCACACTCCCTTTGTCCGATAAAACATTACTTCCTGATCGTACCATTGAAACACTTTTTGAGGCGGCTTAGAAACGTGAAAGCCATGTAGAAGTCCATTTGAAATGTATTAAATTGAACTGACAGTAGGGGGCGACATCGCAGTTTATTTTAAAGGCTGACCCAATATAAAAAGTCCTTGACTTTGGTGAAAGCATACTGGAAAAAACATATAAAACTTTGTTCATTTCATCTTTTTTTTATCTGTATCTGTTTAAATGGTATTTAGATTCAGCATACATTTGGTTTAAGCATACAAACATTAGCCACTGTTTAGTCATGTCATGGGTGAAAAAGTGTTTTAAAGAGAAAATATGAGCTCGACTGGGGAAGCCTTGACAGCAAGTCAAGTTCTGTTTCCTATCTGTCGCACAGCGAGGAAAAACTTTCTTTGTTCAGTCATGGGCGGGCGGTTCAAATGCCATCAACATTCCAGAACAGCTCAGCATTCTCAGGAACAGAATTTCTCCTCCCCAGTTGTTTGCATCCCTAAATCTACTGAAATTTCTACCGTCTCCTTTAATCTCCATCTCGTTCTTTTTCTCACCATTTAGTTGGATGTCATGCTTACGTAACTTGTCAAAGTAATCCCTACCAGCCCTCCCCCACTGTCCTGTACCCACTGGTTTTACCAGCAACGATGGGAGCACTCATATCTGCTGGGATTATCAGCGAGGAAGCCATATACCCTTTAATCTTCAACCATAAACGTGCCAACATAAGGATCTTAACTGCGCATAAAGGAAGCAAGATTGACTGAACAGTAGATCAGAAGAGATCAGCAAGTCATTCATAAGTCGCACAAGTATGCATGGAAACATTTGGTTCTGATAGACTTCATTGAATAGAGGCATTGTTAGCACAGATTATCATTAGCAGCGGCTGCAGTGAGGTGGAGAATGTGGATAATATTAGTTTCAGAGGAAAACGTCATAGTCTAGATAGTTTGTGGTCATGGACTGTATCCAAAATTTGCAAGTTGAGAATCTGTGCAAGATCAAATGTTTCCCGAGCATTGAGGCCAGTTTCATCATCAGTCTGCGCATACTTTATCTATTTATTTTCGAGGTACCACACAGTTTAAAGCCTCTCTTCTAGAGTATCTCCACTTGATTTTTATCTAATGTGTCAAAAAAACCGGCTACATTCAGTTTCAAGCAGTGATGTTGTGGGAACAGGAGTACTCTGGGATTTTAACACTGGGCTGCAATAAGGGAGAGAGAAAAATAGACTGTGACTTAATGCTATTTTGAATCATCGGTGTGGCACACTGGTTGCTACCGTGGCTTAAGGAGGGGCCACTCCCATTCCTCCATATGCTGCAGAGCTGTAAACAATGATGTAATTTCCTCTCAAGGGCTGAGTTGGCAATTTTGGAAGCTTAAAAGAGCACAGGGCTAATTGACAGTAAGAGTGCTACTGTTCCATTTTACAGTCAGTTATTTGCGGCTAATCTAAGCATGTTAAAATACGCCTGCCATGTATCTCTAACAAATGCCTCATAATTAGTCATTATTAATATATAACTACAGGTGTGGCCAGGTGGTGTTTCATCTTTATTGACACATTTCCAGAGGTGTGTCTAGTCTGCAGTCATAGACAATGATGGCACTTTTGTATTAGTAGTGTTCTTTTCCATTGCCGAGATATGATCAGCACATTGTATACTCACCTACCTTCAACACCTGTTTTACACAATTTAGTTTAATACAGTGGCTGACGTACTGATGAGTGCTAATGTGTTTCTGGTAATGTCTGACAAAGGCATGAATAATTTGCTGTTTTTCCTATTGTCTGTAACTACGGAACAAACTGCATGCAAACATTTAAAATAATACACTATTGTGTGTGAATACGGGATATTTAATGAACACGTTTATTTCAAGCACTCTCATAGTAATGAATGGTGAATTCAGATACACTGCTGAACCAAAGGTTTTGTTACTCCCACTAAGGCTAAAAAGCTAATTTTGTGAATTTTTTTAATAATTCAAAAATATTAGTTATTCCATTAAAAGTAAAACTAAATTTCCAACAGCTATCAGTCTTCATTGTCACAGGATCCTTCTAATATCATAACTTTTGTAGTCTTTACTTTACTGTTCTTGCTGAATAACATCCTCATACTTTTGAGTGGCAGTGTATCATAGTTTCCCAGGGATCATGCGACCTTGAAGAGTTTGAAAATATTAAAATCATAAAATACTTCATAAAATCATGTAATACTTTAGCTGAGTTTACCCAAAACATAAATGATACACAAGTCAATACAACACAGAGTTGCACAACAATGTTCTTGTGTTGTATTAAAGAAATTTGGTAACATTATTTATTCAATGTACATTGTGCATACAGGGTGTGCAAACTTTTCCATGTCTCATAAAACAAACAGCACACGCTTTGGCATTGACTGCGATACAAATGCACTAAACCACTCTGATGAGTGTGACTGACCCGAGAACTGACACGTAGAACAGTGTAGTGTTCCCCAAGACAATAGGACACCTAGCAGTAGTACCCAGTGACAGGTAAAGGTATCTCGGTTAATTCTAGACGGGGAACTCTCAGGAGTCCTCCATCAATAAATAATTAAAAAACCTTTAAGTAGACAGACAGTAAAAAATAGACTGACATGGGAAAAGGAACTATTTATGTTATTACAGCACGTCACAGACTATTTAAATCACTGACACACCTTTATCACACAAGGTGGTCTCATTGTTATGTAATCCATTGCAATCCTATAGCTACATTACGCAATAAAGTCTTCTCAAGTCGGAAACTATTTTGTTAATAACCTCTTTTGAATAGGATCTTCAAGAGTAAGGATTATTGTCTACCTTTTCTTGGTGGATGACCTGTACAATGCATAGGCCTACCATAAATATATATGAAATCGTATGTTGAATGAATCAGTGACCTAATAT
>JAUCMU010000036.1:21212127-21227861 GCA_032275025.1 Enteromius treurensis
AAGCAGAATAACATACATTTTTATAAATAAAATGTGCTGTAAATATGGTCAATGTAACATGTGAAATCTAAAAACAATAATAGGCCCGTGTATATTCTGGTTTTATTCGAACATTTTACACTACACTTAGGATGTCAGGGACCACGTTGCTGAAAAACAAACGAAGTGTTGAAACAGTTTTCTGAACCGGCTCTTTGGGGCGAACTGTTCAAAAGAACCGATTCGTGGAAACGATCACTCGTCTGTTGTTGACCCAACGTTGTTCTCCTTCCCGCGTTCATGTGACTAAAGCGCGTTCACGTAGCCTTGCAAGGGCGCTCCCGTGAAAAATATATTTGCACAGCTTCAGTCAGTGCGCGACACCGAGACTGCCGGGCGACAGCAGCGTCTTTTAGCGAATGTGGAAACAAACATCCAGACGATTAACGGACGTGTAACCTAACGAGGATCTACGTGCAGTGGGTTGTTTATAAATTGTTCCGTTAGGCAGCAGAAGGATATTCTGGAGGTAAGTGCAGTGTTTAAATCCCTCATTCGAGGTGGATAATGGCTCTGTTGTTGATTTTACTAAGCTTAGCGTGCTAGCTAGCTCAAAAGCGGCTAGCCGACCGTGCTATCAACCTTTTTGGTCGTGTTCCTTATCAAAACACACTTTACGTGACCCAGGTTTCTGCTAACACGTTTCGATTCCTGGGGCGACTCGTAACTAGTCACAAAATATTTTTTTAATTCTACCAAGCGTTGAGATTTGGTCCATGTAGCCATTATTAGCCCGGCTTTGCTAGCTTTCAATGCTTATGCTAAACGAGACACCCTGCTTATGTGATGAGTTGAAATGAAATCAATTGCAGTGTTTTCTAATCTTCATAGTAGGGTGCATCGATACAGACACGCCATTTGTGTTTATTATTTTAGTCCCAAGCTTGAGGCCTCGTCAATTGACATTGAATCGTATTGTAGTGTTTCCAACCGAAGTGAGATGACTTGACTGACAGATACTGTATTAATCTCAGCATGTATAGTGCAGTGCAAAAGCAGCCTGGCATTATCTACACACGTGTTAAATGCAGTAAGACAACGTTAGCTGGGCCAGCATGTGATCTAGTAACCTTTTTATCGCCGTTACGCTCAATATAATCTGTAATGATGATGATGATGATTTAGAAATCAGTCATTAAGACAACAGGCACAAAGCTAGCCGTCAACCGACCCTTGTTTTTGAGTCTCTAGTCTACACTGCTCTCTCAGACTCAAAATGTTAAAGTAAAATCGTGTGCATGTGATTTGCTTTGAGACCTAAAGAAGCTTAACGTCACGAATGCCTGTGTCTCTGCTACACACGGGATTTATTTTAAGCTTCCGCGCCTTGAACTTGGCAACTCGATCATATCTCCGGTTTGTTTACAAAGCGGCTACGATTTGCCATAGATATGCTGCATCTTTGTTTCGAGTCTGAATTGAGCTGTCCTGTTTCTGTTGTTCTTTATCCTTAAAAAGATCCGTTTAATCACCTCCCCTATCGATTACCGTAATTGAGGTTAAGTTGCAGCTGGTTGAAGCAATAGTTAGATAGGAAAGGGTCAAATCCCTTCTATAACTAACCTTATCCTACTGTCAAGGTAAGGCAAGGTTGTTGTAAATACAGTTGTGTTGCCACAAACTTGATGTTTTCATACATAGAATAAATAGAGGGTTTAAGAAAACCCCCAGGCTGTTTATTTTAAACGGCTAACCCTGCATCTGTGTACTGACTATAGACATTTCTATTGGTTTGATGAAAATGCCTGGATAGGCATGAGGTTAAAAATGCATGAACCCTTCTACTTTGGCTTTGGGACACATTAGATTTGTGTTTCTGTGCGTCCAGGTACTTGGAAATGCAATCCTCATCTTTCATCGTCCCCCCACACACCTCAGCAGTGAACTAGAGATCATGTTATGGAGCACACATCACAAAGTTATTGATTGTTTGTTTATCTCTGCCTTTGCTGGTGCTTCAGCTCTAGAGATATTAGTGTTCTTCAGTAAGCCGTTCACAAGGTTAATGCAAACGTTCAAACAATATCTTTTTTCACCAACAGGTAATCAGAACGATTGTTGTTATTATGTGACAAAACATATTAGTAAATAATTGCTTTCTGCATTAATGTTTGCATTCTAAATGAGTCTACCTATTTAATATCATTTATTTATTTATTGGTATTTCTTATTCCTATCTTAAACATATGTTGACTTGAAACACATCTGTTCACTTTTAAAGGGCATTGTTCAGTGTAAGTCTATATTGGTGGTCCCAGTATAACCATAAAAAGAGGAAAAGTGTAAAAATTGGTTTAAAAAAACAAGAACTAAATACTTGTTTAAAAAAATCATGTGGTTGTCAGGACATTTGGATCGTTTCAATCAATGTCTGGAGTCGTTTTATTGTGACTCTTGTGTTTTCAACCTGTTTTTGTGGGGCAGCTGCACACTCTTTGGTCAGCCGAACTTGGTTGCCCCCTACAGAAACGGCATCTGGCTTTTAGAGTTAGACTCCACAGCTTCAGGATAATGGTGAGGTAACCTGAGCCTGTTAAGAATAGCTGAAACAGGAGTATAGAGCAGGGATAGACCATTTCACACTCTTCGGTCCATTGCATTGTGCCACTAGTATGTCTCCTGCATAATCGCTACAGGATCATAATTCTGGTGAACCATCTGTCTGAATGAAGCAGACAAGAAGCCTGATTGTTTACGTTGTGTTCATGCATGGAGAGGTGGGTGGATCGAGTCTTCCCAATGCATCTCAGTGTTCTTGACGACAATCAATTTGCACATTTCTAGCTTAGCTTGTTGCTTCTAATAATTATGCTTTTGTTTGTTTAAATAGTGTTATTAATAGTTTTTACCCTACTTGAGATTTGCTTGGCTCCGAGATTCTGCTTTGTGTCTTTTATTCATCCGATGTGCTGCGTCTTAAACAATTCACAGTGTGCTTTTGGTATGTGGGATAGACCCACATTAATTGGCAAGGATCTGACATTTGTGGCCTGTGAAGATGATTGAGAATGACACCTTTTGAGTTTTGACACGGAACGGAGACTTAAACCCTCTTACGTAAATGTAAATGACAACACAAATACACCAAATGCCTTATTGTTTGTTTAGGGTGCCCACAGCAATTGAATGGTTATAGCTGCGTGTTACCTTAACAGCCCCTTGCCCAGAGCTCTAGCTGTATATAGAGTTACAGGATAGAGCACTAATGGACTCTGTCCATGTAGAAGATATCTTAGAGAAGAGCAGGAGATAATGGATGGGATAGAATCGCTAATGAAGTGTGCATGTTATGCTTCATTTCCCCCTGTTTGTCTTCAGATAGAAAAGCTTCTGTTTCACTTTTAAAGTGAGTGGCCCAATTGGAGAGGAGTGTGTTGAAGATGGTCATGCAGATGTAGTTTGTTAGATGGCGTGCAGAAAAAACTTTTGCCTTTCCCATTTGTTGGCCTGAGATAAATTCAGTTCTGTTTATTGCATGCTGTTTTTAATTGTTTATGGTGTTAATATTTACACCAAGCGATGTGATGTGAACGTCCTGTTGTCCTGATGTGTTTAAAATGCTTTTAGATTGACCTGTATCTTTCAGAAAAACACCTGCACTGATGATTGTACATTCAGCATGACTGACTAGTGAATTTTTGTTTCTCTTAAATTAGTTTCCACTTGTTTTGCATCCTGACTATAGAAGAGTAGAGCTCTGCTGTTTATTCTACCTGGAGCACTATGACCTGTATGTAAATATCATGCCAGAGCCCTCATTTAAATGGAAATGCTGGGCAGGATCTCTGCCCTACCCTCAGACCTTTTGTTTACAAGTGCTTGTCCTGTGTTGATTGTAGGTTTGTGCCATTAACAAATCCTTCTGCTGTCACCATGTGATCTGGGCCCATGGGGGCAGTGTGGAGCACATGGTGCAGGGGTTTCCACAGCTCAACTCTTATCGACATATCAAGGGTGCATATACAGTCCTTACACAGTATAGTCTGGAATTTGATTTGAGAATAAAAATTTTATTTTATTATTAAATAATACAAATATTGTATTACAAATTATTAGTTGTTGTTGTGGAGTTTAGAAGGTTATGTCACTATCGAATGTATAATTTTAATCAAAACATGAAAGAAGCAGTTCATACAGTCAGTGAAAAAATGTACTGATGAGTCCAGAAGATGACTATACCTTATCTGTGATTCGTTGTATGTTTATAGATTTAAAATGAATACGTTGTAGTACTGTAATGAAGAACAAAAAATTTAAATGGTGAAATATTTTGGCAAAATCAAAGTAAGCTAAATGGAAATCCCAGCGTTTTCCTGTTTTATCATACAAGACATACATTTTTTTTACTTTTTGTCCATTGGCAAGGCATTTTTCCTTGTATCCGTGCAGACAGGTTGGTGAGAAATTACAATAAGCACTTTTTAACACAGAACAGGATGCCTGCAGGTGTTTCAGTCGCACTGTATGTGAGGCAGGACTGAGCAAAGCCCATTTTACATGCGTGAACCCTCACATCTGCCCTTTCAAATGATAATGTTGTAACACTAGAACAAAGGACTTGGCAAATGGCCATTTGATAATTTTCAAAGGCTTTCATGTCTTTTATAGGTCCATCATTGTATTTAACAGTTCTATGATTAACAGATGTTTTTACATAAATAGGAAAAGGCTGTCTGAAGAAACTAAAGAGAAACACCATTTGTTGTGACTGTGATGGCACGGATTTTAATATGAGATCTTATGAGCACAGCTTTGTGGAATTTAATGTTTTGGTTGCCATGTTATCACTAGCTAAATCTACAGGGCATGTTTTGACGGAGGCGAGGGACCAAAGGTCACACGAGACCGTCGGCCCAGTAGTATGACACTGAAATGCAGATGGGGGTTGTTGTCCAGGCCTTAATGTCAGTTTCAAGAACAGAAAGGTCAGATTGTTTTTATCAGCCTTATTCTAGGCATGTTGGGCGTGCGCTGGGGTATTTTGGGTAGTGGTGAGAGGCAATGCTTAGTGGTGTATGATGTGGCTCTGAGATTCTTTATAGCAGTTAAGATTGGCTGTATTGAATTTGTTGTAATGAACCACATTCTCTCTCTCTCTCTACTCACAAAGGCATTAAAGTGCCTGTAAAGCTGCACTGCTCAGTATTTGTGGTTTTGTCAGTGCTGTTTATGAGCAGCGTGTGTGATCGTTGAGTGTTTTGTTTAAGTTGCCGGCTGTCGTAGAGGTGCCATGCTGTAAAATCTCTTTGTCTGGACGACATGAATAGAGGCAGAGGCAGCGGCAAGAGGAGGAGCTGTGTAATCTGACACGGCTGGGCCCATGAACCGGTCCCACTCCTCCTCCTCCTCAGAGAGAGAGAGAGAACCAGAGAGAGCAAGCATGCTGACTTCAGACTGACATTTGACTCCTCAATCCACAGGCAACAGTGGTGACTGTGCAGGCGGGACTCTGTCCTTCCTTCTGCGGTCGTTCTGAGAGTTTGCGCCTCTGTGCAACAGCGTGCTTCTTCCCTATCTGTTTTCTTCACTTGGAGAACTGACGGGCTACTCTAAAAATCCTGGGATTAGTCTTTATCAAACAAGTTTTGGAATGTCCTTATAGAGTTGGAAATGGCTGACTACTTGTCTACTTGATTCGTTTTTAGTCTTTCTTGAGATTGCTGCTGAAGTCTCCTTCCAGGCAGTGGAATCTGGATCTAACATTCCTAGACTACAGCAAATGTTTTTTTTTTTCTTCTGTTTTTTTTCTTACTACTCTACCAACTTTTTTTTGTGCTCGTCCTGGGCTGTTCTTCATTAAAAAGAAAGTCACATCTTCTAAGGAGCACTTGCCGGAATTACGCAAATTGTACGAGTGTAGGTGTTTTGGGACTCGTTCCTTCCTCCTTTGGGGGGTTGGGGATACCTTACCGTGGCCGTAAGTGACCTGTTGGAGCTGTGTTTCTATCTTAAGCTGCTCTAAGAAGACTGTAGGAAAACGTGTGTGAAACGGAAAGGAGGGACCCTCTTGTACAGGGTCTTTTGTTTTTATGGAAATTATGATGAAGAGTCAATCTGCTCCCCATGTCGTCTACCATTAGACTACAGCCTGTGTACTCATGGAAGGGGGTGCTCAAGCTCTTCTCTTGCATAGCGGCCAGAACTGCTGGTAAACCTAAAGGTAAAAGAACCATGCTTTCATTGTTCACTACCACCACTAACTTTACCACTGGGATGTCATTCACTTTGCCCTTAATGAAAGATATGTTCTCATTTACTAACTCTTTTTCATTCCATACCTGAAAAACTTTAATGGTATGGAGGTGACAAACAGTTAAAGCTTTCTTTAAAATATTTCTGCATTCCACAAAAGTCCAAATAACGTAAATCTAAAACAACATTGGACAAACGCTTTCGATGAAGGGATAAAGTAACACACATGTGACACAAACCAGAAGAACACATTCATATGCAGCATACCCTTTTGTGTAAAAAGAAAACCAATCCATTCTCACAGTTGCTGTCCTTGGGGCCACTTGTAACATTCCTGTTCTTTCTTCTGTGGACAAAAAAGGGAAAGTTGTCTATTTTGAGAGATAAGGCTTATTATTTTCTTCTCTGTTTGTTTTGAAATGCTGATTTCCTTCTAATCCTTGGTTTTATTTTCTCGATGTGTGTGTGTTTGTGGAAAGCTTGAGTCTATGGCATGGAAGCGTTGCTTCAATGAAGCTGTCATCAGATATGCTGTGTGCATTGTTCCAGTGTTTTGTACTCCGCTGTGCTTTTATGTTCGCTCCATTAGTAGTGTAATAGTGTAGACTAGGATACACATGGGTTTTGGGTTGGTGGGGGGTGGCTGAACATTAAAGTGGGACAGTACAGTGAGAGCAAGCTGTGACTCGTCTGTCTGCTGAGGCAACTGACTTGCAGACCAGAGGATCGTGTGTTTATGTGTCTTGTGTATATATGGGTAGATGACATAACACATTTTCATTGTCTCTTCATAAATACATATATTTTTTAAACATCTGGAAATCTGTACTTGATCTTCCATTTAAATGTCTCGATTCAATTATGCAATTTTGTTTACATAGTTAGCATTTTATAAATAAAATAAATCGGTTACTTAAAAAATGAGTGAATAGTGACTATTTTCACTTGAAATTATTGCCTTCAAAAACTAAAAACGTTAACATAAAATGAAAATCTATGTCTGTTTGTCAACTTCCCACAGTACATTTCTATGCCTTTATTCTTGTCCTACTTTTTCTTCCTCAAGCCAAAGCTTGGGCTTCAAAAAGGCTCCATTTCTTTTTTTTATATAACATAGAATTGATCCCGAGATTTGGTAGATCGAGACGGGTCACTGTATGACTCATGAATGGATTCATAACTTAATCATGAGGTTCTCATACTAGCAGCAGAGTCAATTACGATTGTTGATATCAAAACAAAATTGAGTTTTCAGCTTTTAAGTCACTGTTGGCTTTTGGTCCCGCTGATCCAAGATATCGACCATCTGCCAGACTTAGACTTCTACGTCTCTTAAACTGCTGAATAATTTCACCAGATACTTTAATGCATATTGATCGACCTTCCATTTTGAATGGCTTCTGATAAAATATTGAAGTGTGGCCTAATGTGGAGAAATCAATGTGAAGCCCAGACGCTGTTGTTCTGTGCATTAGTCCTGCCCACCATGAGTATCGGCTTTAACCGGCTAGGAGGTCGGTTGGAGGGGTGTGTCTGTTTCTTAACATCATGGTATGAAGACAAATCTGTTCTACCTGTTTTGTTCCCAGTTTCCTTGACTCTTGTCTTATTATAATTAAATATACGGTTGCAATAGACAAAAAATTGTGTTTGGATGTTTAGAAAGTAATTCTTGTCAAAGAACAATGTTTGTTTTAGTTAGTGATACTTAAACAGCATGGTACCACTTTTCTCGTTTCTTTGATTATGCAAAAGAAATAGCTGTGAGACCGGATTTTCGTCCCTTTTATTCTTTGTGGAAAAACCAAACATGTTCACTTCTAAAATAAACCAGAAAAGCGTCTCTACAAATGGAAAACAAACACAGGTAGATCTAGATTGTCTTCATTGTATTTTACAAGACTAACCAAGCCTCTCTTTTTGTGTTCTCTATCATTCCAGAGGTCCACACATTTCAAGGAAAGAAGAAAGACGTACTTGGGAATCATATGGACGAAGGCAAGTATTCAGTTTTATGTTCTCACTGTGTGTGTTCTGTTATTGTATTTTTAGAAGATGCAATGTTTAGGTTATCCAGACACAGACTACTGCCAATGTGCAGGCCTTTGGAAATGTAGGATCGTTTAAACTTGCAACAGGGTTGGGTTTTTCTTGGATGTGATGCTTCATTTCATGTTCAGCTGATGTTTAGTTCGGCTTCAGTTCATGGTGATGTACAGGGCTTCTTGGTAAAAGGAGAAATATTTGAGGAAAGATGGATAAGAGCTTGTGCTTATATTCACTGGAAAGCAGGACTGACCTGTACCATCAGCTACAGGCAACCATTAGACAATGTAAAGCCCATCTCTTGGGAAATGTTTTGGTTTTAATCTCTTCATCCACCAGAGGCCTGCATACTAAACTTCTTGTCTGTGCCTTCCATCACTTTTTGAAGGGCTTCTTCCAGAAAACTGTGTTCAAGAACGCTGTTTACAAAGGAAACTACACCAAAAGCAGTTTATTTTATTGGAGCATGTCCCAGAATGTATCCCACAAACCCCTTCTGCTTCTACAAGCTTGCTTCCATAACACATACAAGCCTAATAAAGGAATTAAAAGAGCTAGGCAAACTTTAATTATTAATCTTAATGAGCCACAAAACATTTATTTTCCATTTTGAGTGTAGCTTTCAGATCTCAGGAATAAAAAAAAATCCTATTCCAGAATGTTGCAGAAGGCTAACAACATTAGAGGCTGCAGCAAGCTCAAATCCAATGGTAACACCTAGTGAGTGAGCAAAGCGCTTGACTACAAACCTCTCCATGGAGTCTGGCAGCAGACCACATTATTACTGTACCTGATTAATAAAACTGAAATTTCTATCTATGGTCATTAATAAGCCTATCATCAGATTATGAGCCTGCAAATGGATATTAGATGGTTCTGCCTCTGCATTTTAAGAAACCGTCCAAGTGTTTCTTTAATGTAGGTGTTTGTCAGAGAGGTTAGTTATGCAACTTTGTACCGTCTAAACAAGATGCAGAAGATCATCTCTGTGATTTTCTCTTTTTTTTTTTTTTAACCACAAAACTCCCTTTATGCCTTTTCAATGGTTATTTATTCAGATTCTGCTTATTGATTTTATTCATTTTTTTACTATTCAATTAAGGGGGTCATTACATGGATTTTAACATTTTTCTTTTTAATGTTTCTTGAGGTTTTCTTGATGTAAAATTTTTTTTTACACATAAATATGTGTTAAAATGTTTATTTTCAGCCGTCATTCTGATCCTCGAAAATGACCTGTTTTAAGGGTCAGGTCTTTTAAGGCTTGCCAGTTATCAGCCACAGTCCGGGATGCCATTTAAAAATCAACTATCCATGTGTTCCTTATGCTGAGATACGTTTGATAATCTGTACAAAGATGCGAACAAGCTGTATAAACCTTGTTGGCAAATATGCCTTCATTTCATTTGTCCTATTGACGAAACTCTCATCCATGGACTGTGTCAGAAAGCGATTGCACATCTGTATGGTTTGTGTAGTGTAGGCAAGATGGCAGCAGTGATTGTCATTTCTATTTGGTTTGTGATGTGACACTTGCATGCAGCATAATCAAGCTATTGAGCAACTGAATGCTGGTGGGCAGGCCTTGGTAAAACTATGGCTATTAGTCTTTTTTTAACCTTGCATGTGAAACGTTCAGGTTGTTTTAACGGTACAAAGACCTCTTTTATGCCAAAAATATCAAGGGAAATATGATTAACATAACGAATTATGAGAATGTTCAGTTGAAATTGTGTATTCAAGCATGCTTCAAGTTAGCATTTTTTGTATTTTTTTACCAGTTTCAACGTTTATGTTGTCATGTCTCATCAGAAACCAGCCCATATCTCTTACCAGACATGTAAAGTCTCAGCTTGTGCTTCAGGCATCACAAACCTAGCTTGCAATTTTGATATTTGAATTCATCAGCAAACATTAGAATATTTGAGAAGTGACTACATTGCAATTATCTGTGTCTTGACTTGGAGATGAGTGACGACTCCAGTGATTTGTGCTTTTTACTTTTGCTTCAGGTTATGGTATATGGTAGATTGTGTTACCTTCCCCCTTAATCTTTCTTAAGACAAGACTTGTGTGTTTATGTGTGTGTGGGATCTTTTAATGATGTCATTGAAAATTGTTTGAGATTTCACAAATTGCTATGTTCTGCTTTGCAAATAATAATAATGACTCAATGGCGACCAAAAGCTTTGGTCACTCAGGCCGTAGTGTGGAATTGGCTTGAACTCTCTAACCTTTTAAAGATTTCTGTGACCCCAGAAACACATTGGACACACGCATGCAAAGTCAGGTGCTAATCTTTGTAGGTTCTTGCATTACATTACGGTAGTGGTAACAATAACAACCAGGGGCTAATTACATAAAAGCTTTAGATTAGTCTTTCTTTTATGTTGGTTGCATAAAAACATAGATTAGTTTAAGATGAATCCAGAAAATAAAACCGATTGCCCCTCATCTAACTGCTTAATATAGACGCATCTGCCCCCGATGTCTTTTTATTTAGTACCTAGCTGTAAGAATTTTTTACAGGTTCACTTGTGTTGACCTTGCGTAGTTAAAAAGTGTTGTTGACATACTTAAAAAAATTAAAAATAAATAAAAAAATTGTGTGTGCCTTGATTTTAAAGGTGCTACATGCAATCTTGCAAACACTATGGGCACAGGATGTGCACCAAAGCAAAAACAAACTTCGGCCAACCAATCGGCAAGAAGAGGTGGGGTTTAACGCACCTCTGTGTTGTCTTTCGAGAGCGGGTTTTTTCCCAATGTTTTCAGAGGGCAGACAGCAAGACGATCAAGGGGTGATGCGTACGGTTTGAGATAAAAATGAAATCGAGCTAACATCGCATAGAGCACCTTTAAGTTTATGTATTGGGCAGGATTAGGGATGGAGAATACGACCTAAATATGTGTTTAATTAGCACTAATAAATTGCTAATATTCTAATAATATGTATGCTAATAAGCAACTAATAGGTGTAACCGTAAAATAAAATGTTATCTTTTGTATTGTTCAAAATTCATATTTTTTGTGTCTTATTGTATCAGTTTGCTGCATTTTTGTAGTTATTTTTTAACCTAATCAAAATTATCCAAATTCCAGCCCAATCTCACAGCAATTCATACTGTACAAATTTGACAAGGTGGCAATTTCATACAAATTTGTACGACCTCACCTTCACAAATTCATGCGAGTTGCAAAATTCGTTCGAATGAACCTGACCCTAAACCTACCCCTCATTCAAATTGTACAAAATCGTATGATTGAGGTCATGTGAATTCATACAAATTAGCCTCGTAACCTCGTGAAATATGTACAAATTGGGTGTGAGATTGTAACTGCACAATGAAAAAAGCATGATTCTTGAAAATTGATAAAAGCATTATCTGTTTTTGCAAATGAACACTTCATATGTTATCTACACTGATTGAACTGTAAGAGTCCGTTGTGGGAGTCTTTGAGGTCCTTCCAGGAGAGTACAGGTAGATGTCTTGTCACCCTCCTAACTTGTGGCCCAAGTTACTCAGGATACATTGACCTGGGATACATCTATCCTAGCAAACCTTGAGAGGCTCATCTTTCCCAAACAAAGGCCTATAAATAAGACTTAGCACAGACTGGGTTGTATTTCGCCATGCAAGTCCTTATGAAGAATAAATGAGCAGTGAAATGTGAGCGTGTCAGCCAAACCATGAGATTAACCATCACGAGGCCCTTTCCAGAAACTGTGAAGTAGTCAGTTGCTTCTCAAACATGTCAGCGCTAACAGGGTGTTTATTTAAAACGTTTAATTGACCGTTGTTGTAATAACTGAAATCATTGGCTTCCTTCCTCAGGAACCTCCCAGCTAAGTCGGAGGAGGAGGCACAGCGCCACCGTCAGGAGTATGATGAAATGGTGGCAGAGGCCAAGAAGAGAGGTACATTTATTGAGTAGAGATTGCTGAAAAACCGTCTGCAAGAAAATACTATATTAGTCTTTAAACTTCAGAAAATCAGATTTAATTTACAGTAATGTTACACACCGAAGAAGGCATGTGTGCCAGAGTTTATTTCTGGGTGCGTAATACAATATCAAAACAATTCAGAATTTTAAGTGGCAGTAGCTAATTGTTTTTAAGCAATTAAACAGATTTATGCACCAAAATGAGATGATATATGAGACTAGAGAGTGCTGTGTACTTGTTCAGTGTTACTTGCCAGTTCTTTGTAATTATTTGTCAAATTTATTATTAAATTAAATTCTGAGTGAAATTTGTTAATTGCCAAAGTAAATATTAATGTTAATTAATGTTGGCTATTGTATGCTAATATGACTAAATCTCATTAAACGTGTCAAGAACATCATGTGGTTTATTCAAATGAAGAGCATTTTTTTACATTAAAAACTAAAATATTTTTAAATTTTTTATATTAAAAATATATATTTTTTTTACATTTTTATTATTATTATTATTATTAGTATTAGTGATCAAATAAAATTAAAAATCACCTAAATTCAGTAGAAATTAACAACATTTTACAGAAATTAGAATTAAAACCTGCATAAAAGCTAATAAAATAAACCATCTAGAATCATTTTGGGTGAAATATGCAGAAGTGTCGTTAAAATAATGCAAAATATTATTTCCATTAAAAACTGCTTTCATTTGGGCGAATGTGACCCAGACGTGTTTTCAAGCGGCATCTTTCCCTTGTCAAGACCAACGTGTTTATGAAATGTGGAAATGTGCGATTTCATTTACTCTGGAATGTTTTTCTTTAGCACAGTCTTCTTTGCTTAACTTTAATATGAGGTAATATGACTGTTGTTCTCAGAGCTGAAGGAGGCGCAGAAGAAGAAAAAGCAGATGAAGGAAAGATTCAAACAGGAGGAAAGCATCGCTAATGCCATGGTGGTTTGGAACAACGAAATCCTTCCCAACTGGGAAAGCATGTGAGACAGCCGCCCCTCATTATCACAACCTGCAGAAATAATTATGATGAACTCATTCTCATCTCTGTTGCTAAAACTAAAGCTGACTACATTAGCAGCATATTGCTTGTTCCCAATAGGAAGTTCCAAGAAATATTAATACGCATGCATATAGATAAATCTAATGTAAAATGCACATTTTCTTACACTCTCCCTCCTCAGGCGTGGTACGCGGCGTGTGAGGGATTTGTGGTGGCAAGGTCTTCCGCCCAACGTGAGGGGGAAAGTCTGGAGTCTGGCCATTGGGAATGAGCTGAACATAACCTCAGGTTTTTCTATTTTACTCTCTCTTTCATGTGTCAGTGAAGAGCCACCTTTGAAGATGCGCTTAGGCCCAGGATTAACCAAACCTTTTGGGCAAACGTTCTGTCTGAAGTGTGTCGTTATGCAGTGTTCACATGAATGAATGCAAGACTGCGCTGTGCAGGTCCGCCTGAAGCGGTTTCGAAACCTTCTTTGTAATGAAATTTGGATGAGTTTATTTCTGACACTCCCAAAAGGAAACCATTTTTGCATTAAGAATCTTCGGAAGTGAAAGTCAGAGCTGCGTGGAACATACAAACCTGATATTTCATCTGCCTGGGTTTATGATTAAAGCTGTGATGTGCTGTCTGAGAATAGTGACCCTTTTTCCTTTTTTGCTCCTCTCAGATTTGTATGAAATCTTTCTCTCGCGGGCCAAGGAGCGCTGGAAGAGCTTCAGGGAGACAGGCAGTGAGATGGAGTCTGATGGTAAGTCTGTCATCCCTCACACAGCCCACTGGAGCAGTTAGACATGCCAATCACCTAACCCTAACTAATTCACTATTCGATCTGAATCATTGATTAGTGAATAGGCCTGAATTTAAATGGGTTCTAACACTCCACTCCACTTTACAGTTCAGTCTGTATGTTTCATAAGCAAATCAGTCTGAGTTTAAAGGAACCGCGTGGAAGAAATGTATTGTAATTAGAGCTGATTTTCAAATAGATGTATCTCGGTCAAACATTGTCCTATCCTAACAAATGTGTCAATAGAAAGCTTATTTATTTATCTTTCATATGATGTATACATCTCAGTTTTGTAAAATTTTACCTTATGACTGGTTTTGTGGTCCGGGGTCACATATATGGTTTTATATAGTTATGAGCAAAATATCAAATTAAAGAAGAAAAAAATCGACCAACTAATCGATTATCAAAATAATCGTTAGTTGCAGCCCTAATTGTAATAATCATAAAATGTCTCTGTTATGATCGACAGGCATTAAGAAAACATGTTAATTTCAAGTACTCGTATAGTCTGGATATCCTCATTTAAAAAGCGCAGTTTCGAGCCCTAAACTGATGTTTATGTTGTCATGTTTTGTTTAGGCCTGAAGCGCCACCCTCCATCTATCTCCCAATCACGGAGTCAGTAGGGTTTGGCATCCAGGTTGCCTGCTTGGCAGAAAATACAGTGCATTTCATTTCATTAATTGTCTGTGCTTACGTTCCTGTTGCTGTCGTCAATCATGGCAACCTGAGTGTGCGTCAAGTCTGAAAAGGAGGGGCCGGGTGAAAAACCACTCTCCAGTGTTTGGAATTTGGACTGCAATACCTAGTTCAAGTCTACATACGGTTCCTTTAACTGAATTTTAATAATCCCTTTGTCATGTTTATCCGGTAATTGTAAACTGACAGAATCTGAGTTGGTTCAAAAAAAATGTTTTGGGTCTGAATGATTCATTAGCGAATCATTCTGAATTCATTGGCTTCTTAACAATCCACTGTGTTTATCTAATAATCGCAACTTACCGCTAATCAAAGAACCGGCTTTACTGATATATATCGCCCAGCCCTCATCGCAACATGACAAAATCTCAATTGGTTCAGTAAATAATACTGAACCAAACACAATAATAATTGTAAACTCATGAAATCAGATTACATTTCAGTCAGAATGATTTATTATTGAATCAGGTCTAAATTTGAATGGGTTTTAACCCTCAGTCTTTCTGAAGTTTAATTGCAGACTGACCAGATTTTATTCAGTTTTGGTCTCGATCAAATAGAAGTACATTGGTGAGAAAATGCATAGCTGGTGTGTGTGTGTGAGCGCCTGACCTTCCTACTCATCTTATGGAAATGGTGGTTATTTCCTTCCTGTGCTGCAAGCCCAGTCTCACTAATCACATGCTAATTCATGTTTTTGTTTTCTATTACGCCTTCCAGCAGTGTACTCTATAAAATGCTGTTTTATTAGCCTCTGCGCTTCGTTCTTTGATGTGTCTCAATGAATCTGTTAATAAAGCTGGTTTTTCATGAAGCTTAAGCACAAACACATCCTTCCCTTCGCATCTGGCCCTCATCACAGCACTCGGACTGTTTTGGCCGATGTTAGCCTCCAGCAGTAAGCTTAAAGGATTCATACAAACCCAATTTTCTACAAGCTAATATGATTCTTTAGGGTCTTAATGGAAAGTTTGTAATATAGTTTGTTTTAAAATTTCTCAAAGATAGTG
>JAUCMU010000036.1:21251305-21273133 GCA_032275025.1 Enteromius treurensis
ATTTACATGTAAAATAGAGTTAGCAGCAACATAATATCTATTTTCACTGAAAGCTCTGCTCCTCACAGCCGCGCGCTAAACAGAACAGACGCAGAGAGGGGGTTGCGCGCGCTGCATAAACAAGAACTCGCGCGTGCGCGGCACTACCAGAGACTCGCTGAGGTTTGTCCAAGAAGTCACTAGATTTGTCGCTTTTTTGGAAAAATGTCGCCAAAGGGGTCTGAAAAGTCGCTAAATCTACCGACAAAGTCGCTAAATTGGCAACACTGGACGTGCGTCTGACGTTTATAAACTGAAGGCGGATTTGCCTCATCCAATCAGCGTCCGCTTACTTAAATGTTTATTTTAATCCAATGGATATTACGTTTTTTCTTTCTTTTGACAAATTGGAGGCCCCCGCCTAGCCGAAGCCATATAAGCCTGTGCATTGATCCGGCCAAGCAGATCATTGCAACTATTTGCTTAGTTAAATCCAGGTGGTGACTTTTTTTAGATGGGGAGTGTATTATATTATACACAGGTGTACGAAATGAATTATATCTGTGATTTCCGGATGTTTGGCGATAATTAACACAAACACAGGTTCCTTTATTTCTGACCTGTACGGCTGCCTGATAGAACCTCTGTGACAGCTCCCCCAGCTCTCCATCACCCTGTACCCCCTCTGTGTACTGCTCCAGTTTGTCAAGCTGTTCCACCTCAGCCACGGGGAAGGGTCTCTCTCTCAGCAGCTGGGTCACACGAAAACGACACAATCCCGTAATGAGCAATGTGTAGTGCGGTTTTGGCCAGTTGCTGCCCACAACCTGGACTGCCAGTCCTGCTGTGCCAATACTGAGAAAACAGAAGTACAGATTAAAGTAATGAGGTCTGAATTTTGTTACTTTCATGATGATTGAACAAGAATTTTGAAAATAATTCTTCCTAGATTGCTGGAGAGGATTTCCATTTTGCATGGAAGTAAAGCCAGGGAACTGTACATTTACTAAAACATTTACATATACAATATTTATATGACCACTTATATTTATAACTATTACCATTTGTCATATTTATATATTTAGGATACATTTAAAAGCTCTGTCTTTTTAATATTCTCTTCTCTATTTCTTTTTTTGTTTTTTGCACGACATTGAGGCACAGCCATTGATTGCTGAGCAAAAGCAGACTGACAAGGGTTAAAGTCCAACTGCTGCTCAAACGAATATTCTAAAGTGTTTTTTCTAAAGTCTTATTCTAGTAAATAAACATTGCTGCCTGCTAGCAGTCTGTTAAAAGCATACTAAATTAAAGTGTATTATAATGTACATATTATACTATTTACAGTAGCATAGCATTTAAAACCTTGTTAATGAATGCTACAGCATACTGTAGTGTGTTGCTACAGTAGTGCATTGTAGTATAATACATATACCCTATAGTAGAAAACTGTTGGGTAAAGTAATGTTTTAAAATTACTATAGTTCTCATATTACCACAGCAACTATAGAATTGCCACAATAAATTAATTACTGTAGTATAGTGTAAAAATAAAAATACATGTATTTACTATAAATTACCATAGTATTTTTTCTTGTGGGATGGCACAAAAAAGTGATACATGCTAAAATTATGCATTATAAAACTTTTACAATACAATAAAAGTTAGCTTTGCTTTGTATTATACAATCATAACAAATGACTATGGGGGCTCATAAGGAAACTCAATGACAGTTGCATCACACCGTCTCTGACAGCACAGACCCACCTATGTAAAGACGGGAGCTCATCACTGTCATGCTCGGGGTCTCTAGTGTTAGGAATAACCCCGATGATGGTGCTTTTTAGCGAGGTCCCCTTCAACAGTCTGCTCTTCACTAACTGCATGTTTCTCGCCGTGTCGACGCTGATTCTCATGGTCGAGCCCGGTAACAGCACTCCCTCATGAGTGCACAGCAAAGGCAGCCGGCTGGGGATCTGAATACCACTGTTAGATGACATTTTGCAGGGTTTGGATAAACGTTTAAAGACGTAAAAACACTAGTCGCAGTGAACTAAGGTGCAAAGAACGCCTTCATCGGACGACAAACTGGGACAAATGAATACAGGAAGCTGGAACTACGGCAGGTGCAGCAGGACAATCTTTGCGTGCAAACGGAAACGCTAACTTTTCTGTGAAACCACGCGGAATGCAGCCAATTGTACACTGTGTTCTCTCTCTTTGAAGTGTGTTGAATAGGCTTTGGGACGCATTTGTAAAATCAGGAAAGAACGGGGAAATTTGAGGTGGCCGTGGTCCATTAAAAACACCCGAAAACGCTAAAAATCAAAATGTACAATTTGAAAGCACATTTTTAATAGATTTGTAGAAGCTACTTTTCTGTTCTATTATATTCTATCCACTCTCCTGGTTTCTACTTTTTTGTACCAGAGGAAACCGCATAGTTTTATTTAATTACATTTTATTATTATTTAAAATATTTCCATTTAGGTTTTTTATTTGTTTTAAACAGTTAGTTGCTAAGGCAACGTTTGTGTTAGGGCTCATTTAGATATGTAAAAAAAAATTGGCAAACGTCATCACCATGTGATGTTGTCACTGATAAAGTAAAGCCAGCAGGTAACGTTACGTGTGTGTGTGTGTGTGTGTGTGAAAGGTGAGATTGTTTTAGTAAAGAACCAAACCCATATCGTCAAACAAACCATACATCTGGACACGTGGGGTGATAGTGAGACGTTTATTTTCCAAGCCATCTTACAGCAGTTACCAGAACATTCTGTGCAAGAGTCATAATAAATAACCTAGATTAAACTCTGTGTACAAAACATATGCAGACCTGATATCAAACCCTCTTAATAACCTTAAAAAACCTTTTCATAGAAATGCATTGCAATCTATCCACATTTGACCAGCAGTTAAGCACAAAGTAAAGAGCCTCTGGGTAAAAGCAACAATGCCGACTAAGCCAGCAGTCAGCACAACATTTGCATGCAAATAATAGACAGTGGCCTCCACTAATACTGACACCCTTGGTAAATCTGAGAAAAGGTGACTGTGAAAATTAATCTGCATTGTTTATCCAAAAAATTCACACAATTCTAACTTATCATTGAAGTAAAACAATTGAAAATGGGGAGAAATTCTTGTGATGAAATACATTTTTTCTCCAATACTTCTTGACCATAATTATTGGCACCCCTAGAATTTTTTATTAGTAAAACATAAGTGTATTCCCATACATATCCACAATTTTGAGCACTCCTGTGTGATTATGGACATGAATTTATCCAGCCATGGTTTCTTGTTTCACAGAAATATATATAGGAGGGGAAACAAAGCCCAAAATCCCTTAATAATCAAAACAATGAGAAAAAAAACAATAATATATTTATGATGTGCAGCAAAACATAATTGTGCTTCACCAATCAGTGAAGTGGCTTTAAGAAAAGAGCTGGAGCAGTGAAAATGTCCATCATGGAGCTGGTATTCTGAAGGATCTGGAGAGATTCTGCTTGAAGGAGTGGCCTCTTTTCTCTTATCAGGTTCTAAACTCTTCAGGCATTACAGGAGAAAACTCAGAGCTGTTATTTTAGGAAAAGGACATAGCAATAATTGGGTGCCAATAACTGTGGCTGACGTATTGGAGAAATTTGTGAATGATCAAAAAGATAAACAATGCAGTTTTATTTTCACAGTCCCCTTTCCTCAGATTTGCAAAGGCTGCCAATATTAGTGGAGGGCACTGTATGTACAAAAGGAGCGCCACGTTATTTATACATCTTATCTAAACCTAACCAAGAACATTTACAATGTGGCAAAGGTAATATACTGTTTTGGCATACATCAAGGACAAGATATGGATTTTCCTCAAAAAGATGTCACAGTGGCACAGACTTTTTTGGAATTACCAATAGTAATTGCTACAGCGAAGAGTCAAAGCTGCTCTCCTCCACAGAGCACACGCACAGTGCATACATGATTGTTTGTTAGCTAAATACCACATAAATATGCAAGTTGGCAGGCAGGTGAATAGAGGTATGAATGTTCTGAATGATGGAGAACAATAGCTGCAAGGTCAGAAGAGTGTCTTCCAACAGTTGTGACGGGCGTTGCACTTTTTACTACGGGTAACGCAGATGCCACACAAGCATGCTGCATGTCTCTACATAAACACCCTTGTACACCTACACCAGCAACACGAAGACAGGATCAGATCCGTTTAGATACGCTGCTATGTAGTTTTTTCCCCTTTCCTTTTCACTTCACAATCTAGAAAATAACAAAGAGAGAGAGAGTAGAGATAAGTGGTCACTTATTTTGATGACACATCTAAACATACAGTAAGTTGCTCATTAGATCATGTAGATAACATTTTTAAGATAAGCCTCAAACGAATGGCTCAAATTCTTATGAAAAGAAGCAAAATACAATGGTAATGTTGATACTAATGATTTTCATGTTCAGGGTTAGCACCGTTACACAATTTCACAAACAAATTGGTAGAAGGCATAGACCAGGCATGTTCAGGCCAGTAACAACATGTGGGCTTTTAAAGAATTTAACATCCTTCAGATAACCTCAAAGCCTGAATCATGCCACCATCTCATTCATCACGGAGGGAATAAAGACGTTGATTCAATCCCCTAGCATTTTTTTTTTCATTCACAAAGGCTGATGTTAGACCACAGACTCGCATCAACAAACAGCAAAAGTTTCCTTTTTTTTTGCTACCGTTTGCCTAAATTTTGGAGTTGCGTGAGGTTATCAACAAACATTTGGTAGACTGGTGGAAGAACCCTTCTTGGATGTTGGTTGGACTGCAAAATTCCCCAATCCTTACCAAGTCATAGCAATCATTAGATGAACCTCAGCTGTCTTACCTCAAGCCCTTAAAATACCAATGAGTAAGTACCATAATTCCCCCCAGAAATTCCAGATCCCAAAAACACGTAGTCTATGTTCTGTGGAATTGATTTAGTGGACCTTTACCCAGCTGAAAAATGTAACCAATTAGTGTTTAGCAAATCAAAAGGCATAAATGTAAAGAAAGCAGGTTTCATGTCCTATTTTCACTTACAATCATAACTGTCGTCCTCTTTTGAGAAGCACTCTTTGAACAGGCAAAGCATGCTCCTATAACTGTTGTCCAGTATTGACTTGGGTGTAACAGACTTCCATCCCTCGTAATATTGGTCTGTCAAGCGATCCCAGATGTTTTGTATCCTCTCTGGAAGTTCTCTCTTTTTTGAAACAGGTGCAAAGATATTTAGATTATTCTTTACTTAAATAAGGTGAATATATTACTCAGACAACAAATAACAGACTGGAGAGATTCAAAAGGCCAAATTAGGTTTAGAGATTCTTTAATTAAAAATAATGCTTGGATTCAAAAAGAGAAAAATGGTAATGACAGACAGAATGATTTATAATGTGCTACTGTTTAGAAAAGAGAAATCAAATCGTTGTTCTAACCTGTTCATCTGTGGGATTCTGTTGCTTATAAACTGTCTCAAAACGTCTGAAGAGATTCTCCAGATTGGAGAGATATTTACGGCGTGTAGGATGTCTCTCGGGCAGCACCCTTAAAATCCTCTTTATCCCCTGCAGACTAACCTCGAGCCACAAATCCTGTAGATCTCTCTGCTGCACTGGCTCATCTTCATTACTCATATTCTAGAGAACAGAGCAAAAGATGAACAAGATAAGAAAGAGAGAATGAAAAGAAGAGGAACAGAATAAGGGAAATGCTTAATAATATTAGGATCGTTGTGCTTTATAGGCATTATTTTTACAATGTCAGAGTCTCATAATGTTAGTTAGGTCAAAGGTCACAGTTCAGGTCAACTTAGGTTCAGGATGCATATAAAATACTATAATGTATATTCCCTTTTTAAATAGCAGTATACAATCTAACATTACAACACAGAACTCACAGGTGTTAATAAAACTTGTATTCAGTCCATAAAGTTGGACTCAAGATTATTCTTCTATTACATATATATGGTTTGATATATCTCTGATATCTTTAATCTAGTTTATATAATACTGTAATACGCTCATTTTCTTTATTCTGAATTTATTCTGCACTATTATTACTGTTATATATTTTAGTGATCTAGATACGTCTAAACAGGTTTTGTGAGATTTTGTTTGGTAAATGCTGAGTCACAAGTCTAAAACTGTAATGCCAATCTGACTCTATTATAAGTCACGAGTCTTAAATAGCTCTTAATTGGTGACAAACAGGAAAAATGAGCTAATTTGTGTGGGAAGTTGTGAAGAGTGTGGCTTTAAATTAGTCAGAGGGTTAGTTGGGGACAGTGTCAGTGGGATAAAGACTTACCAGCCTGCTGATGTTCCGTAGTCTGAACACCTCTTCATAATGCACTTGAATAGTATAGTTAATGGGAAAGTTCATTTTCTGTAAATATACATGTAAAACCTTTTATTGACATGCCATTCATTCGGTCTCAAGCATTAATTTAGTTTTTTTCCCCTCCAAGTAAACTTAACAAAAGCCTAAACTTCTAAAATATAACACTATCGTTTTAAAAATTTGTTTACCATAAAACGTCTCCTTAGGGTTGCATTCAGGCTGTTCCGTACTGTTTTCAGAGGATCACATAGATTTGTTGACGAGCTCATGCACACTGGTAATAGACAAATAAAACCTAGAAGGATGGAAGAAGAAAATAATGGCTTTTAACATAATGACATTGCCTATAAGAAAAAAAACCATCACGAAATGATTGACTTCAAATGATTTTAAAGGTAATCAAAAGACCTGTACATTGTCTAGTATCTATACAAATCTAAAAGTTAAATCTATTCAAAAAAGGTTTGAAGATGCAATACATATTACAATATATGTACCGATTGTAATAATGCCACTATTTACTTTCAGTTTTTGCTGAGCAGAACTTCACATAGGCTGGTGCGATGTCTCTTTGAAGGCAATGACGCATAATAGATAGACTTGTGACAAAACCTCAAACCACAGTCTAATTTACAAGGAATAAGGTGGGTCTTGAAGGCTTTAAAACACACTGCTGCAAAAGAAAAACTTCTTCAAACAAAAAACAAAGGCTAAACATTTAAAAGCCATAAAAACAAAAACAAGGAGGGATATTACGCGTGATAATATACAATGTTTTTTGGAGCTCTTCAAGAAGGTAAAATCAAACTCAAGCAGATTAAATGTGGTCCGCTGATCCTGCGTCTATTTTAACTGGAGATTTTATTGTTAAAGATAAGGGATTCTGACTGGCAAGCTCAGGGCACCGGCAGTCATCTGTCACTTTGCTGTGGATCACAATGAGGTTGGCCTCTGTGGTTGAGCTATGCTTTAGGGCAGTTACCAGACGGACTGTCAGCAAAGTCTCAGAGACCATGAAGCAGACTTCCGAGGGCCAGAGGAATTTGTCATGCCACAGAACCTGGACTATTTTACTGGTGCCCGACCACTCAACCCCCACCTCCCTCTAAAGTTCTGGTAATATTCTGGCTTTTTTGGACTGGTATTTGCCCTCTCTTTTACCTTATGCAACTCTTGTCTGACTCTCTGTCTCCTAAACACAGGAAGTGGTGACATTATCAGTCACATCTCAGTTCAGTTCAATAGCAGCACCACATGCAGTAGCATTTCTTAAACGTTATGTTCAGCTTGACTCTCATTTCAGAAGAAACAAGAGACCAGATATACGTAAATGTTAAAACCACACACACTCAATCTTAGTTTTCCAAACCTGCAAACATAATCACCCACAGAAATTCAGACATTTGTCCTTTTTGCATAAACACAAAAGAGCCTCTCTTCTCTTAGCTAAGGAAGTAATGAATCATCAAGTTCTACTGCAGGCCAATTGAAAAAATATTTGTGTATAGGACTGTCACATCCAAGTTTCCCACACCAATCTTCAGTGTCCTCAACTGGCACAATATTATGCAACTTAAATCACTAAATAATTACTTACCCAGCAGCCCCCTGAGGAGCCGGCTTTCAGACTGGACCATGGTCCTGCTTATTCTTTGCTTGCACTGTAATAAGGGTCTAAATTCCAGGAAAATCTTCTGTCTTCTTGGTCTATAAAGAAATCAAACAAAGATAATCATTTTGACTGCTATTACATGACTTTCTGTGCACACCACTGCCTTTCTAAATTCTCTTGCTCTACAAAGAAAACCAGGGAGGATGACGCATCTGAATTCATTTACTCAACATTTAGATTGTAAAATATTTAAACATCCAAAAAAGACTGATCTGGCATATCTGATTTTATGGCAAACAAAGTTGTAAAAACTCAAAGTGAATCAGGGAAAGGGAGCACTGCACATCTGGGCTGGAGCTTTGTCATAATGTTTTTCTTCTCCAGAGCTTGTGCAGCTGTGTAAAACAATCCCAGATGTTGTCTCTTTTTGCCTCTTTTGAAAGGAAAAATTCCTTGTAATCCTGAAGGGAATATAGCTTCTTGACATAGCAAGTTTCTGACTAATAGGCATGTGATGAACACGAGGGAGATATTTTGTGTCTTTGTAATAAATGTCTTTATATTATTTTCTCGGATATGAAAAAAAAAGATCATTACACATAGTAGAAATATTGATCTGTAAAGTGAAACCACATGCAGGAAGAATCTATGAAGTACAGATTATGAGTCAGAGCATATCACATCCTTTATGCAACTTCTATCTGACAAAATATTTGAACTATTATTTGACTAGAATTTTTATTCTAAATCTAAAAGGTTTGGTTTTCAATGCCGATTTTGTCTATTGAAAAAAGGATTGCTGCATACATAAATTTTTGTTTTTTAAATATAGCATTCATTTTAATGCCAGCTATTTAATAGCTATGTGCTGTTTGCCAACTAAGGCCAATATACTGGTTATGCCTTTAAAAAAAACCTTTGGAAATAGAGATATTCACATTCATGTTTTTCACAAATAGTATATACAACATTAATATTAAAAAAACAAACAAACATAGGATTGGACAAAAACACAGAAATAGCCTAAGGGAATGTTCTGTTCAAATTTGATGTTGACCCAAATGATCCAAAATTCTGATTATTTCCATCCTCTGGCTTATTCAGATTTACAAATTGGAATAATGGTCTAATTTATTGTAGTCACGTTAATACATTAATATGACGTGTGAGAAGAAGAAGAAAAAGAAGAAGAGGGATGAGGAGGAATAAAAAGAATATAAGAATATGAACAAATTTTGATAAATTTTATTGCGCATATATGCAATGAATGACTGGCGTTCAAAAAAAATAATAAAGGAATTAAAGATTTAAATGAATTACGGAATTTATGAAAAATATAAAACTATGAAAATATAATTGAAACAATGCATCCCACATCATGAATGCAATGACAGTTCCATACATTGTGGTTATAGCATTCACGTTCGCGCCATAACTTACCAACTGTTGATGTAACGTTAGGCTATTAGTCAAATTTTGATGACAGAACATGTTGCAAATCCACCTGTTATCTAAAATCAGATCAAATCAAACGCGAGCTGTCAGGTGACCGCGCTGGATCGCTGGACCTTGGCTTGAATATAAAACGGGTTGGCTTTATTCCAATATAAGACGCATTTACACGCGACACAGTTTAGCAGCACAGCGAAATTAAATAAATCCACAAACCTTTCGATTCGATGACCAACGTTGTCTCAATGACTTATCATCTGCAGAGTACTTTCAATAAGCAGCAGTTGTTTGCTTAACCCTGTAGAAATGGTCGCTGACACTTCCAGGCGTGCAGGGTACTGACTGAAGTAGTAAATTCGCCCCTTTTCAATGCAGCGTCCACCCGAAAGACTCGGAAACTCCCTTTTCTTTAAGTCAAGTTAAGTGTATATATACACGCCTACAGGCTTCTCCACTCGAAGGCACCACGAGAATAACACGCTGAGTAAAAGGACGGCAGAGACATGTTACTTTCACTTCGTGTCCACATTAGATATTAACTCATCAGTTGCTGGACTTGAAAGAAGGTGTAGCGTTGTTGACCTAAGCGGAGAAAAGTTTACTGTTACCTTTGTGTCTGATTAATTAAAGTTGGGGGTCTTTTACATATAAGTAAATACGTTCCAACGGTGATTTCAAACCCAAACATTTACTAATTAAGCGCGCCAAATTTGTAGACAACTGCTCGATAACCTGTAGCGATCGGTACAATAAATTAAACATACGTACAGCCATTATAGCGTTTTCATATAATTTAATGCTACAAAAAAATGTATAAAAGTATCATATTTGGTAAGATACGTAAAAATGCATATACCGTATAACGTATGTAAGTGGTCGCCCTGATTTTGCCAAGACTAAAAATATAGATTTATCCCAATCCCTACCCCTAACCCTACCTAAAATCTATGAATAAAATCAGTGGGAAAAATAGCTGATTAACCCTGATCATAGGCCTAAAACAGATATTTCCTGAAAAATGACCCTTCAAATCTGATAGGTTGATTAGTATCAAGAAATGTACTTAGTAAAAACACCCTCATCATCATAAGCTTTGGTAACTTAAAAACAACCACCACCAAACAGAAAAGTACTGACAAAAATAATAATAATGTGCATACTGCAATCAATCTGTGCAGTTTTACAATATAATCAAAATGAACAGAAATTTGTTCACCAAAACTAGTTATCGATGAACCATCAACAACAGCCTGCACGAGTCAAGCAGCAGCCAAGCATCATTTCAAGCAGATCCAGTGCCTATTTTCCCAATTTCCCTGTAAACCACATCCACCCACACACATTACTAATTTATTTCCTACATTTACTGTGGTTCTGTGGTGACAGGCTTGGCACAGTTGTACACTTTTAGGAATTTCATGACAAAATGTTTTTCGGACTCTGAAGCGCCTCATATCTAAGCACAATGGACAATGGGCATGTGGATGACCAATGCATACTGCACACTGGCCTTGCGCATTGGATTGCTTTGTTACAGGCCACAATGCCCCCTTGTTTTGCAGTACCTTTAATCTTTCGGTAGTGGCATAATCTGTGCTGCCCTAACAAAGACCAGAGCCACTCAAGACCCAAGACAACAGGCGAGAGGGGCATTCCGAGTCCCCCACCCAACCTTAAAAAAAAAAATACCAATTTAAAACACCATCTGTCAACCTAGATTATATCACATCAACATGGAAACCCCCCAAAGGAAGAATGAAAGAAAACTTTTAAATGTGCCTCAAAACATCACCAGGTTTTAAACAACCTCCACAATATCTCAACCTACTTTAAGGGCCCGATATCACTTTTTTCTTCTTTACCAGTGCAGTCACGTAAAATCAGGTGCTTTTATGGGTGGGCCCCCATTACAGACCCCAAGAGAATATTCCTAGTCCACCCACATCCTTCATAGCACATTCTTGGGGTACATTGACAATTTGAGAGTTATCCAAACATCCAGGTTTGGGATATGGTGACATTAGAAACCAGTATTTAGACTACAAATGACAAAAATCATAGCCTTATGTTGGCAAAGTCAGAAGCAACTTGAGGTTACGGCAATAGCGCAATGTTACATGCGAGAGATCACAACACTATTGACTGTAGACACACTCTGAACTGGAACAAGCTTGTGTAAAATGCTTGAAAAAAATTGTGGCCAACCTCATATTGCCCAATTCTCCAACTATTCCACAGCATGACTTGGCAAGAATTTGAGACTCAGGAATACCAATTCATGGATTTTGTCATTAAAGATGCAACTTATAAAGTAATAACTACTGTATGGGGGACGTGACAGGAAATGGTTAATTTTATTGTGGGTTTAAGTGTGATCAGAATGTGACTCACTCTAATGGAATACTTATCAAAGTGTCTTTACTTCAACATGTTCCACTGACTACAGCAATTTTAATTAGAAAATGACATCATAGAATAATATACGCAATAGAATCCTTCTCTAAATACAGTGATATGCCCGTTTAAACTTCTGCTTTAATATACTTTAAAATAGAACACAAATTCGGTACTGTAACAACGCAGAACTTGCATCATTCAGTTTTAAAAAGAACATAATTAGTACCTATTTTGCTGTGGAGAATAGCTAAAGTGAGTCCAATTAAGTACAGAAGGAAAAAAAAAAACATGCAATCGTACATGTTACACTAGCAGTGTTGGTCAAGTCTCTATAAAAAATAAAATAAAAAAGATGTTAGGTCAACAGCAATCAGATAGCGATCTATGAAATCCTTTTTATATATATATTTATATATATATATATATATATATATGGAGAAATATTAACTTACTAAGACTATGACTCATTGTCATGAGAAAGATTGCATGATCACTACGGGACTTCACCAAAAGGGAAAAGCAAAAAAAAAAAGGCTTAAGAATACAGTGAAAACCTGCTTTGCCTGTTGGGTTCAGTTAAAGACAAATAACAAGTCTTGTGACAAACACGGAAATACAGAATAACGTAAAAAAAGTTTATTTACAAATTTTCCTCACACACTTCATGAAAACAGCACTATTTCTTTCAGGTTCCCTGGGGTGGATGATTATAGCTCTTCCATAAAAAAAAAAAAAAAGGCAAAAACCACAACAGATCTGCTGTATCCATGTAGAGACAATACTAAAGCTATTTTACAACTTCACTATTTTTACAAGAGTGGGAACAGCATTTTAACTTCCAAAAGGAGACAATTTAAACACCCAAAATCCAAATGATGGAACGTTTTATGCAGACTGACTCATACAATGAAGTTTTTGATTTAATTTGCATTGTGGTAGCTACAAAATTAGTAAAAGACATTTTTTAAGTGTACACATATAAAAGCCACCCCTGCATACAAGCATTCCTTTGAAAACATTTGTCACTAAGCAACCGCTTTGTATGAGTACAGTACCAATAGTCTTTAGCAGGACAAGGTCATTGACCACTGGGACTGTGACAGCTCCAAGCTGGCCCCAGTTAAAAGGGGAACTTCCTTCAGCCATCACCAAAATGTTGCTCCTATACTTGCGGTAGGAAAGTTGAGACCACATCCATGGGAGGTCTGGAAAAACATTTTCTCATGGTGCGCCAGCCAGATGCAAAGATACTAAAAGGCATAGCGTGTTCGGATGTCTTCCAGTTTCTTCGACACCTCTGGAGGAGTGCGGTCCAATTCCTCCGAAACACTCTTCTGCTTATGTGGGTCCATGGAGTTAAACTGTTCACAAAGATCTCCATCGATCACATTCTGGAAGCATACAATCAAAGTCACTGAGAAAGATGGCCAACTGATGCAGGAAGTACCAAAGTGGTGGACACAATTTTAAAAAGTAATTAAAAACTGTTATTACTAAACCTGTGTGATATCATACAGGCCATGACGACACAATTTTAAGTTTTCCTTTCTCTTTGGAGTATTACAAGCTGTTAAAGCATAGATAAGATCCCCAAAGATGCAAAGACTAAAGTCTCAAAACCAAAGATATTCTTCATAAAAAGTTAAGACTTGTCCACACCCCCTTAACGCTTCCGTCAACAATAAGAAGCACTGAGGACTTCCTGTGGGTTTTCCATCAAAATAAAACCTCCATTAACATTATTATAGTATTAACATACCGACACCACAGTATTGTAATATTACTGTTATTAATTTAAAAAGACAATAAATGATGATATTACAACAGCTCTATAATACGTTTATTATAACATTCAGTTTTCAAATTGGGATCTGGAATATTTTGTAATATTTTAAAAGAATTATTTTCTGCTCAGCAACACTGCATTCATCTACAAGTCTGATTCAAGAAGGGGGTCTCAAATACGGCCACAAAATATTAGTTTAACGTATTAATTTTAAGTAAAATTTTGCTTAGTTGGTATAATGTCTGCTAGAATGTTAAAAATGTCTCATAAAAGTAACCAATTACCAGGGAAAGTAACTAGCCCAACACTATTATTACTATTATAACTACTACTGCACTACAATGCTGCTTTTTTCACCTTAGGACAATTAACACGTAGAATTAGGTAGTCTCTGTCATCAATGACAGTAGCTCATTGGAAAAGGATGGAAAATGCCCTTCATTATGTTTAATAAATAAATGCTACTGCCTGCCAGCTGCAATCTCCAATAAAAAATAGTGTCAAATATAATTAAAATCGCAAATATTTTTAAATATCGCAATATAACTGAAATTTTATCGCCCACCCCTAGTTCCTACTGGATGCAACAAATCACGACAGGACACAGCATCACATTATGGTAAGAGGGGTAACATTTCTGTTAAATGCTTGTAATATTTGGTCAATCACAACTCAATGAATAGCTGGCCTATCAGAGCTCACATTGCTTCTCAGTACAATGAGCATATTAAAAAAAAAAAAAAACACGCATTTCAGGAAGGTGGGGATTAGGGGAGTAACAATGAACAGCATGTAGAAAATGTGTTTTTTGAACCTTAAATCTCACATTGCATTACACCAAATACAAATTCTCTTTTTAGCAACATATGACCCCTTTAACTGTATTTGCCCTTACCTTTACTGGAAAATAGTATGAGCGGAAGCTGAGGTGATCACGACCACAGAGAGGGGGAAATTCAGAGCGCATGTGCATCTCCAAATGCTGGAAGAAGTCATGATCCTAAAGACAGATGAGATGAACACATTTTATTCACACACACACACACACAAAAACCCTTTATTTAATGTTCAATAACTAAATCTGCACCATTCATGTCACAGTCTATACTCTGATGGCCTGAAGTTGAGCAAGTGGCCTGAGGCTTTCATCTCTTCTGCTTCAGTGGTTTTCAACTTATGAAAGACTATTACATTACTCTCATGTAATTACTGGTTATGCATTTAAGCAACTGTACCTCATGAGAAGTGAACGGCACAAGGATGCCAATTCCTCCTGATAGCGTGGTGTACACCAGGGACTCTGATCCTCCAGGGATGAGAGTGGTTTTCTGGAGGGACAGAACAGTCTCTCCGATGTGATAGTTTATAATCACCTCTGCCTGTAATCAACAAGGACAACAGATATGGATTAAAATGGGGCTTGAGAAGGCTGTTTTTGCTGGTCATAACATAATTGGAACCAAAACAAAAAGAGCACTTAATGAAGATTACGCAATTTACGGCGACCGCATACAAATACCTAGAAAAGTCCACAGTATCCTCTGCAAGTTTATAAAAAAAATAAATAAAAAAAAAGACCTAATACCATCAGTAATAATACTGATTCAAAGAGATTACAAACTGGATGTATTACATTTGTAATACTTTTTTTTTATGTCACAAACAACTTATGCCAAAAATGGATGTAGGCGTTACTATAATATCTAAAACCTGTAAACTCTGTTCATATCACATTACATTGTGTAAAGTGTTTATTATTAAATTGCCTCTCTAAAAATACAAAACTTGTATAATCACGTAGGCTATCAGATGCATATTAAAACTGAAATATAATGCAATTTCAGTAATTGACATGTTTTTTGGTAACCACCATCTCTTCTAGATTACAATCCGCCATCAAAATGATAAATTCAATTATTCCATCAGCTGCAGGAAAAGGCTGTAAACGATCTGTCACCTGCAGCATCACATGTGATATAGCCGACTAGCCAGGACAACTTCTTTGTTTACAGACGTGATGTAATGATCTGGACGGCATGCTTGAATTTCCAGCAAAAACCTCCCAGTACCACTAATATTAGAAAACATAAGTTTACCTTTGTGCATCGTGCTAAGTTAAGGAGAACACTGGCTAGTTAGGTACTTGCTCAAAAAGTGATTTCGGATCATTTTTAACCGCAAAGGGTTTCATTCAAGTCATCACTAGATCTGAGTTTGAACAGGTGGAAATGACAAATGGGAGTTAAATATCCAACACTGTATTAAATGATACTGGATGTTTATTTGCCAATCAAATGACATTAAACATTAATATCAGCTAATCATTTATATGGGAATGGTATATTGTGCATCCCAAGAAAAGGTCCAAAATAGTTTTTATACCCACCACCCAGTTTAGCTCATTCCTGATTACACATGCTCTAGGCATGTCCGTCAAAGCTAGACGCAAGTCATTGGTGTGCAAATAGGGACTTTCCCTTGTGTCCACCTAAACATTTCCATGCTCCTAATCTGCACATAATGATCTCTGGCGAGAGGACAAGATTTGCCGCTGAGGTTTCAGAACCAGAGTAGAGTGTGGAGTGAGCGCAAGGAGAACGTCAACCGCAAAACCAACCAGACAGACAAAAACAATGAGGGACAAGCGGTAAGAACAGCTCAGGGCCAAAGGTCTTTCCGGGACCTGTGGGAAAGTTGAGTAATGAGGGTAGAAAAAAAGTATACCTTTTGTGATGCTCCGTTAAGCAAGCCTCTGTCCCACAATGCTTTGTTCCCTGTGGGGTCCTCATCAACATCATCGCTGGTGTTGGGAGGCAGGCGGACCTGAAAATAAACAGAAAATGAGTGTGCCGTCTATAGCAAATGTATACAGATGATGACACCTCAAATTATTGAATTAATTGCAAATGCTAACAAATTGTGCCATTTGGTGATATCAAGATGTTAAAAAGCTCATCTGCACTAAAATACACTCTGGTATCAAAGTTTACCCTAACTTGGCAAGCAAACTCTGTCTCTGGTACATTTGTGGTAATAAGTTTACCAAATAAGCCAGGTTTATTTTTAGTTAGTCTGACTTATTGCCAGTTGAGTGGGTTAAATAAACCTGGCTTATTCTGTAAACTTGTTTTATGAAACAGGCCTCTGATCTCAAAGATTTCAAAACCAAACAGCTGACGACACTCACAATGCAGATATTTCCAAACTTATCCGCAGCAGCCATGGTGTCATAATCAAGCAGGCAGGCGGTTGTGACCCAACGAGGATATGTATCGTCGGCAAAGATGATGAGCTGGTTCTCGTTGCGTCTGTAGCGCACCCAGAATAGACTTTCCTGAACATCGGATACTATCACACGCTGCCCAATAGTGTGGATGCCCGTAACCAAGTTAGGAACATGCTGCAAGAAAAAGAAAAACAGACTCAGGTTTCTTCGTTTAGCAGGTTGCACCTCTTTTAAAGCTTCCGACAAAAGCATCTCATAAGAGCAATACTTTCCACTTAGCTGTTTCGCAAACATAACACTTTATGCCAGTGCAAATTACTTGTGTGAAAAACAATAAACTTGTCTACAAGTTTATTTAACTTCAGTGAAGTACCCGACCACTCTTATGGTTTGAGCTTCTGTTTCAATGTTTTTCATGTGGTTATGCATCAACATCAAGTACTACAGTAGTGTGTCACTGACGTTACTTTCGATTATTCAGTGTTTCAAAGAATAGAAAAATGCTTGTTCACTTCCTCTGGAATGAAAAAAAAAAGGTTCTGCAACTTGTGATTCTTCTCACCTTGTTTTCACACTTGCGAAGAAGTTTCTTCTTTCCCAAGTCATAGATGCGCAAGAGTTTGCCTACTCCAACCAACACTCGTCCCTGAAAGGGAGCAATAGCCAGGGGCACGTCCTCGACAGGCGTCTGTTAATCAAAACCAATATCTAAATCAATTCAACTTTATATTTATTTTAAGAAGTTGACCAGAAAAGAACCATTTAATATATGGCTTTGATATGTAGCTGGGTCAAAGCATCATTAGACATCACATAAAGTGGACCACACGTTCAAAACATGGCATTATTGGGCCACAGCCAGAACACCTACACTAAAACAGTTGGATTTTGTGATTTGCAAAGCTTATATGGATTTCTTAGGCACATTTAATGATTTGTGGGGAATTCCACATTGCTGAGCCCCCAGCTAACAAACACATGGGACAAATCAGTTTCATGCAAAGTCATTTCCTGTTTCGCTTACCTTGTGTAAAAACTCCAGCTTGTCCCCACCTCCAGCTAGACGATAGGTATAAATATAACCTCCACCGACAGAGCGAGGATTTAGTATCATATCTCTGGCAACACCCACCAACACATACCAATCATCGCCTCCATTGGAAAATCGACATACAGCCACACTGCAAAATACACAAAAAGAAACTAAAGTTAGCGAGAGAGGTGGGAATAGAAGAGACAAATTTAATGTTATTCTAAATTTAACAATAAATTCTAAATAAAAGGGTCTTGAAACGGGGCTTGGCGTTTTAGTGACACCTACACACCGACATCGCCCAACCCTAGTGGTAAGGTGTGGGGGTAGAGTGTGGAGAAAAAGCTGAGACTGCATAAAAGGGGAGTTAAAATAAGTGAATAAATACTGCTAATTTGCATACCGCCAACAGGTATTGTAAACACCGAACCGAACCAAGTGACTTAGTGGTTCTGGTGTGGAGGAACTTGACTGACCTCACACAAGCACCGGCCTTCTTTGAAAACGGAGCAGAAGTAATTAAAGTAAGTTAAGACATTTTTCCTACTGCTTTAATGAAGCTAGCTACAATTGGTTACGGTGGCTTCAGGTCTCGTTGCTATGCATACGTCATCGTAATGAGTGTTCTGATTGGTTGTATATTAATCCAGTAGTATATGGAGGCATCTGAAGGCAGGTAGTAAGGAATCTTGGCCAGACTACGCTCCTATGAGCTTTAAAGCCGCGGAAGCCAGGCTAGAAATGCTCATGAATAATGCCTAAAAGTGGACGCTCAACCAGATGACGTGTATGTGTAATGTGCAGCAACACATATCTGCTATGACCAAATAAAATGTGTTGTGTTTCTTGGAGTCTGCATTATCCCGTTCAACATTTCTCACCTAAAAGCAGCCTCATTCTGCTCCAGCTGCACCAGGTCCAGTGTGTTTCCTTGGATGGGGTTAATCATGCGCACTAGTGAAGCCCACTGCCCAGAGCCTGCTTTAGGTGCCCCAAAGATGGCTTCTGGCAGGTTTTCGTTCAAGAAAGCTGCAGCCATTTCTGCAGCCAGCTCCCTTTCATCCTCACCCGCTGCCTCCACCATTTCCTGTATAGAAGGAAAAAAATAATTTTTTAAGATTCAAAAAAATAATAATAATATTATTATTTTATAAATCTTTTTTTTTTTTTAAAACTGTCATTATTGATTGGGTGCTAACAGGTATACCACTCTAATTTGACTCTAAAATGGCTGTTGACATTTACCACCATTCAGACATGAGCGGAGTGAGCTCGGGCTCTGGTTTAAGTCAACGAGTTTGAATTCCAAAGAGTTGTGGGGTTCAGGTCGGTGCTTGTGGAGGTCAGTCAAGTTCCTCCACACCAGAACCACTAAATCACTTGGTGCACAGGGGCATTGTCATGCTGGAATAGAGTTGTCCCCACCACAAACTTTGCCACAAAGTTGGAAGCACAAATTTCTCCAGAATTTCATTGTATGTAGCAACATTACAATTCGTCGTCACTGGAATTAAACGGCCAAACCAAACCCCCTAATTATAAGTGACTGCCCGCAAACCTTTGGCCACATTGTATATAAGAATGTTTTCAGAACAATTTGCAGATAAACAAGAGAACTCCATGCTATGCAATACATTCTGAAGCAACCTTTTTACACCGCAGTTGCGGACTGTTTATTCTTGCTAGATATCCTAAACTGTTGAAAGAACTGCATCAAGTTGATTTATCTTTGAGGGACCACCACAGTAACCATGGCTTATTTCACAGTGCTTGTCACTTTTACGGCTCGTCAATGTGGAATTACCCTTGCAAACATGCACTGTGATAAAGTAACCACAAGACGGACATGACAGACTACTTCCAAAAAGAAAGCAATGACGTTTTGCCTCAGTTAGTGATTAGATTGGGAAAATGAGCATACGAGTCAGACAGGAGAGAGAGAGGGAAAGAGTGAGAGAATAAAGGGAGATAAGGGGAAAAAAAATTATTCCAGGGGAGATGAAGAGAACCATTATTTCTTAACAGCGCCAATTTCACTGACCTCAGCCATCTGCTGCTTGCGCTGTGCTTTGGTGGCCTCAGTGTAGGCATTGTGGTCAGTTTCGATCAAGATCAAGTTATTAGTCTCTGGGTGGATGACAAACTTGCGAGGTGTGTACTGCAGTGGGAATGCCACCTGGTTGAAGATAGCACCCAGTTTCTCAAGAGCCAAAATCCTGAGGGAGAGATGAGACGTTTAGAAAGGCATGCAGTAAATTCAAAGGCATAGTAAAAACGTTTAAACATCGTTTACAGATTGGATTACTTATTGAAACCATGAAAGTAAAAAAAAAAATCACTTGTTTCCTGGATATACTTTGACACTCATGCTTGTGCTGATAAAATGACAGCTGATCAGAAAGGCATCGCAAAATAAAAGGTTGATATCTACCAAAGGGCAATTACTACAGACTTCCTACAAAAACAGGAAGTTTTTACTGATTTTACTGTGACTCATCAAAACAAATAATCCGGTGCAAAGTGAGATTAAAAACCATTTATAAATAAAAACATTTAGGGAAGAGAGAGATCCACTCTTCTGTGACTTAGTAACCATCCTCCAACTGAAGCAAATATTTATAGAGTTAATCTCACCTAAACTGTCAAGCTACATCCAGGATGTATTTTATCCCAAAATTAGAAAAACAAGTAAGGATGGAAACTTTAGGACCAAGATTTGCTTCATTATTGCACCTTTAATGTACGCCTAAAACTGGATCCCTGATCGAGTAGGAAAATCATGTAATCACATGAAATCACTACAGGAACTGATATACATGAAGCCAACCACAATATACTTGACAATGATGTTGTCACAAAACTGCAAAAATTCTACAAAGCTAACATTCTGAACTGTATATGCACAGAACGCGTGTTTACCTCAGTGTGTTGGTGGAAATGGCCACAATACCCTCAGGACACTGTTCAGAAGCGAACCCTGAAGCATATTCTAAGGTTTCATATGACAATGGGGTCAGGTGGAAACGAGACTGGTATGAGTAACTCAGCCACGAACGACTAGACATGGCCAGAACCTGCACAGAAAAACGTCATGTAATGAGATCAGCAAATTAACAAAATTTACAATATTGCAACTGACAAAAGTTTTTATTTGACTCACAGCTTCTTGGCCCTGCATCCGGACTCTGAAAAGCTTGACGGGACGAGAACCAAGATACCGAGTTCGAGTATCAGATAGGTCCCCGGTCACTGGATCCAAAACGGTGCGCAGTAACACGCCATTCTACAAACAAAGAGGCGATTATGGTAAGAAGCAATGGATTGTCTGGTATAGGCATTTCAAGTCACATTGCAGCTTTAATGGTTTCCCTTCAAAGCTCTTCAAGTATTTTTCTTACAGCAAAACAACTCATCCATTTAATTTTTGAAAGTTTTTGGAATTTACAAGGTCAAAAATTAAGGACGCGTGCCTTGCTCAAAGGCAAAAAGGTATAAAGGAAAAGCTCTTAATTTCCCATTTCACTAATGGTTGTGGAATAGACCTGAAATTCTGTTTTCACTTCCAGAGCAAGCTCAAGACTTTCTAACCTGCAGGCCAATGTTGAGGTATAGAAAGCCAATGGTGCCCTTTTCTCCCAGCTCATCCTGTTTTTCCACTCCACCCATCTCCACAATACAAAGAGACTCTGGCTGGGCGGGAAGAGCCTGCATACTCAACGGCTGAAGACAGTCCTGTGCAACAAAGAGATTACACACTTCACTCAAGTTTAGTGGGAACAGTAACTAGTAGGGGTGTAACGATACGTTGTATTGAATCGAACCGTTCGGTACGAGGCTTTCGGTTCGGTACGCATACGAACCGAACGATTCAGAAAAAAGAAAAAAAGAAAGAATAAACTGTAAAATATAATGTTTTCAGTGCTACACTCAACAAGGCAGCGCAAACGACGGGACAGGGAACCCGCG
>JAUCMU010000036.1:21281052-21299759 GCA_032275025.1 Enteromius treurensis
TCTATATATTTGTCTATCTTGTGAATCCTTATCTAGAATTTTGACATCTTGACCTTCGAAAAAGATCAGAACCTGTGATGAGGAAGTTGCCGTGCTCCTCCAGTGCCTCGCTGTACTTGCGCACCACATGGTTGAGACCCAAGTCCAACTCATAGAAGGTCAGAGTCTGCTGCGTGTTTGCCGCAGCCTCTCCGGTGGGATCATTATCTGCCTCCTGCAAAACCAGTTAACACTAAGAGTAAGAGACATGTCACCTAGCTGATTATATATGTTAAACCAAGATGAAGTACTATCATGGCATTGGCTACATGCAAAAACACCCCAATCTGTAAAGAATCTGTGTTCCTTATTCAGCTAACTGCTTGTGTATACATCCTAGGCATCTTAGCATTGGTCAGGCCACTAATGTGAATAATATTCCCCCCAGAGTGGTTCAATCTTTTTGACTCAAAAGTCCAACCCTTTTCAACACAATACTCAAAGACATTCCTTATATAGACTAAGATACTTCTGATGAGCATTTTCATTTAGATTTAAATTTTTATTTGTTCATACAAAATGTAAAATTGTATATACTTTTTAAATCATCTTGCATTCTCTTTGGGAGGTTTCAGACCCTAGCCCTTTGGTTGAAAACCAATGCACTACGAGAAAGACACTGACCTCATAGTCCATCTCCAGGCAGGCAAACATTGGGTTCTCAAACCCCACATCCACACCAACCACATGGTAAACAAGTGTATTAGCCTTGTGGGCTTCTAAAGGGGAGGAGATGGTAAGGCGGGCAGCTGCATCTCTGTTCAGGATGTATACCAACTTCTGCTTCTCTATGGCACCTGGGAAAATGGAATGAGAGTAGTAAAAATGCAAGAAATGTGTGTGAAATTTTCAGTTAAAGAAATAGTACACCTTAAAATAAAAATCTGCTGATGAAGTACTCGCCCAAAGGCCAGCTCTAATCTATAGGGCGTGTTTCTTCTTCTGAACAGATTTACAATACTTCCTCTGAAGTGAATAGATGCCATCAGAATTAAGCCAAAACACAACTCAATAATAACGCATCTTCCACTGGAAAACGTACATTGTCTATTATTCTCCAATAAAAATCCACAGCCATTTTTCTTTAAAATGGCTTTGGATCATATGAACATATAAACGGAGCTTGATTCTTCTATGGACTCTGAAAAGATGAAGCTTTACAATAAGGTGTAATTTGTTAACATTAGTTAATGCACTAACTAACTTGCATGAGTTAATATGCATTTATTACAGTACTTATCTTTGTTAACCTTAGTTAAGAAAAATACAACCATTCATTGTTAGTTCATGTTAGCTTACAGTGCATTAGCTAATGTTAACAAACAACTTGTGATGTTCATGGTGCATTATTAAACGCTGAAATTAGCCTCAACTAAGATTAATAAATCCTGTAAAAATATTGTTCATGTTAACTAACATTAGCCATGTTTCCATTACCCTTCAAAATGCTATTGCTTAATGGAAATGCATCAATCTTGCAAAACCTCCCACATATACCAAAAAAGTTAGCCCCATCATATGAGGTGGTTTTTCAGTCAAATCAGAAAAGGAGTATTTCGCAAAACTGCAATGGAAACTGAGTTTTGGTCACATGGCATGTGTAAAAGTCATGATCATTCTTAAATGTATTATAACCTCCAAAAAAAAAAAAAAACACTTAATACGTGTTCCTTCAAGAGTTTACGGGCTTTCCCTGCCTTAAACAGTTTAAACTGCACATGTCTGCGGTGCCGTTCGGCTCTGATATGGACACTAAAGCTGTTTGCGGTCACTCGGTTGATGCTTGTGTTTATTCCAGCCTCGCCGTGCTGCTTCTGTGAAGATAGATGCATACGCCTCCTTTGTATAAATATACCCAAAATCTGTAATGTCTCACCAAAATTCGTTGCTATGACTTATCGCGAGAGGCAAAAGTTTACATTGGTTACATTGGCCGCATAACGTTGGTTAATGGAAACTGTGTCATTTCACAATACTTTTTTTAATCGACGTTTATCAAATATCAAAAAAGTTTAGCGCAGATCTGTAATGGCTGTTAACTAACGCTGAGTAATTAACCTCATTGTAAAGTGCTACTGAAATGACTTTCACTGAATAAAGCACTTTGATAGGAAAAAGGAGTCTATTTTAACTGGAAGCAATGGTTTTAATTTAAAAACGTCTTTACAGTAGTATAGTTTTTCCCTTCATGAAATATTAACTGATTGACTTCAGTCATGTTAGTTACTTCTTGACTTCAGTGATGGTTTTATCAGCTGTTTGAACTCTCCTTAAGACAGCACCCATTGACTGCAGAGGATCCATGGTGAACAAAGGATAATGCAAAATTTCTCCATTTGTTCTGATGACGAATCACTCAACTACATATTGAAAAGCCTGTGGGTGAAAACATTTTCAGCAAATTTTCATTTTTGCAAATAATTCCTTTTACTGCTATCCTAAAGCATATCAAACTGCTACCACCTTGCAATCTTTACTACACAGATTTACACTGTAGTTTTACCTATCATAACAGCTCTTCCCTTTGGGTCCACAGCGAGGAACTGCCCTGGCACAATACGTCTGCAGCCGCTCTTGCCGAACGTCTCCTGGTGTATCTTTTCAAACATGTTCTTGGAAGGATGGTACTCCAAAATCACAATTCGGCCAGAGTCACTTCCCACCACAACATAGTCTATTAAAAGGTGAAAGATCCATCATGAATTATATATATATATATATATATATATATATTAATATACAAAACAGCAATTTGAACCAAACTACTCGCCTTTAGTTCCACCTGTCAACCTGAAAGCCATGAGTGATCGAATAACACCAAACACCTCCATAGTAAGCAGCGTGTGGACCTTTCCCGTGTTGGCATCAGGACGCAGCAGTTCCAGAATTTTCCCACGGGAAACAACAATCTCCTGCTGCTTAGTTCCTAGTTACAAAATAAAAATAAAAAGAAAGCCAAAGATTTAAACATCATGAGTAACGAATTCTTCAAAATAAAACTAAACACTGTTCTTGCAGTGATATACCTGAGAAGTTGCCATGGATGGCATGGGAGATGCCAGTTGCCCGCTGCAGGGTCAGATTGTACAGAAACATGTCTGCTGTCACTGGACCTTCAGGCTCAGGACAAAGAGCTTAACCAGCACCTAAAAGCAAATCATACAGAGACTGTGTAAGCATCATACAGACGACAGCAACATGTATGTTCATTGCATCTAATAAGCACAGAAACATTGCGCATAAAGCATGGTAATGTTATATGAGCAAAATACTTTCCATATATGGTCTTATTCTTAAACAATACTAATGCGCGGAAATAAATTATGTTGGATTTCAAACACAAGGTTTACGTAAACATTTTGTATCTCTATAGTAGCTCTATGGCGAATCATATTAATGTAGGACGAACAGAACTCTGCACAGTGAGGGCAAGTTCCACTTTGGATCGTTCGTCGAAATACAATGTTCCAAAATGCATAAAAAACTGTTCGCTGAATACGTGTTCTGGTAACTTTGCATCATGTAACACAAAATCAGCACACAATCTACTGCAAAAAGCGCTCGAATTTGCAAGCGCTAATCAGTTGTCCATTCATCATTAGCCGGCCGGCTAACAAACTTTATAGTCAAAATAAAGGTTATTACTATAATTTCTAAAAGTAAATTTTAGTAAGACAAATAAATATGGATTATTCTCGAAATATATTAAAACTATTTACCTAATTAGCAACCAGGATGTTGTAGATATCAATCAGATGGTACACTTTTATATTTCATTAGCCTGGTCGCTCGTTATTTCAAACGGCGCTGGAACGACAGAGGGCCTCGCAGTTCTGTGGCGCACATCACGATTGCCCAAATACATGCCTGAGCGAAAACATCGACCTCAAAAAGAGAATTGTTAGAAACGTGCAGTAAAAAAAAGTATGGTTTTCACATTTTTATGCAATATTCTTTTATTCCATTCTAACGGTTGAGTTTGACTGCGAGAAAACAAAGAACAGATTTTGTCACCTACGTTCACCACGTTAATCCTAAAGTGCCATAGTAACTGTTATTACAATAAAAATAGCAGCGTATTTAAAATGGTATCACATTCTTTTGAGAAGAAAAGAAGCTTCCCCACAACAGCTGTATAACTAATTTACAATTTTAGGTTGCATAAGCAGCAAACACACGAAAAAAAAAACTCTAAAGAAAAAACGATTGCAGGTCTAATTACATGCTATTTATTAATTTTTTTCTGATATTTTAACTATATAAAAACATTTTGAGAAAATGTTGTGCTCGAACCTTTGCACGTATACTTTTAGTGTCAGTAGTGTCACTGTAGTTCAAGTCGCATGTATAAGCATCCCCACAAGGCGGCAGTATTGCATCAACCGAGACATGTTTGGGATTCACTTTGAGGATTCATTGGGAGTGCCACGTATTTAAACCATACGTGAAGGAGTATAACACATGTATATCTATGGTATAACAAACGTATACACAAACGTTCAATACCATCAATATTATAAAAAGTAATTTATGTGTCTGTTGATTGTACAAAAAGTTTTTTTTTTCTTTCAGAACACAGATTACATTTAACATCAGATATGTATAGGCGAGGATTATCTATAAAAACACATTTATAAAGAGAGAAATATATATCTCTTATACTTTGTGGACAGTTTGAATTAATAGTTATTCTCCGAGCATCCTGAATCACTGCACTTAGCGGTCTGCTGTGAATACCACCTGTTCCAAATGCATCATGGGAAATGTAGTTTAAAAAGCTGCTGGACTCTCGCGGAACACCTGACACCACCTCACACCACTTTTCAGGTGTTGCGTATATAAAAACACAATACAAAAGATATCGGGTTAGTCGTTCAAATTAACGTACAAACAAAATAACGGGTCTCAGTTTAGCGATAAGTCATTTATAGAACTACACATCCCAGTAGACTGTTAACGCGATTGGAGAATATGGGGTGAGGGTGTCTTGTTGAGGGGGGGCAGCACACACGGACTACACGCAGCATTGTGAGAATTACATTTTTGCACGTTATCCAAGGGCTTAGAGACGATAACATACCAGGCAGCGGGATAAAATCCTATTGCACATCTGCATCAGAATACTACGTGGACGCTGGAAACGACAACCGGCGGAGAATTGATGTGAATAATCATATGGAAGCTGAATGCTGTTCATTTAGTGCAACATCTACAACAGTCTGCAGAAATTTACATTCCAGAGAGGAGGTGAAGTGGGTGTCTTTACATCCAAAAACTGCCCCAGCTTTAAGAATACATCATGATGAAGGGTTATGCATCCTAAGAGGCATTGCAAGGTAAGAGAAACATGAGAATCATCAAATTTGTCATTTGTGTCCATTGTGTGAAATATAACCTGTTGTGGTGAATGCTTATGTGGTTTTCAGTCCATTAATGTCTCACCCCTCCTGTTTTATTTTTAAAGCAGATAGTCCCAGATTGTGTAGCTAGAGTGGTCCCTGACCCGCATCATGCATAGAGGCACTCAAGAGGGACCCGTGGCTTGCCCCTTTGTGTCCGAACCCATCTCATTTATGTGAGGGTCTCATTCCACTCTGAACCCACCCTTACCGATCTGCCAGCGTTGCTTAGATACAGGAAAGAAAGAGGGGTAGTAAAGGATTTTCTCGGGGTTGATGTGATGGGGTGACCTAATCAAGTCTTTGTCTCATCCTTATGCAGTTTGTTCAGACCAGACACAACTCAGCTCAAGATGTGGATGTAAACTCAATAAAGTGAAATCAAACAAGCAGTATATTGACCTGAAAGACCACCAACATTTATTAAAGAACTATTAACCCATCCATTTTTCCTTTTATCAGGGATGCTTATGGGAAAAGTGCAAGACTGTGTAGAAACACTATAATGTAACATTTTTAATCACTTGTGCGTTAATAACCCATGTGCTTTAAAGATTTTCATAGCTTTTGTAGGTTTTAGCAGACAAACATTTGCCATGCCCTTTTCAGCAAAGAACTACATGGTTAGATCAGTTATGACAGGTAAAATGGTAGTTATTAATGGTTAAGATTGAAATACGTTTTAATTTACCCTATGTAAAAAAAATACTGAATAAGCTGCACCTATTCAAAACTATTAATTATTACATACTAAAAATACAAGATGATCCAAGTTATATCAACTATAGGTCCTGACTGTTTGATGTTTAATTACAGGTTTGTTTACCAGTATCTGAATTCTTATATACAGCATATGAAACAAAGAATTTAGTTACATCATCATAAATGTCACATTTACTCTAACATTGAGGCTATTTTGTGGTGTTTTAACTCCTATAATATCTCTCTGTAAACAGCGTCTGCGGCCAAACTTTTAATTAATTTCTGATTCTGTCATGACATTCAGTTTGCCCTTTGCTAATTGGTCTCTTTTCAGTGACTGTATTTGAGAGGACAGTTGCTGTTTGGAGTAATTGCAGGACTCTGGTGATAAGGTTTTATATTTGAAGAAATGTCACTAAGAAAAATCTTTTTCTTTTAAACATTAAACATAACACAAAACATGATATATTTATTTTTTATATTGACATAGACACATTCGGTCAAAAAAAATCTATTTTGCAGCTCACTGTGGTTTTCCGTCCACAACAGAGCAAATGGCCAAGCTCGAGTTGAGTGCAATATGAGGAGTCAGACATCCAGTGTAAATTTTCCCTAGGCATAATGGAGGACCATCTATTTCTTATTATATCTGCTGCGACATTATGCAGAGCGACTCAGTGCTGAAACCATATAATGAATAAATCATTGCATTGAATATTTTAATCACCTGATGTGTTTTTTAAACATGCATGTCCTTGAGCTGAAATTACAGTTTGAACTACTCAAATGTCACTTAGGTGTAGATACAGAAAAGACCTTTACGGATTGAGATTGTAAACTGCACTACTTGACAGATGTTCATCATCTTCTGTAACTAGGCTAACATAATACCTGGGGAATTTCTGGTGCCAGCAGAAGTCCTGCTGACTTAGCCTTAACTAGGTTAACACTGCGTACAGAGTGAGCACGCTGTCAAAGAGTCACACATTAGAGCTTTTAAATAGGTTACTCGATGGGAAACCTTTTTCAATCAGTATTTTAAATTGGTTAATTCAGAGCTTTGACAGCAGGGTTACCTGAAATCCTCTTCTATCAAACTAAATAACTCAACTCAACATTTACAGTTCCAACACTTGCATTTTACTGTTATGGTTTCATCTTAGTTTGCAGATCACATGGATTGTACAGAAAAGAACAAATAGGGCACCTGCTGCTGAACACAGTAGAGTTGTCTGTAGATCTGTATTCTTAATTGTGTGTGTGTGTGTGTGTGTGTGTGTGTGCATGCATGAGTTCTCTGGGTTTCTCTTTCCCTGAGAGACCTGCTCCCAAACCCAAACAGATGGAAGACTTCTCTTTCAGATGCTCATCATATCAGATCACTGAAAATGTAATGGTTTTTACGAACAGCAACAGTCCCAAAATATCTTTTTGAGTTTTTCACACTAGACAGGAAGGAAACATGACACTCTCAGTTCTCATTCTTTAACCTTTGTGCTGTGCCGAAAATCTTGAAAGATGTGGCATTCCTTATCCAAAATGATCGGCCTTGTAAATCTTTCGTTATGCTATATTATCACCAAATCTTTGATTCAATATTTTATCAGCTTCTTTTCTTTTAATCATTACGGGTTTGGTATTTCTTACCGTATATACAGTAATTGTTTTTTTGGCTTAAAACATAATCTGTGGATTATTTTGGCGTTGTTCACTCAAAAACTGCTAATTAAAAGAAAACAAGAGAAGTCAATAAAAAGATTGAATCCAATATTTGCTAAGAATATAATGTAAAATTGATAAGCCTTTTTTGTAGGGTGGTTATGTTTGACCAGGACCACTATATAGTGCACAAAAAAACTTTTTGATAAATTTGCCAGTTCACACTCAAAAACCATGCTAATTAAAAGAAATCCAGTAAATTTAAAAGATTACATCCAATTTTTAATAATATTTACATGTTTGCTTTCTATAAGTACAAGTTTGGTATTTGTTATTGGTACTAGGTGATTGTAGGCCTTATTGAGCTGAACTTATGCACCTCAGTTGGTGAAGAATTTGGGAAATGTTCACTCAAAAACATGAAAACATAAAACAAGTCAATTTATTAATATATAATGTTGAATGTAATATTTGGGAATGATATAACATCATAAGACATTTATAAGCAGTTTTTTGTATGCTGTGCTAATTAAAACAAAAGAAAAATTCAATTGTAGACAAATCACTTTTTTCCCACAAACACTAGTGAAAAAAAGAAAAGGTACAAAAAATCTAAACATTTTTAAAAGGTGTGAGAGAGGTTTTAATTTTAGTCTAAAGTGATAACATTAGCATTTTGTTTTTGGGGAAAAAGGAAAATCCGAGTCAAAATGATTAAAAACACAACATGAAGGTTAAGCACATAAGATTGATTAGATTATGCAGCAGTTTGACTTTGAGCAAGCGCACTCATCTATAGCTTACCTCATTTGCTAATTGTAAGTTAATCCAAATTAAATGTTACCACAAAATAGCTCTAGGGTTTATTTTAATTTTGGAAACTGACAGATTTTGGAAAGTTATAATAGACGATGTACAACCTTTCAATCTGTCGTTGCACTACATCTGGATGTAGCGTGAGCAACATTTGAGTGTGTTGGTGAAGTAAGGGTTAACTGTGCCAGTAATGTTGTGTTCTGGAGCCAGTGTTGCCCCTGGTTTTCCTCTCGATCGATGGGCTCTGCGACAGGCCTTGGCATCTGGCCCCAGTCTAGGTGGCCTTAGAGGATCTCTACTGGATGAGTGAAGGAGAGAGAGAGAGAGACATCTCTGAGAACAGGATAAGAAATACTTTGTCGCACAGAGAAAGTGATGAAAAACATAATTAAAAGAAGACGGCACAGAAAGAATGATGGAGAGATGGCCACAGTAGGCTGAAAGAACATCTTTTTCTGTACTTGCCAAATAGAAAGAGATACTGTAGATAGAGGTACAGCCACAGATGCATGGATAATTCATGAATATGTTACAGGGACTCAGCAAGGAGATGTGAGGCGTCAAACTTGTGCTACAGAGACAAGGTCAGTGAGGAGCAGGGTAATGGAGGTCAGGTTGACCACATATTGTATTAATTTTTTGGGCTTTTAAGAAAGACGTCAAAGTTCATAGTTTAAATCACTACAAAAAAAAAGTGATACACCACATTAAAATTATGGCAAATACAGATAAGATGATAATTATTTCTGAATCACTATTAAAATCATATTACATGTAAAATATATAAGTTTTAAGTTATTTTAATGCTACAAATGATATGCATCACAACAGAATGAAAATTTTATATTTTGACATTTGCTATTAATTTTAAATGTGTTTTTCTATGAATAGATTAAAAAAAGTTATTTATGATTTAATTTTAAAGAATATTCTTGGACACATTTTGGCAGTGAATTTTAAGCATAAACCTTGCTTTTATTTTTCAGCAGTCAATATTTGCAAAATTGATACGTCGCTTGCTTCACCTGTGCTGATGCCAGAAATCAAAGTCAATGTTCTTGAATAGGACCTTATGCCGAAATACACACACACTGGCTTTTAGAGCCTGAAGCAGAGATGGGGGTGCTGAGTCAGACACTTCAGGCAGCTGCAGCTGTTAAGAACTCCCACGGCACACAAACAAAATTCTGGTGAGGCAGTTTATGCGAGAATAAGACATGGTGACTGTACCATCCATCGCTGCTTTTCCTATACAAGCGTTTGAACTCCTAGTTGTGTGTGATGTGTTTGCTGCTTCTTTGAGATGATTTCTGCTCTGATATCCAGTCTAAGATAGAGCGCTACAGAATTTCCCAGGCCTTTGAGATCCGTGAGCGCTGTTTTCTTAAGCATTGTAGCGATGTCTCTGTGGCTAGTCATGGTTGCTTATAATAAACCAGCTTCTGCTGGACACGGAGGACATGACTGGTGGCATCCCCTGTGGATCTGGTTTGTCAAGAAAAGCATGATGAAGGGTCAACAGTTGCTTCAAGAGAATGCAACTCACTGTCTTGGGGCACAAATACAACTCACGTGTTAGCAGTATGCTGTTAACTGATCCAGTGGGTCCTCAGGGCAGTGACCCAATTAGCATGGATATGAAATATATTCTTAAAAGAGTTCAAAAAAGTGTTTGCAACTGTCAAATTAGATGGCATGAAATGTTTTAATGTTAGATTGTTAGATTGAATTTGGTAAGAAATGTTTTATCTATGCCCGAGATAATTATGACATTAAGTTAATCAGGCAGAAACTTGTTTGGATGAGTCAAAATAGCACCTAAGGTTATATCTAGTTTTACTATCATGTTAGGTGCACAAGGCTAAATTAATTTTCCCTTGAGAGTGTATAAAATAAGACACAACTAAAAAAAAGAATGAAATAAAATTGAGATAGCCAGTATTTCCTGAGAGGCAGAGTATGAAATAAACACGACTGAAGCTGAAGGCTATACATAAAATGAATTTGAGACTTGAATTTGATTAGAGAGGCAGGCATCTCTCATTTCATTTTCCGTCATTTTAGTTTGAGGCTTGAAGCTCAAGTGGAGTGAAAGGTTATAGTTTTTTTTTTTTCGTGATTAGTGTGACTCAGATAAAGCTATGAGACGTTTTTGCGATGCAGAAACTGTAGCCATTGGGCACTTTGGTAAAAAAGTTTAATTTCACCTGATTTTTAAATCAAGTTCTGTATTATGAGCTCAGTTTGGGATTATTTATCTGAAGAATAAATTCTGAGAGAGTAAATCTGAAGAATGATTGATGATGTACACCAGCTTTAAAAGAGGTCAGAATGATTGGCCATTTATTATTAGGCCACATTCCCAGGAATAAGATACAATTCTTTTAGCAAATAAAAAATGTGACCCTGGACCACAAAACCAGTCACAAGTGTAGATTTTTACATCGTCTGAGTAGATAAGCTTTCCATTGATGTATTGTTAGGATAGAACAATAATATTGAGCCAGGTCTCATGAAAATGCATATAAAAAGTACTACAAGTAAAAACAGAAACTTGTGGTATCGATCCCCAAAAATTTACTTCGGCCTGCATATAATACGCAGTTTTCATGTTTACGTACAAAATCATTGAATCAATACTGAGAAAAGCGCCTTTAAAGCTGTTTAAATTTAAGTCCTGAGCATTGCATACCTATTAATAATTAAGTTTTGATACATTTATGGTAGGCCTAAATATAAAAATATAGTCTATAAATTATAAATGTACAAAATATATTCATGGAACATGATCTTTGTATGGAAAACACATTCTGCTGACACCAGATTACATTTGAAGAAAATGTTCATTTAAATAGCTAAATCATAATTTTTAATGAAAAAAAAAAAAATACGCAAGGCATGATAATCATACTTTTTTCCCCAGAGAGGCCTAACAAGCAATAATGTATCCCGCTTTAAAAGGGTTTAATCCATTAAACATGAAATTAGATTATGCCTTAGGGCAAATTACTATTTTATGATTAGATTAATCCTCAGTCGGGGAGAGACTGCATTATTTGTCAGTACATTAACCCTAGAGTCACTGGACAGGCATCGGTGTCCCACTCTGCTTCCAACCTGATCATAGACAGCACAAAACTGGAGCTGTCGACTGTTGAATATGTAAGAACAACCTGTCCAGCAGTGAGTCGGAGAGAATGCAAGCCCACCCAGTATGTGAATGTCTGCTCTTCTCTTTCAATTACATTTCCATTGCAGCCAGCTGTGAGGTTTCGTTGCCAAGGCAACTCAGACACCCACTCTACAGTGTTCGGCTCACCCTTGCTGAGCAGGCACATTGGTCAAGACCCACTAAAAGCGACCGAACAACAAAAGAGAGGGAAATAAAGAGTAAGCTAAGGTCAGTGGATGTTTTTTGTGCGTGATACCTGTGTGTGGCTGAAGAAGGAAGAAATAGAGAATCTGGTGGTAGTGTTATCGTCTGAATTTGTTCTAGAGAATGTATTGCAAGAATGCTATTGTATACGTATGGCGTCAATAATAAGTGATAATGTTTTGAGCGCAACAGTCATGTTTAGATGTGTTGACCAAAAGCAAATGATAATGGTTACATATCTCAGTTGCCTGCTGTTTGTTGTGAGTAGCAATTGAGTGCTGATGGCTATAAATGAGAAATTGAGTCATTTTGAGATATTGGATGGGGTAGGAGGATGTGATGCTTGGTGAGAAAATGAAGCATGAATTGAATAGATGGGGAGCATAATTCAGCTTTAAGAGGATTTTGCCTTTCTTTTGAGATTTTTTTTAGCCTATTTATATACATATATATGGTATGCTGCCTTCCATACTTTTTTCAGACAGTGCATGCTACAGTATATAAATGCATCACACTTAAATGTCAATCATTCTCTCTTAATATTTCTTCTTTACAAAGGTGCCGATCAAGATTCATAAAGGTTGCATAAATTTACACATTACAATCAGTTTGGTTACATTCATTTTGAAGCTTGTTCATACAACAATTAATTCAAAATGTGTGGGGGGGGGGGGGGGGGTGTAATTAAATTACCAATATGAAAATGTTAAAGATTACAGATGGGTTACAGAAGTTGAATCTTGTTTGCAAACACATACCCAAATACATATTTATTTGATTTTTATAAATTGCAGTGACTGCTCTAAAATGAGACAACAATGTTTCAAAGCAAAGATTTGATTACAAAAACAGTATCACTGAATTATTTATTTTTATAATTTTAGATCTATTTAATCTCAGAACAGTCTCAAAGTAAAAAGGGGTGCTAAAATCTGATTTTGTGCTTTAAATTAAATTGTTATAATCTTAAGTAATGAAGGATTTTGAAAGCATTACAATATTACATTACTCCCTTAAAAAGTTACTAATTACTTTACTTAGTTACTTTTTATGGAAAGTAATGTGTTATGTTACTTTTGCATTACTTTTTAAATATGGGCAGAGCTTGAGTGTTTGTTTCTAATATAAGAAGTTCTATTTGAAGCAAATGCAAAAGCACACCAAAAAGTGTGACGAATAAACCTCAGGCTGAAGTAAAAGTAAATTCACATCTGTAAAGTACAATACAGGAGAAGAAAGTTCAATACTCTTTAGCAATAAAAAACAAACAAACAATAAAGCACAATAGTCATTTTTGAGCATCAAACGCATACAATCGTGTCTTACATGCACTCCTTCCAGGTTGGGTTTGTGGCCTTTGAGCTTTACATCCATTAAATGTCACTCTGGATTCTTGTTTAATTCATTGACTTCACTGCATGTCGTTCATACTCGCTTGAACTGTAAAACTATTTAATGTGAATTAAAGCAGCAAAGACATTAATTAATAAAATGGGATTAGATACATTTGTGTAATTTAATTTTTGCAGGTTTGCTTCATATTCTGAACTTATTTTAATTCATTTTGTTGAATACTGAATCTGTTTTTGAGAATGAGATGAATTAAAGCATATTCACATTTAGTCTAGAACTACTCTGTATGCACACAGCGCTCTGTATTTCTGATTTCTCTCATCATGAGGTCAGGAGACTTGTCAGTAAGAAAATAAGAAAACACTTATTAAACACTTATTAAAATAAGTCACTGGCGTTACTTTTTTGAAAATGTAACTCAGTTATATTACTCTAAAATTAAAAAGTAATGCGTTACTTTAGTAGTTACTTGGAAAAGAATATTGTTTCATATTTTGTAAATTTATTTCCATAAATTTATTTTTGATTAGTTATATGCATTGCTAAGGGCTTAATTTAGACAACTTTAAATGTGATTTTCTGAATACCGATTTTTTTTTTCACCCTCAGAATCCTAACAAACCATAAATCAATGGAAATCTGATTTATTCAGCTTAAACGAAAAAAATCGAAATCAAAAAGATGATGAGGGTATATAAATATCGCGCCCTGTGCGTGCTCACGCCTTTCAGAACGTCAAACTTCGTCTCGCTCACGTCGTGTGACGTCACTGCAGGTAAGCGAGCACGAGGGATGTAGATGCAGAAATAAACACTATTAAACTGTCCCTGCAGTCTCTTTCGCGGTTTCTCTCTTCAAACTGTGGGCGTCTAAAAAGAAGTAGCGTGTTTAAGGATGAGAGCGTCTCAATCAAAGGAGTAGGCATTTACTGCTGCCGGAGAAAATGAAATCTGAAATTCGTTTTTTCTAATTGGAATGGAAGGGGAGAGCATTATGTGATCTCGAGCGGCTCACCCACGCATGCAATCACAATCGTGTGATTTTAATCTACGGCCACAGTGAAAGCAGCACGAGCCACCTGTTTGTTTGATATGTCGATATCCTCTTCTAAGCCCGTGACTGAACTGTTGGCAAGAGATGTTATGTTTTAAACATAAGTGCATTGCTGTCAGAGCTATACCTTTTGTGTAGCTGTTTCTTTTAAACATGCATTCAAATGAATGTGTTAATTAAAATATGCAACCATGAACAAATTGGTCGGTGTATTTTGTGAAAGCTGTGAAATTAATGGTCTTCTAAGGTGACTGAACTGCTGTCTGTGCTCCACATATTCGGCTCTATTAATTTTAGATGCTCTACAGAGAATGTTCAACAGAAATCGGGGGGTCACAAGAGAGGCTCAAAGATAGAAACACTTCAACTGTGGTGCCTTCTTAAAATGTGTGTGAGGGACAGATATCAGAGATGATGAATGTGAAAAGTCAGTATATTACAGGGATTACAAGCAGAAAAGAACTGACAAGTATAGATGAGCAGAAGCTAGTTCTCATACACTATAGCTACTGTGCTAGTGAAAGTGCAGGTATTGCCTTTTATTTTGTCTAGTTTATTTAAACATTTTTATTTGCAAATCCTGTTATTAGGATAAAATTACATTCGAGTTAGTTTTTAGGACTTGAGAATGGCAGAACTCTTTTTTTTTTTTTTTTTTTCATTTAATGACAAAAATGCTTTAATGGGAACATTGAAATTTGGTCACATGGTCAGTTTCAGAATTTAACTTGTTTGGTTTGTGATCTAGAAATTACGGAAAACATCATTATAGAATTTCTTACAACTTGCCTTGTCTTTTACCTTAATTTAATGTTTATTCACAATTCTTTCAGTGCATTTCAAACTTCTCTATACATTTTATTATGCGGTACAGTAAATTAAACCTATATTAAACCTTTTTAAAAACACTGTGCTTGATTTTCTTTCTTTGTACATTTCAAAGTCATATTGGTGCAATTTGTATTAAATGTGGAAAAAAATATCTGGAGCACAGCTTGGAGCGGTGTAAAATATTTGTTTTTTATTATGCATGCCAATATTCTTTGCTTTTTGCCAGTTCTCTATAAATCTGAATATGAAAATCCGTCTTAGAACTTGTGCAAACAAAAAAGTGAAGATAAATAACTTATGAATAAAAAGAGATTTGCTGTATTTATATGCGGACACCTACTTAATTCTACACTTTTTTTTGTTTCCCTGTAGTGTGAAAGATCACAATGAACTAAGAAGAGCATCCTAACGCACAGCACCCTCTCAGACTGAAGGGTTTTCACTGGCAGCAAACTGGCAGAGAGAAAGAGAGCTCATACAGGTGAGTCAGCAGCAGCAGCATCCCAGAGATTATAGATTTGCAGAATACAGGACAACAACAGGTCAGGGCACATTGCCTTGTTGAAATCCGAGTTCTCCACCTCACCAATTCCGTTAAGAGCTGTTATCGTGAAATTGGCAAGCAAGCCCCGCGATGCAACACATTCACCCGCGCTCGGCTGATCACGTACTCCACTAACTGCTAGACAGATGCAGTGTTAGAAGAAAATCGGATGCTGTTTTTGTTTGCCTTTTTCTTTAATCCAGCTCCTTGCCGCTCAAATCCCTTTTTGTGCTGGAGCCGTTGGATTCTTTCAATCATATTTGTTGCTGTCTTCTTATTTGGTTCATTTTTATTATCCACCAACCTGGAGAGAGTCCAAGTGCTAAAATGATCAAACCATGATGGCAGAAAATCCTAAAGTGCTTATCTAGATGGGAAAGTTCAAACCACAGGGTTAGGGAGGGAAACTGCTGGAGCTAGAGGTTCCACACATTCGAATCCTCAAGCTGATTTCATTGAAGACACCAAGGGACAAACGCAGTGGCATGTCTCAGCACTTAAAGTAACTCACAGGATAAGCTACAACAGCCGAATGAATGAAATGGAAAGAGTTGAAAGAGTGTTGTAGATTGTAAAGCCATTCAAGATGTCTGCAAAAGAGCTTCATTACAAGACTGTGAGAAAACCCCACCCTTTTCCACCTCTGGCTGCGAAGTTCGACAAAGTGGCTTGCTAGACAGAGCATACGGTTGCAGACAAACCGGATTACAGTGACAAACTTGGACTCATAGAGGGCTGTAATGGAACAGACACGGATGACAGCCTAGCTTGTCTGGCACTGAGATGTCAAAAACACAGAGGGGGCTATTCCTCCAACTGTCACTGCAGGGAGAATAGAGCCGATCACACACACGCCTACAAGCAGACTGATTTTTAGAGGTGAAAGACTGGTGTGTGTTTGAACCGTGGCAGTATAGACAGTTCAAAAGCGTGAAAGAGAGAGCTGGAGGAGATCCCGTAGTGCAGGGGGAAGAGAGCGGAAATAAAGAGCAGTAAAAGGCTCACACGGCAGCGGTGACACACTGAAAGAGAAGACTGACAGACTGGAGATCAGCGCTGGCAGTTCACAGGCGCACAGTTTTGCGAGATTCACACACTTCTGGGTTTAAAGGCTGTGCCGCTCAGTACGCCGAGTAGTACTGAGTCCAGGTTGGGCACGGTGGCAGGGGCCGGTTCATGGCAGTGGGGCGGGCGCATGCCGTCTGTGCCTCCGCAGCGAGAGGGACGCTTAGGATTGGGATGGGGTTGGGGTTGGGCCGCATGGGCGCAGGCTCAGAGGACGGGCGAGCTGAGACCCTGGGCGCCCGCCGGAGTCGGACCCGCGCCAGCAGGAGAACGCGGGGGCATGAGATGCTCCCTTCGCTTCTGTGTGGTCCTGGGATCCCTGGCCCTTCTGTTCCTCACCTCGCTCTTCTTCTCGTTCTCGCTGAGAGGAGGAGCCGGCTTGCCTTACTTTGAACCCCCGGGATGGGAAGAGTCACACAAGGTTAAGCTAGTGCCCAGCTACACCGGTTCCCACCGGGTCCTCCCGGTCGAGAGCTCTCCGCAGAAGACATGTGCCTGCTCACGGTGTGTGGACGACCCTGGCGTTTCCGACTGGTTTGATGAAAACTATGACCCGGACATCTCGCCTGTGTGGATTCGGGACAACATCCAGCTGCCTTCAGACGTGTACTACTGGTGGGTGGTAAGTGATCTTTTGGTTACTCATTGCTGCTTTTAGATTTAGAAATCCTTTCAGTTGATGTGTTTAGACTTTGTTGCGGTTCAATTTTTGTGACGCGCTCATGCTTTAAATGAAGTGGAAAACAAAATGAAACGGCTGCAAAACTGTTGCATGTTAATTTAATTAAAAGAGACCTAATTTTGTTGTGCTTCTCTCTTTTAAATGAGAGAGGTTCGCAATCTGCAATTGTGCTTATGCATCATGTTTAACCGACAGGAGGCAAAGAGGGCATTTCTATTAAAAAGAACATGAGTAATGCCTGAAAAAAAGTGTGTCAGCTGAAAAGTGTAAGTCCGTAATACTTGCTCAGAGTGAATTAAAAGCAGGGAGGGTGTCGGACTGCATTAAGCAAAAGAAGCAGAATGATGAAGTTTGGGAACATGCTTGCACTTATGGAGACTACTGAATTTGACATTTTCTGAAGAAAGTGGTGTTGTTAAAATGCGGGGGGTGTTCTAGGCGATTGCTAAGGTGCAAAAAAGCAAGAAAGAAAAAAATTAATAAATAGTAATTGTTTTGGGGGTGTTTTGATCTTATTGGACATTTATTTCAGAGTATAATACATGTAATTAACCAATTATGTAATTTGTTTAATGAGACTTCTGTTGGACGGATTAAATTCTTCTTTGTGGAATATTTGAATTGCAATTAATTAAATTCATCTTCCTTTTATTCACATTCCAGTGTAGTCAATTAAGAAATTTAAAATCTATGTGTATATATGCATATTATACATATGTTCACACACATTATATATATGTTTTTATTTTGTTTATGAATATGCAGACTACTGGGTTGGTAAGTTTTTATTTTTTGTTTGTTTTTATTCATTAAAAACCATAACATGTTGAAATATTACAATTAACAAACATGTTTATATTTCAGTGTAATTCTTGTAACATTCTTGTAATGTAAAAACAGAATTTCCTGCAGCTATTATTCTAGACATCAGTGCCACATGATCCTTATTATACCGTTGTTTCTAAATATTTTTGTAAACACAATTTCTAGATAAAAAAGAAAATATGGAAATCTGAAACATTAAATAAAAATTTCTGATATTTCTACCAATACTTGTGAATGGTAGTAGGGCTGGGCGATATATATCACACGGTATTTTATGGGCATCTCATCAGTAAAGACGGTTCTTTGATTAGCGGGAAAACTCCGCCAGCTTATACACAGAGTCGTAGATCACTGAGAAGCTGC
>JAUCMU010000036.1:21299859-21328778 GCA_032275025.1 Enteromius treurensis
AACGCGCAGCTTCTCAGTGATCTACAACTCTGTGTATAAGCTGGCGTTCCTTTTAAAAACAGCTGACGGAGTTTTCCTGCTAATCAAAGAACAGTCTTTACTGATGAGATGCGCATAAAATACCGTGCGATATATATCGCCCAGCCGTAAATGGTAGTGCATAACTTTCTGTTCATGACAAAATCTTGCATTAAACACAATGCCTCCTGTTATTTAGACGGGCACCGAGTGAATTCGGTGACAAGCATCTGTACCCAGAAAACATCTGCCAAAAATGATTAGGTCCAGTGGAGACCTGGTAAACTCATTGGCAGTTATTGGCAGCAGGGACCATGAGGAGAGGAAACGAGGGAAGGGGGGGGGTATTGTTTTTATTTTATTTATTTATTTATTTGTATGATATTTTCTATTCATCACAGCAGAGGGCTTCAGCGGCTAATAGGCTGCCTAGATGTTTATTTTAGTATGCATGAGTACACAGGCAGGTGTGCAGATGGTTTGAAGTTAAAAGATAACTGCCCAACCTTATGTTAGTTTCTTTCTTTCGCTTTCTTCCTCCCTCTCTTCTCTTCCCTCTGGGCCTTGTACAGATGTTGCAGCCTCAATTCAAACCCCACAACATCCAGCAAGTTCTACAGAGGCTTTTCCAGGTCATTCCAGGCCGTTCCCCCTATGGTTCGTGGGACCCTGCCCGCTGTCTGCGCTGTGCTGTGGTGGGGAATTCGGGCAACCTCAGAGGGGCCGGTTACGGTCCAGTGATTGATCACCACGATTTCATCATGAGGTGAGGCTTGAAATGCCAAAGCAAAATGAAGTAGGTAAAGAACAGCATATCAAAAATTATGAAAAAGATTTGGTCTTGTTTTTAAATGTAAAAAAAAAAAAGAAATTAAATGGTGCCTTGGAATTTAGTTTGTCTAGCTCTGTTATTATAGTTTTGTTTTTAATTGAACCCTTACCCTTTTTTCTGCAGTGTTTTTCAGTTTAGTGTTTATTTTGTAACTATTTTTTAATAATTAGAATTAAAGTATGTCATTTCAGTATTTGTCAAAAATAACCTGTTTGAAAAATAATTTTCTTAAAGGGGTCATACAAACCCAGTTTTCCACAAGCTAATATGATTCTTTAGGGTCTTAATGGAAAGTTTGTAANNNTTTAAAAAAAATCTATATATATATAGATATAATTGCGGGTACATTTGTTATCCCCACAAAAAGTCTTTTTTTCCCCTACATTTTTGGGAAATGGTTTTTTTTTTTTTGTCATTTTAATTTTATTTATTATTGTTCTTTATGAATTACAAGATGTGTAGTACATAACAATATAATAAATTAAATATCTAAAATAGCTTCTTTTTTTTTTTTGGTCTACATTAGTCAGTGTGTTTTTTGAGATCACGTATCAGTGTTCAATCAAAATATTTTTTTTTTATTTATTTCTACAACATTACATTATTTAAAATCCATTTTTCTTAGAAAAAAGTGTGTCCCCAAATCTTGTCAACCACAACATAGCATATTTTTCCTTTAAATAGGTGGAATTATCTCTCAGTATTGTGGAAGTTACAGGAAATGATGTCACTTTCACTCACTGAAAAGTATCTGTGCTCTCTCTGGGAAAATATTTTAATCGAAAAACTTCTTACACCAAGAGTAATTTCTAAAACGTCAACTCCAATATCCACAATATCAAAAGGAAAATGTTTTCATAAGTGTCATGTTTTCGTAGCATTTATGCCAGCAGTGGGGTTTTTGGAAATAATTTAATAAAAATGTCAATTTTGTTACAATAATGTCTCCATTGTAAGTCTACCTAGGTAACAGAGTTGATGGTGACCGATGGGGACACCAAATTTACCCGCAATTATAGAAAGAGTCATATATATGTGTTTATGTATGTGGTTATATGTGTGTGTGTATATGTGTGTGTGTAAATGAGCACTATAGTTTCCAGTTAAAGCCTTGCTCTTTGACCTTTTGTTTATTAGAGATTGATATAAAAAGAAAAATGCTTGTGATTTGATTGGTAAAACATCGCACTCATTTTGAGAAAAGCTTTGAGTCCTAAGAAGATAAAGAAAGCGAGAGAGAGAGTGCAAGAGAGACTGATGAGATTCTGTGTGTTGCAAAACCTTGGTAAAGTGCGGTAGTTCTCTAAATTTGAGTGAGTAAATGTAGAAAACAGATTGAACGAGAAAGATGCAGGGTTTTTTTCTAATCCGAGCATTTTGTTGAGAGGCTGTGAGCTGTGAAATGGAAGCTCTGACATCCATCAGGGAAACAGACGTGTCTTCTGAATAGACATCGACCCTTTCTGCGTTCCTGTCTGATCCACACTCTCTTTCCATCATCTTGCTTGTCTTTTGCAGTTCTGTCCCATTGAAAGGAAAAGCTCACCCAAAAACAAAAATGGTGTCTCTTATTCATCCACATGTCAATTCCAAACCCTTAAGATGTTTTGCTGTGGAACACAAAGGAGAGTTTTGAATAATTCCCTGGTTATGATTTTCTGTACAATTATGATAAGTGGCGACGTGTTTCGCTGGCTGCTTTTTTAGCCGCTTTTGCTGTCAACCTGAATGCACTTTCTGTTTGTTCACTTTACCCCGTCATGGGGAAAATAATGAAATGCCAAAGTAATAGGGCTTGTTTGAGTGAAAGTGAGGGAGAGTTTTCACGGTCTAATTCAATTGGATCTGTGTGTTCCAGGATGAACCTGGCTCCCACTGTAGGGTACGAAGAGGATGCCGGCAGCCGAACCACACACCACTTCATGTACCCAGAGAGTGCCAAAAACCTGGCGGCCAATGTTAGCTTTGTGCTGGTGCCCTTCAAGACTCTTGACCTGTTGTGGATCACTAGTGCCCTCTCAACCGGCCAGATCCGCTTGTGAGAACAATAACACATACACGCAAAGATTTTAGGGAAACAAGGCTAGATTGCAGCACCATTTTTTTTAAATGTCATTATTTTATTTTTGTTTTATAATTATTTGTTTAATATTTAATCATATTTATTTGTATTTACTTTTTTTTACTATTTCTTTTTAGATAATTTATTATTTTACAGACCGAATTTAGTTTTTTAGACACAAGTTTGGGTGTTAAAATCCTAAATACATTATGTATTTATTTATTTATTATTTTTTTAATTATTTTTTTCTCATATATATTTATACCCAGTCTGTCATTTTATGTTTCTCTAAAAAAAAAAGTTAAGTTAAAAATATAAATAATAATAATAATTAAAAAAAAATACTAAATATACTATATAAAAAATATACTATATACTATGTCTAATTAAAAATAAACACACACACTTTATTTATTTATTTATTTATTTATTCACAATTTACTGAAATCCTGCACATAATTTGTATTTGCAGGAACGTCTGTTGACAAAAAATTTTCATTTTAAAGTTTAGATAAACAAGTTTGAGAGTTGTGTGGGATTCTTCAGATGTGCAATATGTTCAAAAGATTCACATAGTACCTCCTCCAGATAGAGTGTGACATTAATAAATTAGTTGTTCATTTAAGCTTTCAGTCTCTATGTGAATTTAATGAAATTCTGGTTGTCAGTCCCTGAATTTTAAATCATAGCTGTAGTAGCTGCAGTGTGGCCAATGAGACATTCATATATTCTGTCTGTGAGCACACTGCAGTGTTCTGTACCCAGAAATGCATCATTCAAATCACACACACCGCCACACACACACATCACAGCGCTTCATCAACAACATTCTATACTTGACTGAAAAACACCAGAAAGTTAGCGGCAGTTCTGCTCACTGTTTTTTATGAAAAGATGAAGAGATGCCATAAGTAGGAAGACTTATAACTTTATCTTTCCAAATCGCTCTCTCTCTCTGTCTCTCGCTCTCTCTCTCAGCACTTACGCTCCAGTGAAGCAGTTTCTGCGTGTGGATAAAGACAAGGTAATATATTCCTATCCTGTCTCTCACAGATTTATATTCTCTGAATTAAGTCACTCTTTAGACCCAGAACAATAGAACACGATCAATCTCACATTTAGTCTTTGTATTCTCTGTGCTGCTATTAATCTGCATGCGTATCAAATAATGTCTTGTAGGTTCAGATCTTCAACCCAGCTTTCTTTAAATACATCCATGACCGCTGGACACGTCATCAAGGCCGCTATCCCTCCACTGGCATGCTTGTGCTGTTCTTTGCTCTACACGTATGTGATGAGGTAAGATTTTATGGTATATAACAATGCATATTTTTCATATTTGACATTAAGTTATTTATTTATCATGTATCATGCCTAAATTTATAATGTATTATAATGTAGCAATTTTCGATTGTAATAAGCAATTTATTACAAAAGAAATTCTGAACATCCTTCAGAAATAATTTTAATATGCTGATTTGGTGATATATATATATATATAATGTATATATAATATATAATATATTTTTTATAACAATAGAATTTTTTACGGTTACTCGTGATAAATTGAATGGGGTGTTATTGAATAAAAGTATTCATTCACTTTTCAACTTTAGTGTGAATATATTATAAATAATAATGTTTATAATGTTTTAAGAAAAGCTTTTAGCTTTTTGTATAAAAAAATAAAAAATAAAAAAAGATAAAAAAAATTGAAATGTTACATTTTTATTTCTGCGTCTGTCTCCATAGGTGAATGTATTTGGTTTTGGTGCGGACAACAGGGGAAACTGGCACCACTATTGGGAGCAGAACCGCTATTCTGGAGAGTTTCGTAAAACAGGTGTCCATGATGCAGACTACGAGGCCCAGATCATTGAGAAGCTGGCCAAAGCTGGCAAGATCTCAGTCTTTCCTGGAAAGTGAATCTGGTCACCAGGTGCAGAGTAATGGACCAACTGATGGACTACCATAAACAAAACCACCCATTATTCACTTGACACACTTAGTGTGCCTGTTAAATGTGATCAAGAAGTAATTTTTCATGACCATTTTATGCCGTCCCAAGTGGACAGGATTCTGGACAGCATCCCTCATGATGTGGTGGTTTGGAGAGGAGATGCTAGTACTAAATGTACCTCAACTAGGAACTAAGGAACTTGACCTGGCAAGGAATAATATCTCACCACTAAACAGCATGTTAGGTATATGTGCCGGGAATGGATTTGGCTTATATTTATGACTTTTGTTAAATTAGTGATGATGCAGGAACTCTTATCTTAACTCTTGTTTAACTAGTGTTATAGCGCTGCAGTTAGACTCTTCTCATCATCAGGCAAATGTGGACTTCCAAGTTCGTGCTGTTAAGCGAGCTTTATTTTGTCTTATGAGATATTTTGTTTAGTGGTTTGTGTGTGAAATGATCATGCTAACAGTTTGTGATAACTTTGTACGCACAGCAGTCTGAACAACTTTTGTTTCATTCGGTTTTGCTAATTACGTTTGAGTACTGATTGTTCCTCTGGTCTGAGAAGGATACTCGACACCAGTACCTAAAACCACTGACGCAGTCCAATATGAACACGTAAGCAATATATTAAGTACATGTGGAGTATGTTTAGAAGAAACCAACACTACTAAAGGTGTGGTGATTGTTCTAGAGATGCACTGTGAAGAGTGGTACAGCTTCATTGTTGGATCTTCAGCACGCTACTAAATTTAATGTAATAGTGTTATATAATGAAAAATGGCGAAAATAAGTATTCGATTGTGAGAAACCGAATATACGCTTTCATTTATGAAGCCTGTTGTATGGCAAGTTTATGACTAGCTGACAGACAGATCTTGAAGTTTTAGAGGAATTGATTGATGAGCGTTTTTTTTGAAGACATGTAGACACTCCTTTGCTGCTGTTCAGTCGTTTTTCATCAACAATAGGTCTTTTTCCTTTTTTTTACTGTAATATTTGTATAGTTTTCCTTGTATAATTTAATACTTTGTAAAGGTTTAGACCATTTGAAGTATAACCAGAAAGATCCACTTGAAGGACAAATGCTTTCTGCGGAGCCCCTGAAGTGATGGGGAAAGTATGAGATGGTAGTAAAAGAAAATTTCAATGCTTTCGGGTTGTCTTGCAAATTTTTGCAAGAACACCCCCCCCCCCCTTGTTTCCTTTAGAAACTTTGCAGTACATTGCAAAATATTTGCATTCCCCAGAGCAAACTTAACGTTAACTTTTAAAAAAGAATTTGGTTACCCTGGAAAAAAATTTGCTTTACTTTGCGTTCCCCCAAGAAACGTTGCCTTACTTAGCTAAATATTTTTTTATTAGTTTTGCAAGCTAAAAAAAAACCCTGATACTTTATATTTTGCTTTTTTATTTTTAATTTATTATTTTTAGTTCTCCCAAAAAACCTTGTGTAAGCATGCAAAACTTCTTTTCGCTTGTATGTGAATTGAAAAATGAAAATGTTCTTCTGGAACACTTTTGCAAGCGATTTTTCTCTGAGAACATCAATTCTCTTGCGTTCTCTCATAAAAAATGTTTGTGTTCCTCCGAGAAACTTCCAACAAAAGAATTGTGACCCGAAAGCACTGAAATATATTCTTTCTTCCAATCTCTTTTTTTTTTTTTTTTTTTTTTTTTTTTCCCCCCATAGGTTTCTGCTTCGGCCGGGTTTGAGTTTCAGGTGCAGTATTTCTTTTTCAAAATGTAGACATATCAGCTATTTCAGTGTGTAAATGCACACACACGTTACATGCTTGCGTGCCTTGTCCTCGCTTCTGGACACGTCCTCTCTCCAGAGAACAGCTAACCTCATTACAAGACGCATAAACACGTGCTATTGTTCCTTTAGTCTTCTTACAGAGCATTTATTGACACACATTTGCGCTCTCACACAAATCTGGGCTCTAAAATAGGGCACGGATCGTCTACCCACCAGCTGTCCTCCACCCACACATGATTCAAGGCTTCTCCTGTGCTCCACCACCTCATCCTCTTGTCTGTTCTACTTTGAGCTTAGCTGAGCGCCGTGCCTTCGGGATCAGGGTGGGAAGAGCCCTCGCCTGAAAACCTTCTCCCCTTTTGATTTTAAGAGCTATCTACCTGCATTCACTGTCACTTCAGAAAAGTCTCCTGAACCCTTAGTAAATCCAGACCTGTGGCACACGAGTGCTTTTATACATTGTCATTAAAGCGTAAATGTCTTTCGATGGTTATATACCGGGTGAATATTAAATGCACATTGCTGTAGTGGCTTTATTATATTTAAGCCTATTCTGAGGCATTATTATTGGGCGTTTCACAGTGAAATTCTAATATCACGGATACATAGGATGGCTGCCCTCTCATAGGTAGAATATTGAGATGCGCAGTTGGTCACCAAAGAGTTTAATTCCATTACTAATCCTCTTGTTTTTGCTGTTCGATGTTTCTGTAGCCTGTCGTTCAGAAAATATGGATTAAGGAAAATAAGTTGGCTCGTGATGTTCTTGTATTACTCTTAACAGCATTCATTAATCCTAGGTGGAACTAGTTGGCGAGGAGAGATGCGTCTCTTCTTGTTTTCGTGCCATAGGAGGATCGTAGCCTGCCGCGTGACATTTAGGCAAATCTACTCAAACAGTTTCTAAAAGACTACATTATGTCCTCCTCCTCTGTTCTCTCCATTTGAAATGTTCTGTGGCCAAATTGCATGACGAGATCAATTCCAAATTGGCTTGTTTTCTTCATGCTCTTCTTGCCAATGTTCTCAGCACTAAATTATCGGTCTTTGTGGATCCTTATTGTCACGTGAGAGAGCTTTTCTTGGACTTTGTATCCTCTTTTGTTGAATTGTTTGTTTGTAGGATTATGGGATGTAAATTCGAAGGCTGTAAAGTACTGGGTGAGAAGAATATTACGGAGCCTGTTAAGACTAAACTGCTTTTTCCCCCCCTTTGCAGCTTTTTTCACGATCATACACATGATTGTGCCTTCATTTGGTTTTCTTGACCTTTTTGAATGAATTTACAGTAGAAATAATTAATAAAACACAATAAATGGCAGCAAATGACCCAATGTGAAGTTAAAAATGAGGCTACAGTATTTAAACTCCACTTTCAACTTAATGTTGAATCTTGTTCTTTATGAAGGAACCCTCTTCAGCACAGACTGTACTTATCCTCACTGTGCCACTGTGTTTGCTCATCATTGGTGTTGATATAGTGACTATTGGTCCGTGCTCTTTCCTTTCACAACCTCAGTCTTTGTGTAATTCTTGACTGTTTTTATCTTTATGCTACTGTAAGAAATAAACATGTTCAAAAATGGTTTGGCTCTTTGTGTTCAAGGAAATTGGTATAAAATTACGCAAATTTGCTCCTTGTCAGAGCTGCTTTTTTTTTTTTTTTATTTTTTGGACAACTTCAGTATTGAAGTTCATTATTAAATTTTTTTGCAGCTTCTAATGTGGAAACACCAGCTTTAAAAAAAAAAGTTCAAAAGGGTTTGATGCCGTCAGTGTCACTTTCCATCCAGTGTACTTTATCACTTTAGAGATGCCATAAAAATCATGTTGAATTTTTAAGTTTTAAAAGATAGTTAAACTTTAAGTTGAGTCATACAAAGCCAATTTTCCACTAGCTTATATGATTATTTAGGGTCTTAATGGAAAATTTGTAATATAGTTTATTAAAAACAGTTCTTCAGAAATCACTCTGTTCTGTGTACCTCCCCTTTAAATCTTCACGAGCTCCGCTGACTCCGCCCCTCTTTTACGAGGCGCTCTTTTTTTAAGCCATATTCATAGTAAAATTTGCTAATTAGCACATTGTTAGGAAAAGCATTTATAAGTGAATGTGTTAAACCTCCGCCTCTTCAGTCACTCAGATGTCGGGGTAAATCACCACTGCTATATTCATTACTACATTCAACAACAAAACACCTCAATCTCTTAAGAGTCTTGCTTGTCTCGGTCTGATGACGGCTCACTCAGGGCGGGGTCTGAGGTAAGACACCAGTTCGGTCTGTGTGACACGCTGCTGTCAATCACCTATTGGGGGAGTGGCCACAGACGTGCATTTGAGAATGGCTTGATTTCAGAAGGGGCAACATTTTTTTTATTAAATTAAAACTAAACTACTGACGGATCTTTATCATTGCAGGGTGGTTGTGTACTCCTAACATACATTTCAGTCCAAACAGCTTGTAAAAGTGCATGTAGCACCAGATGACCCCATTTAAGCAATGACTCATTTCAGCTTTTATTTTGATCCTCTTTGTCCGCTTGTCATTGTTTAAAGTTCTAATTTTGTTTTTGAGCTTGATTGGAGCATACATCTGAAATCTGGCACACCCATTCATAGAAATTGCAACGAGCATGTTGTTTTAAGTTTCAAAAGAGTTCTGAATGTATCATAAGAATGTTTTATTGATATGTTCACATGGTTGAGTACCTGAAAACAAGAATGTAATAGTACAATGACAATTATAGATCTCTAGTGAACTTGACTTTGGATTGATTCATGTAGTTGGCGCTGACAAAAATCACCAGATGCAATTAGTTAATAATCATACACTATAGCTTTAATCAAGTTCAAATATACACAACAACGAAAAGAGATTTATGCATTTGTAACCATTTTTTATTACCATTAACAAGTGATACATTTCATGTGACAGGTGATTAATGGCTTGCTTCCCCAAAACGAAGAGCTAGTTAAAGCTGAACAGTGTTGACATGAATTTTCCTGAACCATAACGACATCCTTCCAATTAAAGAGACAATTCTACAAATGCAATGAAAAATCTTAGAATAAAAAGACACCTTCAAAATGGCATGATAATGATCATTTTCTTCCTTGTCATATGCTCATAATGATAACGACCATGAGGGTGATGTTAGCTAGCAGAACATTTAACTGTGAATCTACATCTAATAATCCAATCAGGAAGCATGCACAGCCCATGTGCTTTGCATCAGAGTCAGGGCGGTTTGATGGATCAGGTAACACATCTGCATTGCCCAAATTTACCAAGAACGGGCATTGTATATTTCCCTTCCTATCCACAATTCACACATTTCTGTACAGTTTTTACATTTTCTGTCCTGTAATGTCCAGTTTGAAAATTCAGCAAGAAGAGCTAGAACAGGACAGGCGGAAGGTTAAGACCAAAACTAAGGACCTCTAATCCAGATAAATCTCACCTACATAACTATCCTCAATTTTCACCCAGTTTGAGGCGGGCAAACTCATTGGCCAGCTGCAGAGCTTCCTGTACGCAGTGTGTGTTTCTACCCGTGGCCTGGGCAGACATGTCTTTACCGCCTCCTTTTCCGTCCAGCAGAGGGCACACTTCCTGAACCCACTCGCTGGCCTTCAGGCCTCGGTTTGCAACATCCTGGAAACACAACCAGAGCACATTGGTGAATTTAAATGGATACTTTACATATGCATTGCTGTGTCTAGTACCATGCAAGTCAAAGTAATAATTTATCCATCATTAAGTGTGAAAACTATTGGGGATGTATAGCAAAATCTTTTAGAGGAAAGTCTAGTTATTACTCATTTGGCTGAACATAATAGTAATGTGTATTAAGAAAATACACCATCATTCAAACTTTAACCCTTTATGCTCACCTAGGCTGCTTGTAGTTGCTAATAATTTACTAGTAATCAGCAGTAATTACTTAAGTCTTGAGTGACATATTCCTTCTGATTTTTTGCTGAAGAACCTTTTTAATGTAGATCTGATTAAATATAAAGTCTGTATGAAATCAAAATGGACTGCATTTGTGTTGTTAGCGTACCTTGCTATTTTTGTGTGGTGAACAATAAATCTGTTCAAGTCAGTCCACAAAAATAACTTTACTATATCCAATCAATCTGCAGTAGAAGAAACAAGCCACGCCCTCCATTTTCCACATTCAATATTCTGTCACAATATGGAAGTAAAATTAGTCTTAACTTCCTGTTCACGTGGACTTCAAAAGACCCCTGACTCTTACAGAATAAGATCCTCTCTCACACATTTACCTGAGGCACTTGGCACAAGCAGATAATTTTCCCCGCATCGTTGTCCACAGCAAAAAGCATAGCAGCAGTCTGTGGTGAATTTGTCTTCAGCAGCTTCAGAGACTCGTTCAAAGCCTGTGGACACGCAGACCAATCATGAACACTTTCACTGCAGACAATAGCAAAATTCAGTTCAGATATAGACTTGTCATTTGAAAAGACAATGAGAGAGTTACCTTTGCAGATGCTCCGTTCTCCATCTCCAACACAATCAGAGGTTGGTTTGGGTTACCTTCAATGATCTCCTTCGTCTTTTCCAGGACCTAAAATTAAAATGTGTTCACACTCGGTCTTTGGCTTTCCAACAACCTCAGCGACTAACTATCTATCAGACAACAATCATATTCTCTTACCCTCTTCTGTACATCAGCTTTGCTGGCACGGTCCAGGTCATCCATAATCTTCTTTAGACCTTTCAGGGACTCCCTCATTACATCCTTCCGCCACTGAGAGATGACTGCAGTGCCCAGGGCCTGAATGTATATACATACACCGATCCAGTTATACTCTGATGGGTAAAAATCAGACACACCACTGATTCTAGACTGGTGAGGGCAGAATATGTCAGATTGGAGCTCACCTCTGTCATATCAGCAATCTCCTTCTGAATATCTTTATTAGGGATGGTCTGAGCCTTCACTTTCTCTGCCATGGCATCTAGTTCCAGCTTCAGTGCATCAGCTTTCCTCTGGGCCTGACAACACAAACATCAATCAGAAATAGGAATCTAGGAACTTCCTAAAATACTGTATCAAAAACACTGAATGTGTATTTACATGTTGTTACATGAATGATCAAGTCAGTAATTACACTGGATTAGCTCTTATAATTATAATGCACATTCTTTGCGAGCCTTTATGATTGATTCGCTGAATAGAACTGGTTTAAAAGAATCATTTGTTTGTCCATCAAACTACACTAGCCCGTCTGTGCGTGCAAACAGCAAGAAAACGCAACAGACATATTTAATCCTTGTATTATTTCACATCTGACTTTTATATCACATTCACATCAGGCAGCTAAAACCAGTTCTACATTCCCAACCCTAAAGTATCAGTTAAAGACACAAAGTGTGTATATTCATGTCGGCCCGCCTCCTCTAACCTTCTGAGCCTCTGCTCCAGTCACAGCCACAATCCTCCTGATTCCTTTAGCGATGGCCTCCTCTGATACGATCACGAATGGTGCAGCATGACTAGAGTTCTGCAAGTGTCTATGGGTAAAAATTAAATAAAAAATATTGCTTTCTTAAACATTTTGATTCCATTAACAAAAAAACATTACTAATCTAAATCTTTTATTAGTTATTAATAATTTATTCATTAAGCATAGACAGGACAAACTTCTGAATATCCCATAAAAAGTTGTTATTTTTTGTTCATATTCACAGAAAACTAGAAGTGCTGCTAAAGCCCAGAAGGCTTCTTCTGCAATATTAAAATTTGATGTTCATACGTTCCGCCGCAGAACTCGATGGAGGCGAGTGAGCCTGCAGGGCTATTTGGATCAGCCAGCAGCTCCTCCACTGGGACGCCAATAGACACTACTCTAACAGGATCAGGGTACGTCTCATCAAACACTGCCCGCAGACCTTGAATGGCTTTAGCTGCTGCGAGAGGGGCATCCAGGGCATAAACTTGCTGATGAAAAAACATATAGAGAGCATTTCAGTTTGCCAAAATATGAAAAAATACAAAAGTTATATCGTATTAAAAAAGAGCTATATTGTTCTGTTTTCAGAATATATGCACGGTGAATACATTCGAGCAATATGAATACAAAGTGTTTGATTGAAAGGTGCAAGTCTGTTGAATGAGACTGACCTTGGCGTCACGAATCATGGTTGAGGCGATCTCTTCTGTGCGCCGCACTTCATCTGTGCTCATGGCACCTTTAGCTGTGAAGTCAAAGCGCAATCTATCTGGGGCAACCAAAGAGCCTCGCTGATCTGCCTCTCCCAGTACTGAACGCAAGCCATAGTTAAGGATGTGTGTGGCGGTATGGTTACTCATGATGGGCCTACGACGAGCCTGAGAAAGAGAAAAATAGGGGAGTTATGTTGCATTCTATGTCATACCCTATACATGTGTCTCTTTTTTGTCAAATTCTAATTTTGTGGTGGATGTCCTCTAAAATGTCATTTTTATCATCTCAAGTGATGAAAGATTTTGAGAAGTCTGACTTCTAATCAGTTAAGTCCTACTGTAAGTTTGACCCTGCCTGGTTTAAATGCTTCAAAATGATTCATTAGGGTTTTCAAAGTAACCTTACTTGAAGTAACAGTACTTTTACACCTATTACATTTTCAAAGTAACCTTCCCAACATAGCAAATCAATGACAAAACCGTAGCTTACCTCATCCACGTGCAGAGTTAGGCGGTCTCCAACCTTCAGCGTGCCATATACTGTGCCAATGTGCAGCACGTATCCTCCACGCACCTGAGTATTCTTCACAGTGAACTCCATCCTCTGAAACAGCACAATAAAACATGTCAGCACCATGAAGCATGACTGAATCAGGCAGTTCAGCGTCTTTATACAACCACTCTCAGTTTCTTACATCCTCAGCGGAGTCGTTTTCTCGCAGCATGTATCCTTCATCAAAACTCTGGCCACCCTGCTCGGCGTAGAAAGAGGTTTTGTCGAGCAGCACTCCACACTCTTGACCTGTGGTCACCTCATCAACAAATGCACGCTCCCTCCTGAGAGCCAGCACTGTGCCCACTGCCTGTTCAAACTCTGAGAGGGACACACAATGTCACAAGCGGGAAACCTACGCATAATCAAACTGTAATAGCAAAGGTGTAATTCATACCATAGTTGCCGTTATCATTTGAAGTGTACTTGTACTTGGGGCTGTCATTAGTGGCAGTGACACCTTTGTTTCGGAGCTCTTCAATGGCGTAAATGTCCAGCATGATGTGGTCCTCATCCCCAGAGCCTTTTCCCTGAGACTTCAACTGTGTACAGATATTTGTTTCAATACAAAACACCTAGATCACTGTTACCGGTCAATATTGGTTATATATTGAATTAATATTTCAGATGATGCAGGATTTGAACATCTAGATATTCAAAATTCACTTACACACATACACACACATATAATTTATAATATGAAAAATGGATTGTCATTTTAAGAACTTTGATTACATTTAACAGTACCATTAAATTAGTATTTTTAATCACTGATATTGGTACCACTGTGTTCTGGTACTGTCCTCTGTGTTTTATATAACGGTAAAATTATACATAGAAATTGCACTGTATGGAAGAATGAACTCATTTTAACCTGAGCAGCTTTCTTCTCATCCTCAAAGGCCTGCAAGTCCACTCCCATTCCTCGTTCCTCAGCAATCAGGGCAGTGAGGTCCAGAGGAAAACCATAAGTATCATATAGCAGCCAGGCCGTGTCACCTGTACAAAACAGTGGTATTTATGGAGAAAAGAAAATTGAACATCAGCTTTAGAATGTGGATTTACAGTGAGTTTAAGCATAAAGGGAAAAAAGGAAAATTGTGCAGTCTCAGGCCAGATTCACAGTCATTTGAATTATGATTATTACATTTTCATTTAATTAAATATTAAATTATTACGTGCTTTACCTGGTATAGTCTTGCTGTCTCCAAGACTCTGGATCTTGCGGTCCAGAATACGGCGTCCCCTACTAAGGGTCTTGAGGAACTGTGCCTCCTCCTCATTGATGATGTCCTTTACCATATCCGGATCCTTCCTCAGCTCTGGGAAAGCATCACCCTGTAGAGAGCAATGAACCATTAAATGGTCATCAGAGAGATTTATCTAATTAAATATCATTTCCATGTTTCAGCAGCTGCCACTTTGAATCACCGTCAAAGCTGGGATCAGGGAATCCTTTTTTTACACAAAATCAGGAGATAAAACACAGTGTCTGAGAGGTAAAGGCCTTACCAGAGACTGAACCACCACATCTACCAAAGAGGCAAAGAAGCCCCTCTGTGCACCCAGCTTCTCGTGAGAGTATCGTACAGCACGACGCAGAATCCTCCTCAGCACATAGCTGCAACACAAAAACAAGCTCACATACACATACATTGACTACATGACAATTTTTCAGCAAATAATAACACAATCATCTCACCCCCTGCCCGTGTTATCAGGTCTGCCGCCATCAGACAAGGCAATGGTAATGGTACGGGCGTGATCAGCCAGGACACGGTATGCCATGTCAATACCATCTGTGTCTTCTGCACCAACCTTTCCTGTGTATGCCCTGGCACCTGTGCCCTGAGAACCAAGAATTTCTTTTTAGCAACATGCAAAACAGTATTTAGTCATGTCTTTTTTTGGTTTTTAGTGATATTACCTTCTGAATGGCTTCAAAATAAGGGATGAACAGGTCTGTGTCATAGTTGGACATCTTGTTTTGTAGTACAGAGACCAAGCGCTCCAGTCCCATCCCTGTGTCAATGCTCTTCTTGGGCAGAGGCTTTAGAACGGTTTCTGATTCTCTGCATAGAGAGACCATATGCATTAGCATTTCATACAAATCAAATGCATTTAAAACAATGCGCGCATTCTTGTATATCTATGTAATAAAATGGTGGTGATATAGGTGGTGATATAGGACCAATGCTAAATTTCTGGCAAATAATTAATATACACTATAATATTTTGTAAAGTGTCTTCTTATGCTCATCTAGGTTGCATTTATTTGATCAAATACAGCAAAATGTTCATATTAAATTTAAACATTATTACACACGCAGTGTGACATGATTCATCAGAAATAATTCTAATATGATTTGGTGCTCAAGAAACCAAAAAAAAAAAAAAAGAACAGTTATTTTCAATGATGAAATCAGTTGATGATTAATATTTTGTAACATTTCTCTTTGATGAACAGAAAGATTAAAACAACATCATTTATTTAAAAGAGAACTGTAACGCTTCTGGTCATTCATTCATTTAATAATTATTTAATGTATCACTGCTGAATTAAAGTATCAATTTCTCAAACTAAGAATTAATGTCATTCACTGAATCAACCATATGTTAATGTTTTTAAGAATGAACGAGTCTCTTTTAGAATTAAATCTACTAAATATTACATTTTGGCTGATACTGATAAATTTGTAAAACTCCATTACATCAGTCAATAGTGGATAGGATGTCTATATTGTTGTGCATCCTATTGAATAATACATTAATTAAAAAAGGCTCCAAAAGTAAATATCCCTAACTGTTTGTGAAGTGTTTCCACTGTTAGCTGTAGTTAGGAAGGAGTGGTAATTTACCTGTTAAACTGGATGAACACAAGGTTCCAGATTTCAAGCACATTTGGGTCATCCATGTTGACCAGGTGGGAGGCATCTCTGCCACCAATACGATCAAAGTGGATCTCGCTGCAGGGTCCACAAGGACCGGTGTCCCCCATCTCCCAGAAATTATCTTTCATGCTCCCTGGCAGAATACGGCCCTCCTCCATTCTAAGACAGAGAGGACATAAATATTTTTTGTTTAATCATTTTACATAAGTAACCTAATACACCTTCTGTACTCACCCCAAGTCCAGCCAAATCTGCTTGCACTCCAGGTCAGGCTCCAAGCCTGCGTCAGGATGACCACCAAAATAAGTCACATAAAGTCGTTCAATAGGTATACCAAACTCTTTAGTCAGCAGTTCCAGTGCCATCTCGCAGGCCAGGTGCTAGAGACAGAATGAGCAAAAGAGAAATAAATTGATGTGAAGAATGAAGACCAAAATTAGTTTTTCCATTATTAAAAAAAAAGGAGCAACAGTACTATTAAGAAAAGCCATGATTTTATAATATGTCATCTCTTACTTTAAAATAATCTCCAAAGGACCAAGATCCCAACATCTCGAAGAATGTATGATGGTACACGTCTTTGCCCACATCATCAAGATCATTGTGTTTGCCGCCGGCACGAATGCACTTCTGTGTATTTGCAGCACGGCGAAGTCTTGCCATAGGGTGGGATGGGTCGATGGTGTTCAGGAAGATGGGCTTGAACTATTTAAAAAAACCAACAACAATTAATTACTTCCAAACAAAGTTCGCCCATATTTTGTAAGTAGGTTAAATTCTCCTTACCTGGTTCATCCCGGCATTGGCGAAAAGCAGAGTGGGGTCATCAAGAGGAATGGTGGCAGACGAGTGGACATAATGGTGCTCATGGCGTCGAAAGAAGTCGATGAACTTCTCACGGATCTGTGCTGCAGTCAATGAAGAGTCCATGCTGGTTGCTTTTTTATCAGTGGACTGGAGACATATACACACAAACACGCAGTGAGCTAGAAACCGGTTTCACAAAAACAGCGGGTGGAGTAAACATGCAACTGCTTTGTACTCCTGTTAACTGACAATTAAAAAAAATATTTTATGGAAACCTGCAGCAGGTAAGAATATCACGCACATTTCACGATCACTGCATCAATACTGCGACATGCGAGGAAGAAATCTGGTCAGTGAGGAAGCAGAGCTTGTACATTCACGAGACAGATAAGAGGGAAATATATGACTAAATTACTTCATTATTAAGATAAAAGCATTTATAATATCTTTAAAACATCTCCTAGAAACTTTAAATGAAATCAAACACTCGGTCTGGAATTGAGAAACTATCTTTCTCACTGAAGTGAAGCTCCTCAGCAGATGGAGTCAGTATGCTGCAAACAAAGACATCCCCGAAGTAATAAAGGCACCACTCCCATAACAACTCATCCAAAACATAAAAAGACATCTTTTTCCAAAAGTCAACCGATAAACACTCGAGCCATGCATGCCAGAAACTGCATCCACTGACAAAGAGAACCTCTTCACCATTTACGTTCAATGTTTTTTTTCTGGAACCACTGGGAAAAATAGCCTAATTAAAAAAAAACTAAATCATGTAATTTTATAATAAAATTACTTATTTGCAAAATGGCAGCAATTAAACTCTGTGACACACATAGACTCACATAAACACAGGAATACAGATACTGCTGCAAGTCTCATTCTACTCTAAATTAAGTCGTACCATTTCATTGAATACATAATCAAAATTTGGCAAGCATCAAAGCCACACAAATGCATGACGTACAAACTTTCTTAGGATGAATCACATTTGTTATATTGCCTAATTTGCAAGTTGGTTTGAATGAGAGCTTCTGCTAAATGTAAATGTAGTGACGACACAGTGCTCTTATTTAGTAGCTTTTTATTAACATACTAATAAAATCCTAACTGAGATTAAATCTCTTAAAAAGGAGAGACCTGGCAATTACTGCTGCAAAGAACACAAAAACAAGCAGTGCACACCTGGCAAATAAATAGAGCATTTCATAAGGACTTTAAAAAAAGAAATAAACCAAAAGGAAATGCTGACAGGGATCTTTCTTACTGCGGAGCCCTGAATTTAAAATTCAAACAAATACAGACTAAAACACATCTGGCAAAGCCTTTTAAAGGATCATAAAAAACAGGCACATGACACCAAAATTAGTAAGCAGAGCAAGTCAACAGACCAAGACCTGCACACATTGAGCTTCACCTGACAACAGAAGAAAGCTTTGGCACATAAAAAAGTGAGATGAAGAGCCATAGGTAATGATGCTCTATGATCCTATAAGAAGTAAAAATGCCTTAGGGTAAAAATAATATCTACAAGAACTCATTCACAAGAATACAGAACAATATAAACGTAAATGACATGACAGTTTCTACACATATATTTATACTTGAATCTGATGTTTGCTGCACTGGCATAGGCCAAACCCCAATAGACCACAAGTATGATGCAAGCTTGTGCTGACTTGTACATCACCGTATCCAACCGGATTTGCGTTCTATATTACATAAGTAGCCAGGTCCTTATGTCAAGGTAACTTACAAATAGTGGCGGATAATTCAGATTTATTTTACACTCGCATGCTTCCTCTAAGCACGAGACAAGGCTAAGCTGGCATTACAGTCATTCACCGAAGCACAATTTACTTAAATTCACGTGGTCTCGTGATACTGGTCTCAAAAAAATATAATAACAAATAACGGGTGGGAGCGAATGCAAATAAAACTTACGATTAATAATCTTGTAACCGCTTCAGAAGCCAGTCACACTACTTCCACCACGCCGGCTGAAACCAAAAGGAGAGGAGAAGCACCGCCCACAACACAAATGATTGGTTCAGGAATATTGATGTTTCAGTGTACGTAGTTTCTATTGGTTTAAGAAGCTTTCGATCAAAACAAAGATGAGCTTGGATATGTCAACGGCGGAAAGGACGGACTTGGATGATGCAATGATAAAGTAACAGCGCAGTGATATTTTTTATGTGTGCAAATAAAAATGTGATTTACAACCTCAAGCTCATTATTATTATTATTATTATTATTATTAGCTGTAGTATTAATAGTAATAGTAGCCTATACAAACGTCCAAATTGATTAATATCATGATGCAGCGTGATGGTGGGGTTATATTTTTGCACAATTCAAAAACAAGACAAAAATTTACCAAAGCAGTGCAAAACATGAAACAATGTTTTAAAACAGAACTTTCGGTTTTGTGTATTTGCTTTATGTAACAGTAAGCATTTCCTCACAGCAGGTGGCGATCAAAATATTGTTTACAAACCCCACATTCAATTTCCATTGTGGAGAGTATAAGTATAAAATAGATTACGAGTTTTTAGCCATATGATAGTTAATCATTCACATCACAATATAATGGCACTACTATTTAAATTCAATGTAGGCCTACCTGCAATAAATGTCACCTGCTCCCTGCTTAAGATTACTCTTTAGCTCTTCTTGTTATCTAACAAGTTACCTTTCCTTCTAAAGTCTCCAGTTCCATTTGTAAAAAGGTACAAATGCATAGTCAAGTAAGCGATCATGTAATAATATCTAGCTAAACATGAAATAAATGTTCTCTGACATTTTATTTCCACCATGATGTAACTGTTTATAGGAAATTGAGTAATAATAACAAAATGGGCAAGTACAGAAAATATATTCTGCAGTCATGCATATATATATTTTTTTAATTATTACAAAACATAACGTAACAAAACAACAGCAAAACACTGATTTAAAAATTGTTAGTAGATAAAACTTTATATAAAAGCTAGGGTGCATTCACATGGCTGGGCATTTTACATGTAGAAAAGCAGCTTTCAAAGTCTGTGTGAAAGCATGCAAATTTATGACATAAAGTAATCATAAAGAAATTGTTACTTACTCTTTATATATATACACATCACAAACAAAAATTGTAACAAGCAAAACAGTTGTCATCAAGTCAAGTATATAGCATTAGCTGTATCCTTTTTACAACACACGAAATGATTTATGGTTCTCTCAAGTTTACAGGCCTGTCTAGAGTTCTGGGACAACGTTCCTATTTTGCATTTTTGTCCGAACAATAACAGTGGCTTCTCCTTTTACGTCTCTCAGTCTGTCTGAGTCAAAGTTGACAAGCAGTTTCCTCAGGCCAGCACGGGTGGGCTTGAAGGAGAATTTAACTGTCACAGCCTGAGCAGGTTCAATCTTACCACTAGAGAAAAAGAGATATATGGATGTTAACAGTCAACCAAAACCTGGATGTCTTAGATCATGTCTAATTCACTTCAAGAAATGTATACTAAATACTAAGACAAAATTACTTTTTATTTCACTAGAGGTCAGTTGATGGACTGGAATGTTTATTGATTATTGTGATGATTTTTATCAGCTGTTAGGACTTTTATTGTGACGACACCCATTCACTGCAGAGGATCCAATAGTGAACAAGCGATGTAGTTCTAAATTTCTCAAACTGGTAAAAAAAAATACTAACTTAGGTACATTTTGGATGGCCTGAGGGTGATGGCCTTGTCTATTTTGGAGTGAACAATTTATTTAATTTCTAGTACATGCTCTATATGGTTTCTAAAACTAGTACATACTGTGTTTTTATTTCTTTCGCCTCTGTTAGTCCTGCTCCCTCCACGGTAAACACACCTCCTTGTAGACTAACAGGCAAGGGATTGGTGAAGGAGATCTGTGCTACCAGTTTACGTGATATAATGGCTTTTCCAATGATCTGAAAAGTACAACAAATATCAGTCAGTGATAAAACGACCAAAGCCAATGGCACAGTGCTAATATTAACGGAATGGTTCATCACCTTGATATGAAGAGCTGGCATTTTCAAGGGGATGTTGATTTCTTGTAGGAGGATGTTGTCTTGTTCAGTGGGTTGGAGGAGGGCTGTGACCCTTATCATGTGATGTTCAGACACACATGCCCCGTAATGGTCATACTGAAGTCGCAATACTTCTTTATGAGCTATAAATTGAGGCAAAATATTTTAGAATTTGTAACATTTGTTTGCAGATGCCGTTATGCACAAAATAATTCAGTTTCCTAGTCTTACCTTTGTGAGCTGGTACTGTGAGAGAGGTTGTCTTTCTCTGGCACTCTCCGCGGTGGATACTGTTGTAGGTTATTGCATTCGATGTGACCGTAAGCTGTGCATCTGTATCCTCCCTACCAGCATTATACACCTCTATGATCACATCAAAGTCTGTCCCGTGAATAGCTGGGGCATGTTTGATGAAGAGCTCGAGCTGTCCTGGGCTTGCGTTCTTTTGGCCCACCTGTCTGCCTGCCTTTTTATAAACCTCACGTTCCTTCATTGATCCTGTGGTGGGAGAAAGCATTTGAATGTAATTAATATCAAAATTTCATAATTTCATAATCAGTCGGTATGGACAAATATAAATGGAAATCAAAATATAAATTTCATCCCTCACGTGATTTACTGTGAACCTTACTATAACCAATGGAATGTCTTTTCTTAGCATCACAAAGGCCTATTATTTTATAAACAATTATCATAGTAAAACTTGCACCATTATGCTAACATACTCAGACAAACATCACAAGTAAACGTAACGTGTAAGGTTTTTTTTAGAATAAGAGACAATTAACTTCATATTACAACAGAATGTTAAAAATTAAATGAGAACATTCAACAAGGTGCTTGTTTTTACCTTCAGGGTATTTGTAGTTAGCAGTAATGTCCTCTCTGAAGTCTCCATATACACTCTTAGTGCTAATGTTCCGCCCTATAACTTTACTGTTTTGAGACACTTGAATCTGTTCTCCATCTGGATGAACAATCCAGACAATCAGATCAGCATTCACCTCTGAAAACACAAATGGGGTGTCGTACTTCAACCCCACCTCTCCCTCCTTGACCGCATTGACTGGACAAGGCCCACAGCAGAAGACTCCTGTAAGAAGATGGAAGCTAGCTAATACTGCAGTTTTATGTAATGGGAGATGAGAGAAGTAGTTTTCTGGATGTTCTTGCTTTTATACTTCAAAGAGTAAAGCTTTACCATCACTCCTTTCTTGTGGAGTAGGGTCTAGCACCTGCCATCCATTGTAACTTTCTGAGAGGTCATCGCGTTTCATCCAGGACTCAACCCAACAGTGGTAATTCCTGAACAAGAGGATGAAGATCAGGTTAGGGACTAAAGAGGAAAGTGTTATTGCTCTTTAATAACTAAGGAAACTTAATGGAGTTTAATCATTTCCAAAATACTTTTCTTAAAATTGTTTAGGAGAGAAAAATGAGGAACGGTTGTCATACAGAAAGGATTTAGAGCTTTAAAAATGATATCATGACTCACCAGACGGAGTCTTTCCTGCCTTCTGACACACTTTCAAGTTGATCATTGAAAAGGTAATCCACAGAAATGTTTGCATCAGTGTCATGAGCAGATGAGTAATTTGTGACGCATCTGGTTGGAATGCCAAGACAGCGGAGGACTGTTGAAAATGAATGTTACACATCACATGAATCACCAACAGAAATAATAACAGTGTGCATTTCTGAATTTAGAAACACTTAATATTTTGCTTTCTTACCTGTGCAGGCTACTCCTGTGAACACCCAACATTGGCCATAGCGTACTTTCTGTCCTCCACCCTCAGTCCAGCGCCTTAGGATGGGCACACTCCCAGTCCAATGTGTGGGTGCCACTCCATCACTGTACTCTCCGTCCCAGCGACCAGATACCACCCCGCGATCATCATTAGCATTCACCTGCAGATTTGTGTTAATGTAGAATGTATGTATATACAGACACGTCTTACAGATTACTTAAGTGAAAAAGTCATTTATGCTTGAGCAAATATGATTAAAATAACAGGGGTGGAGAAAATGAATGACCTTGTTGACAGATGCCTTACCATGGCAGTAATAGTCCTGCTAACATAAACAGGGCTTCCTCTGTTAGCAATGTCCATCTCTAAATTTTTCAGGGCTGCGGGTGAATTGTCCAGCACTTCAAAGCAAATATCCACCACATCTTTTTCAAACTGTTAGAAAAAGAGTTAATTAATATCTTGGTTTGTTTGCATTTGTAGTAGGTCCACTGAAGTGTGAAGAGGTTTTCTTAAAAGAGTATTCACAATTAGAGTCATGCTGCTGATCTACAGAATATTTTGGATTAAAATAAAAAATACAGTAAACTTAAACTTGAAATGGAAATGATAGACTGTATAGCGCATTTTTCATTTGTGAGTTAAAAAATTATTGTGCAAATTGACATTAAATGCTATCTTTAGGGCCAGACTTCTCCTGCTTCAGTTCTCACGCTTCATCTGGAGAATCTAATTTCTCCTTAAATGGGACTTGTTTTTGAGACAGACATGGTTGCTGAAATGTACAGAGAGTGATTACCCAGCAGACAAGCCCTTTGCGGTTCTCCTGCCACTGATCTGTCACAATTCACACTCTGCCTCATCTGAATTCCACCCACCATGCAACATCACCCATAAATCCTGACTGTGTGTCAGTCATCTCAGGCCATGATGCTTTCTCAGAGAGGGCACTGACCACAAGACTATCTAAACAGATGAGGGCTGCATAAATTTGGATCTTGAGAACATGGGAATAATTTGCCAGTTACCTGTCCAAAGTTCCAAGGCACAGTGGTGATATCATCCCATGAGCCCTGGTACAAGATCCCATTTTCATTTAAAATGTACTCCTGCAGCAGTTCCTCACTGGGAAGGTACACAGAGTCATCTATAGGAAAGAAATACAGTAGTCAGAATTTTGTGATGAATGATAAAATCAGTGATATACAACTAATCTTGAAGTTTGATTGTCTTTCAATGTATATCGTTCATCAATTAAAAGAAAAATACAGTGATTCCAATTCTTCTGTGTTGTTCTGTGGACTTCCTTATTCTCATAGAGCCATTTTTGAAAATGTATGATTATAGTTATCATTCAATTTTTCATTTTTAGTGTGAGTAGCCTTCACATTGTTACTACAGTGACATTTTATCTTCCATGAAACCCCCCAAATAGGCTGTCAAGCTCCAAAACAACATACGAGCACCATAAAACTACGGCCTTCATTTCAGCTTTCAGGTTTCTCAGGTTTTTTGGCTGAACAATGCTTTAAAATACTCACCTTTGCACCAAGGATTGAAAAGCAGGTAGAAGGTCTGAGATTTGGTTTGCTCCAGTATCTGCCCATCAGCTGAGAGCAGAACTACAGTCATGCTGTACAGACCCACAAGAGCATCAGCCGGGCTGTGGAGAGTCAGCATCACCTCACCCTGAGCATTACGCTGACTGAACCACCATTTCCCATGATCCTGCTCTGAGTCTGACACCTTCAAGACCACCTCATTATTCTTACCTGTAACACACAAACATATGCACAGAAAAGAGAGTATAAATACTATACATAATATAAGTACATGTTTCCTAGTGGTGGCTTATGTTACTATGTGCATTTTAGCCGAACCGAACTCTATTGTAATAACTTCTTTTGTACTCCAACTCAAGATTATTACAGCTTCAAGCCCCAATCCAAAACCTGTAGGCCACCTGTTTATTTTCCTCCGTGTTTAATATGTGACTCTCTTCATCAAGTTTACTCACCCAGGTGTAGTATGAGGTTGAGTTGGTAGTCTGGGAGCTGTGGGATGTGGTCAGTACACTGCAGTACTATGGAGAAGGGCTGACCTCTGCGCACCAGCAGTCGTTCCATGTCCATCTCCTCAGTGCGATGAGCATGGTTATTCTCATAGCACTGCAGATCTATACCACTCAGTTTGGCTGGGCACAGAAGAAATTAATTAACAGTTTAAACAATACAAGCAAATATAATCCAAATATCCATTTACTTTATTAAGCCTTAGCCCTGTTATGTTAATATTGGAATAGATTAATGACATGGTTGCCAGTTTTCCAGCCCTGCAGACCAGTTTGTAATTTCACACTCAAAAATTGTGTTTCATGACTAAATGCAGTGTTTAAGTAAATATGGAAGCAGGCCACTGACTTGTTGCTTATTTTATTTGGTCTGGTATTGGATCTCTTGTGAGGTCTGGGCTTTAGAGCTTCAGCTTGGAAAACCATCAAGAAGTGGTGTGACGGTAACATTAAAATTATATGATTCATATTAAAATATTTTCTACTATATTGTCGTTTTGGTCTTGTGACCTGCTAAACTGAATTGTACTATATTTGCTTATATTATCTTCAAATATACAGTGTGGTCTGAAAGTCTGAGAGCACCTTAAAAGCTAAAATAGATTAAATGACTTTTGCCATTATTTGCAGTCTGAAGGAGTCAGTGTTATGCTCTGCCAGCACATCCTGATTTTGCTGAGTTTGATGTGTTCCTAGGTCAACATATTTTGTTGACCTTGGAACAACATTTTAATTTAAAATTGTTCATATCTCTACTCCTAAACCTTACCTTTCCCATGAGTAATGCCTAAAATCAGATTTAATAACAGATGAATGATACGGATGTGCAAGCACCAAACGCTATAAACTGGTTCTTCAAATCTGATTGGCTCATCACAATGTTGTTCCAGGGTCAACAAAGATGTTTACCTAGGAACACATCAAAATCAGGTTCTTCATAGCTGCCAAAAGTTAGATTGAGGAGTTCGATTTTTGAGGAGTTCACAGACAATCATGAGATGCATGTTTCTGTGTTTGTTGTGTTTTGAACAAATTGAATGTCTGGCCATGTGGTTCAGTTTAGTGTATGTTTTAAGATATTGTGTAATGTATTGCAGTCTTATAACAAAGAAAAGTTATGACAAAACATCAAATGAATGAGAAATTCGAAGATTTAGGATCTCAAAGTCAATATTTCTTGCTTTGACTGAAAAACATGTACATTTTCAAGTCAATCTCAAAAAATAAAGACACAAAAGCTGTCTCTCAAATATACTGCTAATATATACCTTAGATGGACGACATGCACCATTTAGAGCTAAATAAGGCACAAAGATGCACAATTTGAAAAGGTACTGCTTCCGACAACTTTTGTACCTGTTTTTCTGAGACACTTCTTTGCTCAAAGCATAACAATAATAATTGACAACAATGACATGTCTTAAGTGCATGAACACATTTCTATCTGATTAGCTTGGATTCTGCTCATTGCTGCTTGATGCTACATTTACTTTTAACGTTACTGTAAAGCTAATTTCATCACTGCTCTTCAAGCTAAGTCTATAAAGCTCAGACCTCACAAAGATATCTGATATGGGACCAAATAAAATAGCACAGCTCGCCAAAAAGTCAGCAGTATGCTTCCATGTTTATTTCAGCTCCTGCCCAGCATGAACAAAACAGAAGTATTACTTTTGCACTAGCATCTACTATTGTTTGAGTAAGATTATGATTTAATGGAAAGGCTTAATGAATTTTGATCCATGGTAGAAAGACCACATTATTGAATTATAAGTGGTTTGGTAAGCAGATGTTGTTTTTAAAACCTCCAGTTTCATAGATAGAATGGGAATGGAAAAGTCTTGCCAGCCTTCTTGGCAAATCTCTTGACCACCAGATTGCTTTACGTAATACATTTGAGTGCATTAACACAAACAGATTTTCAGCAACTTCACAATACTTTTTCAAAGCAGTCTTTACAGTAACTCAAAAAAAGTGCATATTGTATTTAATGATATGATCTAGCATTGCCATCTATTACATTAATAAACAGTACTTATTTCATTCTTCAAGCAATATTTAAGAAAACAAATATATTGAAGTGACTTTCTTACCGTTATGGCTGGCCATTGATGGATTTAGCTTGACACTTGTTGTAAGTAATCGGTGAGCCTTTGTAAGATCCTGTTCTTGATGTTTGCTGTAAATTTCGGTCCAAAACAGCTGTCTTCCTTGCTTTTTAGGATCTGTTTTATAAGGAAAAACCATCCACGCCCATTGATGCCCCACCGTCTCTATCACTGACTGCCCTTCTTTCTGCACAAGACACACCCTGACTCACACATCCTCTCCGTTTCCCTTATGACCTCTGACATCACACACACATACAAGGTCCTCAAGCAGTCTAAGAGGTGCTAAGAGTGTGCAGTCTATGTGTGTATACAGCTCTGCCTCCGTGGAAAAAGAATCAAGGCTTGGGTATTTACTACAACCAGTGTAGTCTCTGCAAACACGTCATTGCTGGAAACTTTGTCTCTTTTCCGTAAAGACCAAGGTCACAGAAGGGGCCTTTGTTAAAAACAGAAGTTCTGATGATTGGGGAACACTTTCGTAGTATTCCAAACATTTACTCCACCTTTATTTCCCTGAAGTCAGTTACTTTCTATATTTAATATTTCTGTAAGCCTTCTACTTGAGCAAAGGGAGAAAATACAATACTATCCCATTGAGTAACATGCACAATATAGCAGTTTAACATATTTTATCTATAATGTGTAAAGTGTAATGTACTGGTATGAAATGCCAGGGTGTCAGCTGAAGGTCAAGGGGTCAAACTGCAGAAACAACTAAAACCTCTGACATAATTTTGTGAGAAATTTCCCCACTGTTTGTAGAGTTAATTAAATTCCATTAAGCTCCCTCACTGGTGATATGACAGCATTAAACCTAGCACATAGATCATTAGAATTCTCTTTCCTAAAATAAAGTCATGTGTCTGCTGTATTGTCTGGAAGAACAATGATCGCTCCGGCAGTGGATTCTCACCATGCTGTGACATTACTACAGTTCTTTTTAACCACGAAGGCACACAAAAGGGTCTCTGTCTCGCTTATACGGTGAGAATCAACACCACCACACCTACATATAGAGAAAAACGTATTCGCGCATGTGTGTGACACTAAAATGAAGTATTCTGGAACAGGTTCAAGACAAAATACTTACACACAGGAACAAGCACAGATTTTTTGTTGAATTTCACATTGCTTTCTCATTGATTTATCATCAAAGAGATTTTGTCATACAAGTGAGAAACACATCACTGCCTCTTTAGATAAAAGTTATTGAGACGGAAGGAACAAAGCAAACTGCTGATGTTGTGTAAAGTTTCATAGTTAGTGGTTGAAAGGGTAAGGGCAAACTGAACTTGCTAATTAAGTATTAAAACTCTGATCTTTGGATAAAGCATAAAAATATGCTTTCTGTTGACAGCAATAACACATATAAAGTGAATGTTAACACCTTTGATATTACATTTTCCCTTTAATGTTACCATCATGCCACTTTCTTCATCAATTTCAAGACTGAGGCTAGAAGTTTAGACCTCACAAAGAGATATAGGGGACCAAGCAAAATAACATGGTCCACCAACAAGTCAGCAGTCCGCTTCCATATTTATTTAAACAACCATTTCTAACCCATCAGCCCAGAATGAAGCACATACCTTTACCAACTGATACTGCTGTTTTGATTATTAAATGGAAAGGCGTAATTTATTGTGATCCATGGTAGAAAGACAGACAGACACACACAGAGAGTGCACATGAGAAACACACCAGCTCTTTGATTAAAAGCATCTGCTATATGAATGAATATAAAAGGGAGTAATAGTGTAAAAACGTTCTAGCCGAGGTTCGGCCAGCTGGACTTAAAAAAAAAATAAAAATAAAAATTGAGGCGTCAAGCTCCACTGTGCTGATT
>JAUCMU010000036.1:21328878-21340368 GCA_032275025.1 Enteromius treurensis
TTTTAATCGTTGATAGTTCTCTGCCAATGTTAACTAATGCAGAGTAGACGCGGCTTCCCCCGACACACGATGGCGGCCGCGTTGACGTATCGTTCCTATGGACAGCAGCGTCAGAGGCCGCATCTAGTCAGTATTTAGATCTATGAAGTTGTTCGTTTCCAACATATAGACATACAAATATGTGTGAAATTGTGCATATTTCACATATTCTTTGCAAATTGTTTAAAATGATTAACATTCTAGAATTACACCTAACGTAATATTTCCTTCACCGATCTGTTACACTTTGCTCGGAGTAAGAAAAAAACTTGCACAGACCAATCTTTTCGCTTTATAAAACTCGGTATATAGGCCTGGACTAATCAGGAGACATGTGCGTTCATTATTTTTAAGAAATAACCAAGGACAATGGTTTCAGCAAGAATCTTCTTTACCGTCCTAATGAGGAAAAAGTCACTTAAGTTACGTCTTGGATGGCCCGAGGTGAGCAAATTAACTGTAACGCTAAGGTTTTCATTATCCCTTTAAGTTAAAAGAACAGTTTGCGCAAATATGATAATTCTGTCAGCACTTAACCTGCCAAACACAAAGAAAGATATTTCGAAAAAATTTGGATCACTATTGACTTCCATTGTATTTTTTTCCCTACTAATAAAGAAACTCATAAAGGTTTAAAATTAGTTGAGGGTGAGTAAATAATGACAGAATTTTCATTTTTGGGTGAGTTGTTCCTTTAAGACATTGACTTTCTGCCCTCTACTGGCGGTTTTAGTTTTATGCATAGTAAATAAATTAAATATTCGATTTAAAAAAAACTATGAACGCAGTTGTAAATGCAGTGAAAATGTATTCATGCATGAGTCTGTGTAAATAATCTTTAGATTCAGCTTCTTTATCAATTCTGCAACATGGATTTTGTTGATACTTATTTAATTTGCTATAGTGCCTTATTATTAAAATAAATAAATAAATAATAATAAATTAATTAATTTAGGAATTTGCATGGAGTAAATAAATGCATATTAAAGTAATAGGATTTAATATCAGTCACTGCTCATAGGTTTAGGATTAGGATTTTGGCCCAAAATTATATAAAATTAAATGTGTTGCTTTATTCCACTTATGAATTGTATACATTGCAGTTCTTGACTGTTAAATTATGGAAACGATAAATATAAATTAGAAAAATGCAAGTTCTGCATTCACACCACTAGAGGGCAAAACATCACCTATGGCTCCATGTGTCAGGATGGCCGAGCGGTCTAAGGCGCTGCGTTCAGGTCGCAGTCTCCCCTGGAGGCGTGGGTTCGAATCCCACTTCTGACAACACTGTTTTTTTTCCCCCTAGAAGGTAAACAGCTGATGCGTGCTTAGCAGAGACCAAAGGTCGCTTCATACCCCATGGAGACTATAGTACTGAAACAACAAAACTAGCAAAAATACAGTGTGACGTCTGGTCGCAGAGTCAACGACTGCAGTACAAAAACGACTGTTGTGCAGGTTAGTGACATGTATAAGATGTTAATGAATGTTTTTTTTTTTATAATGTGAGAGGTTCAGAGCAAGGAGTGCAAAGAGCATTGCATACAGGAAGAGCATTCTGTGTTAGATTAAAAGTCTTGTTATATACATCTATTAGTGCTTTCAATCGATTAATCACATCCAAAATAAAAGTTTTTGTTTAATATATATATATATATATATATATATATATGTGTGTGTGTGTGTGTGTGTATATATAGATATGTGTATATGATGTGGATTATTTATAAAATAAAAATAAAAACACGTAAATACATCTAAATATTTTCAAAATAAATACTATATGCAAGCAATAAGGTATAAGAGGCTGTGCTGTATTGTCAATAAATCACATGATTTATTCATGATACAGCACTGCCTTGAGTACCTTATTGCTTTTATAAAATGGTTACCACATAATGAAATATATTAAAACTAAAAATATGTGTATTTTGCCAGCAGGGGTCACTCATACTTCATTAAATAAATAACAGACATTTAATTTTTGCCGAAATACATAATACACAGAGCTAAGGGTGGTTGCTAAAGGTGTTGCTCAGTGATGCACAGAACCGTTGAGTGAAGCGGTCATATCGTAAATAACACAGCTGCTGACCAATCAGAATCCAGGAATGGAACAAACAGTTTTATAAATATAAATACGTAAGCAATAAGGTACAGGAGGCTGTGTTGTATCATGACTAAATCACGGCTGAAGGGTGTTGTTAGGAACGACGCGAAGTGCAGCATTATAAAACATTTGTTTTGTCTTTTATTTTTAAAACCGAACGATTTGTGGCACAGCGTGAGATTGCAAGCGACATACAATACCTGAAACAGAAAAATAATTGGTAGGGTAATATTCCCTCCACATTTCGGAAACTGCGGGCTCTCACAAAGACTAACGCACACATCCATGAGAAGCGTGTACTAGACGGGGAAGGGCGTGGTTTTTAAAATTAAAGATGCAAGATTCAACATAACACCAGCAGGGGTCACTCATACTACATTTAAAAAAATTAAATGTTCGTTATTTATTTAATGTAATGTTGCTAACGGTGGTTGCTAAAGATGTTGCTCAGTGATACGGTCATATAGCCGTGCTGCATCATGAATAAAACACAGCTGCTGACCAGTCAGAATCAAGGAATAGAACTAACCTTTTATAAATAATAAGAATACACAGAACACACATATTATGCAAACATATATATTAGGACTTTCAGATGATTAATCGCAATTGCCTACAAAATAAGATTTTCTTAACAAAATATGTTTGTGTATAATATTTATTATGTATGTATAAATCACATACATTGTATATATTTAATAAATATTATGATTTTATATTAAATGTTTATATATAATATAAGTTATAGCAAAATAAATATAAATGCATTTACATCTAAATATATACTCTATGTGTATGTATTAATATATACATAATAAAAAAACACAGTACAAGCAGTCTGCAAGGGAAACTTCTATTTTCGATGCAATTAATTGTTGGACAGTATATATATATATATATATATATATATATACTGTATTGACTGTATATAAATATCAAGATACAATTTTATATATATATATATATATATATATTTTTTTTTTTTTTTGTAAATTGATTTGTCAATGATTTTGAATTTGTAAACACTGCAATTTGTTAACCTCCAATTTTGACTTCTATTGTTTTTTTGTGTCTTGCTGTTTCCTTTTTTTCACAAGAGGAAGGTAAAGGGTTCTCATTTTATTATTCTTGCTGAAGTAATTTATTACTTAGATACACAGTATCCGCCTAACATGATCTCATTGTATATACATTGTGGGTGTGCAAAAGCGTAGCGAGAGAGAGAGGGAGGGACGGAGGGAGGGTGCGAAAGAGTGTCAAAACTTCTATCTGTTCAGGTTGTTAGGTAATGACAACACCTGCGTTACCTGTTCTGGTGTGTCTCCACTGTGCTGCATTATTTCCTTTTTCTTTTTCAAAGTGCCATTTTTATGTTATCAACTCTTTATACTGAGAAGAAATGGCGGATTTTCCTGGGAAAGTCAACACTCAGACCAGCTCAAGTGAACCTCAAAGAAGTTATGGGGTCCCAGCAAGGGTAGACATGGACTTCATCAAGAGTATTCCTGGTATCCTACTTATAGCTGAGATTGTGAGTTACAAAAAACTAGATTGAACTTTCTGTGCTTTGGCATATGTTGTATATATTTAAAATGAATTTGTTTTATGGTTTGTTTGTTTTTTAGCTTCATGAAAATGATTTATTTTTCCCTTCATAAACCCACCTTTCTTTTCAGTTTCTTAAAAAATAAATAAATAAATAAATTTAAAAAAAGCCAAATTGCTATTATTTGAGAAAAACTGAGACTGTAGGTATTGGTTAATTGAATGAAACTAACCAGGTTCAGCATGTACTATGAATTATGGTAATTCTTTTTCATACAACTAGGATATTATACAAACCTTATGTGCATTAAGTGTGGACCTACAATGAGCCAACATAGAAGTAAATGTTGGTAAACCACTGTGTTATTTAGGAACATAAACTACATTCTGCTCAAAATATCAACATATTCAAGTATGAACATGCAATAATCAGTAAAACATGTAAAGAAAAATACTTACTTATCAGTAATATAATTTACTGATTAAACTGTACAGCAAACATCAGTTTTTATGATGTTTATTGTATTATCTCACTGGTCATTGGGTCAATAACCATAATAAAACACTCCCCTCAATACAAATACATTTCAGTCAAGTCAGTAAATATAAATGTAATATTAATGGATTTCAGTAAATATTTGGCTTGTTATGTGTCCGTTTTAGTCTTAATTCTGTGGAGCAAGTCACATGTGTTGTTTGTAACTATCTTGTGTTCAGACACATAGCCTGAAATCTAAGACCTTTATCAGATGAATAATGCATCGTGAACTTTTATTCATTCTTTGTACAAAGGATGTCATCCGTATCATCTGTTTGTCTATATAAAAAAAGCTATTTTTTGCTAACTTCAATTTGCAACTATGTGAAAAAAATTCTCAGGACATACATCAGTACTTCTAACAGTAAATATGGTGCTTAAAATTACATTAATTGTTGACAGTGCTGCATGGAAATGGACCATTTCTGGTAGGTTAGGCCTCTGATGAGATCTACCAGGATGATTCACACTGATGTCACTTACGTAAAATCTCAAGCTACAGAATGCAAAAGAGAGGAATAAAGTCGTACAGATTTGGAATGACACAAGGTTTAGCAAATAATCTATTTTCAAGTGGCTTTGTATTGTCATTGATGCTTAACATATGATCATCTTCTGTCTAGTTTATTGGATTACTGGTGTGGTCGTTGATCGCCAGTACCGGCTACAGTACCGTGCTTCCTGCTTATGGTTGGGTGATGTTTGTCAGCGTGACACTGTGGCTCCTGAGCATTGCCCTGTTTCTTGTGCTGTTGTTGAGGTTTTATCAGAGTCTACCCTCAGTGCCATGGCCTTTAGTGGTGAGACACTTGCTCCTCTAATAGCGATAGCTTGTATTATTTGTTTTTGTCAGTTACATCAAGATGGTAATCTTGTCTTCCTTTACTCCTTGTAGCTCATGGTGTTCTATGTAGTTGCAGCTGTTCTGTATGTAACTGCCTTTTTGGCTGATGCGGTATCTGTCCCATCCCCGTTGTATCCCTGGCATGGTCATCTGGGATCTTCTGCAGTGAGTGAAAATATGTCTTGAACACACACTACACAAATATTCACAAATGCTGTGAGCTGAGAGAGGTGTGTCCATCCTACCTAAAGTCAGGCTTATCACTCAGATAACAGCATGATGTTACAGCCCGCCAAGATCAGGTGATTCAGATGTTAGTAATGCTCCCACCTAACAAATATTTAAACTACCATTTAAAGGTCTGGTAGCAGAACAATTTTTTTTAAAAGAAATTAATACTCAAAAGGTTTCCACAACAAATATTAAGCAGCACAAGTTTTCAAATTGAATAGAAAAATGAAATGTTTCTTGACCACCAGATCAGCATATTAGAATGGTTTCTGGAAAACCATGTGACACTGAAGTCTGGATCATAGAAATTAATCACATCCCAAAATATATTAAAAATAGAATATATTTATTTTAAACTGTAATAATATTTTATAATGATATTTATATCTTATATTTTATGTCTTGCAAAAACATTAAGAAATCTTGCTGGCTCTAAACATTTAATGTTAGTTTAGATATTGCTTTCTTATAATTTTTTTTTTTAAAAGACAAAAAAAGAATCAATATATGTTTTAAGCCAGAACATCTAATATGAAGCATTAACTTCACTTGTGTGGTTAAAGCATTATTCATCCCTTACTAAAATACTCAATACAGTTTTGTAGATCAGATAAAAGCCATTTAGTGAATGCCTACAATGTGAAACTGTCAGGTAATTTCAAAAGCAAGGTTGTAGAATGCCATGTGTGTTTTATAGGGCTTTAAAAACACATCGGCCATAGTCCACATGAAACTGTGGCGAGCACATGACAAACCTGTAATGCTTTCAGTGGAGGAGTAATCACAGTTCATACCTCCTCCGTGTGTAAAGGTGAACAGCTTAAGTTTCGAAGTTATTACAACGTCTTGAAATCTACATTTCTACTCGATGCTGTTTATATACTTTCCTGTAAAACAGTTTTATACCCTGATAATGATAAATAATTTATCTGTTGTTGAACGTGTATTAAGCATTACATTCTTATTACTTTCTTAAAGGGACAGTTAATGCATAAATAAAAATTTGTGTTACTTTCTTTATTCTGAAGACTATCTTAACTGATTTTGTCATTGGAGTTCAAAAACTACACTGAACCCCATTAATGTTTATTGTATGAAAACACACACACACACACACACACACACACAATGTCTTATTTTGGGAACTACATATGCTGTATGCAGGGTCTATACATTTTTTTGATCCTTTTTATCAAACTTCTTTTCTTTCAGTTCTTTGCCATAGTGGTGACTTTATTATATGGAGCTAGCAGCTACTTTGCCTTTTTGGACTGGAGGGGTGAAGGGCAAAATGCAGCAGCGAGTACAGTGCCTGTGTAGACCATTCTCAGTCACTATGTGAAAACACATCGAAGGTACTGTGAAGATACTGCTCTGATTCTTTGGCACTGTGAAAATCCTCTGGAACTTCTGACAACACTTCTGTATAATGGTGCCCAGCATAATTGCTTGATGGTTTATAACATGGACATTGTGTGTATACTTATGTGCAGCAGGTGTGGGGTCAGTAAGATTTTTTTTAAAGTGACGGTAAATACATTTTTCAGTGTTACAAAAGAATTTGTATTTTAAAAAATGCTGGGATGGGATCGGGAAAGCAAATAATACTTCATGCAGCAGCTTCAGAACGCACATGCAAATAGAAAAAGTTTTTGTGCTGCAAATGCTTACAACACAAACTAAGAAATGCACAAGTAGCACAGACCTCAATAAATTTACACCAACAAAATGAAAATTAACCATTTTTTTGTTTGGCATGTTGATTGCCATTTGTATAACCACAGTTTGTTAAACTATGGTTAATGTAGTAAATGCATGGATCATTTTTACATAGTTACCATGGTTTAACCAAAGTATGGTATTTCTATAGTCAATGTAAAAAAAAAACAACAACAACCAAAACATATATATTAGTGCAGTCAAATTATTAATTTCATCCAAAATACTAAATAAAATATTTACATAATGTGTGTGTACTGTGTATACTTAAATGCACATACAGTATACATATTAAAAATATTGACATGTATATATTTATATTCATATAATTTATATATAAATACATAAATGTAACATTTTTCTTAAATATATACATGCATGAGAATAAATATACAGAGAACAAACACAAAATGTTTGTGTTGTGACCATTTGCAATACGTTTTTTTTTGTTTGTTTTTTTGCAGTGTGTTGAGCTTACTAGGCAACCATATATGTCTGATCAAATAAATGCCTGAGTAAGCATTAAGAGATTAAAACAACATACAAAAATCTTACCAGCCCCAACATTTAATGTACTATTTTTTTTAAACTACACTAAATGACTTGAGCAAATATGTATTTAATATTGAGGGTCTTGCATTATTGTAAAGTTATGCTCAAGAATGCAATTGATTGTTTTGAGCATTAAAATGTTTTGATAAAATATAATTAGAGAACCATTGTATTTATTTCTTTCACACACAGGTTCAAATGTCTATATATACAAATAATAAACAAATGTACACAATATTGCAACATTCATCTAGTAAGAACAACACATTCTTCTAAGACAAAGAAGGGAGTAAAAAGGCTGTAATCCACAAAACTACATGTAGGTATTATCTTGAAAAGCTCCAATGAGACTTTCTTCCCCATTGTCACTCCATCCAAAACATGGAGTCGGCATCACATTAAAAGCATGAGCAACTGTATAGGATTATTAATGTTGTTTCTGATAACTGTATAAACACTATATTTTAATTCTGTAATATTTTGCTTGGACTTGTGAGAATCCACTAAACGAAAAAGGGTCGGTTATCATATCAGGCACATTATAGAATACTTTTGTCCTGAAAAGCCCTTTATGATTGTCAAGTGAAAGGAATTATTCTTGTATATTATGAAATATAAGGATTGAACCATTAACAAAAACGAAGGAGTTCTATATGAAAATATGCAATGAAATGGCAGCTTTAAGATACTCAAATGCTCATTACAGCTTTCTACATCAATTTGGTCAGAAACGGCAAAAGTGGCCAACGAGATATGAAAGACTGATCCAGACTAAGATGATTTTGTGACAGATGAATACTGTGTTAGGGGAGTCATACTGGATGAGCTGACAGTTTACCAGAACATTACGTTTAAACATTAACCTAAATTAAACACAGATTCTCCACTGTTACTATAACAGTGACTTGTTTGTTTTGGGATGTGTGGGAAAGGAATTTTCAATAAGTATTCATCTTTTTGAATGGGAATAATCATATGTGTTGACTGATCCAAGTTCATTTACATGAGATGCCCATTAGGTCAGCTGGATTGTGAGGCCATGCTAGAGGTCAGAGGTGAACTGGAAGCAGAATTTAATGATTTCACCACCAGTCCAGTACTGAGGTCCAATCCTCTGCCCTCCTTTTCCTACAAAAAGAAGATGGCAATAAATTTCTGACACAGACTAAGGTAGGTTTATAGCTTCTGTTCATGATAAAGGCAAATACGCCAAGGTTTTATAGTGGTAAGTCATTACATTTCAAGTTGTTTTATTATAGACAAGAATTGCTTTCGAACTGGGTAGAACAGATTTTCTCTGTACTGTTTTTTTTTAAAGAAAGTTTTACTTACTGCTCTGTAATCAATGAACATCTCTTTAAAGGCCATAAAGTCAGTGAATGTCAGCAGCATGTCAAATATGTCACCTGAGACTTCATCTTTGTGCTGTCTAATTGAGAAAAGAAATTGAGGTCACAATCGTGGAATAATGTTCTGTGCAAATATTGTTTTATGTAAATACCTCCATCTAGCGGTAAATTATGTGTATTACAACAAGACACTTCAGACCAGGGGTTGTTGCAAAATATATATAATAAATACTACATCTAACAGTACTATAGTGAGTAGAAAAAGATAAATATGTAATATAATAGAATTAAATGTTTTCCAAACATAAATAGAGTCTTCTTTATACATGAAATATATATAGCTGCCTTCTCAATTTTGGCTCTTCATACATTTTTAGGGTTTGTCGCATCTAAAAGACTGAAAACCCCCGTTTAATACTGGTTTCAGACTGGATTGCTATTGTCTTTATTGTTTATTTCAATTTTTTTTTATTTTTGATATGACATTGTCAGTGTTAAAGAAATACTGTCAGTCAATGTCAAGCATGAACACTATCATTGTGCCCAGATAAAGCGATGAAGTCAAATGGCATACTTAAGTGAATGGGTGAAGGCATCCATGTTGAATCCAGGAATTCGTTCTACTAACTGGTGTTCCAGATGTTTTTCTAAGACGTCAATCTGAGATCGCAAAATTGAATAAATTTCATTGCACCATTACAAGGTCATAAATACACGATAAAACTGCTGAAAGTACCACATACATATTCATTAAAAATAGGTGTATAGCTGAGCTTGTTTTCCTCGGAGTCATCAAACTCAAGGTAATATTTCTCCATGAAAGACTGCTGGAGATGTTGGAATTCATCCTCTGTGGAAATAACTGTATGTGTTAGTTATAATTTAGATGAGTGAATTTCATAAATACATGTGTAGGTCTCATTTTATCCTAAACCATAAGAAAAAAGGAAGAAATATAAATTCAATTTTGCATAAATAATATTAAATACAATTTCCACCAGAATTAACTAGGACATGCTCTTGACAGATTATGTGATATTCACACGTGTTATATCTGGATAGTAACTGATAATGTTAAAGTTAAGTGTGAACGACTGAGTAGAATAACAGACTTATAAATACCCATTATTATATCTTCGATGTTCCCAATAACCATGTCAAATTCTGAATCAGCATCTGATGATCTGAAGAGGCAAAGTATTACGGATAAATTCGAGAAATATACATGGATTTTCACTCAAGAAAACAAACTATACAACTTACTTTGAAACAGCAAAGTCCTCGTCTTCCAAATTCTGCATTTCAACTATGTTCTCATTGCCACCCAGCAGATCTTTTGAGTTTCATAGAAAGTTCAGATAGAGAGGTTTAAATAACGTTAACAAAACACAGCTAGCGTTTTTAATTTCATGAGAACACAAGAAACAGATCTGGTCACAATTCTGAATCTAGTCTGCCAGATTTCCGTAAGCTAGCTGGTAGAAGTGCAGGTGCATGGCTGGCCCACTGGAGCTTTAAAGACGGCTGGACGGTAAAACACAACCAAACGCTTGGATTTGTGGCATAGGAAACACAGTAAACTGCTTTCAATTCAAAAATTAATTAATATAAAAAATTACCTGTCTCTCGTGCATCCATCATTAATCGCCCGAACGTTCTTCCTGAAGTCGCTGCTGCCACGGCAACGGGAGAACGCGTACGTGTTCGAAATGTGTTCGGTAGGAAACTCTTTCCTTTTATTCAGTTCCGCCTCTTTGAGTTAGTGGACCGCGCAGGCAGAAGGAATATCCGGACCGTTACATAGGCTTTCAAATATTGCTGTCCTTTTCCCTTTAATACATTTCTAGTAAGTCAAGCGGTAAGTGTTTCAGGTTGACAGAATTCCATACTTTGAAAAGATCATACCAGAAGGCACCGCACAGAAACCAGGTCAGTGTTATGGTTTTAAAACTGACCTGGGGCCTTTTTCATAAAACAAGTTTACCAAATAAGCCCGGCTTGTTTTAATTAGTCTGACTTATTTTAAACTAAATTAAAATGACAGTAAGTCAGACTAACTAAAAAAAATAAACCTGACTTATTTTGTAAACTTGTTTTATGGAACAGGCCCCTGCTTTATTATCGAGAGAAAGGAAATGTTGTCTGTTTATCTATGCTACCATATTTTATCATCTATATCATAATATAGATTGTACTATTGAGAAACTAGTTTGAATTGCATATGTGTTCTTCTATTTAAAATTTGTGTAAGGGTATGAACAATGTTAAACAAAATCCATACATATATGGTTCATTTCCCTAAACAATTTAAAAATATATATTTATTGAAGATATAAAAGTGCATTCAATTACAGGACAAATAATAATAAGGATTAATAATAATTATAATAATAATAAAGAATAAAAAAAGAGAAAACCGAGAGAGAAAAAAAACTATGCCACAACAACAGCAGGACATACACATGTGATAAATTCATGATACAATTATATTTTTTCTTTCACTTTTCTTATGGTACAAGTAAATGTATAAAATGTGTGGAATTTGGTTTGTAAAATGGCT
>JAUCMU010000036.1:21343070-21354871 GCA_032275025.1 Enteromius treurensis
ATTAAAACATATGTAACCGAGTGCAGAAATGAACGTGAGTAATCTTACCTGATACTGATATTACAATAGCCAGTCTTAACAGTTTACGCTCTTTATTTGTATTTATTTATTTCTTTTATATATCAATATATTAAACATGTGTGCGGTAAGAGCATCTACAGCATATCGCATTGCCTAAAACACACAAGGAAACGCATTGTGAAGAATAATATCACAGACATGGCAGATTCGGATGGGATTAAAATTCACCAAGTACGTCTGCGAAACAAAACATTATCTAACGACCCCCTGTGAAACTAGTCCCGTCCGAATACGGCTTTACTTCTAGTCATTATTTAGGTAGCACACATATTCTGAATGCCTTTGGCAGAATTCAGAAGAGCCATTTTAATCTATATTAATCTAGATTTAAAAAAAAAAAAATCTATGCCCACCCCTAGTATTCACACACCGCACACAGTGCTCTGTATTTCTGATTTTTACCAACATTAGATCAGGAGACTTGTCAGTCAATAAATAAGAATACAAAGTAACTGCCGTTACTTTTTTGAAAAAGTAACTCAGTTAGATTACTCTAAAATTAAAAAGTAATGCGTTACTTGGAAAAAGTAATATTATTACGTAACTCTCAATACTCAATACCCCCAACACTGTTTGTAACCATTAAATTGTTTTAGAAGTTATTAGTCAGAGGTTTAACTATCAAATAAAATGTTTTCACTTAGAATTTGACTGATACGCACGCTGTGAAATAGATTTTATTAGGGACAGCATCAAATAAAGTTTACAAAAGTGATTTTATAGAAACAAAAAGGATTTTAAATACTAGTAAAGTGCCCGCTTTAATGTTTTGAATGACTTTTGTGAAACTAAAATTAAAAAAAATATGGGTAAATTAATGCTCCATCGTCCTTCAGTGTTACACAAGTTTATGTGAAAATGAAGCACCATACCTAATCTGACCTTTTTATATATTCAAAAATGTAAGAGTAATTGACTATAAATGATTTAAACTAGACTTGCTGACTTATGGGTAAAACCTAGTGGTTTAAAGGATAGTGACAAAGATTAGTAAATATTTAAAATTACCGCAGGCAAGTACCGCGATCTTTAAATAAAGTCATTTAATGTCATCTATTGATTCTTGAATCTTGAAAGATTTTTGTTTATACAAACTGTTGTTACTCTGTTAAAATAAAATAAACTAGAACCATTCTAATGCGTGTGTGTGTGTGTGTGTGTGTGTAAAATTAATATTTTAGTTTTTTGTTAAATGTGTGCTTGTCTGCTTTTTTTGAAAAATGTCTCTCTATTTTACAGAATCCTGCTACAATCACTAGAATATTACTTAGTCATTTCAACTGGGACAAAGAAAAGCTTATGGAAAGGTAACTGTTATGCGTGTTCTGTTTCCTCCCACCAGATTGTTAGTCAGCTAACACCTGTCTTTGTTCGATACTGACCCAGCAAATTTTGAGAAAAATCTACTGTTTATGTCTCTGCAGGTACTTTGACGGTAACCTGGACAAGCTATTTTCAGAGTGTCATGTTATAAACCCCAGTAAGAAGTCTCGGACACGCCTCATGAACACAAGATCGTCAGCACAGGACATGCCGTGTCAGATCTGCTATCTCAACTATCCTAACTCGGTCAGTGCCCCCCAGCGGAATCGCTTTCGTTGCCTCTGATTATTCCATTTCCATGGCTGCTGTACTGATAGCTTATTAGCGGGGCCCACACATGGAATCTGTGGCCGGAAGCGGAATTCTCATCGTTCACACATTTTTGCACATTCACTGCCCTTGGAATGCTCTTTAGCAGACATTTTGGCAAATTTGGTTATACTTTCAGGCAAAAGAAAGTGTAGCTACATTTCACCTACATAAGTCTCTTATGCTCATTCATCCTTCTAATAAACTGGTTTGATGGTCAAGAACCATTTCTTACTGTTTCGCTGTCGAAAATGGTTTTGCTGCTTAAAACGTTTCAAAGAACCGATTAATAATTCAATGCATCCTTGCATTAATTTCATTTACAATTTTACAGCTTGCACTGTAGTGTTTTTACATCCTTTCTACAGAATTCTTTATATTTCCTAAAAAATCTTCACTTTAGATGCAACGTCTGCAGATTCCGTCTGTGCTTGTTTTCCATTAAAACTGTTGAATCGCTTGGCAGTGTGAACAGATTGTTTACCACATGGATGAGATACTGTTGCGTTGTGGGATATGTGAAGGTGGTAGGCAGTATTATTTTGACATATCTGTGTTTTCATGTTGGCCACTCTGTGCTACACGCTACAGTGTCTCAGCCAGCAGGAAGGATTTCTAATGAGCTCCTTTCACCAGTAATCTCTTCACTGGATTACTCAAATTGTACACAAAGCAACCGAGGAGAAGAACAGGCTGGTCTTCGTATTTGCAGGGAACCTTGAGAAATGTGTGTGTGTGTGTGTCTCAGTGAAAAGATAGATTAAGTGTGGCATGCATGCATGCATGCATTGTTTCGATCAGCTTTGTCATGAGAGCCAGCGACTGTCCGAAAGAAAAGCAGGGATTTGGAAACTGTTCTATTTATTGCTTTGAATCGTGACTGCGAACTATTTAACTGTAACGTCAACCAGGAAGTCCTTGTCTCATGGCTTGTCTGCTTAAAATAAAGGATCAGTTGGGGCGACACGATACAGCAAACTTGTCAGTTTGAGGCTTAACTCGGAACTTTAATCAGATTGCAGATACATTTAAAGTAGTTTATTGGGACGTTTAATTTGACCCAATGTCAAATTGTAATTTTGATGTTAATGTGTTGCTTCATAAAGCTGACCACCACTTGGTTCCCATGAGACGATCCCTAAATACCATTAGTGCTGTCTGCACAGTGCTGTTTAACTACTACGCTCTGCTTGCGTCAGTCCTACCACAAATATTAAGCTGATTTGTTCTTGCCGCGTTGTCTGTTGTCCCAAGAGTAAGAACCAGGCATTTACTACCGGGGGGCCTGAGACTGTAAAATGCTTGACAAAGGAATACTTTGTAGAAGCAGTAGATAATGACTACGGATGACTCTTCTGTCACCTGCTCAGAACTGATTTGTAAGATCCTTATCTGAGCCAAAAAACAGTCTTGTTGGTATCATAGATTTGTTGAAGAGAACAAGGCTGATTGTGTTACATGGGCACACAACACTGGATAGCTGCAAGCTACGATTGGTTTCATTGGGGGTTTTTTTGTTTAATGTTTTGCAGTGTTTGTCATCTGTCCTGTGTTACTGAGTTTTTGAGTCACCCTTGCAAGATCCACCCTAAAAGAAGAAATATTGCATTTACTATTGACTATTGGAAATACATTTACACTGTTCTCAGCAGTTGCTTGTGTTATTAATTGAAACATTCCCTAAATGTGTATTTGGTGTCGGTTGTTCTTTTGCAGTACTTCACTGGTCTGGAATGTGGGCACAAGTTCTGCATGCAGTGCTGGGGTGATTATTTAACCACCAAAATCATAGAGGAAGGAATGGGACAGGTACATATTCCAACTCTTAGTACATAGAAATGTCATGATACCAAATTTTCAAATACCAGTGAAATCTTTGATTCAAAATGCCACAGAAACAACTAATACAAACACACCGTTATATAAAAAGTTGAAGAGTAAACAAAATGAATAACATACACTATTTACACATTTAAAAAGTCTGGGGTCGATAAGAATGTTCACCAAGACTACTAGCCTGGCTTCCATGACTTTAAAGCTCATAGGAGCTTAGTCTGGCCAAGCTACCTTACTACCCGCCTTCTGGGAGGCAGGCTTAACCCGCGTCCATCAGATGCCTCTGTATACTACTGGACGAATCTACAACCAATCAGACCACTCATTCTGGGGAGCTAGTTTCTCATTGGTTCCCACTTTTTTGGGAACAGAAATGCTCTAAAACAGCAGCTTGGCCAGACTAACTTTGCTCGTGAAATGAATGTAGCGTCAAAGGAAGTATGGGCGGGCCCAGGCTATAAAAATACAATAAAAACAGCAACATTTGTGAAATATAACAATTTTTTTTTTTTTTTTATATATTATTATTAAATATGATTATTGATCTCATGTGAACATAATTGGCTGTGTATACTTTCATTGCTTAAGTCAGGCATTTTGACCAAGAAGTGCGTTTGACAGCAAAAGTTTTCTGGAGAGCACACATGCAAATACACACGAGGTATCAGTCTGATAGTACTGCAGTTATTTCATATTTAGCTTTTGAACTATTCACACAGGCTATTGCTGATTTTTTGTTTTTCTTTATCAACTGACATTTTGTCTGTTTCTCTGACTTATTGTAACGCAAGCTTGCTTGTTTCCTTTCTAGACCATTTCTTGTCCTGCTCATAGCTGTGATATTTTGGTGGATGACAACACGGTCATGTAAGTGTTTGAGAAATGAATCAGCATTTATTGAAAGGTACAAGTATATATATATTTTATGTAGGCAGTTGGTTTAAAGAAACAAAACTCAGTATTCAAATTGTTTCTCATCATTACAATTTCTCCTATTTAATAGTAGTCTGTCTCCATCCCTTATACTGTCTTTGACTCACATCGCCCTTGCTTGTGACATACTAAAGCCTTGTTGGGTTCATTATTCTGAGCTCAGCCATGAAATGGTGTGTCCTAAAGTATGTTATGGCTATCCTAGATGAGCAGATAGAGTTTATTCCTAGTCAGAACAAAAGTAGGACACTCTATTACCCTGCCTTGCTGGAGGTGTGAGTCACAACACGGCACCTCCTGTGGATTCAATTAGTTTATTTTGGATTCGCACAGCTGTCTTAACCTACATATGATCTCCCTGCTGCTTTTGTGATGCAGGTACTTTTGTGGAAAACAAATATAGTATTTGAGCATGCATGTTTGTCTAAATATATCTCAATTCCTCCAACAGGCGACTGATTACAGATTCAAAAGTGAAGTTGAAGTACCAGCATTTAATAACCAATAGTTTTGTAGAGGTATGATTTCATTACATTCTGTTATATAGTATGGCCCAAAAGCTCTGATACCACATACAAAAATTAGTATATTCAACTAAACAAAAGCTTTGAGATTCTGGATAGTTTAACATGAATTAGTTGGTAAAATGAAGAAATGTTTAAGATTTCCTCAAAATCTTGGTCACTAATCAAACTTTTTTTTTTTGTTTTTTTTTTATTGAAACGCAAGACATTTATCAAAAAATGCTTGATAACATATCATCATGGTTCATAAATGTGGTTTACTCTGTTTTCCTCTGCAGTGTAACAGACTATTAAAATGGTGTCCAGCACCTGACTGTCATCATGTTGTCAAAGTACAGTACCCAGATGCCAAACCTGTACGGTGCAAGTGTGGTCGGCAGTTTTGGTAAGACACTAAACTGCTAATGGGTTCAAATACTTTCAGATCGTGACCTATCATGTATTATTGCTACTTTTTCAATTTTCATATGTATTATACACAATTCTAAAGCGATCAAGTCTTTGTGTTCATAATGTGTGTGCTCTTAGAGAATGCTTAAGTTTTCTATTATTTTGCAGCTTTAACTGTGGAGAAAATTGGCACGATCCAGTGAAGTGTAAGGTGTGTTGAGAAAGCATTGTGTGTTTGAAATCCAACTCGAAATGCTATCAGTGTTTATATATAAATATGTTGAGTCGTGGCTTTGAGTCATTGGACGTCTTTTTTATGCTTTCCTTTGTCAACAATGTCTGTGTTTTTCAAAGTTAAGCACAGTTTTGGCTGTTATTTCTGGTTGACAAACCTGGATCATACTTTTCCATAAATACCTCTGTTTTCTTCATGCCTCTACATTGATATGAACCCCAAAACCCTGAGCATAACACGCATTCTCAAAAAATACTGAAATAATTTAAAGAGTGTTACAAAGACTGAGAACTATATAATACTTAATTTATACCATTTTCGTGAGCAGGATTTATTGGATGGGTCTAAATCAGAGCTCGGTGATGCAATGGAGCCACGAGCACTGCCCCTCAAGAACTATAAGAGCTGTGTTGGACTTGAAGCAGTACTGGCTGCAATGACTGGATGCTGTGTGACATCAGTACAGTGACAGCTATAGAGAGCAGACGCTCATTAGGCTCTGAATCGCTCCTGCTCGTACTGATCATTCTGCACAGTGCTGCTTCACATCGAAACACACACATAACTAGAGCGCATAAGCATCAGTTTTTCCTCAACTCAGTCATGAGTTACTGTTATAACCGTTACAGTTTGCTATCTAGCCCCAGTGTTATTTTATTTACTTGGCTTTTTTTTAAGCATTCAAATCTGGCTGGGTGGTGACATAACAAAAGAAGTCTGTGATGTGACAAACTCAGAACACACATTTAATATTGACTATACACAGACTTTAAGGACAGCTTTGAAAAAAAAATTGCTGCACCTTTTAAGTGTAGTCATTTCAGTCAAATGCAAGAAAACGTGTTGATTTGGTACGGCAAGTGTTTTTCTGTCTGAACAAAGGAAGCTAACAGACTGCCACCTCTCCTACTCTCGGCATTAAGAGGCTCTTCAGAGACTTGTCTTGTTATTGTGGGGGTAGTCTTGGCAAAAACAAAGGAAGCCTCTAGTCCCTTGTGCTTCTCATATGGGGATTACAATCATCTTCCAGTGAGAGAAAACATTTAACCCTTCATAAGCAACGGACACAACTTTTTTTCTCTTGTATATGTTTATATTTAATATTCTGTCATGAAAACTATTCGTATTAATTGTCCTAATTGTGATGGTGAATTGATTCCTGTATGTTCCCAGTGGTTAAGGAAATGGATTAAAAAATGTGATGATGACAGTGAGACATCAAACTGGATTGCAGCAAATACAAAGGTCAGTTTTTAGGCTCGCTGTGATGTAATAAATTATTCCCTGTCCTAGTCTTCTGATGACATGGAAAAGTAACTTTCTTCCTGTTGTGTCGCAGGAATGTCCAAAATGCCACGTCACCATAGAGAAAGATGGTGGCTGCAACCACATGGTGTGCCGGAACCAGAACTGTAAAGCAGAATTCTGCTGGGTTTGCCTGGGGCCCTGGGAGCCACATGGCTCTGCTTGGTAGGTGTAGATCTTTATAGTTTAGTGTTATTTTTTTCTTTTTTGGTTATTTAAAGTTATAAAGACTTCACATTAACACCCAAAAATGTAAGAATATTGAAATATGCATCTGTACAGGTGATGTATTTCAGTGATTCCCAACCCAGTACCACACATTTAAGTTTTCATGAATCCTAATGTTTAGCCAGTGATTGTAACCAAGAATCATTGATTCAGTACGTGATCTCTCAACTTACTGATCGTTTTTTTATGATTCAGAAAACATGAGCATGTGTTAGGTATGGCAAATGTGAAACGCTCAGTGGTTATAAGGTTTGTTTTAGTTTAAAACGCTTTATTAAAAAACTCCTGGATAGCTGAGATTAACAATATGTGACATTCAGTGTCTGGAGATGTGGCGCTGCTCTTCTTCCTCTCTTTTCTGAATATTTCTTTCTCACACATGCATTCTCTTCATTAAAGCTTCAAGTAAAGAGTTGCCAGAGATCCCAAAAAAAGCAACTTGGCATAGTTAGCACAGTGAACACCGTTATTCTGTAGGAGAGACAAGCCTGTTAAAAATGCAATATAATACGCAGATCTGATGTTAGCAGTATCCTGTAGAAGTAAGAAGCAGGATATGATAAAGTAGTTTATTAATGGTAAAATGGTTCAGTTTAAGATATTTAAAATATTGACTCAAAACAATTAAAATGGCATGCAATTATAATAATTAAACAAAAAATATATAAGTATAACCTAATTTTAAATTAAAGTTTAGTTATGCTTTTTATGGGATGCAGTTAATGTCCATTTGTCATTATCACAGTTTATCACAATTTTTCATTATTTTTGCTTTTTAAGAATTTTTTCCCCTACTTTTTATGTTTATTTTGTTCCCCACTATTTGTTGTAGGTTGTCTGCCTTTTGAATTTGAATCCTTATTTAACATTGAACAGCATTTCATAAGTTAAGCAGCTGGTGGAGACGTTCGGAATGTTTTCACAAATACATTCCTATAAATGTTTTATTACTGTGTATTTATGTAAGCTTTTTGAACCAAACTCACCTAAATAGAACAATCCGCCATCAACTCTCTCAGATAAACCTAAAAGCCTCTCCTCTACCTTTTCCCTGGGCAACCTTTTAATATCCATGTCTTTGATCAACAAGTTCCACTTAAACTTGTGAGCTGAAAGGCTTGCTTTCTCCTCCTCCTCCTTCCATAGAGTCATCTGTTTACAGATCACTTGCAAACATCACATAGGGAAACCCAGAGTGACTCATTCCATAGACCGCTGAAATTCAAACAGTTTGTAACGTTTCATGATGTTCAAAACAGTTTGTTTCATTTTATAGTTGTTTATTTATGGCTAAAACATTGGCATGTGTTTTGACTCGTAGGTACAACTGTAATCGTTACAACGAGGATGATGCCAAGGCAGCCCGGGATGCTCAAGAGGTAAATTACATCAGTCCATTCGTGCTGATGTCTGAACATGTATATCACCAACTCATCAGTAAACATTTTTTATGCTCGTACATACTGTACAGCGCTCCAGAGCAGCTCTGCAGAGGTACCTGTTCTACTGCAACCGCTACATGAACCACATGCAGAGCCTGCGCTTCGAGCACAAGCTGTATGCCCAGGTCAAACAGAAGATGGAGGAGATGCAGCAGCACAATATGTCATGGATCGAGGTGCAGTTCCTGAAGAAGGCCGTGGATGTGCTGTGCCAGTGCCGATCCACGCTCATGTTCACCTACGTCTTCGCGTTCTACCTCAAGAAGAACAACCAGTCTATCATCTTTGAGGTAAACCAAAGTGAATCATTTTTAAAGAGGTGTTGGATTATGTCGTAAGAACATGAATCTAATTTGAAATGTTTGCACCCAGAATAACCAGGCAGATCTGGAGAATGCTACAGAGGTTCTGTCTGGATACCTGGAACGAGACATCTCCCAAGATTCTCTGCAGGACATTAAGCAGAAAGTACAAGATAAATACAGGCAAGTGTATACATTTTCTTTAATGTAATAGTTTTTGCAAGAATTGAAAGGGTCATGATTTAAATACCTTCATGTCTTTCCAAAGCTATGATTTTTTCCGTTATATTGCAGCCATTTGCTACGATCATTTAAGTTCATTTTATTTTCTCACTAATGTACACACAGTACCCCATATTGACAGAAAAACACAGAATTCTTGACATTTTAGCATTTATTAAACTCTAAAAAATGAAATATCACATGGTCCTAAGTATTCAGATCGTTTGCTCGGTATTTAGTATCTAATACAGCCATGAGTCTTTTTGGGAATAATGCAACAAGTTTTTCACACCTGGATTTGGGGATCCTCTGCCATTCCTCCTTGCAGATCCTCTTCAGTTCTGTCAGGTTGGAAAGTCAATGTTGGTGGACATTTTTAGGTCCCTCCAGAGATGCTCAATTGGGTTTAAGTAAGGGCACTGGCTGGGCCATTCAAGAACAGTCACAGAGTTGTTGTCATAAATGACATTGTCACCACTTTCCATCCATTCCACCACTAAACCTAGGACCGCGTCATGGTGGCAGCAGGCTAAGTAAGGACACCAATATGTCAATTTCCCTGGCCAATTCCTATGTGAGCCTTGAGCACAAATCTAGTCTTAAGTGCTGGGGAATATTTGTAACAATAACCAAAAATACACTATATACTGTAGGTATAGGTCAAAAATAAAGATTTTTCTTTTATGCCTAAAATCATCAATCGATCGTTTGTAAATTTGCCTTAAATATAATAAAATGGCTTAAATATAATAAAACTTAATTTTTGATTAGTAATATGCATTGCTAAGTACTGCATTTGGACAACTTTAAATGCAAATTTTTTAGTATTTTTTGCACCCTCAGATTCCAGATGTTCAAATGGTTGTATCTTAGCCAAATGTTGTATCCTAGCAAACCATACATCAATGGAAAGCCTATTTACTCAATCAGAAATTATTATTTTTTAAATAATAATATTTTTTTAATTAAAAAAAAATAAAAATTTTTTTAGATTATGTCTAAATTTCCATTTTAAAAAATTGACACTTATGATGGTTTTGTGGTCCAGGGTCACGTATAGCCTATAATATATAGTAGTAATCCCTCCAGCATGTCCTGTTTCTGCCCCGGGGTCTCTTCCCAGTTGGACCAACCAATAGAAGGTGTCTGGGAGGCATCCTTACAGTTGGCAGAACTCAACTGGCTTTTTTTCAGTGCAGAGGAATAGAGGCTCTGCTCTGAGTCTCTCCCAGATGTCTAAGCCCAGTACAATGACCACATTACTGCTGCTCCAATGCTTGCATGCTCCATCCTACCCTTACTGGTTAACAAGGTCCTTTGGTACTTAAACTCTGTTACCTGGAGAAGAAGCTTATAAAACAACAAGAAACATATTTGAAAGGTACAGTAGCAAAAAATATATTGAGCACATAGAAAATTCTAAGACAGTTTTGTAATCTTTTTAATAAAAAAAAACTAAACCCAACTGAATATACAAGTGGCTGAAGTTTAAAAACCCGAAATGTTTAGTAAAACTGGCATAATCTCTCTCTTTAAATTAATATTTTACCCCCAACATTTTAATACTGTTATCATTTACTTGCCCTCATTGAATTCCTTGCACAACTTTATTTCTCATGGAGAAGATACTTTAAAGATATCCTAGCAAGCCATACCAAACAGTTTTGGTTATCAGTGACGTCAAAATACCTTATTCTACGGAATAATATCAGTCATACAAGTTTGAAAGACATGAGGGTGCGAATGAAGACGTGATTTTAATTTTTGCGTCAAGTAATCTTTTAATATTAAGTATTACTGAAGAGCCCTTAGACTGACATGTCTTGATACTGTATATTATTTTAGAAAAAAATCATTCCATGCAAGAGATAGCCAGTTCAAAATCTCTTTACATACATGCTATTTCACTGTCCATAAAACTTTAATGGTGAAGTGGTTCTCTCCAGTTGACCATGGCAAGAAGAAAAAAAAGTGAGTGAACGAGTGAGTGAGAGGTGGAAAAAAGGGAATAAAAAGACGAAATCCACTTCATCCTTTGACTGTCACAGCCAGTTAAAGTCATGGTGGCCTCTGAGCTTTCTGTAAGCTGGTTAAAGACTAGCAATACTTGAGGCAATAGACTCTGAGTCACTGTAATATGTAGCTGCAAGATTGTATTTGTCTTTGTATTTCATAGTATGCATGTTTGTAGTGTAATGTTGTTCTCCACTAACTAAAGTGAGTTGTTATTCAGAAATAGTATGGGTCTTTAGGTCTTGGTGACTGGTCAAAAAAATTTTAATGACTGTGAGAAATTCAAAATTATTGTCTAATTATTATTAGACTTTTTTTCTTTTTTTCTTACAAAAGGTGAGTTTTCTTAATACCAATGCTAAGTACTGTTAACAATTTTACTTAACTGGTGCGCATTAAACTGCAAATTACAGGATTACTTTGAAGTTGACTACCCTAGTCTGTAACACTTTATAATAACGTCCAGTTGTAAGGCATTTATAAGTGATTAGTTAATGATCAACTTATCATTTACTAAATATTCACAAGCAATTATTAAGCGATATGCTAGCAGTTTATGTATGTTTTACGAAGTCATTTACAAGTCATTTACAAATGATTAGTTAATGATGAACTAATCATTTACTATATGTTCACAAATGATTTAGTAATATGTTAA
>JAUCMU010000036.1:21354971-21375068 GCA_032275025.1 Enteromius treurensis
TCTATTGTTTCTGAAGTCTGCCTCCGCTTGCTAGTAATCACGTCACCACTAGAGCAAGCTCCTGATTGGTTAACGCGCCGCGAATTTTCGCCAAAGTTCAGATTTTTCAACTTGAGCGTTACGCGCGAATCGCGCCATTCGCGCCGCTTAATTAGCGCAATTCGCGCCGCAGGATGTCTATTCGCGTCTTTTCATTGACTTAACATGTAATTCACTCGCGCTAGACGCTTCATTCGCGTCCGGTGTGAACGCACCATTAGTTATATATATACTGTATATATATATATATATATATAATGTATGAACATTTTTAGGAATATTGATAATCAAACAGTTTTGGTTCCTGTTGACTTTCATTGTGTGGATACAATGAAAGTCTGAAACCTGATGAAAGAAATGCATACAGCTTTGAAAAGGTGGGTGAGTAAGTGATCATAATTTTTTGGGTGAGCTACCCCTTCGAGAAGGATACTAACTTTCCAATGAAAAAAATACAAAAAAACAAGTATAATGCCAAATTTATTCTATTATCTGGGGAATAAATTATAATCACTAAAAAAATTATAATCGCAAGATTGAAAAAAAAAATCATAAAATATGTATGTAGAAATGTATGAAACTTGGTGTAAATAAAGTATTAGAGCTGTTTTTAGTTTTAAAATCTTGTGCAAAACTTTGACAGTTGTATTAAATATTTGACAACCCTAATAAACCAAACCAAATAAAACAACAATGTCTTAATATTTCCACGAAGAACTCTTCCTGGCCCCTTTTTGAATCCCTGGATCCCAGTTTGAACTCCCCTGACCTAAAACTATTCTTTCTGTCTTTCCTTCAAGCATGCTTAACAGGAAGGTATCGGTTCTAACGGTCCATGTTTTGGTGCTCCTGTGTGCAGATACTGTGAGAGCAGAAGGAGAGTGCTGCTGCAACACGTACATGAAGGCTATGACAAAGACCTGTGGGAGTACATTGAGGATTGAGGCTACATCTCCACACCACAGACTCTTGGAGACAAACTCCACCCACTAGAGCGCTGATGCAATGACAACAGAGCAGCACAGACCTGCTGCCTCCTCCCTGGCAAACCGGCCTGCATTGCATAATTTTTTCCAGATTTTTGTTTCAAGAAAAGCATAAGAGTAAATTATATTTAAAAATGAAAAAGTTAGAATATTAAAAATAAAATATTACATGTTCAACAGTATTGTTAGCAGCGTGAAGCGCAAGACTGAGAAATCCAACAAAAAGGCAAAAAAGGCTTCCTTTTGCTTGCATTGTGAGATCTTGCCCTCGGAAATCTTTTCCCTCCTTATCAGTTATGTTTGTGGACATGTTCTGTTTGACTTTATTTTATATTCTCTTTTTGTGTGTGGAAAATGAACTTTGTTTTCAAAATGGCTTTAATCATTCTGAACATGTCTGGCGAGATCTGTTTGGGTTGCCGAATGTCGGTGTGATGATTGTAAGGAGGCGACTTTTTGGCTTACAGACGTTAGTGGAATAGGGGAAAAAATAAAAAAAACACCAAAAAAAAGAGAGAGAAAATCGGTATTTTTCAATTTGTAAATATGCATATGCATGGAAGTTAAAGAGTAAGAGTGGCATGTGTTTGCATCATTTTTAAAAGATATTTATCTTTACAGATATTAAAAAAAATAATGTATATTTGCTGTGTAGATTGAGTGTCTTTCCCTATCTTGGATCGCCCCTCTGAAGAGGTTTGGACTTGACACATGCTTGACGTAAATCGGGAGTCCGTGTCTCTCCCTCCGCTCCTCCCCTTTGCTCCACAGGGCTACATTCTGCCAAGTCGAGCAGATCATGCCAAGGTGGCTTGGAGTCTTGTGAGAGCTTCTGGCTTTACGATTGGAGGAAATGGGGGTAGTTTAACGTTTGCTGCTTTTTTCCAAGAGTTCAAACTTTTAAAACAGAGCAGCGGCTTCCTCTGCTCTGCCTCCTTTTGCTGTTATTCTCCTCCCCCCTCCTCCTAGGTAGATTTAGTAACGTAATATGATTTTAAGAGCTATACGAATCATTTCTGAGAGCCAAACTGAGTGACATTCACTCATATAACCTTTTATATTTTTTCTTTTTGTCTCTCTGAAGTTCATTCATCGATCCCGACCCCGGCTCGAGGTTCTTTCTCCTCCTGCCCAACATGCATGTCGATAACATTGTACTGATGGGCCTGTTGAGCTGCTTTCTTGACATCCGTTGTCAAGTGTTCCGACTGAGCCATTGACAAACAGGGTTAGACATTTTCCACATGATCGATTCTTTTGCACACCGCAGAACTAGTCAGAAGCCACCGTTATCTCTGCTTTAATTTATTTAGTGTAAAATAATCACGTGTGCACCTGGGATGGTTTCCAAAGGGCCGTTTGAGTCATGATATAGTTTGCAGGGAATATGTGATGTAACCTTTGTACTGTGATGTTGCATTTGTGTACACTTTGTTCATACAGAATTGTACAAATTGTGTGTGGATGCACCGTGACCATCGTTGAAGCACTGAGACCCCGTCATCGGGGTTACAGGGGTGGGGTTCTGGGATAGACACAGATGGGACAGTGTCATTGCAGATCAAGTTGGCGTATTCAGACAACACCAAAGTGTCAATCTAAAACTGATGATATGTTTCTATATATTTTTTTTTTGTTTTTTTTTTTATATAAGTTTGACTCATTATGGCTTTTTGTTTTTTTCTTTTTTTACTGAAAATTTGCTCCATGAAAATAAATGTCCTGAACTGCATTCTTCATTTAATTAATAGCATCCTCTTGCGTTTTTGCTTGTTAATCTTTTTGCTTTGTGTGCTGGGAATGATTGCAAATTTTTTATTTTATTTTTTTTTTAATGCAAAGCCTTTGTAACATGCCATGGTTGAGTGCTAAGATGGTCTTCCAGGTATAAACATACATGCTTTGACTACTAAATGAGGATTGGGTATTTCTGCTATGTCTGTTTTGTAGGTTCCTGTAGTTTCTGTTACAATGGGACACAGCGTGATCTACAAACACATGGAATGGTTATACTGCCCCTGTATGCAGCATAAAGTGTGTAACTGTCCCCTTCAGGCCACTGTGCTTTGATCATGTCTGCTAGTTCATATCCATCCAAATTTAACATTCACGGTAATAAAAAAGCAGCTACTCTCATTTTGTTGAGACATCCAAAAACTTTTAATACTTTTCTACATATATCCTTTCTTTATGCGATTAAATTTTTTTGTTTTGATTTCTGATATACATAGTGTACAAATGTGTAAGAAATTAGTTGTTCGTTTTGAAGAAAACCAATATTAAAGTGCAAACATTGCTTTAGTTTGTGTGCTTTTGTGCTTATTTCGAGCCAGTGTGTGTGTGTGTTTGATGATTCTTAGGGTTGTTATTGGTTTGGGTCATTTATCAGTAACATACGTTTAACATGAGTTTATGCTTTATATAAAACAGGATCTCACCCAAAGGATTATGCAGTCCACAAATAAAGCATGCAGGTGTCATAACAGACATTTGAGAGTTGGATTGTAATGTAATTGTCCACTAGAGGGAGACCAATCTTAACTGATTTGTTTAACCCTGCGTGCCAAAAACTGTTCCTGAAGTTCAGATCCAATCCCTGAGCAAACACTATTTAGTGTATATATTTAATATATTAAGATTTTTTGAAGAATGGTAATTAAACGGTTTGATGGTTTAGTTTTTATTTCTTTCTGGGAATGGGAGTTAATGGGTACTGTTTGGTTATTCCCTTTCTTTTGTGTTCAGGTTTGGAACAACATAAAGTTGATTAAATGACCCTTTTTATTTTTGTGTTAACTACTTCTATGAGAGTGTTTTGCAATTTCTTTTGAAAATTAAATCTACAAAGACCAATGTACTGTAAAATAAATCATGTAACTTCTCTGAAGAGTAGCACAGTTTTGTTGCAGAACTTGACCCCAAGTTCATAAAGAAACCACTTGTTCCACTTCCACTTACTTTAGAAAAATAATAACCGAGATGTGAGTCAAAGCAATTTTTTAAATGGATACTTCTCTTCAGCCAGGGCACATTAAAGAGAGCAAAAGTGACTAAAAACATTTATAATGTTCTTCTGAACCTTCAAAAATCCAGGAAAAAATAAATTAAGCTTTTTTTTTACATTTTGGATTTTTGTCCGATCATGCTGCTGAAAATCCCGCTTTTTTCACATTTTAATAAAAAGCAACTTTGGAATTTGAACAACCCAAATGGATTTAATTTTTCAAAGGTGTTAAAAGTCAGGTATATAACACGTGACAGCAGCCACTATAAAAATAATTCTGTAAACAGTTAAACACCTTGCTATAAAGCATTCCCTTTCATTCAATTACACTGAAAGCTTAAACACGTTTACCGATATGTCACCTGACGGGAATGTTCGCCAACAACCTGCCGTTAAAAAAAAAAAAAAAAAAGCCAACAACTTCACAGTAGCAACTGAAACATTATTGACACCAGAAACACCAAGTTGAAACTGAACATACACAGCTTACACACTACAATAACATGTTATGTCAAGTTTTGGGGATGAAAAGGAGAATTGAAGACTCTTGACTGCATTGCTGCTCATTAATTCAAAGTAAATTCACATTTTCGAACCAATTCAGTTGTCCAGTGCAAAATAAAAACATTAATACCGTCAAGACTCAGTCCTCCACTTTCAACCATCCTTTCTTATAGTCTAAGAGCAGCTCAAGATAGTACTGCCACTCGGGCTCACTATCATATTTGACCTCGAAAACAGTTTTCAGTGGGTTTGTATGTGGCTCGTGGACGCGCAGCACCACTCCTCGGTACCACACTTCAGTTTTGTCGTTTTCTTCATACAAATGCCGAATCCTCTTTCCGACCAGGTCCGGATATCTGCTCTCCATGGCCAGACGAGCAGACTGCACGGCGGAGCGCAGGACCCATCTGCGTCTGTGTTTTTTGGAGAGGAACGGGCGGCTTTGAGAGTACGAATTGAAAGAAAGCTCCCTGTCCGTGTGGCTTCTTTTGTGCCGGGATGATTTGTGTTTCTTTTTTCTGTAATGCTCGCTGTCTGTGCGTCTGAACTTAGCCGGAGCCTCCAAGGAATCTGTGACCTTCTGATAGCGGGTGACTCTACCCCCATGACCCTTATTGTAGAAGACCTTCCTCAGCTTGAGGACCATGCTGGAGGGCCCTTTGGACAAGCTCTGAGATTCTGCTGAGCTGGATCTGCGGCTCTGAAAAGACATCAATGACATGCTTTCCGTCTCTTCATCGGTGCAATCAGAGGAGAAGTCGTCCGAGGTCAAAGGTCGCCCCCAGGCAGAGTTCTCAGGCTCTTCTTCAATCTTTACCTCCACATGTGGTCCACTGTCATTGGAAGTCACAGGAGACACTTCCCATTCATCTCTGTCTGAGGAACTGACAACGCTCCACCTCGCCGGTTCCTCTGTGAACTCATCCTCTTGTGATGATGAACTGGTCTCCTTTAAAAATGTCCTCTTGGAGGAAATCTTTACTCTGCCTTTCTTTTTCTTTTTTCTTTGCAGGCAAAATTGTTTTCTCAGCTTGTCCACACATGTGATTTCCGGTGTGAGAGGTCTGGAGGACTCGAGGTAGAATTCCTCAGCGCCATTCAAATGCCCGGCTGATTCATCTGAGCTGTCCATGCTCTCGCTCTTGAATGCTAAGCTGGTTTCTACTCCTGTAAAAAGAAAAAAAACAACTACATTCAGTATCAGCCTTTCTTGACTGACAAGTATAAAGCTAGATTACAATTCAAGAACAATCCGTTATTATTATTAACCAGACTTAGAATGGATTAGTGTTGACTAAAGCAGAATAGGAATAGTTTACCATAGAAGTTATTATCATGTTATTCCAATACGGTCCTTCTTCGACATGTATATTAAATTAGTAGAAATATTATGCATTATCTTTAAAAATGAATACATTCTCCTAAATATCTTTAAGGTTTCACAAAAACAAATTCATGCAGGTTTGGAAAGACTTGTTTTAATTTCCAGGTGAACTATCCCTTTAAGACACATAAGCATATGTACAGATTTCATAAAATGATCATTTGTTCAGCTTTATTTAAGAAGTTAGACAATCACTCAAAATGGAATTACTCAAACAATGTGATCAAACTGTCAATTGCTAGCATAAGGGATGACTTTTTTCATGAAACATAGAATTATTGTTTCATTTTCTTGGCGCTTAATAGAAAAGAGCAGCCGAGATAATACATTCTGTTTCATAAAACATCCCAGGCTGAAATAATTGAATAAATGTCATTTATTTTGGTCAATTGGTACTCTCTTACATTCTTTCTAACAATTTCTTCTTACGTTCTGAGATAACGTTGAATTTTTACATTTTTGGCTGCTGTCTGAATTTTGAAAATGGTCCAGTGTAAAATGCTGAATTTTTAAAAAAAGCATCTAAAGACGCTGTTTCCTGTATGAACGCACCCTTATGATACCTGATGATATTACCGAATGCTTTTGGAATATTTGTGTGGCAACATGATAGTACATACAATGTGATCAAACTGGTTTCCATACCAATAATAGAAATATTACCTAAACATGAAAATAAGAACAACAGGCCATTTGATGAAACATAATAGGTGAAAGAAAAAGAGTCAGAATTTTTTAAAAAAGGCATCAAATGATAGAACAGGAACAGAGAATAATATGGGTGTCTTAATAAAAAAAATAACTACTGCATCTTTAACTAAGTGCAAATTAACTAAGTGACATGTTCAAAAGAGATAAAACTAAGGGGCCCTAACTGATGACAGACAGCTGTCAAAATCTGGAGGACCGTAAATAGCACTGCAAGTGAGAAACGCAACACCACTGCAAATGGTAACTCCTTCCATCCTCCAAAAGCACACTGACTTCCTTCCCTTAAACCTACGTGTCTGAAACTAAAATATATCCTAAATCATATCACTGTTCCGTTCCAGACAATATCTGATCAGAAACGCACCTGCACCAAAACTGCACCAACTAAGGAACTATGACCGCATAAGCAGCTCAAAGATTTACAAAGCCCTCTCTACAACAGTCAAATAAAAAAACACAAAAAAAAAACTATTTGTGATTGAAGGAGGAGTTCTCCCGGACAAGGTAATAAGAAAGTACCTGGGCATTTTTTGGACACCATCTGTAGCAGTGGAATCTGCAAAAACAAATGTGTATCAAATCAAAAAAAGTATGACAAAAGTATGATTAAAAAAACAAAAACAAAAAAAAAAAAACATAAAACAGGTATGCACCATGTACAGCTGATCTTAATATAAAAAGTAATTAAAATAAACATACAGTATCAAAATAAATAAAATAACTGGCCTTCCGGAACCAAAAAGTTGGTATACTAAATTAATATATTTTTAGCATATATATGCTAAATATACACATCCTTTTTTGGAGGCAAGTCTAAACCTTAATATTAGTAACTATATCATATTTAAGTATTTATATCTAAAGAGTAAGATCTCAGCCAGAATGTTGTACAAAATCCATGTTTTACCAACATCCAAAAGATACAATAGTTCTGCAGCATTTAGAAATGTGGAGCTGAAAATGAAAATTACTAAAATTATAACAAAGTTTCGGTACGCACATTCATCCTTCCAAGTACTGTAAAAAGTTATTTAACCCCAAATGCCCACAAGTTGTGCTTTTGTGAACATGGAAAATAATAAGCTTGAAACTAGACACAAAAAAAATGGAACCACAAGTCTGATACGTTTTAAATGAATACGCCACGGTAATGTTTAAAACAACAAAGATAAAAGTACCATCATCACCATAGTACCAGTGAGATCCAAAAATGAGCAATGTCATAAATAAATTGTATTAGCGATGCCACACTGTTTTATTAAGGATGCAACAATATTAAAACACTACTATTAGATACTAAATAATATTTCATGTTATAGCCAACAACTAATACATGATTGATATTACCATTCTGTACTATTTAAACTGTATTTACATTTTTTTTAAACTAATATCAATAATTTTAAAAGCTACAGGAGAATTTAGCACCTCAACAGTATAATTTACAATATGAAAAATTAATATTCAATTTGAGATTTGAGTGTGATTTAAAAAAAAATTATAATAATAATAATATAAAAAAGGGGAACTATTTTTTCTCCTTCAATTAATTCATTATCATGAAAAAAAAATGATATCAACCATTAACTGATACAATACAAATATCTTTTGGATGCCTGAGTTAAATTTTTCACACAGCAGTTGGACACATTTTGATTACTATGCTAATAATAATCAGTCATCCAGCACTCACCAAGGAACTTGCAGACACTGGCATGGTAGAGAAGGTTAAGGACATCAGGGTATATATCTGGCAGGTGTTTAAGGGACAGAAGTCTCCGTAGTTTGGAAGAGAAGTCCTTTCTGTGGAGCTGAGTCAGCTGCCTCTCCTCTGTAAGGGTGGTGGGCCTGAGCTCCACCCGATGCTCCTGCAGGACCTGGTCTATGAATGGGCCTTGAACCTGAGGAAACAGCACCTCTTTGACCACCAACATGGGAATGAACACCGCACCAGCCCTCATGACATGAGGAAAAGGGCATTCGCGGCTTTCAACAAACTTTTTAAGTTGGAAGACCACCTTTTTAAGAGCCACCTCCATCTCATCACCTTTCAGCCATACTTCCCTTATTTTTGAGCCTAAGAGACAAGACACCTTCTGATCCTTGCCTGAATCTCGAAGGTCCAGTCTACATAACCAGTCCCTGAGCTCCTGACATGGGGTTCGATTAACGCAGCAGTATATGAGTCTGCACAGAGACTGATGAACCTCCAAAAACTGGTGGCGGGCATGTTTGCTGCTACTTATAATTTGCTTGGCCTCCAGTGGAGATTGAGGAACCTCAACAGGTGGGAGATTTGGAGATAATGGAGATTTCAAGACCTCAGGAATGACTATTTTAAAATTGGCCAATTTGAGACAATGAGGTGGGATTTTAGTGAAGGAGAATTTAGGAGGCGGCAGCAGGGGAGGCACTGGAGGTGTTGAGGGCAACGTAGAAACTGGAATGTAGTCCATGTTGTCTTTCAAAGCAATCTCAGTCTTGCATGTGGCTGGAGATTCAGACTTTTCAACTAAGAAAGGATTGCTTTCTTCTTCAAAGTCACTCTTTACTACAACACGATAAGGAAGGGAGTCAGATGTACTCGTGTCAGGCTCCCCTTGCTCTTCTTTGACCTCAGAACTGTCCGCCTGATGATTCATCTCCTCAGCAATGCTCGCTTTCATTTCCGACTGACAAGCCGCTTCATCTTCATCCAATTTTTCTTTTTTGATCTTCACAGTCTCTAGCATTTCAACTGGAATGTCACCGTTAGCTGGTGACATCTGGATGTCTTGTTTCAAGCTGAGGTCACCTTCACCTGAATTTGGTTCTAGATCACAGTTTTGAATTTCCGGTTCTTGTTTAAGCAGTGTCGCCTCAGGCTGTGGCTTTTTTGAATTCTCTAGCGAAGACAACATGCCTGTAGCTTCGAAATAGACTTTATAAGGAGCCAAGCTAAAAACTTTATTAATAACTGGCATGGGTGGGGAGGAAGGTGACTGAGGCTCATTATCTGACAACTCTTGTGTTGAGTCAATCTTTTGCCTCTTCCTGACCATGTCCGTTTCAAGTTCCTCTCTGGGTCTTTTAGATAACACATCTTTGTCGGCTGGATCTGAAACACGATGCCTTATCTTAAGTACGTCTTCACAGGAGTTTGTGGGAAATTCTTTGGAACTGCCTACAAGAAAGCCGGTTTTAGTCATTTCTGAGTGTTCAAGGTTAGTGGTATTACTGAGACGTCTGTAGTGAGCCGGAAAAGGCTGGAAAGCCCCTGTGGTTCCAGGCTGTTTGCAAAGCTCCCTAGGGGAGTCAGGTGTCTGCACTCTTCGTATGGAGAAATCAAGCGGTCTCTCTGATTGATGCACTGGAAAAGGTGGGTGTGGCCTATCGTGCATGGGTGCCTGGTTACTATTAAAATGCACCCTATACGAATGATAAGTAGGATATTTGGTGATTATCGAATGGTGTGGGGGTACACCAGAGCAGGACGGTGACATTAAGTCAGCTCGAGGGGAATGAAACTGACCCATGTGATGATGCTGACCATGCTCATCTGTAATAACATTGGGATCGGCTTGGTAAGCCTCATGGTGACTCTGAGGGTAATAGACAGCAGGACATGGAGGCATTGTTGTGTATTTGGATATGCGAGGATGGTCCTGATATACTTTAGAAGGAACTCCACGGTGTACCAATGTCCTTGGGTCATAAGTGTGGGAAAGACCCTTGTAAATCTGTGGGGGAATTGGGGCACGTTGGCAGTACTCTGGTGTGGAACCAATAAACTGATGTGCAGTGTTGTAAGAATAGCTTGGTTGCATTAAAGAAAGTGACCTCCTGGGCTCGTTTGATCTAATACCATGGAAACTGTCAGCCTTTCCATCTTTTATACCCTCCGTGTCATGCTCTAACTGCAAAACTCTTTGTTGCACCAGTGCCTCCTGGCCCTTTTTATGCAGGTAAGCCAAGCGGCTGAAATGAGCAGCCCATTCATCATCATATATTCGAGGGGACATCCTTTGTGGTCCATGTTCCACGCCGTAGTGCCCTGCAGTGCATCCACGCTCAGTACAGCAGGGGCTATGTCCGTACACAGATTTTGGAATAGCCAACCCAACACAGCTTTCTGAATCTGATCCTTCAGTGTGACCCTTGGGAACTGCCACTGCAGAGATGACTCCAGCCGCCCTGGGACTGTGCTGTCTGGGACTGCTAGCATAATAGGCCAACCTTTGCTTGACTGCCAACTCTTGCGGTACAGCACAGCGTCCACCAGCATCCACAGGGAAGGGCACTTTATCCTGCCTGTAAACGGTTGGAATTGGAATTGAGCCCTCGGTGGCCGACGAGTGAACCCCTGGGCTCTGTCCATTTCTCACGCAGGTTTTTGAAGGGCCCCATGGAGAAGGAAAGTCAAGTGCGTCTTGTCCACCAAGAGCATATGGGTAATAAGCTCTACTGATTGGCAGAGCTTTGTCATGGGAATAGTGTGGTAGGCTGTCAGCTTTAGGGAGTCCTGTGGGGACCACAGTGCCAATTGCACCTTCCATATTACTTTGAACTAGAGGGTTGATGCAGCTCCGTCCCTGCTTACTGTTCATGTTGGGACTCCCGACTCTGGCTTGATCCAACTAAATCATGGCTATACAAGAAAAAGAAAAAAAGAGAAAAAAAACAGTTTTTGAGTTTATAATGTACAATCTTCTGAAATAACTATTTGTACAAGCAGTCAGTCAGGTTCACCTCTGTGTGGTTTATTTATCTATTTAGCAATACCTTCCATTCTGTGGTTGTGTCAAAACACAGTCGCCTGACTTTACAGTTCTTTATTCAATTTCCACAAACATCATGTGACAGATTCCTTCAAACAGAAGGAAGAAATATGTGAGCGGTAACCACAACAAGAAAATGCTGTCACTTTTCTGCCTCACAACAGGGGGGGGATCTTATTTCCTTTGCGTGCAAAAGCATCTTGTAGTTAGGCAAAATACACCAAATTTAATTAGGTGTGAATATGTACAAATGTTTTAACTGCCACATGCATTTTGAATTAATTTATTACAGAAGGGGGAAAGAATTATATATATGTATATATATATATATATATATATAGTTTTGCATTGTAGTTATGCATTTGGATTTGTACATATCTTAATATATTTTCTTTATGTATATTTTTATTGTACAAGTTATATAAAATTAGATGCTTAATAATTCTACTAATATATATATATACACCATTTTAAAGGTGTTCACCTAGAAGAGAGGCATACTCATTCCCTCTGGTGACCTTCCCTAATGAGCAAAGACAGCATAATGATGCTCACATGAGGACAACACTAGGCTTGACAGTGGCAGTGAAGGTGGATTTAAACGGTTTATCAGTGGTGAAGACAGCGAGTCCCCAGAGGAGTCTACCCAGAGGTATAAAAGTGATGAAACAACCCCAAACATCTTTCAGCATACTGTAGCTGCGTGTCAAAACCCAGTGACCTGCCTAGAACGCGCCCAAATAGGCTGCACGTGCCTTTAATGCCATTGCAACACAGAAGCGTCATGACTGTTAAAACCCAAAACTTCTGAACAGTTATCAAACGTTACAAGGATACGCATTAACAATACACAGACGCATCCATCATCATAAATAGAGGACAATACTCTATTGTGTGCGCGAAGCGAACATGCAAATTCACTAATGCAAATCTGCGTTAAGAAAATAAAAAATAAAAACATTTGGGGAACGTTTTGACTATTTTGGTTAACTTCCGTCAACATTAACATTGTTTTAATATGTTTATTACACACTTTTATATACTAAAGTGACAAAAAGCCTCCTGAGCACGAGATATCTGAATAAACCTTTGGAAAAACTATGTTTTAAACATTGTACAAAGCTGTTACTAAAACGTAGCAAACTTTATACCAGTGCTAAATACAGCTGTCAACTTTCATCTCTGTAATGATCAATGTGCGTATCTCATCTCTTCGTCAATCTTCGACAACACGTTTACGTCCTGACCATGCCTTAAACAACTTGTGTTTAACACTCACCTCGCGCAATGAGAATCCTATCCGACTGCACCAATACATGACACCTAAAACTCCCCAAAGTATATCCCAAACAGCCTGGAAGCGAATAAGGTGCTGTCGTAGAGAGTAGAGAGGCATGCTTTAACGCCTCTGCTTATTTTCCGAAAGGTTATTTCACGCTACCAGTCGAAGTATGTCGGGGGGAGCACGTCTAGCCAATCAGAGGACGACAATGCAAAGAGGGCGGTGCTTCAACGCACAGGCGGCAGCAGTTAAACCAAGCGTGAGAGGAAGGCTACATTTGTTGCAACACATGAAACATTTTAACCTATATGAATAACGCTTTAATCCGTATGGCATAGTAAAGTATATTTTATTACGTAGAACAGCCTGGAAACAGTATGAATGGAATCAGGAAATTTGTCTCATTTAGGCTTCAGGGCTCTGATTTATAGCCTACTCATGTTTCACTTCAGCAATTTTACTGCACCAGTCACCAAGGATTACAATGATTTAAGTGAAGCACCCAACTGCACATTGTTTATACAGGTTGAAAAGAGATTTGGAAGTGTTTTTGTCAATTGCCCTTGCACTGAGTAAAAGAAGTTTTAGAGTTTTAGACAACAAAGACTAAATAATTTGCTGTTACAGAAAGTTAGGGGATACTGAGGGGGTCCCAATGTCTGTAGGGAAAAAAAATCTTTCGTTTTGCATTATATTCTTAGTTAAAACACATGATCAGCAAAACAAACTGAGTGCTAATTTTAACAGGAAAATGAGCATTGATTTTTTTTAGAATGTCTGTATTTAGTGTCACACTTGGTTTAACTCAACTCAACCTGATGACGATGCTCTCCAGCATGATTTGAGACTGACCCAAAGAGAATCTTGTGCTTCACTGGAAGCAAAAACATCGCACTGTCTGTACAAAAGTAGTTCACATGATCAGTGTCGTAAATTTGAACAGAAAAATATATATATATAAATAAATAAATAAATAAAAAATACGATTTCTTTTTTAAATTAATTTTAATTGAACTTAATTTATTTTAATTTAATTTAATGTTAATGATAAAATTAAAAAATAAAATAAAATAAATAGTTTTACACAATCCCAAAAAATCCCAAATCATTCTTCCTATTTTAAATAATAATTTTAAAAACTCTCTGATTGCCATGGGCGATATTTTCTTGCTACAATAGGTGGGAGTTATTTTGAAAGTGCTGTAGATTGATTTGTGATTTCACTCAACTGGTGTAAATTAACAGTGGTTTTAACAGGATACAGTGTACTAATTTAAAGAAAAAAAAGTTGTTACTGCTATCAGCAGCGCTTTAACAGCCATGAGCTACAAACATATCCTGTAGGCATATATGTGGTTTGCTATGCTTAAAAAGCCCATTCACCAATCTCTGTGTGGAAATATCACTAACTGTCCGTCATCAGCTTACATGAAAATCACTTGGTGATAAACCTCTCCTTGGTTGCTCAGCTGAAAAAATGTAGACAAACTGATCTCCTTTGTCAAGCTTCCCCAAGTCATTATGTCGCTTATGAAGGAGTCAAATACCAGTCAGTACTTGACATAGAAACTCACCAAAACCTCTAATATTTCATTTGTGGAATTATAATTCTATAATAATATAAACCCGTAATTAGTTTATTTACTCTGAGACTTATATGGAAATGTGAATAACCTCATGACATTATATCTGATGTTATATCTGCTCTGCCATTTGTGTTTGTTCAATAAGCTACTGTTAGTGCAAAAGTCAGTATTGAGACAAAAAGAAAAATGCAGAGGAAAACATTAGATGCAGAAAAGAGCAGATGACGCAGTGCACTACAACCAACAGGACTTAGTGTTTTATCTTAGAAGTGATCTAAAAACACATTTATACTCTTCTGAACCCTGGCATCCTTCCACATTTCTGTGTAGAGGAATGTAATACTTCCCTTTTTATCTATCCGGAGACACAGATGTGTCCAGTCATCCTGCTTATCCTGACAAAATCTTGACCTAAAAAGAATGTAGAACTAAGAATTATATAAGAAAATGAAGCAGGAAATTAGACATCATGATTCTCCCATGACCAGGAATGACAGAACAACGCCTTAGAGAGTAATCTGGCACAACCAAAAAGTTCAAGAGTCGAAGTCTTTGTGTCACCGTAAATTAGAGAAGTCGTAACTAAGCGCAGAGGCTCACTGCACATGTTTTCCTTCAGAAAACTACTGAGTTGCAACCAGCCCCATCACCCCCTGTTAGGACTCATAACAGCGCTGATAGGTAGTCCAAACATTGCCGGCGGGAATGATAATACCATTTCAATGTTTACACTGAAGGGCTCTCTGAAGTTGGTGCAGCTAAAGAAAAAAGGGGGGGGTTTATGTTCATCTTCAGTCATATTGATTGGAGTTTGAAATATAATAGTCATTTTTATTAAAAAAAAAAGTACCTTCACTAAAGGTTAGTGACTTCGATGGAAAAATCCATCGAGTAAAAGAACACGTTATACTCTGCTAAAATGTGGGAGGAGGAATCCTGATTTGCTCATAGAGCCTTATTATTTTTAAACTTAAAAATATTTAGTACAATCTTCAAAAAAAAAAAAAAAACAAGGCACAACAGCCCACCTTTTTAAAGGGTACTTATATGCATCATTTAGGTATGTATATTTTTGGTACTGATATGTAACTCTGAGGTATGAAGAAGATTTTTATAGATCTTATTAACTGAAATATAAAGGAATTATGTTCAAATTATTCCACTATTAAAAGTTACAAGACTGGTCTAAAGGGCCTCATGGAGGAATGGGGAAAGGGCCTATACGGAAAGCAGACCGGAAACGGTGCCCCAAGGGTGAGGTAATGTAGAGACTGGGGGCCCCTTATACATTTCGCACTTCCAATTCATATGTAAGCTATCTGCTGGAAATACTTGATTCACACCATCCCTCAAACTGTTCTATTCCTTCTGACTATTTAAAAATGTGTAATGTACAGAAAAGACCATCTTTTAAAAATAAGAGAAAGTGTTCTATTACCTCTTTGTCCTTGCAAAGGTCAAGAGCTTTGCTGTCAATTTGCATGTTAGTATCGAAGATGGTTATTCATCCTTTTTAATAAATGGTTAAGGGTAAATATGCATGACCAATAACTTCTGCTTTACTTCCTCTTATTACAGAAACCCTTATAAATTGCTGTGATCACAGAATGATGTCTTAAGTATCTGACCCAGATAAGCAAGAGTAAATATTGCTTGGAAGGACAAAATTGCTTTAATTCATCACCTCACACACATAAATAAGGTACATCAGTTATCCATTTACTTAAACTGCCGCACACGACCATTTAGTACAGAACAGACACTTCGACAATAATAGATGAGCACAAATGATTTACAAATCCCTCTTAAAATTTAAAGGGATAGATCACTTGGATGATACATGTCCGGTCAGCATTTACTCACCCACGTGCCCTTCCAAACTTGTATCACTTAATTTCTTTTAAAAAATAACATATTCTGGAAAATATTTAATCTGTTTTGTCCATATAATAACTGAATTTTAAAAAAGAAACTATCCCTTTAAGAAACACTGGCTCTAGTTTCACACTATAATATAAGACAGGGCTAATCTATAGGATTCTTCAAAGTCCTTTTTTTGTGTGCAAAGAATCTTTCAGGTTTGATGTAACACAGATGGAAGAGATAAAGTATTCCGGCTGTCTGTTGTTTTAGTAAAGCCTGTCATCTTGCTTGAGTTACTGGCTGGCCATAAATGGTTCAGGAGGCCAGAACTAGGTCATATATTATCTGGATCTATATTGTATGTTTATTTCATAATTATTGATATCTGGAGTGAATCGGATACAAGCACACAAAATATATCTCATCACTGCTGTGAAGTAGGCCTGTTGTAATTGGTGCATAGTTATTTATTTATTTTCTGTAAAGAAACTGAGAAAGAGAGGAGTTCCAGATGCCAACATTAGACTTTATTTGTTAAGACAATGAAGACAAGATGCCTGCAAAATACAATAAGAGAGATAGAATCATTGGACAAAAAAGTCTTATATATGAAAAATACACCATATATACTAACACATGTTAATCATTGAGTAAATTGTGGACTAAAAGTATTATATTAGAAGAGAACCCTATTAACGATACAGTACATCTGTCAACTGTGTCTAATATTTTACCCGCCGAGACCACATCTACATAGCCCAGTTGATGTCCTCGGTAAGACCCCCTGTTCCCTAAGGGATGGTCTTTCCTCAGAAGTAGTCTCTACAGGATTTCCTACAATGCCTTGTGCTTCCAGTTTCCATGGTGTTATGCATTAATGCCGATCAACAGATGGCACCATGAGTTCTATATATAAAAGCCTAAGAGGAGATAAAAACAATTCCCAGCTAACAAAAATATGTTGTCAGTGTTTGGCTTCGTGGTGAGTTATCAAAATGTTGTTTCTGAATTTTCACAAAATCCAGTTTTTGAAAGCATTTATTTTCACTATATACAAACGTTAAGAGTTCCATTTTATAATTTTGCAAACATTATGGTAATGTTACTGTTGTGGCAAAAAATCTACTAGAGGCTCTCGGTCAATAAAGACATATCGAGCAATTGCTTTTAAAGGTTTGTTTCTTGTAAGAAAGGTTCACAGTCAAACCTCCGCTTTATATCTCTTTGCACAAACTAAAGGTTACAAACTAAAGACAGCTGGTGTTCTCATATAAGGAGGAGAAAAACAGCAAAACACCTCCATAGATCATCCCTTTTTGACATCCTTCACCTATTTTTTAGGTCTCCTCTAACCCCCTAGGTCACCCTATGGTCCTCAATCCTCAGTCACTCTCTACACGGCACGAGGTCCCTTTATAGAGGAGTCTGATCAGTACTTTTATCACCTGCTTTTCCCCCATACATTACTCAAAAGTCTATCAGTTAAGCATGCAAAAATCACTCTCATGAATTTTTCAGCTAAATTACTTGTAAATGTTCTCTTTTAAAAAAAACATTAGACAAACTTAGAACATGATTGAAGTCCAGATAAGTTTTGAATGAACATTATTTTTTAACAACGTTAAAATGAAAACAACATTATTATTAATATTATCAGAAGAACAATCATTAATACCTCTGAAAGAAGCCTCAGCCAAAGTTATAAGAATATTTTCTATTAGCTAGTTTTTCTAACAACTATACTAGCATTTTGTATTCTCATTGTTCTAAATATATATATATATATATATATATATATATATAAAACATAAGTTGAAACTCCACAAGTTCAGTATTTTTTATGCATAACTGTTTACCATTTTATCTAAACAGTCCAAACAGTTCAGGAAGGGAACAATATTCAGAGGGAGAACAAAAGTTATGAAATAATTTTAGATAAAGGAAGAAGGAAGCCAAAGTACGAGTGCTTCCAGTTAATGTGATGGCTATGACAATTAAGCCAGTTCAGGGGAGGGGGTGGGGTGAGATGAGATTTTTTGATTCTGAAAAAAAGTTATGCATATTAACCCTGATGTTCTACCTGTGGCCTTTTGGAAGCTGTAGTGTTTGATGCCTTAATCATTTTATTACTGTATTTCACTAAAATACAAGCTGTAAGGTGTTTTGCAGTTAGGGTTAGAAAGTATCTTGAAAATAACCATCTGTGGATAAGGAAGAAAACAACAGAAAATAGCGATAGTTAGGAGATAATAAAGTTCAATGATTGCATCTTTCTGCAGGCACATCTTAAAGGAATAGTTCACTCCAAAATGCAAATATGCTAAATATGTACTTACCCTCAAACCATCAAAGTGAGTGAATGAGTTGCATATTTGGAGTAATTTAACATTGAATAACCGTGTCACCAATAGATCCCCTGAAACAAACCTCAGTGGCTTGAGGAAGTGAATTTTCATTTTTAGGTAAACAAAAATACTTTCCTCAAATAGCCTAGTTATGCATATTTAACATCAAGTTAAGAATAAATTCACAAGAGTGAGTAAAGTTTATTAAATGTATTATAAACCTAGATTTATAAATGCTGTTAAACGTCTTAGTTTCCTTAACACATAAAACCATTTCATTCTCAAACGTTTCCTTCCGTTGGTGCACAGCTGTACGTTTTTGGCAGCAGCAGCAGCAATCTTGCTAGTTTGCATGTGTTTACTTTAACCGTGTGATATGTTTAGTATGAGTGATGAAACCGTGCCAGCTCAGGAGCTATAGTCATCAAGAGTCATGAGTTCACTCAGCTGTAGAGTTACATCAGCCATGTCTGTATTACCTCTCAGCTACCTGGGGAAGCAGCACCAAGGGCCTTTCAGCATCCCCAAAGGACTACAAGCAGGAAATGTGACAAGTGTTTACTCAACCTTAGTGACACCTCCAACATCAAGCAATCTGTTGGGGTACACCTGAGCCCCGTGTGTGCATCCCAGTCCTTAGTGTGTGCAGTTTACAATGATAAATTTGATTTACTATGAAGATAAAAAGTAAGGTACAGGCAAGAAAAAAAAAACTATTCATTATATTAATATAATTTTTCTTCAGCAGCGGTGGCTGTAATCGCACCAGAATAGTGCAACATTTTCGTTTTTGATGTTTCGCAATATATTTCCCATGTAGTTTCCTGTAAAGTCAATTTCAGTGAACTGGTCTTGACTAACGCAGATCACAACCCACATTGGACTAAGAATATTTTTACTCTCATTTAGCATGCCAAGAGATATGAGCCTCCTCCACATTACACTCAGTTGATTTCACTCTTCCAGCACCTGCTTGATAAACGTTTCCCCTCCTTCCGGAGAGCCTGTTTTTAAAGTCTGGCTTGGCAGCCAATGACAAGAGGACACCGCATCAGACTGGGGAGTGTGTGTAAAGCAGCACTGACTACGTCTAATGACAACACCTCAGCTGCTTTGCTAAACAAATGAGGATGAACAAGTGCTTTGATTAAATGGTAAAGTTTTCTGTGCCAGTGTATGCATCCTCTCTCATGATGGATGTTTAACTGACCCAACAGCTACTGATTATATCAGTATGATATATATAAACACACACACACACACACACACACACACACACACACACATATATATATAGTGGGTACAGAAAGTATAAGTTCTTTTTTTCCTCATTAATGTACACACAGCACCCCACATTGACAGAAAAACACAGAATTGTTGACATTTTTGAAGATTTATTAAAAAAGAAAAACTGAAATATCACATGGTCCTAAGTATTCAGACCCTTTGCTGTGGCACTCATATATTTAACTCAGGTGCTGTCCATTTCTTCTGATCACCCTTGAGATGGTTCTACACCTTCATTTAAGTGCAGCTGTGTTTGATTATACTGATTGGACTGATTAGGAAAGACACACACCTGTCTATATAAGACCTTACAGCTCACAATGCATGTCAGAGCAAATGAGAATCATGA
>JAUCMU010000036.1:21375168-21415519 GCA_032275025.1 Enteromius treurensis
TAAGGTACATACCTTCTATGTACATATCAGAGAACAATTTAAAATATTCTCTCAAATCATTCTATGGCACCTTTAAGACAAATTAAAAGTTTAAGATTTATTGAGGGGAAAAATCATAGTTGCTAGTAAACAAGTGTTACCTAGCTTAGAGTATTAACAAAAATACATATAAAATGTAATATAACAAAATAATAGATAAGACACTATATATATATATATATATATATATATATATATATATATTTGCATATAAATGTAGATGAAGTAAAAATAGTTTTCTATGAATATAATTTGTAAATTTCCATACATCATTGGGAAAATGTAAAATTGACACTTATGGCTGGTTTTGTGGTCCAGGGTCACAATATTAATATAATGCTCATACTTCCTGAGACGCTACATTCTATTACGCGAGCAAAGTCAGTCTGGCCAAGCTGCCGTTTTAGAGCATTTCCGTTCCCCCAAATAATGGGAACCAATGAGAAACAAGTAATTAAAGTACGTAAAGACATTTTCCTACTGCTTTAATGAAGCTAGCTACAATTGGTTACGGTGGCTTTGAATGTAGATTCGTCCAGTAGTATACAGAGGCATATGATGGACGCTAAGGCAGCTTGGCCAGACTAAGCTCATATGAGCTTTATAGTTGCGGAAGCCAGGCTATATGTGTACACTTTTGAGAACAAAATATAACTACACTTCAGTTAGTATGTTGCAATTACAGATGCATATGGACAAGACGGCCAGGCGTCTGTCTGAATATAAAAATAACCCCAACAACCCATAACTTCAGTAATGAGCTGAAATAATCAAAAACCAAATTTGAATTACGAGCAACAGAAAGTAGGTTTGTTGAATTTCACTTATGAAGAACCAGTTACATAAGAGAAAAATGCTATTAATAATGCTGTTATTTCTTCTGTGTGACTGACTTAACTTTGTAAACTGCTGCTGTGTCTTAAAAAACTGGAAATACCCAAATCCCTAATGGATACAGCAGACACAGAGATGGGACAATACAGAATCTCTTCCTTTTGATAGATTTATTCTCTATCAAAGTAAGTAAGCTCAACTGTAAAGGCAGAGATATCAGTTAAAGGGTTAAAAAAGTCATTTGGAACAATGAACTAAAGTGAACTGACCACAGTTTTCTTTAAGTACACCATTTATCTTTAGTGAAATCATTGTACTGCTCATTCTCAAGTTGCTTATCGCTTTAATAATGCAACTTAAATAAATTAGTATCTATATATTTCACACTCCATAAGCACGACGGCATAGAAGGGGAGAAATGACGTGCACACACACACACACACACACACACACACACATATTCTCACACACATCCTTTCAAGCTGCAGCTCAGGAACCTCATTTAAAATTTCCTTTGACAGAGACTTTCTGAGCAAGTGGCACGGCCTATTAAAACAGCATTAGTCCCAAGGCTTTGAATTAGACCGGGTCTAAACTTCAGGGACAGGCATCATACCTGCTTCACCTCTGTGGCAGAACAGAGAAGTGGTCGGACTGAGAAGCAAGTCCGGGATGTGCAGTTAAGACAAGCCCAGCCACTGCACATCAAAGGAGGGGCAAGCCTGTTTGAGCTTCTGCTGGGCTGGGCAGAAAAAAAGTCCTGCACTTCCTTTATTGTCAGCAATGAATGAGAATAGAAGAGTGCCCTGAAAGCCTAATGGTGACAAACAGAGGGGCTTTTGAGCAGAGCGAGGGAGAAGAAAGAGGAGAAGTGACTCTCTGCATATGAGACTTTTCTAGAAGAGAACTGCCACAGGGGGACTCGAAGCCAATTAATGAGTGAAAAGCAAGTACCATCATATACCATCACATTCCAGTGCACTTTACATGTTAAGTGGACACACGGGCACACATGCCTGCACACGTAATGCTAAGGTTTCTGCAGGGCACTCAGTGTTATACCCACGGTCCTCCAGTCTAGAGCCCCTGGAGCAACTAATATCGCACGTCCATATTTCTTTGCTTTCTCACTCTATCTCTCTCCCAGTTATTTTGTCTCTTTCTTTTCCTTCCTCCCTTAGACACAAGCACAGTTTTATTGAAAGTGACCATTTAATTCCCGTCTCACACATCCCTCTCTTTTTCTCTTTTAATAAAACACACACTCAGCTTGTCTGTCCTTGGGCATATATTTCTTTACGCTGTACTCCTTCATTCTTTAGTACTACTTTTCCTTTTTATCACAAAAATCTTCCAGCTGCTGCTCTTCAAAGACAATCCATTTACTTTCCTACCTTAATGAGTTCATGATAAATATATTTTATTTGTGATCATGTATTTGTTTTTTTTTATTACTATTTATTTTGCTGCTGTACTATCAAGTCTTCTATGTGTATGCTTTTGTAATAATAAAAAATAGTTTAATGTAATTCTTTGGCCAATTAGGGACACTTCATTTCTAGCCATTATCGTCGATTTGATTACAAAGGTCCTGTTTAAAATGAGATGATCTAGAAAATGACTTTTCTGTATTGAATAATGAAATGCCTGAAAATTAAGTGTTTAATCTTATCATTATACATTACAGACACTCTAAACCTACACAAAATCCCTATCTAGCCAATAATATCTATATATCTTTATAAAATCATGATTATTTGCATATAAAGGTAAAAGTGTTTTAGTATGTCATAGTATATGTGTGTGTACTGTGTATATTTATTTAATACACACTCAATCATGTATATAAGAAAACTGTTTATTTATATATTAAATGTATATTATATAAATATACACATATACATATAAATATTCCAAAAATATATATTGTATGTGAGTGTGTATATATACAAAAGAAATATACACAGTACACAAAGATATATTATGTAAATACATTTTTTTTAAAATTTTGGATGTGATCAATCTCGATTAATCATTTGATAGCACAACACTATTTTTGAACTTCTGAAAGATGCAGTTGCAGGGCTTTATCGTGTTTATACTTAATAGTACAAACTCTTCCTTCAGAAGATCAATTCAAATGTGATATTACCTGTTTAAATGAACAACCTCAAAAACATGACTCCATGCGAGATTCCCTATCACACATTCTTATGCAATCTCTCTCTCTCCATCTCATGTGTTGCTTATTCTCTTCAAGTCTTAGACCTGACGACATCTTCTCACATATGTACAATGTACGTCTAGCTCTCTCTCTCTCTCGATAGCTTCCATAAATCACTGCTCTGCATAGTCTCTTTGTTCAGATGCTCGCAGTCTCTGAGGCCTATTTGCACCCTGGTGACTCCATTAGGTCTGGCAGATGGCGGAGACCTGGGCACGATGCAGAGCGTGAGATTTCTGCGTAGCTGGCTCCTTCTTGCAGATAATGAAAGCCACATCATTTCCCAGTACACGGTCAGAATTCGGAGACCTGAACGGAGACAGTTATGGAGGGCCTGCAGGCAAAACCACATCTACCATCTCAACCTGCTCCCTTACGCTTCTTGTATAACATGTTCACATGCTGAAGAACTTGTAAACACAGCCCTTCTGTGATATTCAAACATGTCCACTGCCTCTCATAGCTCTATCTTGGACACACAGTGCTGAGATCGCTGCAACAGAAGGTGTAAGCGCAGTGTGAAAGCCATATATGCAAACCGCAGAATGATTGCTTCATTCTGGGTCAGTGCAATCTAATTAGGTAACATGTTCAGCAACAGTTATTATAAAGGCTTCATGCTTTCAGAGAACTCATGTTAATCTGCCTGCAGGCTGTGTGTCCTATGATAACAACTTTTAGAGGCATGGTGGTCCTGTGTAGAATAATCTGAACATATACACACATATATGTAGAATCGGTTTAATTTAAAATATATTAGCAGGATCTGAAATAAAAATGGCTTTGCTATTTAAATAAAAAATTGAAATTTCATGTTTCCATGATTATATCCGAGAAAGAAAATAATGAACTTTCCCACACGATGAAGGCAGTTGAAATATTAATGCTTTCACGATTGCAAAGAAAACACAGATTTTATTATTTCTGGTTAAAATTAGCACTGCGCACTGTTTTATTGGAAAATCAGTTCCATTCTAACAATAAACTACAGCAGATGCTTTGGGGTGGATATTATATATTATATTTGTGTCATGAAGACACATCGTGGTATCTCGAGAGACCTCAGTATCTTCGAAATTCTGCCTGCTGACTGTTATAATGATTAGCAGTAGTATTACTACTAGTTGTAAGTCTGTATTACACAGCTTGAGCAAGCAGCGCTGCAGCGTAACTGTCACAGCAGGGTCTCATCGTGCTTTCACACTGACTGTGTTTCTGCAGTGGAACAGAACTCCAGCTCTATACAGAATAAAAAGTCATTTCTGGATAACCACACTGAGTCTTCTTATGGCAATGGCCATAACATAAATTGGACTACCAATAATCTGTACTTGATCATCATGAAAACGTCATCCTCAAGAAATCAAAGGTATAAAGTAAAGTGTTTAAACGAGTTTTCAGATGTTTGGGGTTGGTAATATTTGTAATGTCTGAAATAAGTATTTTGTGCTGCATTTATTGAATCAGAAATACAGTAAAACATTTAAAATATATAAAACAGTAGGTTGTTTACATTGTTCTATTGTGTGACAGTTAATTTCATAGAGGTTTATCTTCAATGTTTTTTTATTTTATTTACATTTTTACATTTTTTCTGTCACACCATAGGACACATTGATAAATCAACTACCCTATTACAATTTTAAATAACGGTTTTCTAATTTAATATATTTTTAAATATAAGATATTCCTGTGAGGCAAAGCTGAATTTTTAACTGTCATTCCCTCTTCAGTTTGACACGATCCTTCAGAACTCATTCTAATATAATGATTTGGTTTTCATTCACGTGACCGGTTCTAAGGCATGGAGGGCAAAACATCTGTAGAACTGCAGCACAAGCGAGTAAATTTTTCATCTGTTGTTTCACAGCTCCACATATTTGGATCACCTCTCAAAACTATAAAACTAAAGTATGTGAACAATTCAAGTTTTGGCCATTTGCAATCTACATTAAGCCCCACAGTGTGTGTGCCCCACAAGAATATTGCAATCATTAAACAATGCTACAAAACGTCGTAGAGACACTTAAAGTGCCTTAATATATTTAAAACAGTAATATTAAAATATTAAATTCAGTAACCTCTGTATTTAAGATGCATAGTTTACATAAAAAAGCAGAAGAGGCCGGTATTTGAACACAATTTGCTTAATGGTTCAGTGTTTCTATGAAAAACCACATAAAGTGAAACTTTGTTTGTATTCTGGTTTCATCTGCTTACCTGTACCAAACATACATCATCAAACAAGTGTTTACTGAATTTCACATTTTAATAAATGTGTTTTAATATACATTTTACTACTTAATGCAAACTGCTTTACAATAACTGGCAGTCATTGGAGCAAAGCTTCGTTTTGAACGCCAGGTGGGCGTTCCTATGTTACTAATTGTTATGTGCCAGTCACTGCATGTTTAAAATAACATCAATTCTTTCAACAATGGATGAGTAATTCACTCCAGCATCTACAGTATGTTGCTTCATAAAACCCTATTTTTTACCGGTCAATGCGATTATGTCACTGGTCTTACACTCACCTGTCCATCCTGGCAAACATCGACAGAATCCACTCACAGGGTCGCATCCATCAGCATGGTTACAGTCACAACGCTCTCGACACTCCAGCCCGTATGTGCCATCCTGAATACCACACACACAAAACATCTTGCTAAGCTTAAACTGCCCTGTCATGACAAATATGTATAAATCAAATGGCCAGGCCTGCTAGCTTCTGGCAGAGAGACAATGGAACCAGTCCCGAGAAGATACTCACGGGGCAGGGCTGCTGGCAGCGTTCCCCTCTCCAGCCCGAGGTACAGGTACAGGAGCCATCAATTGGGTCACAAGCCGCACCATTGGCACACAAACAAGTCTGGTTACAGCCCAATCCCCAAGTCCCGCTGGAGCACAGGATTGAGCAGTCTACACCCTGCCAACCTTTAAAGCAAAGGGAGACGGTTCAGACATCCGATAATTTACTTGTCTACTCAACCACCGGTTCTTTCAGTTATTTATTTGCTAAAAACAGAGGGTTTAACATTCTCTATTTGAGTTCTAGCCAAAGCTTCACTAGTTTATAACAGTGTTCAATTAATAGAGCGGGAAGACGGGGAAGTGAGGTCACGTCTTGACAGAAGCCAGAGGATTCGTTTCTCCCTCGGCTCATGCCGCATAGCAGTCAATGAGTTGAATATATGCATGGTTTGAGGTCAACATAAGAGCAGAGTGGGATAGGCAGAGAAGTTGTGTAGCACACTGGGGTTCTGCATTATGAATGGGATGTCTCTAATGAGCTTACTTCCAAACTGGAGGGACCTGAACGAATACTCTGCTGGTGCAGGCCTTTAAGGACGATTCCATGTTTATGCAACAATGAAGGCTATCCCGCAGGTACGGTTAGCTGCGGTCAGCCAAACGCTGAGCACTCACAGGGCTCTTGTGGATTCACGCTGCATTTTTTATGCTATTACAGCCTAAAAAGGCCATATGTGGATGTAAGTGCTAAGTGGTTATGTATCCTTTGAAAGTGTCCTGGAGAGACTTTGGATCCTTTGATACTAAAACGAGTTTTTCCATTATGACAGAGATGGATATATAGAGAACGGATGGGGATATTACTTACTACTTTTTTATGTATGATGTCCAGAGTTTTTGCAGTATAACAGGGTTATCAGGCATTTCTAATTTTTATATATAGACAGGGTTAATTCTCTAAACATTGAAATCAGTTTTAAAGGGAATTAGAAAATGATTAATTAGTCCCAGAGCAATCGAACGTAAAGATTACTTTTCCTTAGCATCTGATTGCATGTATTGATTGCTAATTGATTTATTTGTACAGGTCAAGCTATAATCCTGTTATTAGGTTGGTTGTAAACCTATAGTCTCTTACGGCTTTCTCTGTATTCATTACTATAAGAAAAAATGAGGGAATAAGCATGAAAAGAAGAAGGAGAGCACATTATTCCATGCCTTCTTTACAGATGCAGGAGCCATCGATTGGTGAGCAGGTTGCCTGGTTGTGGCAGTGGCAGGTGGAAGTGCAGTTAGTACCGTATAGTCCACGTGGGCAGGTTTGGGAACAATCATCTCCCTGAAAAACACACAGAGATGAACTGTTCAAGAAATACGTATTTAACAAATAATGCCCTGGTAACTACCTACAACAATGTATCAACTGTACAGTAACGTGTGAAACCGACCAGATCATTTTAGCCTTTTACATGTTATACATACAGATTTAATTGATTTCTCTCCCAAATTGAGATAACAATATTTACGGGTTTTGTTTGTATGACCTGTTTGGATTTCTGTTTATATTATTAATTTTAAGGTTAACTGTTCTAGCAATGGAACAAAATGCTTAAACTACCCAAAAAACTGTGTTCTTAAGCCCTGTTCCCCAGTCGAATAACACCAGCACAATCTCTGTGCTTTGCCGGGCTCAGCAGGGGAGTCGCCTGTATCCCAGCGCCGGCCATCGCTGGTGTCTTTTTGCCTCATCCCTGGCTCTGACTGACAGCTGACAAAATGATTTAGACTCCCAATTAGTGGGGTAATGGCAGTGTGCTGTGCACCTCCTGCCTCCGTCTCCCTGGTGCCGGGGATCGAGCAGCAAAGGACCCGCTCTCTCATTATCATCTGGAACTAGGTCTGAGTGGAAAGCAGGATAAGATATGCCACAGGATGCCATGGGCACCGAGCGGGACCGACTCTCGCTCTCTCTCTCTCTATATATTTTTTGTTTCTCCCCTCTTTCTCCTTCTTTCAATCTGTCATCATTTATCTCGCTCGCTCACTTTGATACAATCATCTCCAATATTTTCTCTTACTCCCACTCTTTTCTTTCTTGTATGCTCTCTTTCTTTTTCATTCTCACTCTCCCACATTCCCCCATTGTATTCCCCATTTCAAATATTCTACCTCTCCATCTGCTTCGCTCGTCCATCCACTCCCCACATGAAAAGCTTACATCTGTGGATTAATTTTTCATCAATCTACGTGCAGTTATCTTTGTTCCGCTCAAATGTGACAGCAAGCAGACTGATAACAATGGCAGTTCTGTTCTACGGGAAAGGACTTAAAACTATCGGTGCAGGCAGTCGAATATGGGGCGAGAAAGTTAGTTTGTTCGACTTTTCAGCAGACCTGCAATTTACTGGTGAATGGGTTGGAGGAGGTAAAAGAGTCTCTGGCTCACAAATGACCACAGGGATTTAGCGAGACCCGTGAATGCTCCAGATTACACTGACACAGGCCTGAGAGCACTCATTCAACTGGGTGACTGAACTACTCTAAAAGCAGGCTAAAGTCAGACTTATGTTTCCAGGTTAAATATTTTTAAATATTCACTTTATAATAAAATCAACAAATATCATTAGTACAGTCAAATAGATATAAATGTTAAAAAATCTGATTGAAAAAATAATAATTGTTAGGATAAATATTTGTATGTATATATATATATATATATATATATATATATATATTTCATCATTTAATTAATATTCATAAGCAAAGTTATTACACTCATCCTTTAAGCTTCTTTGTGTAAAAAGTCAGTTTTGTTTCCACTGAAGCACAAAATCCTCTTTGGATAATACTCACATACTGGAAAACAACGAATATTCTTAAACATTCACTTCATAATAAAATGAATATCAAATCAATAGAACATTCACTAAGCTAAAAATGTTTTCATACTTTATATGCCATATTTTCAAAAATCTGAGACCATACAAAAAATCTGGGACACAAGGTTTTTTAAATAATAAAACTATAATTTTAGGAGAAAAGAAAAAACAAGAGAAAAAATATATTTGTATATAATAAAAAAAATATTATATTGTTATTAATATTGATAAGCAAATGTATTATACTGATCATTTGAGATTCTTTGTGTAAAAAGTCAGTTTTGTTTCCATTGAAGCACAAAGTATATACTCTTTTCATAATAGGCACATCAAGCTGGATAACAATGAATATTCTTAAATATATTTACTTTATAATAAACTTAACACAAATCATTAGAACATTCACCAGGCTGGAAATGTTTTCAAGTCTTTGAATGGCATATTTTCATATTCAGTGAGGTCCAAAAATCTGAGAGCATGCTAAACATTTGGGATACAGTTTTTTTTAATATATATATATTAAAATTTTAGTATATATAAAAAAAGAAGAACAAAACAAAAAAAAATCTTTGCATACTATAATTCTAACATCATGCAGGAAAACAAATAATAATCAAGAAAAAATATTCAAGAAAACATTCAAGAAAACGTTTTATACATTTTAAAATAATCAGTTTAGGATAAAAACAACAACAATAAAAAGAAACAAATACTCTAATATAAAGAAGCAAATTAATTCCATTGATCATTTTAGCTTCTTTGTCCAAAAGGTCAGATATTTTTTGGAAAATTCTAGCTGGAAAACAAAAGAACAAAACATTTGACAACACTTTAGTATAGGGACCAATTCTCACTATTAACTAGTTGCCTATTATTAACATACTGGCTGTGTATTAGTAATTTTATAGCACAAACTCTGCATGACAATATTCTACATCCCTAATCCTACCAATATTTAAATTTAACAACTAACTACTAATAAGCAGCAAATTAGAAGATTAATGAGGCAAAAGTAATTAAAAGTCATAATTAATGGTTTGTTAATAGAAAGAATTAAAGTGTAACACTTTATTTTTTAGTTAACAACTGGCAGTGAAGTATATGTTAATAATTTTTAAAATATAAATTAGTGGTCATTAACACAGTATCTACAAGTGTTGGTAATTAATGCTATTTTAAAGTGAAAGAGGCATTAGTGGCACACATGAATACATGGCATGTGTGCTTTCAACGTGGTAGTACCAGCACATTTGGTCCCTCATCTCCCCACCAGTGCTCCCTCAGTACCAGCAGCACAAGCATATATATGCTCCTTTCCCACCCCTATAAATATCATTCTCTCAGAACTCTACAGATGAGTTTTGGTGGCCATTACCACTCTTATTTTCAACCAGACTGTGGTCAGATTGTTAACCTTTGTTGTTCCATAGGTCCGAATGAAAGAGCTGGCCTGGAAATGAAGCTTTGCGTCCCAATTCCATTGCATCTCGGTCAGACTCCTTGGCCAAAGCTCCTTAAGCAGTGTTTAATAGAACTGGCAGCAGGCCCCCCAAATCCAACACAAAGAGCAGGTGGTGAAAATTAAGATACAGTCTGTACCTCCGCCTGCTAGTTCAAATCACTGTAGCAGCTCTGCCACAGGACACTGCAACAGTTACAGCCAAGGAAGGAGTTTGCTACAGCCTGGTACTGAGTTTGTCTTAATCATCACTGCCAGCGGCACTGTCTTAATTCCATCTGCTTTGCAATATTTCTGCTGTTTCTGAATGCAGCGGGGAAGATAATTGAAACTGTAGCTTTCCATGTTACGTCTTATTTAGAACTTAAAGTGACGTTACTGAAAATGTACAATACGCTACAAGTTAAGAAAAAGGCGCTATAGCTATATTTAAGCTACACTACCAGTTAAAAGTTTTGGATTTGGTGGTATTTCTCAGTTTTTCAGAGAAAAAGTTTTATGCTCACCAAAGTTGAATGATTTTAATCAAACATAAAGTAAAAAACTAAATATTGTGAAAGTTTTGCTTTAATACAGTATATTATAAAATGTTTTTGATTTCAGTTATGACAATGCTGAATTTTTCACAATGTTGTATTTGAATATTTTTTATAAATATTTTTGTCATTTTGGTATGCTTATAGTACTGATCCTTCTTATTAATTTTAACGTGTCCTTGATGAATAGAGGTATCAAAAAATAAATAAATAAAAATAATAAAATAACTGCAACTAAATTGTTACTGAAATTTCATGACAATATTAAAGTTCTTTACTATTTTGTATCAATTTGCAATAAATAAATAATAAATAAATAAACTCATACTGACCCCAAACTATTAAAATATGTAATATTAAAAAACTAACAAATAATATAGTGGATATAACCAATAAATATTTCACTTTGGCTGAACAACATTAAAAGTTGCTAGTGCCACTGTTAGTTTTTGTTACTCCCAAACATACTCTTAGTTCTCTAACTCTAAAGCTTCTAGCTGTAAACTAAAGTACACCTGCTTCTGAGAACGAACAAGATGAACAGGACTGTAAGCAATACTATGACGCATTCGGTGAAGCAAAAGACCGAGTCATCCATCTATTTTAACATCTCTCTAAAACAAATTCAGATTACTGATCTCTCTCTATCTGTCTTTCACATGCTCTTTCCCTGCATCTTATCACTTTCATTTTAGCATCCCCTTTGTTCATCAGGGATCACGAAGCCGGGTTGATTGTGTGCCATGTGCAACCAACTGGATAACAAAACGATTTGTTATTTATATCATAAAGAGTCTTGCCTAGATATCACAATCTATTTTGGAGTCCTTGTATCTTGCGTAACTTTCTGTGTATCACAAGGTCTTTGTGTTAAGTGTAAACCTGCTGTGTAATAAGGCAAAAGCATTGCAAAAGTAGCATTGCTGAGACTTTCACCTTGTTCCCAGCCTCCCTGCTGGAGGTGATGTGTTTATGTGTGTGTGTGTTTGTGCGTGAGACCACTATAGAGATCATTTTCAAAGCAATAAACTGTATTCGCTGACACTTCTGCTTTAAGTATCAAGACACACAAACTTTTCAAAGAGAGATCAAGGGAAGTGCTGACTAGAAATGTTCTCTGAAAGATGCTTCCAGTTTTCACTTAAAATCCACAATAATAAACCTTTATTATGTAATAATGGGTTTTGCCAACTTCATATGTCATATCTATGGCCCTGTTTAGACTCTTTTTGGTCATCCGATCACAAGTGGTGAGCTAAGACAGATTGCTGTTTGCACCTGTATCACATAAATGTGTCTCTTGTGTACACCTGTGATGGGAGTGTTCCTGATTTTGTGACTATAAACTTACTACACTTCTCACTTACTGCATAATTTTATATATACACCAGATTTTTTTTACACTCAAATTATTCTCAATCTTATCTCTTATTTTGACTAGATTAAAAAATAACAACAACGTAATGATTGATGAAAATTTTTTAAAAAACTCTTCATACAGTATATAGCCACTAGGGGTGTGACGCGACTGGTCTCGTGAGAACTTGGCAAAATCCTTGCGATAGAGGTATGATGCGGCGCAACAAATCTCAGACGGGAAACTGCTGGCGTGTTCTGTTTACGACGTGCTGACACAAATTCCAAATGGTTTTCAATGGATGGTTTATCGCGTACAGTGTAGGCAGACTTAAGGCCTGGTTGTACTTCACTTTCCGTGTTCCCCTCCGTCTCACGCAGAGCTGCGTCCACACAGCTTTTAAAGTATACTCAATAGTGGATTAGTGCGGACGGACAAGCTTGATACATGCGCAATGCCACCTACTTGACTTGCTCGCTTTCTGCATTCTTTTCGCGCATACACTGTTGTACGCGGACAGTCCATGCGGTCTCAAAGAATTGCCTGTTCGCGAGCCCTTCTGGTGATGAAAATAATGTAATGCAGATGGCCGAAGTATACTTTGGCCTTTAAGCTGGTGTGGTGTTTGCCGTAGGCAAGTTTGTTTAGGTATTCGGCCCGACTGTTTTCTGAAGCTTTTTTTTTTACATCGCTTACCCTGCTTTAAAAGGGTGATTTGTGTTATTTGTTTTTATTTATTTATACTATTTAAAATGTTTATTTTTTGTTATTTATTGTTAATTACTTGCCTGTCAGTTTGTGGCTAAATATTTTGCAGTGTTCACATGTTGTTTATTACTACATGTAATTCATTAAAATAGTTTAATTTTAAAACTAAAAGTTGATTACAAAATGCACCTAATTTTTTTGGGAATGTTTTGGTTGAATAAAATAATATTTTTCCCAATATATTTTATCATTGAGGATTTATTTTTAAAGGTCTAAAAGTCACAAGTCTCTTGTCTCATCTCGTGAAGCCAGTGTCTCGTCTCGTCTGGTGGGATAAGCGTCTCGTCACACCCCTAATTACCACCAATTGAATGTTTTGATCAGGATTCTCATTTGGGAACTGAAGGATTTTTTTCTGGGGGCTTTTCTAATATATATGTTTTATATATATATAAATTATATATTATACTAAATAATTAAATTAATTGATTTTTAATTAATCAATAAATTATGATATAATTAGGGCTGTAATTACATAAACATAATGAATTTAATTAATTTATCATGTTCTTAGACTGTACTTTTGTACTCATAGTTCAATTATCTAAAAATAGCTCAAAAGAGTTAAAAATGTATAATTACACAAAAAAACCTGACTTGTAAGGATACTTATTATAGTCAGCCACAATAAAAAATGATAAAATAAAATACAATAGTTAATAACAGTAAATTAAATAAATCATATAAATATAAAATTATAACAAAATTTTAATATATATTTTTTTTATCTTAACCACAAATCCCTGTTCTGAGTAGCTTATATATGTGACTGATTCATTTAATTAATTAATCAGTATGCAATACATTTTTTTTATAAATAAATACTGAAGAAAAAAAAATTGATTAGGCATTTTATATGATTAACATCCCAAAACATTCAGATCTGACAGCTATTGTAGGCGGTTTTTAATGGTTATCCTAGGACAACATTTCTGTGTTTATGCTAAAAAAGAGAGTTTAAGTGATGGTAATGGCAAATGTATAGGTTGCCTAGGCATATGAAAAAAGACCATCCTTTAGTTCAAAACATTAGCAACTATAATCATCAATGCTCAGCAGTCAATTTCATGTGACTATATTTCAGAATGGCAAGATTTACTAGTATTTAATGAATGTGGACAATGATAAATGATAAACATGGACTCACTGTGTAGCCTGGGGCACAGATACAGGCTCCAGTGAGACTGTGGCAGTCTGCTCCATTAGCACACTGGCACAGCACACTACATCCTTCTCCATAGTAACCCGGGGGACAGGTCTCATTGCAGTATAGACCAGTCCATCCTGCTGTACACGAGCATTCACCTGTCAGAGGGTGGCAGCTGAAAAAGAGAAAGACAGATCGACTTTCATGTACAAATATGCCTAAAGATACGTTGTGTATACGGCATCTAAACAGAAACACTTTGGTTTCCAGAACAAGGGAGCCAAATCTGAGAACTAAAACCATTTGAGTTCATCCATCCTGGTGTCTGTGAGCTCACCTCAGATAAATGGGGTGTCCTTTCTCTCCTTCATGTAGTAATGAGCCCCAGAGTCTCAGGGCCTAATCTACCCATACCAGGCATTAACATTGCATTAGCCAAGAACGCGGCTAACAAATAATGAATGAAGCACAGGTCGCGATAAAGAGCAAGTGCTATGCTACTGTTGAAAGGTGTTCAAATTTTTACTTGCAAGTCAAATGAAGTCAAATGGACTCAAATGGAGCTCTTTACTCCCCCATGGCTCTGGAGGTTAACTCGAGAAAAGTTGGCTAGGAAAGTGATGATTGTAGGACTGAATGTTCAGCTTAACCAAAGGGAACTCTACCATAATGTAATGTTTGTATCAAACAACCTAGCTGATTTACAATATTGAAAGTGTCTAATTAAGGCTGTAATTTATATATATATATATATATATATATATATTAATATATGTTATATAATATATTAATAATAAAGTGCCTGGCAGTGATTAATCACATCCAAAATAAAGGTTTTGTGTACATAATATTTGTGTGTGTACTGTATATATTTAATTATGTATATATAAATACAAACACATGCATGTATATACTTAAAAAAATATGTACTGTAAAAAATATATTTTTGTATAATCTAAATTATAAGAATCTACAAAAAGTAAAAATTTTCAAAACATATAATGTAAGTGTGTGCCTTTATATATGCATAATAAACATACACAGTATACACACGCATATTATAGTCCACGATACCAATACTTTTATTTTTGTTACTTGCCGATACCGATATTTTCATTTTATTTGTACGTTTTTTTTAAATATCAGGTACAGAAACCAAAGGAGTATGTATAATATTAATTGCTTAACTTCATTTATTAAATAGATCCAGTCAAACAACATTCCTCACATTATCACAGTTTATTTATGGTAATAAAATATAACAAGAACTCTGAGTTCAACTGTGTCAGAATAAATCCAGCTTTCATAGAAAGGTATGTAATGGATTACAATCAACCAAAAATTATTCAGATAGCTGTTATTATGATAATATTTACATAACTATCAATACTTTGCTGGGCTATTTGTACTGGTAAGTACAGTAAGCCTGGCGCACTTCACACAGGCTGCTAGTTTCACTTTCACAGAAAGTCAATTAGGCTTAAGGTTGTAAAATAAATGATGTTTATAGCGAATGCCCCATAAATTGTCTTAGATTTATGATTTAGTTTTAATCCAAATTATGTGTGCTAAGTAAGCAAACATCTGTCTCTCTCTCCCTCCCTCTCTACCGTTAAGTAACTTGTGCATTGGTTTACTCACTTGTTTTTGACATATCTGACCAAACTACAAACAGTGATGTCTGTGATAAAGGGATATTCACTTGACAAGCTTGCACATTTGCACCACTGCGCACTCAATCCACTCAGCATGCTATGCTTATCAGCTCACACACATCCACTGTACAGGCATTAATACTGAATGTGTAATTTCAGTAAGCAGTATCGGGTCCGATACCGATACAACATCCCTTATATATAAATATATATATATCGATTCTAAACGGCAATTGTAAAATAATAACACTATATGCTTATTAATAAAATTTTAATGTTTAATAAACGTTTAATAAAAAATCACAGATGACCGTTTGGACTCTAGGTCTTTAAAAGCCCCTTTTAGCCTTTGACATTTGCATATAAATTACAGACCTGGACACACATTCTACATTTATATGGATGTTTAATTGCCAATGGTGTCCAACACACAATGGTGTCCTTCTCCAACACTTTGCAAAACTCATCTCTTGAGTTTTACCTTCAAGTAACTTTGTCAACTCGCTGTGGACTATTCCTACTGTACCTCTCGAGGAACCAGAGGAAAGCCACACCTAAAGGTCCATCATCTAGACCCTTGTGTCTACCGCATCAGGACTCTTTTACAGGAACAAAGACCAATGCAAGTAACATTTATAACTATTTAGATGCGTGTTTACGTCTGAGCCCTTTGTTCTTTGTTGATTCTCATTAGGCTGTGGTTAATTGATGTGAAATGCTGCCATTCTTTTGGTCTTCTCTATCTCTTCCTTGCTTTCCTGTATCATGTATGTATGTGTTTTGCTTAATTTTGTTGTGTGTTAGCTATAGCCTTATTTAATAAATTCCTTATATTCACAATCAATTGTCTCTGTGTGCTGCTCACAATCTGAAGTCACTGAATGTTGATCCTTTGGCTACATGCTAAATTACTGCTAGTACTGCAGAGTAGGAAAGCTATCCTTCTTTGGCCAGGAAATAACCTTTCCTTGAATTAATAAATAATTATATTATCTGCTCGGTGGACATGTTGTAACATTAATTGTAACATTAATTCTGCTACAGTCAATTCTAAAATCTAATCTAAATTATTATTAAATTGCATTTTTTTCTCTTTCAAACCAATTATTTTCAATTAACAATTATAAGTTAACAATTAATAAATAAAATAAATGAATGCATAAATACAGCACTAAAAACAGTTTTAAATATCATTCTAGTGTGGTCTACTGCCGTGTGGTAGCGTGTCTCACCTGAGTGTGTTGGTAGTGTTACAGGGGCAGTATTTGTCACAGATGAGACCGTAGAGGCCTGGTGGACAGAACCTGTCCTGGCAGTGAGGACCTTTGAATCCTGTATCACACAAACACGCTCCGTTTATGTGGTAACACTTGGCCCCATTCTGACAGTCACAGTGGAGGGCACACTGGGGTCCGTATGTGCCGACCGGACACTCTTCCTGGCACCTGGGAACAGCGAGGGAAGAAAACCCCAAAGCAATGTTTTGTACCCATTATTCGTTAGTCAGAGAGGCTCTGTAAGAAAAAGTAGCCCCTCAGAATCACAAGCAGAATTAGTAGACTACAAAGTCATTCTAATCTAAGGGTCAAGGGTCAGTGCTCTGGGCGTCTTCTTTGTTTCCTCAGGTTGATCAGCCCCTTGGCTTCACCTGGGGCGACAGCAAACTAAGACCGCAGTCATTAATTACAGTGAATACAATTAGACCCCGGCTCATTCTCTCTGTTGAATAGCAAAGTGACTTAAGGAACAACGACTTCCACAAGATCTTCAATATACAATGCTGGCAGAACATCAATCTTGAGTGTCCAAAGAAGCCATTAGGAGACAGATAAATAGCTCAATTAAATTATAAAACGGACTAGGTATGTTTCATGTTGAAATTACACCAGTGTCGTTTGTATCAGGAGAGACGGGTGTGAGAAGGACTTACGGGAAGGGAGGAGGGGGGTACTAACGCAATCTGAGATTATTCCTGCTGGGCTAATTCACCTGTCACAGACCAAATGAATGAGGGCAATTTTGTTAAATATTAGAGGATAAGAAGTGTCTGTCCTGAAAGTGTTTTCACTCTGCAGACAATCACTTTACTGCGCTAATAAACCCTAAGCTGCTGCAGAAGACACAGGGAAATAAAGGCACTGAGCAATTTCAATTGGATCCTAATAAAACTCCATTACTGGTAATTAATGGGCAGAAACTTAACAGACCAGTGCAGATCTCTGAGTGGGATCAGTGGGCGCAAGGAATGTAAACACATAGCAGTAAAAAAACAATTCATCAATTATTCAGCAAACAAATTTTGCGGGCTTGTTAACAAACGGCTTTTGTGGTATTTTTTTTTTTAAAGACACAGAGGATTAATAAGCTTGGAACTGGGTATTTGTTTTACCTGTGGCCGCTGTATCCTGCCATACACTGGCACTGTCCTGTAATGTGGTCACACAGTCCTCTGTTGCGGCATGAGCATTCCTTGCTGCAGTTGATCCCATATTTGCCAAATGGGCATGGCTGGGCACAAACAGACCCCTGTCCAGAAAAAGGGCAGAGAAAAATTGAGAATCAAATGAAAGTCATACCCATTAAAACGGCACTGATTTATAAGAACAATTCACTCATATAAAATTCAGCCATCATCTACTCCCAATTTCAAACCCATATAACTTGCTTTCTTTCAAAAAGGAGAAACTGTGTAATACTTTTTAACTACTGATTTTAAATTATCCAACTTTTTAAAGCAGGGTAACTTCTGATTCGCTGTCAATGGAAAAAAATCCATTGCCATTTAGAAAGAATTACCAGCAATCATACAAAGCCATATACTTTTCTAATGCTTTATTGGTGCTTTTTTAGCTATTGCTATTTTGAAAGCGCTTTCAATATCAGAAAAATAGTACTAGCCAATACTTTTTTCAAAATAAAAATAAACATTTAGAATAGCATTTCTCATACAGGTTGGATAAACAGAGGGAATAAATGATTTTAGGTGAACATACAGTATATAGAATCAGTGTATCTCATCCATGTAATTAAAGATTAAACAAGAAACATAGAATTTGTTCCCCTAAAAAAGGCCATATTTTATATATCTGTAGCTGATGACAGTACATGATCACTATCTAATCCAGTCTTTGCAACTGTACCTTTAAGATCTTCAAGCCTGAAAGTAAACCATTACATTTATATGTAAACAGATCATTTGAAAATGAACAGTACACAGCTATGATGTCAATACGATCGCAATTTCTAAATGACCCATTTTTGCAGTTTAGTTTTAATAAACGACGAACTGAAGATGGAACGTTGCTTTGTGAATATTAGAGTACGTCTACATACTGTATCGAATTAAGCTCTTTTCAGAAGAGAAAGGAAACTTGTGTTTTTGATATGTCCTCTTCACGAGTTTAAGATGATGCAAATGGAGCAATAATGAGGATCAGCAATCTTCACACAATTTGCTTCCAAATAATAACTTCAGCTGCTCTGCGAGACTCAGATCAGTGTCATTTCTTCCCCACTACATTCAGATTCTCCTCCACCCTTCCTTCATTTACCTCTTAAACTCCTTCACCTTCCCTCCATTCACTTAACCCTCCCTTTCTCTTCCTAATTACTCTCTCTTTTCCTTCCTTACTTCCTTTTAAGCATGACTCACCTCCTCCGTCGCTTCAGTATCTTGCCCTTTTACTCTCCTTCACTTTCTGCCCCTCATTCCTTATCATCTGTCTCCTCATCTTTATTCCTCTCTGTTTCTTTTCTTTCTTTTATTCTCTCAGTCAGTTTCCCTTTGTCCCCCAGTGTGCAGCTTCTTACCGTCCATCCAGCGGGGCAAGAGCATTCTCCAGTGATGTGATGGCAGGTTCCTCCGTTCTGACAGGGGCAGCGCTGCTCGCACTGTGGCCCATGACTTCCAGAGGGACATCGCTCTCCACAGCTGCCGAACCACAAGAGCGAACACTTGAAACTCAGGCAGCCATTGCAAAGGATTGCAACATAAAACACAAGAACGTTCAAAGACTTAAGAACAAATGCTTCAGAAAAAAAAATTCAACCATATTTTTTAAGTAACCTCACAAGAACTTCACAGTGTTTTCACTATGCTAATAATGAATATAGACAAAGACTAAGTATATAGTATGTAGATTAGTATGGGAGACTGGGGCTAGTTGTCACATGGGGAAATACCCAGAAGGTTGTAGGTTAAATATATTCATTCCCGAAATGACAGATTATTTAAGAATATTCAATTTACCTCCACCATATATAAGAGCTTGGGTGGCTAAGATTTCATGTTTTTAAAAGAAATCTACTAATATGCAAAAAAAAAACAGCAACTTCATTTATTTGATTCAAATATATAGTAAAAGATTAATATTATGACATTTTATGACAACAAAGCATCAGCACTCCAGTCTTCAGCATAACAATATCTTTCAGAAATCATAATAATATTTAAATTTGCTGATTTATTTTTTTATTTATGATTTAACGCCATTTCAGCAACAGTGGCTATATTCATGGCAAGAGGAAATATTTCAATTTCACAATTCAGTTGCATTTATCATTTTAAAACAATCATATGATTATTTTGTTAGAAAATTGTATATATACAGTATAAAAATAAATAAATAGGTACAAATATACAAAAACATCGCATAATAAAAATAGCAAAAACAAGTTATAAGAAAAATTATATCTAGTCTTTTCAAATTTGCTGATTTAAAAAGTATTTTTTGTTATTATCAAAGATGAAAAAGAAATATTTTCTAACATTACGTCTTTTTTGATCAATTTATTACATCCCTGCAAAATAAAAGTATTTAATTTTATTTAAAGAACGAAAATCATACTGGCCCCAAAGATTTGAATTGTATTTTTTGTATGTTTTTTTCCTCCATATTTCACATAGCACATAACTTTATGGTTTTAATTTATCTGAAAAAAACTATTTATTTAGGTTCTCACTGTGACAACACAAAAGGTCACAAAAGCTGAATGTGGCTCCTTGGCAAAGATGGTGTAAAGGTTGAATAGCTTTTTTGTAGTCAGGAGGTGTGTGCCTGTACAGAAATTGACTTTCAAAAATAAACCTACCCTTTTCACTAGAGTAACAACTTGTCCTTGTCTCCTCTATATCAAGAATATGTTTCCGGAATGACATACTAACCTTCATATCTCTATATTGCAAAGCGGTTTTATCCCTGGTACTCACATGGGACCCATGTAGCCTGGTGCACATACGCATTCCCCCGTCTCGTGGTGGCAGGTGGCACCGTTGAGGCATTGACACTGCAGCTGGCAGCCCTTGCCATAGTAGCCAGGCTCACATTGATCCTCGCAACGCCATCCTTGGTAGCCGTCTGTGCAGACACAGGCTCCTGTGATGGGGTTACACAGGGCCCCATTCTTGCACTGACAGCGGTTGCTGCAGTGGGGCCCCCAGTGGCCACTTTCACAACCTGAAACACAGGGAAGAAGAAAGAACGCTTTTTTACACCAGCCAACTAAAATGCCACCACTCTCCAGTAAGAGCTGAGGATAAAAACTCTTGCTTATCAGTCCGACTCGGTTGTATTACATTCCAAGCGGTGACCTGTAATCCTGGAATTGCAGAGACACAAGATTTGTGAAGTCATAGGATTTTATTACAGAACATATGCTGACACACGCAAGTTTGTACAGTGTTTTGTCAATACAAGTGAATCCCACTGTGAGTGGGGATTAGCTAAAGCATAGATTATTTACATCCCTTCATATATTCTTTTTAAATTATCAACGAGCCAATACCATGCTGACAGCAAACACTATCAATAAAATGGATAAAACCGCAAGGAGTTAATCTTGCAAACGCACCTAAAGTGGCCCAGAGATGCTATAAAAGACTGACACAGGCATTCTTGTGTTTACACGGTATTAGCTAGCATAAACAGGGCCATAACCACCACAGACATCAATTTCAGATTTTTTTCTTTTACATTTGTTTAAACCCTTGCATAAATTTTACTGCATGCATCTGGAAATATTTTGACTTTAAGTGCACTTTTGGTTTCCCTCACCGCATACTTTAAAAATCAGTTTTAACTATTAACTCACGCTAAGTGGATATTTCATCACAACTGTTCAAATACTTGAAGTCAATAAGACCTTTTTAGAAAGAAATTTGTTCTTTTATTCAGCAAGGATGCAAATACATTGATCAAAAGTGACAATTAGGACTTTCAAAATGTTAAGATTTATGTGACCCTGGACCACACAAAAAAGGCAAGTATATTTAGTAAATTTCCTAAATATAGCAAAACTTAATTTCCATTGCTATGAACTTAATTTATAAATACCTCAGATTCTACATTTTCAAATATTTGTATCTTAGCCAAATATTATCCTAACAAACCATACATCAATGGAAAGCATAATTATTCAGCTTTCAGTTTCACCCAAAGCAATATACAAATACATCTTAAAAGTACCATGTGATTTAAACAACCTCAGAAACTAGTCCATATTTAACCACTGAAGTTCCAGATGCTTGACAAATCTCAGAAGGCTCTTTCGAATGTGGATGAAGCCCTAATGAAGACTGTGTGCAACGAGACACCAGCATCCGTTGTCTACTCCAGACAAACACGAGGTGGATGATCAGCACTGAGAAGACAGCTTGGCACAGAGGGGGGTCATAGAACAACCTGGTGCTGCGGCGAGTCTTTCCCAGGAGGTGCGACGTAGGCCGCATTAAGTAGCTGAAAGAGGGCAGGAGGCACGTTATTGATTTGAGTAAATATGCTACGGATGAGTTCTCATGTCGGTTGAGCTCTCACACCACACAAATGACCAGGGCACATTAAAGGCAGGAAACCTGCAGGAGGTCAGCAAAGACAGATGAGCCGCTCATCGTCTGCTCGGCTCGCAGTCAATCAGCACTCATCACGCTCCTCTCAGCTCTCCCACGCTGATGAGAGAAAAAGAGCAGAAAAACACAACACATCCACAGTTTGCCTCACTGAGCGGCCCCCAGACCTCGTCAACTCCCCATCAGCTCCAAAGTGAGCGCTTCACTTTCAAAGAAGCCTCATACTGGGACACAAACAGTTTCCCTTCCATTCAACACAGCAAATCCAAGTCCGCCGGCCTCTTCATCTGCAGCCATTCTGAATCATTGCGGAGGAGGACAAATAAAGTGGAAATTTAGACAGAGCTTAATTTGCAGAAGCCTTTTTCTCTGGTGCTCAGAAACAGCACAAAATGCTGCCATTGAAGACTCAAAGCCTCTTTTCCCCCCACAGTGAGACGCCTCAGCACATTTCCTCCAAAAGCCCATTATCTCAACCCGTCTCTTCTGCGTTTAGATTCAGGATCGCCACAGACAGTCTCTCACTGCAGGCCCTCTGACAGCATTTAGCTGTGATTAAAGAGTCAGAGATCATTTGGTGCCACGGGCAAGGCTGTAAAACACACAGTCTTATTTCTCTGTGTTTAAAGTATCTAAAGGAAAGCATCCGTAAGGATGAGTCTAATCGGAGAAGAGATGAAGGAAGAGCGGATGAGGGCCCCATCGGGCAATGGACGGCGTGTGTGGGCAGAGATTCAATGGTAAGTACACCAAACGGCCGACCTGCAACACAACCTCTATTAAAAGCGCTCAGCATCGCACAAACAGGCTAATCAAAGGGTGCTCCTCTTCGCAACAAGCTTGCACCTTGAGGCATCAGGACCGAGCTGTGAGCATGCGACTGTGTACTGTACTCTGATAAGTAGAAAAATGTAATCTCCTGATTTGATCAGATGGTTGAGAAAGATCTCAGCGCAGGGCAGCGCCATGCACAATCCTGTGAGAATTCTTAATGCCGCTACTCAGAGCTCTCTCATAAGAGTGGCAAGACTTGTTACAAAACAAGTGAAATCCTTTCGACTGCAGGCCTGATATATAAATTATTAAGGCTGACAAGAAAAATACTGTATGTATTTTGGTGCTACGTTCTGCCTAGAGCTGTGTGCGCAACTAAATAAACATGAACATCACAAAAGGCTAATTAGGGAGAATTCCAGAGTTTAAACTCTTGTATTTTCTATGAAGACAAAATATCTCACTCCTGTGGAATATAGAAGCTCTGCTTACGCCGTCTGTTTTTATTAAAATCTGTTTGGTGTCGGAGTCATAGCCTTCAGGGTAGTGCACCTACATATTGCACAACTGCGCTTCATATCTCTTCACTTCTATCGCTTCCTTACTCTCTTCAAAAATGTCAAAGGCAAAATAAAACCAAAATAGAACTTTACATATAAAAAATAACAACAAATTATTTAATATAAATGTATTTTATGATTATTATTTTTTACATTTAATTTTATTTTATACATTTAATTTCTATTACATTTATTCATTACATTGTTCTTTTTCACATGCAAATAAAGGGTAAAAAAATTAAAAAAACACAAATATATATTTTTGGAAATAGGAGTTATATTTATTTATTTATTTTTACATTTTATTATTTGGTTGTTTTATGGCACATCTGCATCCAGACTTATTTTTATTGCCAATTAAGGTTAAAATCAGTTTTTAAAAAAGTTAAACCTAAAAAATAATAAAAAGCAAAAACAGTGCTTTGCATCACTCCCTTCCTAGCATTTCCGGTCTCTCCTCACAGTCAAATAAAGGCCAAAAATCTATTCAGAAACTATTTAATTTATTTAATTTCTATTTTATTATTTGTTTGATACCACATCAGCATCAAAGACTATATTTGTATGACTAAAATAATAATAAAATCCTTAAAAAACAGTCCTGCACAATAATAAACATATTTAAACAGTGCTTTGCATCTTTCCTCTTCTAGCATTCCCTGTCTCTCCTCAAACTGACATGCCAAAATGTCCAAAGATATAATTACATACAGAAAGAAACAATATCTTTAGATGTTTTTTAATAAACACGTAAACTAAAGTTTCAGAATAAAATCTCTCTCTGACGGAAGTTTTGCATCCCTCACTAAAAACACACGTGTAGGTTTTGTATGACATTTTGCATCTACCACTTCATGACTAGATTAAAACGAACATACCAATCTACCATATGCCCTTTTATCATCCAATAGATGGACCGCAGCCATCTAGATGTTTGTAACAGAGCCAAGGGTTTCTGAATCAGATAGTGTAATAGGAAGCACTGTACGAGAGTGTGATTACACTGTCTATATCACAGCACACAATGCCTCCAGGGCCAATTACTACTTCCTTGCACCCAGTCCAGCCCATTCCACTCCTTTAATTAAAGCTCCAGCGGTGGAGGGGGAAGACTCAAGTCAACCCCTCACACCCAAGTTTTAGCTTTTGTGGTTAATGACTGGAGGAAGTGCATCCAGACAATTAAACCAGCAGATAAATGAAGATCCCAAAGCTTGGCAGCTGAACTCTTGTGTTTGGGTTCATCTCTGCTATGCCATGATGAATACAGGATGGGAGTTTGTCTCTACATGACAGAGTGTCTTAATTACTGAGCAATGTCACAGCACCATGTGCTACGTGACTCAAGTCTGCCTCAGCACCCGGTGACGTTCGAGCGAGACCTGTTTCATGCCAGTTAAGTGTGTTTTTTAGAGCACAGGTTATACAAAATTCTTATTAAATCACTGAAACAATGTGCTTCAAAGAAATAAATTAAAGTATATGGGCCAAGTGGCATAAAAGATATTAAAATATACAGCAAACGGGAGATCCAAATGTGTTCTGATAAAATATTCTGTCCAGTGAGAAATAAGTAAAGATTCATATTCACTCAGAAACCTTGGCTGATTGGATTTAGACGGCAAGAATAGAAATTTGAAACAATTATAGGTCTTGCAGGACCTCCTGTTACCTCACAGGTATTTTGATTAGGAAGGAGGGAAAAGAAGACAAATTATCAAACTAGATTATTTCGATAATAAATTCATTTTCAAAACATCTCAAGTAATCTACAAGTGATTCTATACTCTTGAGATATTTTGTATCCTTGTAAGTTGTGGTAGTTCCATTTCTACCCTGTCATTCTCAAGAGGAGTAAACAAAGTATGAATTTCATTATACTAGTATACATATCAATGAAGCTCTGGAATCTTGAATCTAATTCATTCAAGATTTGTACCACATGATTTGAATGAAATAAACTGGTTGTTTGCTCAGTAATCAGGCTTCACTGCCTTTTTATTAAAACAAAAACATATAGGGCATGGTTTGATTCACTAAATAGAACCAGTTCTTTAGAGTCACCCTTCAGCAATCAGAGTTGGTGGTGTGGAAGCACATTTATATAATGGTGAATCAATCTCTGTGAGTATTTTAGTGCAATATTTCATCCATCTGCTGAAAAATGAGCACCATTAATGGAGCCAAACGTCATTCTTTTTTGGTATTTTGAAAACGGAAAGGTCAGTACTACTAGCAGAAGTTCCAGAAGGGCGAACATCACTTTCAGCGCCTTTACCGCTCAAATTAAAAACAAAAATACGTCTCTTTCCTATCACTCTTCATTTACATTTCCCACATTCATCTTAGCTCTGCAACAGATGAACAGACCTACAACGCTTTACAAATATAGCTCTTTTTTTGGGACAAAAGTGCCGATTGTTTAGTACACTAGGATGATAAATGTCTCCTGGACATGCTGTTAAACGTATAGTTGTAAAAGCTGCCAATACTCTCACCGTGAAATGGCCCACTGGGCCGTCTAGAGCTCCACTGACACTTATCAGTATGTTATTTATTTGTGCGCTGAAAGAGCCGACTGCTAAAGAATGAATTAGGGATACATTAGGGAATTTGGGATACATTATGTGGGGTGGAGAGCTGATGGATGCTATTCTAAATATACAGAAAGAACTGCCAATAGTCATGTGGGGTGGATAGTGCTGAGTTGTAATAACAGAGGGGGGAGCGCTTGCACTGCAGCTGCCAGGCAGCCTCGATGGACCGGGGCGTCCCTCCTACCCTAATTTATCTCAGACAAGCCCCTGCTACATGTTTCCTTTTCCCCAGTAGAGAGGAGCAGCATGGGACCTGCCAGCCAAAGCCTCAGGGGAGACACGTAGCATAAGGATGTGCTGATGTCGTATCTTTTCGCGCTATGACTCACGCTGTGTTACGGTTCACATGTAAAGTATTTTACTGTACTGTTTTGATCTATTACAGTATCTGCAGTAAATTAACATTTCGTCAACTTGTGTATGTTAACAGATTTAATTTCTGGTTTAGCAGTGCTCAGTAAAATTGCCCATAGATAAATGATTGCCCATTAAAATGACTTGTTTTATTATTATACCAAGTGTGTCTATCTGTCTGCATAGTACACATGCATTGATTTTTTAACAAAACTATTTTAATTAATATATTTTTATTTCTTTTTAAAAGAAATGCTATTCTTTTGATTTTCTTTTCAAAAACGGCTTGACAAGGATACACTGATTTGACCAAAAAATTGATCAAACTGATAAAAAGAGACAGTAAAGACACAATATTTATTTTATTTTTTTAACCATTCAGTGCGATTCTTTCGATTTTTTACATTGAAAAAATAATCCTAGAATAAAATGTTTCATGGTTTCCAAAACATATTAATTAACTATACTGTTTTCAATGTTTTTGGAGCATAAAAACCGTATTAGCATAATTTCTGAAGGATCATGTGACAATGAAAAATGTAATGGTTGCTGAAAATTCAGCTTTGCCATTACAAAAATGTTAAAACGTTTTAAAACATTTTAAAAACGAAAACAGTTTTTCACAATATTACTGTATTTTTGGTTTAATAAATGCAGGGTTTTCATCATTATAAATTATATTTAAACATTATTTATTATTTGTATTATTTATAATAATCCCAAATGACATCCAATATAACACTGCCGAATGGAAAGGTAAAATGTCTATAAAGAAATTGTCCTGTACCATATGAATTTTAGCAAAAGTCTGGGATTGGGACACCTTTAGAGATGCTGAAGCTATTGTTAACTTGGAATTACAGTTTCAAACCCAAGACAATTTAGTGTGCATTAAACTTTTCCCACTTGAGCACCTAGTATTCAGAGAATGTTGACATCTATATCAAATTAAGCACTGACTAATTGCTGTCTAGAAAAGGTGCTCCCCTGTGGATACAACTAGGTCATTTGTTCAAGATATATCTAGGATGTGAACTCAGATCAATATCAGCCTTCTATTCAATACAGTGCTAGAGACCTTTCGCAGAGAAGCTGCGGGACAGCACTATCCAATCACAGCATCTTTTCTGGAGGGTGAGAAGATCTTTGAAGTGAATCACGCAAAAGGCACAAGTCGGGTCATTATCGCGTTCCTGAATAATTCGAGAAAAGCCATGACCTAGTGCAGCAAACCAGTAGCTTATTCAACAAAAGTCAGAAGTGTGCTCCTCAGCAGATTGTTACACGGGCCGTTGCTTTACCAAATTAATAATTCTATCTTCCTCTCCTCCCTTGGGAAAAACACAAGCTATTCCCCAAGCCACGAGGTCAACAAGCACGAAAAGAGGCTCCACCCAAAAAGGAACAACTCGAAATAAAGATATGCATGAGATGGAGATGCACGAAACAAATGGGTGATCAGCAGTGACCAACAACCGCTGCTCTTGAGACAATGTCAACCCAATAAAGCCCACTCGTACTGCGCTTAATTTGCACCCATCGATTTCCTATTTTCAATTATTAATTCTAATTAGGATGAAGTAGATGGGGCCAGGGGCCGCCGCAGAGGGTCGATGATGGAGAGGCCCGGCAGATGTAGGCGAGTGATCCACATACGAGAAAGAGTGCGACTCCACTCTATACCAAATGCTGGATTTTTGATAATGATACTCATAGATTTAGTGATTTAAACCTAAGCTTTTTAACATCCTAATTTTTTATGGTCATACATCCTGAACTGAGCCGGGGGTTTTATGCTCACGTTAGCTTTGATTCCTCACCTAAAAGCATGAAAGTCTTTCACCAGGGGGCAGTATACCACATTAGTTCAAGCACAGGTCAATGTGCGGAGAAGGCTGTGCGCCTGCCAATGTTCTGACGTACAGAATGGTGCTACGTGATGTATGTTTAATTATGAAGTTGCTACAATGTGGTGACGGTTGCAGCCCCTCCTCCAGCTAGTGCTGAAAACACAACAACAACCATGATGCATCACCAATAATCCACAATGCATTCGTCAAAAAACATGGCCGCCTATTGAGCTGGACTTGCATACGCTGGAAAATGAACCTGTTAAATTTACGGTAAAAACTGGCAGCTGCAAATTACGATGAAATTCATCGTAAAAATACCATGACAATGTTTCAGTTTCTACAGGATGTGAGTAGACTGTATAATGTTAATACACATACATTATGGGGTATAAAGGGTACACAAAAAAGATTGATCAGAATAAGTTTTGAAGTTATGGTTTGGTGTTTCTTTTAATAAATTCACTCATAATTAAACTAATAAATAACAAATTTCAGTTTATGCATTAAACTGTAGGAAGACATCATTAACAGGCACATTTCTCTAGCTAACTAACAAGCTGTGGACACTGATGACTTGCCTGGGGTAATTGAATTGCTGTGTGAGATTTAGTTCAGAAGTTTTTTTTATCGATGTTTTCTCACAGTTAAAACACTGATTGAGTGATTACACAAGGCATGAAATGTTCATTCGTGTTTATTTTGTGTTAAAGTTAGTAGTAAAGAGAAAGGCATGATCACGCTCAGTCGCGCTCTGTCAAGGCATTTATACAGCGATTAGTGCTCAACCGATTTTAACAACGGCAGCAATAGAGAGGCAAACATATTTTTTGGTTTCCCCATCAGCATTTAACTAATACGCATTTATATAATTTAAACAAATCTTTGAAAGACCGATGAATATTTTATTTCACAAACCCTGCCGATTTAGTCGAATCCACTGAGATCTTGTGTGCATGTGTATCCTGCATGATCGCATGTTCTCTGTGTGACACTCAGCCCGTACAAATTGAAAGCTGACAGGAGGACAGTAAATACTGAGTGCCCTATTAGTTACAGTAAAATACTTTTGTCATCTAAAGTGTAAGTATGTTTATTTAACACATTCATTTTTAATCCAATTATTAAATGATTTCAAATTTCTTAAATATTAATTTAAATAAGTACAATTATTATTAAAAAATATATATAACGGCTTTATCGACAATTGGCCACCCTGCTTTTCAAGATATTGATATTGGCATCAGCTGTAAAAAAACTATATTGGGTGACCACTAACAGCGATCTCTCACATCACATTAAAGAGCATGTAAGAGCATTCATAGTTTGAATTTCCTGAAAAAAAAGAACATAATTTGAAAGATAAGACTTTGTTTCTTATCAAAAGTAACAATATATAATACTGGACGTTTTTCACCATACATGGTTAAACTAAATTTACAGTAAACATGTTTTTTACTGTAGTATTCTACAGTACTTTTCTGTAAAAATGACAACATTCGTTCAGTGTAGCATTTTATTAAAAGCTACAGTTTAAAAACTAAGAACATGCCATTCTCTCTTACATACAGTAAAGAATAATAAAAAATGTAAGAATAGGTTTGTAGTTGTAAAACATACTATTAACAGAAGCAAGAAGCAAAAGATGAGAGGAAGAGTCTACTTATACAAATTTTCATTTGGTTTGCATATGTGCATATTTCGGAAAGCAGAAGACTGCTCGTTATGAATCCATTACTAGAACCACTTGACCATTATGCCAAAGCAAATAAACAGAAACGAAGACCCAGAATAAGGCAATTAAAACTCATGTGTGGACAGGGACAATGACAGAGTAACGTTGCATGAAGATCTCTCCTGACCTACACTGCCAATGCATTATGGGTTTCCATGGTATCTGCACCTGCTGAAAACTAGTAAGGGAGGGAGGATAGAAATGAGGTTATGTTATATATCTTTCCTTGGGTTTGCTGCTAGTCTATTGAGCATGAACTCATTCTGCAGGTGCTGGCAATAGTATACTGCATATTACGTGAAAAGAAAGTATCTCATACAAAAGCCTTTTATAAAGCGTGCATAGAAGTGTGAGCTGAAGTAGCAAGCTATAATGGCAAAACATGTTGGTGTTTCTTTTTAAATTGATTCAAAATAAAAATGCATTGGCATGTTATAGTGTTCAATATGTCTGTATAACTGAATGATTTTACTACTATATTTCTGCCACTTGGACATCACTTATCTCTGTATATTTCTTGGTCGTAACACTGTAACCCGCAGTTCCTGTGAAGCAGCTTTAAAACAATACGTATCGTGAAAAGCATTATGCAAACGAACTTGAATTGAATTATGCAGTGTGAGAAAAAGCAAATATTTTCATAAATGGAATTCGTGTAAGGCTATGGCAAAGTCTTCCTATGACTGCAAGCATTTTGTGCGTGCATATGCATACGCCTGCAGGCAAATACAAATGCTAGTAATAGACAATTCTTGGTGGAATTATCTCTCTCAATCCACTGCCTGCTGCTTCCGATTGCAGCCGTGGGAATAAAGCTGCTGTAACTGCTGTTGTAGGATCTTCTACAAGCAGAGCTACAAGGGGAATGGGAAAAGTTGACTTCATATGCAAAGAAAAAGTTTTAAAGGGATAGTTCTCCCAAATATGAAAATTACCCCGTGATTTACTCACCCTCAAGCCATCCTAGGTATATATGACTTTTTTCTTTCAGACTAGTACAATGGGAGTTACATTACAATATGTCCTCACTCTTCCAAACTTCATAATAGGAGTGAATGGGGGTTGAAATTTTGAAATGCACAAATAGTACACCCATCCATCATAAACCTTTAGATCTCAATCCTAAAACATTTTTCTTTATTAATCATTCATCACATTAATCATAGCAACATTTCGTTTTGCTGTCTCCTCTGTGTTTCCATGTTTGTCACTTCTTACCGGAGCTTAAGCTACATCTACGTCTTACGTCATCTATCGGAACCCCACCCTTTAATGAAATTTTAAATATGGATATTTGTCTTACAAAAACATCTAGCTTTACTTCAGATGGCCTTCATTAACACCCTCCCAGAGCCATGTGGAGCACTTTTTTGGGCTTCAAAATCTCGACCCCCATTCACTGCCAGGCATCAGAGCCAGGACAACAACTCCAATTTATCTAAAAGAAGAGAGTCCTATACACCAAGGATGACTTGAGGGATAGTACATTATGGAGTTATTTTCATTAAAAGGTTAAATATCCCTTTAACTTGTGAAATAGTTAGAAATTCACATAGCTTTACACAATGTTAAAAAGTGTCATTTGAGGAATAAAAATGTAATTAGTATTAAGTATTACTATTATTAAATATTTCATTGGTGTAAAGAAAAGAAAATAAAAATTACAAAAAGTTAATTTATTATAAATAAAATAAATGATGCCTGGTCTTGATTTGCAAAGTAATATTTATATATAATATAAATATATAATATATATATATATAATATAATAAATAATATACGCCATGCTGTATGTTAGCACATTCTATAATGATAAATAATTATATATATATATATTATTTATTGATTTTAAAAAATCAATAAATAAATAAATTTGTCTACAGGGTTTAGCTTGTGTTGTGAATGATTTACAGTTGACCTGTATGACCCGTAACTTGATGTTTTTCATAGAATGATCATAAAATCTATTTTAGACATGTCTTTGGATGAAAAACATCTCTGCCTCCTACACTTCATAGCTTTACCCTGGAGTTTGTTCACCAACTTCAACTGCAATGCTTGGGTAAATGACGGGTGGTCTTTGGGGGCATTCTTCTCTGCACCATGGATCAAGATCCCGAGAACGCCCCTGGAAATACCGCCACATCAGTCCACAAAATCTACAGCGAAAAAGCTTGAAAATTTTCCTTCCAAGAAACTTACCCAACACTTTTCACCACACGTACACACACAGATCAGTATAATTGGCTTTTAATGATCTGACATTATGCTAATGTTCATTGTAAGGAGATAAATCTTTGCAAGGGGTTTACGATTCTCGGCAGGTGGCCGTCTGCCCACCAGAGCCGTGGAGATTAAACATGGAGGACAGACTCGGGAGAACAACAATGACGTTGTCCATCATCGAGGGTCAGAGGCCTTTGCTTGAATCAGTTTGCGTGGGAAAGCAGATCATATTTGCAACAACGACTTTATGTGTTTACATCATCAGCATTAGGCTGAAATGAGAAGAGACGTTTTTGTTGCATTTACAACACCGTCATCATTGGATTAAACAAGTGGGTTGTTTTGAATCAACCGTAACCCATGCAAACATCCGTTTAAAACTTAAATGCTAAAAATTAAGGTGTTTTGAGGAATATCGGGTTCTCAGGAAACGGTCACTTGAGCTCCATCAGAGAGCTGCCCACTTAAGCAAGGAGCACATTAAAGCTTCATTAGCGGAGTGACTGCAGCAACGAAAGTGGAGGTAGGGGAACAGCTTTAGTGGCCGGAGTAGGCTTTGGTATGAAGAACCGCTTCTGCGGTCGGGGCTCTGAGGGTCTGAGTGTCCTGTGAAGTGGCCAATGTGTGTCAATCACAGCTGTCCCTCTCCTCCCTCATCCACTCAGCAGTCACATGGAGAACCCTCAGGAGAGTCTCAGCCTCTCCAGAAAAAGGTTGGCAGGTTCAGAGGCGCAGAATTATCCGGATTGAGCGGCAGGATCTCTGAATGCAGTTTTGTTCTTCTCGTCTTTGGGAACTCACCGGGGCCCATGAATTATTCCTGTGGATTCTCAAAGTCACAGTGAAGTCAAAGGTACACATCAGTGACTCACTGAGAAATCAATTGTGTATCTCTTTCTCTAACTGACAGTCAAAAATAGATTTGAAGAAAAAAAGGCTTGTTGCCGGGGAAGTTTTAGTGCGAGTTAATGGATTATTAGTCATGATTTCTTGAATGGCAATAAAACTGCTTGCCACCGAGAACAACTGGGAATCACAAGACTCCCAATTCAGTTATTTGTTACTTCCCTCATGATAGATAGAGTTGCAGATGTCTGATGAGAAGACAAATAGAATGTTAAAAAAAAAAAAAAAAAAATCTGATTCATCCATTCTTCGGTAAAGTTTACTAGAGAGAGGCTGCTGTATTGATCTGCCAAGGAAAAGATCCTTTTTATTCCCCTGATGAACAAAAGCAAATGATCTTATCTAAATCAGACTTAAAATTAGTCTGGCTCACAATAGCTGGTATTTACTCTTGTAGATGTGCAACGAGGGAAAAAAAAATCAATGCTGGACAAGATATTTCAAAACAATCTTAGAGGAGCTAACAAAGACTTTCATTGCACAAAATGTCTCTACTCAGTACTGCGAAAACATAATTTAATTAATTAGCATTTATGTCTTGTTTTCTATAAAAAATATCTAGACATCCTTAAAACAAAATTTCCTCTAGAAAAATAGCATAGAGCAAAATACATTTTAATATATTTTTAAACATGTGTGAGTTAATTAAATATATAATTCAATGTATAAATTAGCCGATTAAAGATTTGTAAAAAATTATATTTCTGTATATACAAACACTCTGCTAATGAGGCAAGAAAAAAAAACTTAATTCAATAAATATTACAAGTATTAATACAGTAGTAATTTTAGTACTTAAGAGGGTTTTTCCACTGAAGTCTGTCTTCGCAATTATAAATAGCAAATTTTTTCTAAAAGGCAAATTGGAATCTACTGTAAAATTATTCAGACTTTCATTCAAAACAAGCATGTTTGAGACATACTGTACCACAGCACACTATTTTATTTCAGCCCTGACAGTAACCTTGAATTCCTTTGGTGTTTATTCAAAAGAAGAGCACAAGTGTGAAATCGTGGAAGCAACTAAATTGTTCTTTAAGACTCTCCTTTGAACCTTATCATCTAGATGCCCTTTCTCAGACGCAGAGATCACAAAAGCCCATCCCTTTGTTCCTCTTATTAAGCCTTACCAATGCACACCGGCCTTTCTCTTTCCCTATGCTCTGAGGCAAAAAGGCAGGAATTTAATTGAATTTCAGGGCTTTTAATGTCTGCATCAGGATAATCAAAGCAAGCCAGACTGGAGTTGTTTATCGTGACCTTGGGAGCATCAGCAAGGCCACGTTCATAGAGATAGCCAGTGTCCCAAGCTTAAAAAAAAAGAAAACCAAACAGTATGGTTAGACTTTGAAGCTCAGTCAGTCAGAAAACATAATGAAAATTTATGAAATAGCAAAGATGCTTTTTTTAAACTTTCTAAACTGATGATTAATGTCATAAAAATCAGCGCTTAAAGGTTATAAAGCCACAGTAAACATTAAAAACATATCTAGTCTACTTCTCAAAGGCCTTGCAAATTATCTACTAACTGGAAATAATAGCTTATTTTTAGCTATGTCAACAAGAAACCATAAATGTAGCATACAAATATTGTTTAATAATCAGTTTTTAATTAAAGGAAATTATTTTGTGTCCCTATTTTTTTGTGTTAAATGAAATATGTGAATTACATTTAATTTATTTTTCAATAAATAATTATTTTTCAATATTTTTCAAAATTTTCATAGTATGTCGCAATGCATTCTGGGGTGTGATGCTACTTTACAGTTTGGCTAAAATTAAGAGGAAACCAAATTAATTTGTTCACTGTTTAGATCAGCCTTCATGCTGGAAGCCTGCTCACGCTTTAAAATGCTGTCTCCGTAGGGAGCCAACTAAGTTTTGGAAGCTAAATAGATACATATGTTAAATATATAGTTCATACATTATAGCTGCTTGAAAACTGTCATTAAAATGTGAAGGCTGTTGTTCCTTGTCCTTAATCATGCAAAAACAAATTGTTCTCTCAACAACCTTCTTAAGAAAAGTGTGTAACAGCCGACAGAGAAGAATGGAGCAGAATTCAGAATAAAACCCCAGTTACCTTGGGGCCTGAAGCACAATTTGATTAAAAGTTTGTTTTTCTTCCCTCTCCTCAGTTACGGAGGGGGTGCGTCGATGCAGCACTGACAGTTAATTGGACTTGGCAGGGCCAGGAGTTCATTCGTCAGCATTGTGGGGGGTTTGCCAGAGAGGAACAGGACAATCAATGTCCCACAGGACGGCCAGTAATCAGTGCAACACTACCATGGAGTGCAGGGTTAAACATCAGGAGACTGCAGGTGCAGGAGGATCTGAGGCATACCGCTAATACTATAACCCCCCCACCCCACCACCACCTACCTCGACAACATAATCAGCCAAGCACACCCAAGGACACCGCAGAGGCAAGGCATCATGGGGTAGTGCCCCAAGAACAAACAAGCAATATCACAATTTATTGTACTTTACACTACCAGAAAGTACCTGAGATACCAAAACTCTCTCTCAGCTGGACAGCTGTGATTCTTTGGAAGACATAATAAATAAATAAAAATCTTCTCTTAACCATAAAAGGGGAGCAGATGCAAAACATAGGGGCAAATGTACTGTACAGGAAACAAAAAAAATAAATAATAATAATACAAAAATAAAAATAAAATAAAATAAATTATATATATATATATATATATATATATAAATTTTATAAAAATTAATAAAAAATATTAGTGCTAGTATGTACTATTTGCCTATGTAGTATACTAAAATAAGATTGATAGAGGCCTACTTATATATTGCAAAAATAATAAAGACATCATTGTACTGGAAATTAATACAATGTTCTTTTTGGTAGGAAAACAATATATCAAATAACATGGACAAAATTACTTTTAATAGCAATTCTGATTAGTTTCTCTCACTTTCAATCATTCCAGCTTGTTACAAAATTACAAAATTCTGAATATAACACAAAATATGGTTAAAATTATCAAAATTATCTTCCAGGTTGGCAAATAAAGAACAAACAAGGCAAACTTTACAGTCTCTTTATTTGCACCCTCTTAGGTTCCATATTGCTCGTTGCTATTGAGCAATCTAGTTACTTTAAAAACAAAAGTTTAATGGTGCTTTTCCACTGCATGGTACGGCACCGGCACCACTTTTGGGAGGTTTTCCATTGGGAAAGGTATCTGGTACCCGTTACTTTTTTTAGTATCACACTGGCTGAGGTTTCAAGCGTACCGTACCATTACCAAATTGTGATGTGATGTGGTAAACACTGTTTTTGCTGAAGAATCGTCTCTACCATCATCGAACTTGCAAGAGACAAACACAGACCTGCTAGATTCAAATCAGCACAGCCAGTGAACGAACGAACGCAACTGTTCTATATGAGGGCACCTTCTTTTAACAACCAAAGGTGAGCCACACTTTTCTAGTCTGGTAAACTATTTTTTTAAGATATTACTTTAAAATACAACTGTGCATATTAGTTTTTAGAAACTTTTGAGAATTCCAATACAAAAAGGCACAGAAATGACCCAACAATCCACATAAAGAAAACCTGCAGTGACCGCAGGTACCCTTGAAATCAAGGCCTAGACACTTGTGCGGGGGGCATTTGCTCCACAGCTCCATTAAGTAGAAAATCCAGTTCTCTTTCCTGCCTTCACTTCATCACAACATGACCTCTAATGCCAAGAGCAATTTCTGCTCAGAGGCTGGAGAATTAACATCACAGTGAGTAAAGAGATCATCAAATGTAATGATCAATGAAATAAATTGAATCCAGTAGCGCTAAACTTCATAAACATGGAAATCAACCCCAAAATCAAGTGTGACTCAGACTATGAAATGACCACAGCAGAGCCCGGCCCTGCATTAGCATGCTGCCAACAGCTTGTGGTTGCATTGTCATCACAACATTTTATCTATTTTAGACCCCACAAAGAACTGATAGAGCTTTATAATGTCCTCTTTCAATATCGCAACCTTAAGGCTGTTTAGACTACAGACGGCATTCTAGAATCTGGCTTTACGTCCTTTGTGGACATCTATTTGATGGTTATATCCAGCGAAGGGAGACTGAATAAATGATTCCTGTGCAATCACAGGCGCTGCTATCATCTCCGACACTCATCAAAATAGCTGGACCTTTTCTAAAAAGCCTTCATTCGAGAAAGCCGCTGACTGTGTTCAGGGAAGATATTGCTGTTATCAACAACATGCAATATGGAAATAATCACGGCAGAGAAATATGTGCACTACACTAGGCCTATGGGACATTACTCTAAAATTAATTGTGCTTGAATACAACAAAAGGCAGATGAAAAACCTACTTTCCTGGTGGGATAGCAAAAAAGCATTCAGGGTTGAGCTAAACAATACCATAGGGCTATTTTTCGGGAGTTTCTGTGTGAGAGACAGTGGCCTATAAAGAGGGCACAGGGTTTGGCCCATTACAGCTGGTCGATTAATAAGTGAGAACAGTAGGGAACAATCACATGGCCTTTTCTCAACTTTACCGATACCCATTAAAAACACGATTCAGTGATTTATATAACCAATTTCTTTAAAAACACATCATCTATCAATGCTCTAATCACATAAACACACACACACACACACCTTGAGTCTTGAATGATTGGAGCAAACTCCCTTCAAGGACTTTTAACAGTTTCTCCGTTATATTTTTATTCCATCCTCATCCTGAGAGTTTTGGGGTCAGTCACAAACAGCAGCCCCCAGTCCTTCGCTTTCGACAACAGAGACGCAGCGCCGGCTCATAAGTGAGCAGGCTGCGAGGCTCGAGGGGATGAACTTTGTGACTGCAGACACACACACGCACACAAACACCTGGGCAGTGTTGAGGTCACAGAGCCCATCTCACTCCCTCGCCATCTCTCACAGCATGCCTTAATTCTTCAAAGTCAGAGAAAACTCTGTATCGATGATGATTTTTCTGAAAGCTGCAGGTTTGGATCGTGAGAAAGAGATGCTGTCAGGCTTTTTAAGGCAACCCTGTGTGTCGCGAGCGATCACATTCATTCAGCTATATAATGAGGTATCCCACTGATTAAGTTTCGTTTTTCCTCCAGCACAGTGTAAATGATTTGTGCTTACAGATGAGACAGATGAGTTGTCACCGTGTTTGGAATGCACAATTACTGTGAGTGATCAGGTTCTGGACTTTTCTGTCACCTTTTTTTGATATGGCATGCACGCCACTAAACCAGAGGAAGGACACGTTAAAAAGCCGAAAGTGTCTGGACTCTTGAAACACCACACGTATATATGATGTATATACTTGGTGGGCATTTAATTTCAAATACATGAGAATTAATGGATTTGGTCTTGCCTTTGAAGCTAGTTTCTACTCTTCTGAAAAGGTTTCCAATAAATGTTAAAAACATGGCTAAAGAAGCTTTCTTTTAAATGTGCATTTCAGAAGATTTTTTGGGGCAAAACGTAATGAATTTTGAGTAGTAAAAACTAAAAAAAATCTGTGTTCAAAACCTGTGTTCTTCAATACAAGTCTATGATAAGGATTTAAATTGAAAGGAGGCATGAATTTTAAATGAATCAGATTTCCAAAGTAGGTCCTGTAAGTTTTAGCACTCAGCATTTCTTTTTATTAATTAATACGTTTTTTTTTTTTTATTAAGTCACCAAAACAACCTGTTTCATCTCAATATGATGCCATGCGATGAAAGACATTTTCTGCAGAAGAAGATTAACGCCTACTTCTATATCATTACCTCTTTAGCTCACCCACAGTTTCAAGCATGTAGTAGGAGTAAATACCTTCCAGACCTTCAGAAAGTTACTATTCATTTGCTCACTTCATTCGATGGTGGCAGCTTTTAAACAAGACACTTTTCTACAGGCCTCTTCAGAGAGTCTGATACTAAAAAAGACACAGCGCTGACTAGAATGGATCAGACAGTAATGTCACAACACAAGTGTGACTGTTGTGTCACTATTGCTTTGTCGGTTACAGATCATTTGATATGAACGTACAACACAGCAGCGTCCATCTTTTCTTTTAATATGCAAAACTGTTGAATGTGGCATGCCTAGCAAAACAGCATGTTTTTAAGAGAGGGTGAGGATAGAAAATAGCCTATTACTACTAAAATATGTTTTTTGATGTAAAAAGACTAAGTCATTGGAATTTGTCACTTGAAGATCGAGTTATGACATTTTGATTAAAGTTGAGAGGAAATGGAAGTAGCAAAAGATCTTTCATTGGTATTGTAAGGAGAAGTCCTGCATATATGACCAGAGGGAAGTCTGTCATTTCATCATGAGCTTCATTAAACATTACTAGGTAAAAAAATCACTCACAGTAAGATCAATAACATGGATTTCTAAAATGTGTTATTGAATGTTATTGCATGTTATAGATCTTTTTTCTTTCAAATTATGTTTCTTTTCTTTTTTAAATAACTTTCATTTCATGCGGACTTTAAATTGCACCAACTAGTAGGTTCAGAAAGTTTTCAAGTCAAATTCAAAGTCAATTTTTTTGTTTATAAAATATATCTGTGTGTGTATGTTGTGTAGATTTATTGCGTATATACAGTACAGGCCAAATATTTTTGTACACACCTTCTTATTCAATGTGTTTTCTTTATTTTCATGACCATCAACATTGGTAGAATCTCACTGAAGGCATCAAAACTATGAATGAACACATGTGGAGTTATGTACTTAACAAAAAAAAACATCTTCTATATTCTAGTTTCTTCAAAATAGCTACCCTTTGCTCTGATTACTGCTTTGCACACTCTTGGCGTTCTCTCGATGAGCTTCAAGAGGTAGTCACCTGAAATGG
>JAUCMU010000036.1:21415619-21441064 GCA_032275025.1 Enteromius treurensis
GTAAGACCCGGCCACCAGGCGCTCGCATACGAGCCCCAACCCCAGGCCTGGCTCCAGGGTGGGGCCCCGGCTGCGCCGTACCGGGCGACGTCACAAGTTTAATTGTGTTGCTTGCCATATGGGGTTTTGGACCGCTCTTTGTCTGGCCTGTCACCTAGGACCTTTTTGCCTTGGGAGACCCTACCAGGTGCATATAGCCCCCGACAACATAGCTTCTAGGATCATTCAGGCACTCAAACCCCTTCACCACGGTAAGGTGGTGATCCAAGGAAAGGAGTTAAATATCCCTTTTCTCAAATTAAGCCATTCTCAGTTTCTTAGCTGTGTGATGTTACAGGGACACAGGCCCCTCCCACGATTGTTGACGAGCAGTCTTACCTTGAGTGAGTTGTCTTCAGTCTGACTTTTGAGTGGGGCGTGGTCAGCAGAGTTTCTCATTGGTTCCCACTTTTTTGGGAACGGAAATGCTCTGAAAGGGCAGCTTTGCCAATTTTTCTCTTGCGAAATTGAATGTAGCGTCACAGGAAGTATGGGCGGGCCCAGACTATTACACTACAGTACCATTGGGCAATTTTGACCATTGCTTTTCTTTAAAACCCTAAAGAATCATAATCAGCGTGTGGAAAATAGGCATCCGATGACCCTTTTACAGATGAAAGGTTTTGTCTATTTTAGCAAATGTGATTATCGGGGATAAAACCTCAAAACTGTTTTAAAGTGTTTTTTATATTGGCATAAAAAGATGCCAGTAAACAAAGCTCAAAAATTCTGCTTAAAACTTCAATTCAAAAGTTCACAGGGTTTTATGAAAAACTCATCCATGTTTGTTGACATTTAGACAAGCCTCCTTTAGAAAAGCTTCTAATCTTATGAGAGTTAATGTGCAGTGGTGACTGGAGATCTAACTAACCCAACTAATGTTAATGCTTATTCTAAGGTTTAAACTTGAGCTGAGGACAGATATGTTTTATGACCACATCTTGACCAAATTTTATAAAAGCAAATAAGGGATTTTTTTGTTAATGGTCTTTTTTTATGATGTTGCATAAGTAAGTTTGAGCTGAGAGACTTGAACAACAATGACATTATAGGAACTCCTAATGGCATATATACAAATCAGTCTTTAAAGATCAGGGCAAAGCCAATGAAGCAAACAGAACCTAAGCATTTGTTTTCAACCCCAATCTATGCAAGTAGTGAACTAAGTAAATGTTTTCTGCATTCTTTAGGCTAAACCCCCAGGCAAGATTTATATAAAGCTGGGCTTATAGGTAAGGCCGTGAGACAGTTGCAAGAACATCTTCTAACACTGCATATTACCAAAACTGTTAATGCTGCTATTCTGACTACAGATGTATTACTTTTCTCCGACAAGCTTGAATTTGTTCACAGCACCTTTCTGTTTAGAAAATGTAAGAGTAAATAAAAGATAGAAGATAGGCCACCCTCAAGTAAAATAGACCCCTTTACTTTGTAAGCTTATCACAGCAGTGACAAAGACAGAGAGAGAAAAAAACAAAAAACAACAACAGCTAAAAAAATAAATAAATAAAAAAAAACACTATAAATGAACATCTAAATCAGTCCTATAGAGTGTTTTATATGACTGCCCACCATAGCTAATGCTTACTTGACCGCCACAGGCATAGCACAGTGCTATACCACATTCATCATGTTGACATTTCATGCCAAGTTACGCTATACAATGCTGGCCATACTTAATCCGTTCATGTATAATAATTTAACAATGGTGGTTAATATCGAAGCAGTGCTTCATAGGTTAGTGCATGTGCTCATGAAAATGCAGGTACGAATCAGGACTGCATAATGCCCTGAGATCATGAAGATAAAAATCCACTGAAGAAAATAAAAACAAATAGTCTTATAATGTCATACTGTACCTTTAATGAGATCAACACAGTAAGGGTAAAATAGTATAAGATGATCCCCATCCCAATAATTAATCTGAACAATAAAATATGTGAGATTTATTCCATATGAACCAATGTTTTCAGGTCATTTATTTATTGTCATTGAATAATGGTTATCTGTACATTTTATTTTATGATGGATATTAGTTTTTTATGTCTGTTAATGTTTTTATATGCACTTTATTTATTTATCTATATTGTTACTGGTATTTTATCATTTTATGTTTCTGTTTAATATCTCTATTGGATACACATTTTAAATATTTTTAATTTTTTTATTTATTTATCTTTGAATGAATTTGAATTATAGGGGGGTTGGGGGAATGGATAGTGGCTTTGGAATAACATGAAGGAAATTTCTATCAGACTCCCATCGTTAGAGAGCACGGGGGCCGCCAGAGCTGCTGTGTTGTCTTGCTACCTAACTCTGCATGGAAGAAAACAATAGAGTTCAAAGTCAGCTATCAACCTGGGTAAGTCCCATCCATCATGCAAGAACACATGTGACGTCCACTTTAGTCCATTTCCTCTTTACTGAGCCCTGTCTGTGCACTGCTTTTTTTTTTAGATCAAGATCATGTTAGAGCAACGGTTTTCTTTTTTGCTCTTATAGATTCAATTTGTAACACAGTACAAACATTTAATTAACATTAGCAAAAACACAAAATCCCATGTAAATTAGATGCTGAAATATACTTCCATGAACAGAATAGGCTCAATAAATTATTACCATTTTGGCCATTATTAATGCATAAACAACAGCAGAAGTGTGATTTTTACCAGCCTAGCACACAGTACAAACACTGCATTAGTATTAGCCATATTACCAAGTGACAGATGAATTTGACGTCAACAGCAAAAGATATCAGAAGTTGGTGAGCCTTAGCCTATAATGATCTTGGTATCTTCACAGTTGTTTTTTATTTAGTATTGTTTTACAAGACCAGATTTTAGTTGAGTATCACAGTGATACAGCAGTGAAAGTCTTTCACAGGATTTGTGTTAGTTTATAGCATCTATATAGATAGAAATAGGTGCATAACAGGGCTATACTAGTAAGGAATTACGAAATGTGTAACAAAAAGATGGTTTAAACCCTGTAACAAACATAACAATCTCGAATGAGACCTAAAACAATCAGATTAATAAAATCCCATACAGGAGAGAAGAACATAAATGTGGATCACAGACAAATACACCCAGTTTCCCATGTCTGTTTGTCTCCTTAATGTCCCTTTAGCAGACCACGTACACAGCAGGCAGAGCCAACACTGTCTCTTCCTTTTAACTTCAAAACACCTTACTTCAAAAAGAGAAAGAATGAAAAGGGGGAAAAAAGGCATTTCAGGTTATTTCTGTAAAGATGCTGATACGCATCTCTTTTCTGAGTCTCAGTGAGTCTGTCATGTGAAAAATAGAGAGAAGCAGGGGAAGTTTTGCTTTGATATCTATAATATTTTTTTTTTACATTTGAGAAAGATAGCAAAATAACTTGAGACGGTGCATAATGCTATGTAAATAATGGCCAGTCCCCAGAACAGCCACACTGTTGTTGTATACATTTAACTTCACCACATGTGGGGGGAAAAAACCAACAAAGTGCTGAGCGTTACTGAGGAATCAAAACAGCATGGAGTTTGATACAGCTTAATACAAAAACAGTTTGATAAGCAGTTCAAAATGTAAGACATTAATGTTGAGAAAATTTAGTCATAATTGCAGTAATGTCGTTTGTTTTTAATCCAAAATTTTTGTGATATGAGCTAATCAATCGATTACATCGCGATTTATTGTATTCCTTTTTGACAAACTTACTTGTTCAGATCACAATATACGGTGAAAATTCTTATTTGGGTCATATATTCCTAGAATCTGTGATTCATAAGTACAGTCTCCACACCTGTGCAGTGACTGACCGCTACAAATGTTTCTCAAAACATTAGATTCATCCGTGCTAGCGGTGCCAGGGCACAAAATAATTCCGCAAGGAACTGTTTTAACTTTTAAACAGAGATGGTGACAAAGAGGCAAAATTTACAGACTGCAGCTTTTTTCAGTTAAATTAGAAAATAAGGACTCTTTTATTTGTTTCCTTGTGTGTTTAGACCTTGAATTAGTTATTCAGTTACTCACTCACTGATTTTCCCCCCAGATTGAACAAATATTTCAGAATGAATTAGTGTTTTTAGATGAATTGGCTGAATGTTACGGTGACTCATTTGTTGCATCCTATGAATCATTGTTTTTAAATGAATCTATTTAAATGAAAGCTAAAATAATTCACTCATAAAGACGGTCACTCTTCGTAATTTGCAAGTCAAATTTCCACCAATTGCAGCAGAATGATAAAAATTGTTCTAGAACACGATGACAACATTTTTTTTCCAAATAGTGATATGTGGGTAAAATTCAAAGTACTTATTTTAGCTCACCAATAAATTAGATACAGTTGCAAAGGGTTTCTCCAAGAGAGGAGAAACTTAATGACAACAGGGACTTCTGGCAATTAAGACAATTAGTTCATTTGATTTACATTGCTGCAGAGTGTGGAATACTGCAGTGCACAGATGGGCATGCTGAATTGGCTTGAGCAACGTGGAGTTGAGTCAAGGAACTCAGACAAACAAATATCTGGCATGAAATCTTGTCCCTGTTGGCAGGAGAGATGAAGTGAGACAAAATAATTTTGATAGTTAGCTTGTTGTTATAAGTGAGAATGTTATGTGAGTTCACATCAAAATGAATAAAACGGCAGTCTAGCCTATTGGAGACAAATGTGCAAGCAGCAAAATAACCGTTTGGTTTATTTATGAAGCACTGTTGTCATCAAACCCTATTTACAGATGTTTCACCTTCATCATCCTCACCATATAGCATCCCTGTTTAATTAATGCTAGAGAATGAAACTCCAAGTACGCCTACTTGGCACTTAGCACGCGTTTGAACTCGGGGGTTGGGAGGGATCCATATAATGACAAGCAAATGACGGTTCCAAGTCTCTCCACCACAATTCAATGCAAATGCATTCAGAGAGCATATCAACCTCAAAGGACAAGCGTAAACACTTTAAGAGCGTATCGATCTCCCCATGCCACTGGATTTAATAGGCTTTGTGTTTCTGACCAAATCCTGAAAATTTCTACCTTCATCTTCAAGCCCACCGAGAGCAGGGTTAGATAAACCCGAATCGATGTGACCTAGCACACTCCAATTTTTTTAGACTTAGATAACGATGATGATTCTGTGAACTCTGTGGTGTACCACCAAGTAGAAGTGATTCGCAGTAAAAACTATAACCTCTTTAAAGCAGTTAAGTGCCTATAAATGTACTGCAGTTGTTCACAAGCTAAAACATCCAATAAGGCTGTGTTACAACTCCCCCAATTAAATCCAGCATGAGATCTGTTTCACACTCTGTGACATTTTTAGAGAACACACACTGACAGACAATAGCATCTGTGAGGTGTCTTGATTGCTGTATAACTGTGATTAGAAAACAAGGTTTTCCTTGTAAAGTTGGTAAAAACACTCTCTCTGGCTCCCTAAAAGGTGGGGTTTCACTGCATTACTAATTTAAAGCCTCACAGCTGTCCTGGCTAGGTGAAAATGAAGATCTGCATCACCTATCTGCTTTTCAAATGAACAACCCCATTTGTCAAGAAACAAGGTATTACTGCATGCGCAACCCTAAGCTCATTGAAAACACATGCATCTGCTAAAATGTTTGTCATGCTGTTATGTACAATTCACTGCAGTTTTCTGAAACCATTTCTCACAAATTATGGTTACAGGTAGATTATCAAGTTATGAAGACTGATTTTTGTGTGGTTCCTTGCACAGTACTATCATTTGCCTTATGCACTTTTTCCATTGCATGTCTTACATATACGTCTTCATATGTACGGCTTTTCCAGTGTACACTTGCTCAGTAGCTCATCTGGTACAGCAATGATGCAGAGTCCTGCAAAACACATAAGTGCTCAAAGCCGTGTAAAAATTTGGTAAAATGTCATGGTTGCTGGAAAAAAAATATTTTTATTGGATTTAATATAGGTTTTATGCTATTTGAAAATACGAGAAGTATTAACCTTTTAGTGCCGTTGGGCATTTACTGAAATGCTATGTGTGCATGAACCAACATAATGAAATATTGGCATGGTAGTGTTTATCTGTTTTGGGGGGAAATGCACTTGCCTTTTAGCCCCACCAACTTGACATTAAATCATCAAATGAATTTTATGATATCTGCAAAAAGTAACCATATTTTGTGAGCCTAGGTTGTGCAAACCTGTGTGTTCATTAAATGTGTAAATAAAACAAATTATTGGTTTGTTTAGCAAGAAAATACCATTTCATATATATATATATATATATATATATATATATAAAAATATGTATTTTCAGTTTTATGTTTTATTTAATGTTACTTGCCCTTTCTTTGTAATTTTACATATCAATTTCTGAATGATTTTTTTTTAAACACACCAATATTATTATTATTGTGTTATGGTTTGCATTACAAGATGATATTTCCTCTATCCAGCTGTGCTTCTGTACAAAGCGACGGCTGTGAGTAATCAATACGAGCTGCATATCTCAAATAAAATAGCCCTCTAGTGGGATACGCTCACTACTGTAGATTTTACGCTCTTAGAGATTTATAATGTATTCATTAGCTTTCTAAATATGCTGGGAAATCCTGCCCAGACAGGAGTATACACACACACATACCCTTGGGAGCATGAGCTCATTGGGTTTGTTGTCAGGGAATGTTGTGGACTACAGAGCATCAATGACAAACTCCTAGATGAAGAACAGTCGAGTGGTAAAACCTCTTAGATGTTCCTATTATAGCCCATATTCACACTCTTTTCAATGGTTTCCCTCTGGGATCAATTCTTTCTGGTTCTTTGACTCTGTCAAGGTTGCTGGTGATGTGTTGAAAGGGCTTTTCATCCTCTGCTTCTTATTAATTTTAGTAACAGTTTGTATTTTCCTTTTGAGTTGAAATCATATCTGTACCTGAACTTTATAGGTACATCGTCTTGTAGAACATTCTGCAGTATAAAGTAAATCTTTTTCTGTGTAAAAAAACACATAAACTATAAGTTCATCAGAAAATAAAGCAGTGTCATCCTTCAGGAAGTGCACATATTTTTAGCTGTATTAGAGGACAAAGAGTTTTACACTTACACTGTACTAGAGTGATTTGCTATTGACAGATATTTAAGACAAACAGAATGTACATTAACATGAGTTGTTAGATGATTATAATGTCATATACTGTAGACTCACTTTTGTTCAAACACTAAATAATAAATAAATACTTTTCACAATTACCATTGAAATAATTTAATATCAATCAGATTTAATAAATGTTTTTTGTTTGTTTCTTTTCATTTTATGTTTAGTTAAAGTATAGCATATAATAGCAGTCTTTTCCAGAGCAGCTTTGCACAGGTCTGGTTGTGTTTGTTTTGACAGCAGCCCGGTTATCAGATGCCAAAGAATGTGTCCTTTGCCTTCCACTCACTCTGCAATTTGTAAGCATTGCACAAATAGGCCAATTATCTTCATACCCATGATTCCATCACAACCTTTGACCCCAACCTTCCTGACATCCATTCGTCGCTGTGGGTAATGCTCACAGAAATATAGGTTGGTGTATAAAAAGTTGGAAAGGGAGCAGGACATCCTGCACTGTGGTCACAGTCATTAAAAACATTGTGTTCATCAACATTAGACTAATTTAGAGTGCATGGAGTAAATGAAGGATATGATCTGCACAAGAACATGATGGATATGCTTTTCTAAACTAAACTTCAGTTAATCCATTTCAGTAGGGTGTTTGGTTTACGTAATTGGAAAGCAAATTGCAAATTCAGTAGAATAACAATATCCAGACAGTGGTTACAGATCATTAAGTATTTAGATTGAAATTGTAAAAATTGACTAAAAACATACCTCTGTCAATGTATATATATATAAAAAAATTGTGATCAAAACTACCCTACTAATAGCACATTGTTCTCAAACAAAAAAAGAGAATGTTACAAAAATAAATGAACAAACTTTCTTGTATATTTAAACCCCCACTGTGTTTCATCAGAATTGGGTTTATATACTCATGGGGAAAAGATACTTTGAACATGGTCTTTTGGGAGAATACATGCCATTTTGTACTTCCCTGACTGTTCTTAAGCAAGTAGAAGTTAAAACAGATTTTCTGTAGCTTTCTGGACAAATATAAACCAAATCAAGACAACATCAATCAAACAAACAGCAAAGTTTTGCTGAAAAACCTTTGAAAGAGGAACGTGGAATTGGAAAGTGGCTTTGAAGCTGATAAAAGATTGACTGTTTATTTTCACGAACTGATAAAAGGTACCTACAACGAGAGAAATTATTTAGGGCAAAGCATACTTTCCGTACTAAAAGGTTGCTTCTTTCAGATTATATACTTAAATTTGAACGTCACTATTCACCGTTGTAGTATGTTCTTTAGCCGTGTAGCTGGTGTTGTTGAATAAATACAATTAAAAAATACAGAGTACAATTTTTTTGCTCTGTTTATAGTTTTCTGGCATTAAATATATTTTTTTGAATCAGACAGCTTCTCTGCACCTGTGGCCTTATGGGAGAGCAGTGGATGCACACTTCAGAATCACAGACGCTATGTGTCAGCCAGGTATTGTTTTTCTGTTTCATAAATACTACATATCATATTCATTTGGTGTTATCTTTTAGTATATTATATAGGAAGGAAATATAACATATTTGAATAAAATTGACCTTTGACCTCTACATCTTTTAGAGGACAGGTTATTTTTGTCTGATAAGCTCATTAGCTTAAACTCATTAGTTCTATGGAGGTTGAATCATGCACACATGCAGCAGATTCTTCATGTAGTTGACTGTGCCCATGATATACCCAGACTGCATCAGTTCAGCTAAGGTTTTCTGATTAAGGTTCCTTATTCAGAGAGATCTTTGATTCACACTGATGACAATGTGATAGCCTGTAAAAAATGTGTAGTTCGGGCCAAAAATAAAACTGATCTGTTGATTAGATATTTTGGTGTACGCATTCCAAAGGAGTCTGTAAGAAAGAAAGACAGGACTTTGCAAGGGTGGCCACAGTACATTTTGTAATTCACCAACAGTCTCACGATCAGTTGTGCCAAATTCGTGCTAATTCGTACGATTGTCTAAAACCCTGTGACGGGTAAGTTTAGGGGCAGGGTTAGGTTTAGGTCATTCGTACAAATTAATCCGAATTGGCAACTCATAAAATACGTACGACTTAGAAGAAATCATATGAATTCGTATGAGTGAGGTGAGGTCATACGAATTAGCCACCTCGTAAAATATGTACGAATTGCCATGAGATCAGGTTGGATTCACATGTTGAGATGCAATAGTCCCGAGTCAGAGGGTGATACAGAGAGTACATTGAAAGTCAATCTGTGTCATCAAATACTGTGTTTTCAGTATCTTTATATCATTCCTATTATGATTTCAGAGAATGACAATGTTTATTATATTACAGAGAAGGTTATCAAGCACTGAGATCTTATAATGCATTATCACAACGAGGTCATTATGCAAATGAATTGTCACAATGTACTGCAGTATTTTAAAATGCTATGAGTTGACAAAACCCATTTGTACTAAATAGAACCATTTCATTTGCAATTTGTTTAAGGCAGTGCATTCATGAAATTAATGATTAGATGCACAGTAGTCTAGTGTAGCCAGAACTTTGACTAGACTGCAAAAGGTCTGGTCCATATTCTGGCCATGTGCTGCCCAGATAGGAAAAGTAGTTTGTGTGTTTATGCATGTCACTTAAGGACGAGATTATCTGAGATATGCTATGCTATAGTAATGTGGAAAAAACATTTAAATAATAGCTTTAACAGCTTCAAACATCTTTCAAAACGATTTAATGTCACTAACCTTGCAAACTTTGGCAAATGCAATGATCATTTTATTCTTGGCCTGCTGTGTTAAATGAATAGTTCAACAGAAATTAAAATTTGCTGAAAATTTTCTCACCCTCAGGCCTTCCAAGATGTAAATGAGCGTGCTTCTTCATCAGAACAGATTTTGAGAGATTTAGCATTTCATCGCTTGCTCACCAATGGATCATCTGCAGTTTATGAATGCCGTCAAAATAAGAGACCCAATAGCTGATTAAAAAAAACACCACATTATTTAAGTAATTTACATGACTTCAGCCATTGAAAGTCTTGTGTAGCAAAAAAAATGCATATTTTTGTAATAAACAAATCAAACAATTATGATGTTTGTGAAGTCTATTATTAACAAATCTATTATGAAGTCAATAGATTTGAGTCCTCAATCCATAATACAGCATTTCTCATTACAAAGAGTTGTCTTGACTAATTCCGGAGAGAAATATGCACAGATTAAACACTGTTTATAAGTGAAAACAATTAAAAACATTTGGATTGTAATGTAAGGGGGCAACAGGGATTTATTTATTTATTTTTACTGGAGGAAGCATTATCATTACTCATAATTTGGCCAGAAGCAAAAGTTTAAAGTTAAAACATTTTAATAATGGATTTGCTTCTAACAAACACAAAGCTTTTTGCTTCACAGTACATTAATTTATAGACTGGAGTCATGCCAATAACTTGTGGATTGTTGTGATGCTTCTATTAGTTATTTTAACTCTCATTCTGATGACACCCATTCACTGCAAGCGATGTAATGCTAAATTTGTTCCGATAAAAAAATAAGGTTAACTACACCTTCATCCAATTCTCATGTTTGGGTGATATATTCCTTTAGCTAAGACCTTGTAAACACTATGTGACATAACTTCCTTTAGTTAAACAAAGACATGTATTTGGAAGAAAACATGAGATGCTCAAGATGTCGGGAATCTTGGTGTCATTTTGGAAATTTCAGTAGCCATTTAATTCATCTGAAAAATTTAAAGAATTAGAAGCTTTATATCCAAACAAGACTTAAACTATTTCATGCAATCATCACCAGCAGGTGGACTACTGCATCTAACTCCTTTTGAAGCTAACTCACTCGGAAAGACCATTACACATCTGCAGTTCACAAAATATTGCTGCCAACCATGACTCTGACCTGAAGGCCCCCTACCCACTCTCCCACAAAAAGCAAAAAGGCAAAAATAAAATAATAAATAAATACGTTAGTTAATTAATAATAAAAAAAAAAAATGTATATAAAATTGATATTATTATATATATATAATTTATACAAAACGTTGTAGCCTATATATATATATATCTTTTTTAAATGCATTTTTTGTTAAATGCGTTTTTATATATATAATAAATAAAAACGCATTTAACAAAAATGCATTTAAAAAAACAATAGGCTAAATATGAAAAATATAAATATGTAAACACATACAACTGTAAAATACACCAAAACAAATAAGACTTAAATAAATAATTCTTAAATAAGAATTTTATGTTTTGTTTTTTTAAATACTTTGAATTACCGTTGTAGCCTATGAACCTTTGCCTCACCTTTGTAATTAATAGCAAGCATGCTGTCTTGTCACTGGCTGTGTCTATCTAACAGTCTGTTGTTTTCAGCGTTTCGCCGTCTTTCTAGCAGGCTCATCACATTGGGTGACTGCTCTAGGCTGCCTGGGGTCGCACCACGATCGAGCATCTCGGCGGCTGCGCTCACATCCTCAGTCGGCATGAGAGGAAGAACACGGCGGCTGCGGAGAACCGACTGCGTCGCGATAATTACAACCAGATTTCTACCAATGTTGTCAACGGCACCGGGATCCGGGTTGGTTGTTTAAATTAACACAGGGCAGACAACGTGGCTGGAAAGGGAGTCTGCAAAGACGTCAGACTATCTAGTGAACTGCCTACATAGACAGCTTTTTTGGACATTACACCGCGTTCGTGCGCGCTCCGGGCAGCATTCGTTCACTGTCGCTGTCCACACACACATGTACAGTATGTGTGAACGTGCGGAGAAGTTGAAGATGCCACTCTGAATCATCTGGGCGCTTGGATCGACGGTAAGAGCACCTAATTTATTATAGGGGAATTCAAATACTGTTTTCAACTTGATCTTGTTAAGGAGCATATACAGGGACTCGCACCTGTGCATTCAGCCTGTTCCTATCAAAACAATCTTTCACATTTGCTCCGGTCTGTGTTGTGTTTCGTGCCCAAAGCCTCAAAGTTGTCAGATGTTTTCTCCTCTGCACGCTGTTGACATCTGAGTTATTTTAAGGGAAATAATAGATGACTCAACTGGCATAAAGTAAGGACAGATATAACCTACATGTGTCATATTTCCCTTAAGGCATTAAAAGCTTGGTATGACTGTAATGGGTGAGATTTAGCCTGTTTAGACAATGTGAACTTTATGGAAGGTTGTGGCTTTGCATTCTGCTGTGTATTTGTATTCATTTTTAGTCTTAAATTCTGGAAAAGGCTTTTCTTCTTTGTAGAAGCTGAATGTGTTGTCAAAGAAGCGCTTGCTTCAGTCATGGATGTTTTAGACCATTTCAGACAAACATCTGGCAGGGAATGATGTGCATGTGGCTTAACATGGGCTTTACTTTCACGTGGGTTTGTTTAAGATCTAGCTAAATCAAAGTTAAAATGACTGTAATTTAGGAAGCTGAATCTTTAAGCCGTTTTAGAAGTGTCCTCTAGTGTGACCAGGGTCAGAAATGATCCATGGCTTGGGAAAAACGCCCCAAACAATTATAAAAAATTGTATCCATTTTAAATCATATCGTATAGTCTAATTATAGTTTCGGTCTCTGAGTGACCTGTAGTTGTCACAAAGGTGAAGAATGTAAATTGGATGAAAAATAGATATATAGAAATATTTTAGATTATAAAATGAATATAAAAAAACCATTCAAAACAAAATCTGTCATAATAATTTATTCAACAGGTCAAATACTGTATAATTGCAAATTTCTGAACAGGCTATGGCATGATTTTTCAGCATTTCTCTGCACAAGTGTTTATGAACATATAAAGTTTATTTTTCACACTGCAAGACAATGAGCTAGTAACATTGATTTTAAATAGTGTCCGGTTACAGGATATAAGAGAACCTTCGAATACGGACATGTGCATTTTAACTTAAAATCTTGATGTTGAATAAAAATAAATATATGGAGATTTAATATGTGAGCCACTCACCCAATTACAGTCTTGAAAGAATATGAGCGGTTTTAATTGATAAACCCGGCTCTCACAATATCTTACAAGCCCTGTCATAATCTCAGAGCAGCATCTGAAATACTTTGAGCCATTTGGACCAGTAGTTCCTCCCCTAGTGGGGTAAATCATTCATTGCAACAGATACAATCATACTGTGAAGGCTTTCTATATTTGATCAAACTCAAGAGATCTCGTATCAGGTGTCAGGTATTCTTTTTATTAGAAGTTCAGGATTTTTATAGCATGCATTCAACACTGTTATTCTAAATTACGCTACATGATGTAAGGTAAACGGTTATTGCCAAATTTTTTGTTGAATTTGAACGTTTTTATCCTATAATGAAAAGCTGAAATGTTTATTAAGATTTTATGATTAGTTAAAAGCACAGCAGTGTGATGAATGGATATCATTAAAGGAACAGATGGGGCTTGCGAGACATGTCTTCTACCGTCTCCCTATTCTGTACTTTTCGACCTGTGGGCAGTATTACCGATTCAGACATAAAGCAGCACTCCATGCGCTTTAGATTGGGAACCAGCGCCCATGTTTAATGCATCTCTACCCTCCTAGACTGTTGAATGTGCAGAAGTGTCTCAGAGAGAGAGAGAGAGAGAGAGAGAGTGAGAACATTTCTAATGAGAATAGTATTTTAGATGCAGTAAAGCCCTTTTGTGAGAGGAAAAGTCACAGAGAGACTGAGATTAAATAAAAGAAGGGTTTACCAAGAGGGTGAATCCCCTCCCTATATTTCACTTAGCTCAGTATAGCTCACTTTTTTCAAATCTGCAAAGCCTTCATTAATAGTTTGTAGAGATGTTCTGTACCCAATTGTATCTTCTCTTTTTTTTTAGATGGATAACATTTAGAAGTCAAATTAGATTGCACGAGTAACTGATTTTGAGTGTGTAGCATTCAAAGCCCTTTGAGGAAAAAAATAAAGCATTTATATTTTATACACACCTCTGTGTTAAACTCAGGACCTCGACAGTATGTTTTGAATTCAAACCTTTAATCATAGCGAATCGGCAAACTCAGTTACCGGGATGCTTTTATATTACTACTGCTGCTTGTTTTAGCTGAGAGGAAAAGTTGCAAATTCCAGAAATTGTGTATGATTACCTTATAGCAAAGTTCAACACTAATTGCACCGTTGGGATTCCTGAGGGAGTTTTAATAAACTGCTTTTCACACAGTAAGGGGGACCCGCAGCAGCACTTGGCATTAGTGTTTCTCCAAAGGCTTAAGCTGCAACATCCCGTTTATCAACTCATGAGTGTCTTTTCATGAGCGAGTGAGCCAAGTCAGATATAAGGAGCGTGGGTCGGCATTATTCAACAGACAATTACACGCATTCCGAAAGCTAGAATCCTAACATCCAGCCGTGATCCTGCTGAGGTAAATGGTAATTAGCTGTCCTATTTTAATCCACTATAGATGTGCTCTGACATGAGGATGCCAGGCTTTGACTGTGGCAGAGGATTAAGGTGCCCGTGAATGAGTGTAGCAGGTGGGAAAGGTGTGTCAGCGTTGTCTCACCTTGCTCTCCTGTGTATCGACAGTCTTCATCGCTGTTCTAGTGCTGACCTCTGATTGGGCACTTCAGTGCTAAGAACGCTCACCCTGAACAGCTGTTATCCTGTGAATAAAGGTGCCGTCACACTGGCTTTAAGCATGTTAAGTTTCCTAACAATGATTAATGGCAACAACTGGCATTTAAAATAAATAAGAAAATAACTAATAACTTACAAAACCATACAATGCCCTGTTTTAAGAATTTCAGTTTTAAATCACAAATAATTCTAACTTTAAATCAATATTATTAATATTATTGTAGTTGTTATGATATTATTGTTTTTAGTGTTGTTAGTATTATTAATTATATATTTTATTAATTAAATAATATGTGATTAACAACAACAAAAATGATGATAATGATAATAATAATAATAATAATAATAACAAATACATTTATATGACTGCTACTACTAACAATAATTCATTATTTAAATGAATGGGAAAATATCGCATCTGCTCCAATTTCCTAAAAATATTGATCAGCAACAGGATATTCTGATTCTGTTTTAAATAAATAATATATCAGATAATAAAATATTATAAGCATAATTATTATCAATATTGTTATTAATATTAATTATAAAACATTTGTGATGATGATTATTATACATTTATATTATTAATACTACTACAAGCAATTCACAAATGTCGTTATTTATCATTTAAAATGTTCATGTATCTTTAAAATGTGTATTCTTTGTATTGAGCCAAGAGGTTGTTTTACATTTACAGTGTTTTACATGTTTACATCCACTCATGGTCAAGCCTTTTCTCTATATGAATTCACAGATCAGAGCACTCCAAAGTCCAAACTCAGCAAAATACAATACTTCACATAAGCTTACACTTACGCTCTCCAGCATTTGCATGCATATAAAAGAAGGACAACTTAGCACAAATTCCAGTGTGAGCTCAACTTCACCCTTACAGACCACAAATGCTGGTCATTATGTCTTAAACCTGGATGTGAACTGTTTTCTGTTTAAGAGTATGACTTAACAAGGTTAAGGTGGTGCTTGGGTGCATTGAGTTCAGTTGAAAGACTACTGATGTGATGCATGTGCAGGCGCTAATTGTGTCTGTCTTCCACTCTGCGAAAGGTGAAATTACTCTCAGGACAGGTGAATTTAATTTTCCTCGCATGGGGAGGAAGAAGCGGGTTTTGGCTCGGTGGTTTTGATGAATGCAGGCCGAGAGAGGGCGAGGAACAGGCAGAGTCACTGTATAGTCATAAGAGGAGGAAAGTGGGAGGAATCTAGGCCATCTGTTAGAGTTAACAAGTGATATTTTGTGGGCAACAATGACGTTGTTCAACCGCACAAACAGGCTTTATTGTGAAACTTGACGCCAAAGCCTTATTTGTTCAAGTCAGAGAGGTGCTCTGGCTTTCTCTCTGCTTTAGATATTTAAGACAAAGCTCAAATTTAAGCCAAGCAACATTTTTTTTTTTTTGTCAAAATGATTCAAGCATTAAATCATAAGCTTTATATGCTAACTTTATAATGCATGACAGATGGATAACTGTTGCTTTTGAATAAATAAATCCTGATTTTAATAGAAATGGGAATATGGGGAAGGTTGCACCAGCCATGCATATAAGTTAGTATAATTGTAGCTGCTGCACCATTGAATTTAGATCAGAAATACTGGTTGATAAACCTATTGAATTAAAAGTGACTGATTTCAGTCTTTTATACAGTATTTGCTCATGCTAACATTTACAAATGTTTACATTTAATGAGACACTGCGGCGAATGAATAACTGACTTCTGTGATACCAGTCTATACAGTGCACTCTTTCCTCTAAATTAAAACGAATAGAAATCAGTTTCTCTCGGTATTTGTTTATTGCCCGGTTTAATTTTAGACACAGCTACTGAATATTTAGTATTTACATATTTAACAGCATCAATATTTAAACAACACTACTTTTGTTTGCAGATTTGATGGCTGCTTATTGGCTAAATAAAGGTAAACATCAAACTATGCATCTCTTACTGTATTTATATGACCTAATAAATAGGTCTTGGTGTAGCAACAAAAGCAGGCAAATTATGTATTAGGTTAGTATTTGCAAATGGTAAAGTGATGTTGTCTTTACAAGTGTAGTTCATTTCTATAGTTGTTTTGTTATAGTCTGAAAAATCGACTCTTTGTCATTATGTTTTACATTGTTATTGCATCTTGAGCATGGGTAATGATGAAAACCTTGATTATTTTGTAAATCATAATTATCTTGTTTTCAGAGTTGAATGCCAACACAAGGGGCGATTATTAAGTGATGGTAATGTTTATTTTGTTAGCTTAAGAAAATTAATCGTTTTGCACATTAAGGGGCTCTTGATTAGATCAAATGAGATTATATGAGTTAGATTAGAAGTCAGATACGCTCGGCTGTAAAGTAAGACAATGGAGAAGTGAGGTGGGTGGTGGAAATTTCACTTGCATACATTATAATATTTTATGCAAGGCTCAGTTTAACAGAAATACGGCAGGAAAGGTTTGATTAAAACGTAGGATTTATTTTTCATTAGCATTTTCATAAGTGGTTTGTAGTATGTGCTGCAAAGGAAAAAGACTGCCAGTTGTTTTGGTCAAGAGCTGTAGTGTCGTGCTTTAGGTGACTCACTGAATCTGACTCATCAGTGTGACTTATTCTGTGCTGCTCATTTGAGTGACAAGACATGACGTCCCTCTGTCATTGGCTCGTTTGCTACAGTATAATAATATCAAATCAACAGTCCTTGGTTGGTTGGTTAAATTGATGCGACTGTTTGGTGGTTTGTTGGAATTTTCACATTACACTTTTCACTTTACAATATTATTTTCACAATCCTTTTATTTTCTTAGCGGGATAGTTAAATTCAAATGAACTTGCCTTCAGGCCATCGAAGATTTAGATGAGTTGACTTTGTTTCTTTATTGGAACAGATAGGGAGAAATTTAGCATTACATCACTTTTTTTCATTGAAGAAATAGTTCACCCAAACAATTACCCCATAATTTAAGCCATCCTAGGTGTATATGACTTTTTCTTAAAGAGTGTTTTAAAAATTGTCCTGACTCTTCCAAGCTAGGTAATGATGGTGGATAGTGGCCGTTATTTTGAAGCTCCATGAATCATATATCCATCGTAAAACTAACCTAAACACCTTCAGGGGGTTCTGAATCTATGGATCTATGGGTTTTTATAACAAAAATATTTCTATTTTTAAGAATTCTAACTCAAATCATTGACTTCTGGTCAATGGCTGTATGCGTGTTTGCTAGATAGTCGAGTTCTTCTTGGCTGACCTCTGACTCCACTCCATATGACGTAAGCTGCCATAATTGCCACTATCTAGCACCATTACCAAGCTTGGAAGGATGGCTTAGGGGTGAGTAACTATTACAACTACGAGTACAACTATTTTCCCTCGTAAATTGTACTTGAGATGAAGTCAAAAGCATCTTCATGATGGATGTGTTTATTACAAACGAACACACAGCTTTTCACTTCACAAGATGTTAATTGATAGACTACTACATTGATTACTTGTATGTAGATATTTGTGATGTTTTTATCAGCTGTATGAACTCTTGTTCATATCTTTATAATGTTCTGACGGCACGCATTCACTGTAAAGGCTACAGTAAATCAAAGCTAAATTTTTCCAAATCTGTTCTGATGAAGAAACAAATTCATCCACAGTACATCTCAGGTATCTTGAAGGAGAGTAAAGTGGCACACAAAATGTATTATATATCTTGTTTTCATCTCAAACATGTTTTAAGAGTTTGCGCTTTCTCAATAATGGTAGCAAAAATAAAGCAGATTTGATGTGCTGTCGGGGGCGAGCCGGGGGTTCAGAGAACCTCGAGCTCTAGTAACGATAGCCCTAGCAAGGACCAGGCTCGAGGCCGGCTCGAACCCTGCGTGCCCCTCCATTAGGAGAGAACGGAGGAGACGGGGAGGTGGAGGGATTGCAAAAAGCGAGATACTGTGGGGAAGGAATCTGGTTTATTTATAGTGAATTTGGGCTGGACTGGTTGGCTAACAATGTAGGCGGTGATCATTAGCTGATTGCTAAAAGCTGGGTTGCGTTTTGATGGCGCTTTCTCTCGAAATTGGTTAAAACTACATTTAAAACGTACAAGAAACACTTCACTTTGTGTCAGGTGTACTGCTTGGAACTGTCTATGTTGTTCCTGTTTCAAGATGATTTTGCTTTCAATACAGTGTGCGTCATGTGAAAGGCTTTTATGTGCATGATCAGGAAAAATTGTATTCAGACTACAAAAGGCAGCCCATTACAGAGCACATTAATTCCATGCATTACTCTTTCCAGCCTTCAGGGGTTTTGGGTATTGGCACTCACATGAAAGGAAGAGACGAGCATGCTCAGAAGAGCTCTCTCATTTCCAACTCTCCTGCATCCTAACATGTGTGCCTTTAGGTAACAGTCTGCAGAAGAGACACAACATATCCCCAAGATGTCCTCCAGTAATACTTCTTATCTTGTCAGTGCTCAATCAGTTATATTATTATGTAGGCTAATGTAAGGAAAAATGCTAGTATCTCATTTGTCGCACAGAGACTTTTCATTACTATTTCACTGCTATTTCATTACCTTCACAAGAACAAGTTGATGCACACGGATCTGGAGCAGAGAGATGTTCCGAGCGATGGGGACAGTGAAGATTGTAATGTCTGGTAATAGGCAGCCTGTCAGTTCGGAGCCGTCTTCTCAACTCAAAGGAAGCACGCAAAAGTTCTCCATGAAATATGCATCAATCGAAGTGAAAGACAGAACAAAGGCAAAACTGTGTGTTTGTTGTGGTGGGCGGGATATTGGAAACGGTTATTTATTGAAGAGCCAACTCTCTGGCAACAGCTGTTTAGATCGCAACGCTTCAGAAATAAACGCATAATCATCCGCACTGGTGAAAACACAGATGATAGGCACGGTGCATGCAACCTGAAATGGCGGAGATCCATGTGTTGTCTTTTTTTTAAATTTTATTTTATATTTTTTTAATGCACATTTACAAAATGTATAGTTTACACCACTGTTCAGACGGTTTTTAAGAATTTAATCATGCTGTTATTCAGAGTTTATACATGAATTTCTCCTGTATCTTAATCTAACCAAAGCCACATACTGGTTATCTGCTTAATGTAGTATAGCAGTCTCGTTTTTGCAAATCTTTAATATTTCTTGTTCAAATTGGCCCTTCATCGCAAAAAGGTTGCTGACCCCTGTTCTAGACACACATTTGCTGGTGCTTAAATGAATCCTGTGAATTATTGATACCAATTAAGCGCTGGTGTTCAGAGCCCCATCAGGGTTAATTATAAAATCCACAGGGGCCAGATGAGCACTGTATCTTTAAGACCACATGATGTGCTATAGGAGGAAAGCCGGTGAAGAGCAGGGTTTACACACATGTCAGAAAGACAGAAAGAGTGCATATTAGAAAGACGGAGGAGAGAGAGAGACCAAGAGAAGAGTGTCTGCTCGCTTCAGCAGGCCATTGCCATTATGATGAATGTTTGCTGCACTTTTTTGTGAGCCAATTATCTGCTCCTGTGTGAGTCATGGAGATCGTTTAGGCAGGTGGGGAGCTCCACACACACACACATGCTCATACTGGAGAGGAAATAGACTGTATGCATTCATGTTCCTGCATTCTGACCATTTTTCACATATTACCCTCACTCCTTTACTCCATCAGTCTTTTTGATACACAAACCACGGCTCTTGGAAACACTTGTCTCTCTTGTTCTCTGTGATGGGAGGAATGTTTTGGGTTTGCTGTGTGTTCACAATTCCTCCTTGTCGCTTTGTACGGCCTCTATTCTCTTTCTCTTCTGTTTGTTTAAAGAGCTTTAAAAGACACATTCAATACACCAAATACTTATACACTGAGTATTCTTTAATCAGTGCCAGATCAGTATTATTTCAGTGTCATTTAGATATTTTTTTAGTCATGTTTTGGACCAAGTTTTATATTTTCTGTTCATTTTAAAGTTTTAGTAATATATATATATATATATATATATATATATATATATATTGTCATGTTTAGTGGTGTATACGCAGTGAAACACAAGGAAATGTCCTCATTTTGATAATTATCTTTGGATGATTTGAGCTTTACTTACTGTTTAGGTACTTTTTTCGCTATAGGTTGGCTGTTTTAGGTGTGTGGTGGTCTGAGGCTGGATCAGGGTGTAGCTGATGGCTGTTATCGGAAATCTGGAGAGATTGATGACACCCAGGGCAAAGCGCTGTCTGCGGGGCAGGCCACCACCATAAATCAGTGAGAAGTGGGTTACGCCAGGTCAGCTTTTCTCCACCTGCCACAATTTTCACACATCTCTATTTTACACAGTCTGTTAACATATAGTAAGTGTATGGCTGGATGATAATGCTAAAATATAAACAGCATGTACCTCATTTTGCAATGCAGAAGCTTTTTTCTATGAATGTGTGAGACTCTTGATTCATTGCACACTTCTTTATGTTAATAACTAGATGAAAAACAAAGTGCAGTAAACAGTAAAACCGTACAACCATTTGCGCTACAAACCAGTGTGTTTATGATTATGATAATGTATCAAAATCATATAATAAGAAATACTAATTTGCAATATATCAGGCAGAATAACGAGCTGCTTAATACAGCAAAGCAGCAAATGACAGCAAAAGCCTTTAAGTTGCAAATAGCACACTTTTACATAAAAATACCAACATAACAAGCAACTTATCTTTCTGGCAAAAAAGTTTAAGAAATGAAATTGATAGTTTGAACTGACTGATAAAGATTTATTTGGTTGAAACCAAACCAAAAATACAAAAAAGCATCACAATATTAAGGGAAAGTAATAATAATGCATACAAAAATATTGCCTCCACTACATATCAGCAACTTTTAAAATGGGTTTTCTACATATTTTTTTTAGCTATAGATTTTTTAAAGAATCGTGTATTCTTGAATGTCTATATACATTAAGTATAGAGGTTGCCGTTTTTCCTCCGTACAAAGACATTTTGCAGAAGGGAGTGCAGGGAGTCTTGTTTTCTCTTAATTGGACAGCAGACAGCATGTCTTTGCTAGATATGTGAGGAATAGTGCTGATCCCTGGGGTTTGTGAGGTCCAGTGTAGCTGATAGTTTGCTTTCTCGAGTGCTGTTAGGCGATGCAGGGCTTCACATTCATTATATATTAAAGGCACAAGAACCCTCTGCTGGTCTATTTTGCTAACATGCTCTTTAGTAGCCGTTCTGATGGTTGTCCCGGGAATCCTAAATTTGTACAAAACCTCATGTCTTAAAATATGCAGTGCCACAATGGACTGTGCCACTCTGTGCTAATGTGCTTTATAATTATACTAACTCGTCCATTATTGGACTTTATAGATTTGGAAATCTTTATACTTACTGTATCTGCAGCTTTCAGGGAAATGACTGAACTACAATTTCATGCACCATTGACCATCCATCACATCTAATTTTAATGGACACACTTTTCTATATGCTCCTGTGGAACTGGCTTTTCAACGCTGAGCGCTAACTAATGTGTATTTTCCAGGCTGTGTACATCTGCTGTGAAATGTAACTGTTGTGTGGGTGGGTGCGGGGTATGGGGGTCTAAGGCATCTCATAGACAGGTTGATATTTGTCTTTCTGTATAAAGGAAAACAGCACAGAGAGTGAAGAGAGCAATGACCTTTCAGAGTCAAATGCTAATTCATCTGCGGTATAAAAAGCTTGTACGGTTACTGAATGCTGAACATGTAAATGTTAGTGGTTCCCACTGACTGGGGCTGTTTACATGTGGATTAGGTACAGTTCAGTGGCCACTAAGCGCATATTTGCCTCAGCCTCTGGTGTTATTTTTCATTTATTGGTGGCTACAGAATATAAATTGCACATAAACTCCTTGGGTCAGGATATATGCTTTCTGAAAATGCCTTTTTATTCACCCATTTCCATATAGCCTTTATAAACTATTTCTATACACTGCGGTGGTCTGTTTTTACTTGTATCTTGCTTTATATCATATTTGTGCAGTATTCACAACTGTGCATCTAAAGTATCTTTCCATCCATCCATTCATCCATATGTACAATAAAGTGCCTATCCATTCATCATGAAATGATTTATTTTTTCTTTCTTACATTCATATTTCAATTAAGAATCCATAATTGCTGCCTTAATTCAAATTTAGTAATAGCCTAAATTTACGATATTAAATTTTTTTGAATTTTTCCTTTACATTTTGATTAGTGCTGGGCAACGATTAATCACAATTATTTGTATCCAAAATAAATAAATTATGTTTATATAATATGTTTGTTTTTGCTGTCTATATTATGTATATATAAAGACACAGACATACAGTTATAATTTCAAAAATATTCCCATGTATTTCCATGTATATATTTATGTTAATATAATAATAATAATAATAATAATATATATATATATATATATATATATATATATATATATACACACACATAATTTTTATATATAAACATAAAACTTTTTCTTAAATATATACATGCATGTATATATATAATAAATAGACACAGTACACACACTTTTATTTCGGATGCGATTAATCATGAATAATCATGCCTAGCACTAATTTTGATTTTGGAGTTGCAGTGAATTTGTTAGCAACTCTGGACATTATTTTTCCTTTACAGTCACGTTTTTGCTTCTGTTTATAAAATGAAACAAGTGCAGTAATAGTTTTTGGGTAATCATTTGCATTTTCTGTATGGTTAAAGGCTAGATCGCCATGGTGCACTGATTGAAATCAATGCGCAACATTAATATATTGAAACTCATCATTGCATGAATTTAATTATTGTATGAACAGCTCAATTTTATGCATGAATAAGGCTCGGTTTCTTTGAAACAAGTCTTCTTGAATTTGTTTGCTGATTCTTTTGGGGCAAGTACATAGCAGTGTAACTCCCAGCTGGAAAACCCCAGTTCACCCTGTCTACACAAGTTATCACAAAGGTGTGTTTGTGAGGAAATACTTTGTCTTTTAAGTGTCTGCTGAATTGCACTTGCGGGTTAAAAGTGGTAGGAAATGAAAAATTGTGTGTTTTTAAGCTTTTACGTTCACCAAGCTTGCAGATCAATACACTTGGATTTTTAACAGGTTGTACAATGCATTTGCTGATATGTAATATATCAGCTGAAACAACCAGCCAATTTTATTCCCAGCAAACACAGTCTTTATGTAATGAATATTACTGATATTGATCCCACTTTCTTGGCCATTTGCAAACTAAATTTTGTTTACCTATAGATCTGTTTGGTGCTTGGTAGAAGTTCAAGATTTGCACCTAATAGAAATCTAGTGTTGTGTAAAATCTTTCTTTTTTCGTATATATTTGTATTCTACAATGTTTTTGTGAAGCTGCAGGATCACAAACCGCAAAACGCCAGTACATTTGGCTACAAACGTCACTACAGAAGGTTTCTTTTGCTCTACTACTGTATCTGGTGTACGAGGCTACAGAATCAATGGGCGGGGAATGGGAGGGTCTAGGTGGACCAGAGAGATTAGCCGTAAAATTGACACTGACAAATCTCATACATTATAGCTTCATGGGAGGCAGCCATCGCCACAGGAAGTGTTGGGGGAATTGAGTGGAAAAGCAAATCACTCTATAAAAGGCCTAAAGTGTCTTTTATTAACAGTCCGTTTTGTGGTGGCACACAGTGAACCTCACGGCTCCAAATATTTCGTTCCGCAAAGACAAAAGTTCACGTTTTCTCTTTTCTCAGTTCCTTTAAACTCATTTTCAACTCACCGAGTCACATTCCTAGCAAATAGCATTATGGTTTCACAGATACACATCTTTATGAAAACAAGGCAGCATTATTCATATGAGTCACGGCTGCTAAATAAAGCAAATGGGCGAAAGTGTTTTGTTTCTCCATGGATTTGGCTTCTGTTTTTCTCCTGTTCGTGCTTATTATTTTAAACCAGCCTGTTTGGGGTTTCAAATCTTCTTATTGCGTTTTCTAAATTGGTCTTTGGTGTTTGATGTTTGCAGAGGGTGTTTTAAAGCTCAAATTAATCAATTATTGAAATTAATGGAGAAAATAGAGTAGATTACTCAACAGCAGAGCAATAGCCTTATGTGACTGAACTCATTTCAGCATTCAGGGTTTTGTTTAAACTTGATTGCTTTCAAGCCCATGAAATTCATAGAAGCTGCAAGCTATTAAGTAATTCTTTAGTAGAAAGCGAATAAAAACAGCATAATTTAGCATTGGAATCCTGGACTAATTATAAACTGGAGTCTGAACTTTACTCACTTGTGGCATTTTATACAAGTCACCTTGACATTTATATTGTTTAATTGATTATATTGTTATATTGTGTGAAAATAATAAATATTCAATACATAACATTCAATAAAATTAATAAATATAATATATATATATATATATATATTAGGGGTGTAACGATACGTCGTATCGTATTGAACGGTTCGGTACTAGGCTTTCGGTTCGGTACGCATACGAACCGAACGATTCAGGAAAAAAAAAAAGAAAAAAGAAAAAAGAAAGAGAATAAACTGTGTAAAATATAATGTTTTCAGTGGTACACTCAACAAGGCAGTGCAAACGACGGGACAGGGAACCCGCGTCTGCTCCTCCCACCCCCAAACAGATGAGAACCAGAAACACACACATTACA